>CM061542.1:190551548-191274881 GCA_030864215.1 Capsicum pubescens | reverse complement strand
TTCAAAACTCCAATATCTAAACTATCGCTCAATAGTTGACGACCATAGTTGACAGTTTGTCAACTTGTGTCATCAACTGAGTCCTTCATTTGAACAATTCTACTTCAAGTTGATGATGAACATTGATGGATCGTCACTTCCTTGGCAGCCCGTCACTTTAGGTGTTCAACAATTTTTCTAATTACTTTACGTTAATGATAAGATTTGGAAGCTCGTCATTAGTTGACAACTTGTCGATTTTAGTTATCAAAATAACTTTTCTCTTTTTCTTTTGTTTTCTCAAACTTCGACTTTTTTTGCATAATCAAGAAAATACAATTAAAAAAACACAAGTTGCTTAAGAATTTATAATTATTCTGAGTTAAAAGCCTCAATATGTTGTTAGGAAGCTATCACATCAATTAGAGATTTGGATATTCTAAAAACCACTTTTCGGACTCGGTGCGGTCATTATCAGTTCTTAGTCATGTCCTTTGGGTTGACCAACGCCTCAGCCACATTCATGGAGTTGATGAATCAGGTATTTTGCTCGTATATCGAGTTTTTTGTCATTGTATTTTTAGATGATATCTTGGTTTACTCCAAGAGTGAGGCTAACTATGAGAAGTATTTTCGGATTATACCTAAGAGATTGAGGGATGAAAAGTTGTATTCTAAGTTCTCTAAGTGTGAGTTTTGATTGGATTCTATTTATTTCTTGGATCATGTGGTGACCAAGGATGGTATTATGGTTGATCCAGCCAAGATTGTAGTGGTTCGTGATTGGGCTAGGACTACTTCTCCTACTAAGATTTAGAGTTTTTTTTATTTGGTAGGTTACTGTCGGTATTTTGTTGAGGGTTTTTTATCTATTGTGTCTCTCTTGACTAAGATGACATAGAAGAAGATTTCTTTTCAGTGGTTTAATGTTTATGAGGTGAGCTTCCAAAAGCTTAAGGATTTGTTAACTTCAGCTCCTATATTGACTTTTCCCAAGGAAGGCGTGGGATTTATCATTTTTTTATACTTCTGGTGTTGGGTTAGGTGTTGTGCTGATGGAGAAGGGTAAGGTGATTGTGTATGTTTATCGTCAGTTGAAGACCCATGAGAGGAATTACCCTACCCTTGATTTGGAGTTGTGCATGGTTGTTTCTACCTTAAAGTTGTGGAGGAACTACTTGTATGGAGTTTGTTGTAAGATCTTCTCAGATTATTGTAGCCTTTAGTATTTCTTCACCCAATGGGATCTTAATATGAGGTAATATCATTAGCTTGAGTTGGTTAAGGATTATGATCTTACTATTCTCTATCATCCGGGCAACGCTAATGTGGTTGTGAATGCATTAAGCTAGAAGTCAATTAGCATGGGTAGCTTAACATATTTTTTGACCCAAGAGAGGCATTTGGCCTTAGAGGTTCAGCTTCTAGCTAACTAGATAGTTAGCCTTGATATTTCGGTACCTGGAAGTGTTTTAACTTTTGTAGAGGCTAGATTTTCTTTAATAAAACTCATTCAAACTCATCAATTTAATAATGTTAGTTTGAGAGCAATTTATAATAGGTGTTAAGTGGTGAGGCTAAGTAAAACTCGCTTAATCCAGATGGTTTTTTGAGGATTGGAGGCCGAGTTTGTGTGCTGAGAGTGGACGATTAGATTAGATTGATTTTAGAGGAGGCTTATTATTTTAGGTATTCTATCCATCCAAGAGTGACTAAGATGTATCATAATTTATGACAGTATTACTGGTGGGGTGGTATAAGGAAGGATGTTGCAGATTTTATAGCTCGTGGCCTATGTTGTTTGTAGGTAAAGGCCAAACATTTGAGACCTAGTGGTTTGCTTCAAAGGTTACCCATTCTTGAGTAGGAATGGTGACAGATCACTATGGACTTTGTGACTGGGTTGCCTCGTACTTCTCGTGGTTCTGATATTGTTTGGGTCATTGTGGATAGATTGACCAAATTTGTTTATTTCATTTTGATTCGGGTTTCTTTTAGTGCTGAGATGTTGACACTTATTTATATTCGTAAGATAGTTTGTCTTCATGGTGTGTTAGTGTCTATCATCTCAGATTGAGGTTTACTATTTACATCTCACTTTTAAAAGATTTTTCAGGAGGAGTTGGGTACCTAGTTGATCTTAATACAGCTTTTCACTGCCAGACCAACGGTTAGTGGGAGCAGACTATTTAGGTTTTTGAGGATATACTCTGCACATGTGTTATAGACTTTGAAGGACAGTGGGGAGTAGCATTTATCTTTGGCGGAGTTTACGTATAATAATAGCTACCATTCCAGTAATGAGATAGCTTCTTTAGAGGCTTTGTATGGTAGGCATTATCTCTCTCCAGTTGGTTAGTTTGAGATTTCTGAGATTAGATCTCGAGGTACGGACATAGTTCATGAGTCTTTGGATAGAGTTTGGATCATTCAGGATAGACTTCGAGCGGCTTAGAGTAGGCAGAAGTGTTATGTGAATCATAGACTTTGTGCCTTGATATTTAGTGTTTGTGATCAAGTTTTTCTTTGTGTGTTACCCATGAAGGGCATGATGAGGTTTCGAAAAAGGGGCAAGCTTAGCCCCAGGTATGTTGGGCCTTTTGAGATTTTTTAGACTATTAGGGATATGGCTTATCAATTAGCATTTCCCCAAGATTTATCATTTGGTCATCCAGTTTTTCATGTTTCCATGATTCAGCATTACATTCCGGATGAGTCTCATGTCATATGTTGGGATTCAGTCCAGTTAGATAAGAGTTTGTATTTTGTTGAGGGGCTCGTCTCCATTATAGCAAGAGATGTTAGACGGTTGAGTTCTAGAGATATTCCAGTTGTTAAGGTCTAGTGGAGACATCAACCAATAAATGAGGCTACTTTGGAGGTTGAGTCTATAAGCATGGTAGTTATCCCCAACTTTTTTATTTAGGTATTTTCCCTTACTTTTAGTTCAAGGATGAACTAGACTTTTAGTGGTGAATAATGTAACGACTTAATTTTGGTGATTTTTGTGAATTATTTATTTTTGTGTAATTTGACCATTTTACCCCTTTGCGTGGTTGCTTTATGGTATTTCTGGGGTGTATGATTGATTAGCACGGTTCTCAATGTATTTTGGTGTGATTTGGGTGGGTTTGTGTTTTGGTGATTATAAAGGCTTATTAGTTGACTTTGATCAACTTTTATTGATCTGTGCATCGAATGGAAAAATGGATTGCGCCAGCAGATCCGGAATATTAATTTTAGGTTGGTAATATAGTTGGTGTGGTTTTATGGCTCTTATATCTCATTTTGGAGATCAACTTTGGGGAAATGACATTTTTTTTAAAATCTGATATTGTCATTGAGTTTGGAGCATCAAATTTGATAGGGTAGCATAGTTTGTATTTTTTAAATTTTGAATAAATCTCGAGGGGTCCGCGGAGACTTGGAATTCTCTTAGTCTCCAGTTGTGCACCGCTTAAGCGATATTTTGGCCGCTTAAGAGACTTGTCTTCGCAACCAAAGTTCCGCCTAAGCGACGACAGGCTTGCTTAAGCGATTGTCTTAAGCAATAGCCTAGTCTCTTACACGACACTCGCATCCTAGGCGGGTATCACGTAAGTGACACTTGGTTGCTTAAGCGATTCAGTGATTGCTTAAGTGATGCCTAGGCGATATAAATTCTCCATTTTTGATGTGTTTCACCATTTTTGAGACTTGGATCTTGGGTTTCGAGTTTTTTAACAATTTCTTCTATTTTCAAGCTTGGGTAAGCTCCAAATTCCTATTTCAATTAATTTTCTTCGATTCTTATTATTTAAATCTTCTTAAACTTTAATTCAAAAATGAAAATTGGGGATTTTGGCTCGAAAGGCCTAAAATAAGTAATTCTTTGATTTAAACCCGGGTTTCAATCCATTTTCACTTGCATTTTCTTCTATGGCTTTCTTTAATCATGGGTAATACACTTTTGGACTAAAATTCTAATTTTACCCTTCTTTTTTGAGAATCCATTTCAGGGTTCCACTTTAACCCCGATACGAAAATAGATAATATGGATATTGTTGGCTTTTTTTATGCATAGATTCTATATTTGTATGTTTTAGTTTATTTCGGGTCTTCACATGAGGGAAAAGCTCTGTGTTGAAGTCTTTTTTTGGACCGATCTTTGGCATTCGAGGTAGGTTATGGTTTAACTTTCTTCAGGCTAGGTTGAGTAGTTAATATTGGTATAAAATCATGTTATGGGTGTGGAAACTAATTATGGAAATGTCTTTAATATTATTTGGTGCCCGCGTAGGGGCCTATATTGCTGCTATTTGGTGGTTTTGAGACATTATTTACTACGTGTGATCGTGTGGGATCTTATATAATGTTGTTGGCCTTGTGTATCTGTAAGACCCTACAAAATCATAAGCTTAATTCAGTCTTTTAGGCTTATAAAGGGGTCCCAGACTTAGAATAATTTAGCTAAGTACTCAGACTTATTGTCATTTTAACCTACGAAGGTTGGAAATCTTATTTTGTGACCTTTTCGTCCATTAAATGTTGATGTTTAGGTTTATTCATGATCAGAAATATCCGTAGGTGTTTTCGGACAAGTTTCAGATTTTTCGGACTTCATTTGAAGCTCCTTTGAAATTCCAAAACAGTGAATCAATGTGATCTTTACGTGCCGCATTGACTATCGCATTGATTATTATTTTCCCCAGCTGCTAGCATCCAATTCCATTGAATCGATGCGAACATGGTACGATGCCTTGGCTATCGCATTGATGGCATCGACGCGCCGCATCGACCTGCGCATTGGTTAATCCAGTTTTCATTCATTAAAAGACCACATTCATGGGGGTATTTAGGTCTTTTTCCCTTGACCCTCAGCCCCCAAAACACAAAATTAAACTCCCTATAGAGATAATATAGTCATTCTTTCTCAAATTTTCTCAAGAAAAAACCCCTAGAAGATCCAATTTCAAATCAAGAACTCAAGATTCAACCAAAAGGTTTCAGAAATTCTTCACAAAGGTATGTGAAGTGTTCATCCAAGGGTTCCTTCCACCCTTGGAGTCCAAGAATCTCTTTTGAACTTCAAGTAATTGATTTTATGATTTTCATGGTTGGAATTAAAGTGTATCCATGATTTCTATTTGGATTAAGTTCCTAATTAATGATTATATATATATATATATATATATCATGTGAAATTGATCACTATGTGTGTAGATTCGTGTGAATCCATGATAAACCCTTGACTTGTCAAATTAGAGATGAATTATGATGCTCACTTGTTGTTCAATACTATAACGCCCCAAATCTGGTACCCGGAATGCTACATGGTGCTCATGACCCCAAAGTATCACAAGCTAACCCATGACTGATATTTGTACCTGTATACTGCATAATATACAGTATAATGCAGAAACATGAACTGAAAGGTCATAAGGTTCAACACTGAGATATAATATCTGATAAAAATATAACATCTGGGTGGGGTATGAAATACCTAAAACAACTGAAATAAACTGTTTGAACATACTGTAGCCTAAAAAGCCTCTAAATCATGATTGAACTGTCTAAATAAGGAGTTGATGGGACATATCCCCAACTAACTCCAACTAATAAATAAATTAATGAGGTAATAAAGTAATGATCATGTCCTCAAAAGATGAGGACTCACTACTAACTCTTAATGCTGAGACTGGAATCTACTGATGCTCTGGAGCTCGTGTCTCTGAACCTATGGTATAAGACACCGTAGCACAAATGCGTCAGTACTTTGAATGTACTGGTATGCATGTGAGGTAGGCTGAATGCATGGGGTTCATAAGCATGAACAATACTGACTAACTGACTAATATGAACATGAGAATGCATGCATGAATACATAGTAACTATAACAGAGATCGTGATAACATGAATTTACTGATAACTAACATGACTGGTAACTGAGTTCTGATGACTGATATAACTGATAACATGAGTAATTGTATCTGACAGTCCTAAATCTGATGGAACTAGCTGAGTTTCGTACTATTCTGAGTTGACTGTATCTGACACTCCTAAATCCTGTAGAACTATTTGAGTTATATTACTGAGACTGAATGACTATATTTGATAGTCCTGATTTTTGTTGCTAAAACTGTGGGAAGTAGTTATCTAACCGACATGCCCCAAATAATGTGTTATAGCTGAGTTGGGGTCCAATCTGTAACCCCAATTGGAAGGGTGTCAATACCGCGCCACCGATAAGGACAAGTTGTGAGTGACCCTCATCTGACAGTGTCCCCTACAGAGAATGGTGGGGCCTTCATCTGATAGTGATTATCCACCTCATCAACCCTCATCTAATAGTGTTGATGTCTAAACCTATGTTGGCTACATAGTTCTGGATTGCAAGGATGACTTCTAAGAATCACACCCTCATCTGACAGTGTGTGTTCCCATCCTTGGGTTCACTCAGTGCTAATTTCTACTCCCATCTGAATAGACACTATACATGAATTACTAAACTGAACTGGACTGAGTTAACTGAGTTTCGTTGACTGACAGAATATGACTGAGATTTCTGTATTACAGAGCTTTCTGAGATTACCAAGATTTCTGAGTTTTACTGAGTTTTCCTAAGTCAGATGACTAACTGAATTCTACTTAACATGGCTTGACTGAGGATATTGTGAAAACATGACACTGTCTCTAGGCACATAACTAAATTGTCAGGTACAAGTACCCCCAGGACTCGATGGAAAGAAACTGACAAAGCATGACTTTCTTGAATACATGACCAACATCACAATCCATAATTCATTTATAGAAGAATTTCATCAAACATGTGATATGCATAAACTTGTACATACATGAGGATTGCATAATATCATACTAGTTGGGAACTTTTCCTTCACATAGGCATTTAATCAAACACATGGTAAGCATAGTATATGTAGACAACATTATACAACAAATAAACATCATAATTCAACACTAATTTCATCATCCAAGGGTTTAATCATAGGTTCACATGAATCTATCCCTATACTAATCAATTCCACATAAAATTGATCACCCAACATGGATTTGAATTCAATTGGTCATTATCAACATGAACAAAAGCAAACCCAACATGAAATTAATAATGAAATCCATACACTTGAACTTTGAAAAGAGATTCTTGGGCTTCATGGACGAAAGGAGTCCATGAATGAACACTATGCATACCTGGTAGTGAGTTTATTAAAGTTCTTAAACTTGAAGAATTTGAATCTCTTAGTTCTTGAAAAATATTTGGATTTTATTGCTTAAGGATTGCTCTTAGGGACAACACCCTAATTTTTTATGTTGTGGAAGAACAATGAATTTCTAGAGCCTTGGTCGGATATTACTAGGTATAAAAATGGATGGTAAAAGACCTAAAAGCCCTTTTAAAAATGACTTAAAAATAATAAGACGGGATGTGCGATGGTCCGTTTCTGGCTTGACGGTCATTCGTTTCGACCATCGCACGTGGACCAGGAAAAGGACTCACTGCCTAAGTAGCGACGGTCCATCGCAAGTTTGACGGTCCGTCAACCTGTCCATCGCCCCTTATCTAGAAGGTTGCCTCACTGCCTTGGTTACGATGGTCAAGGAGATGATCCATCGCTAGATCGACGGTCCGTCAACCTGGTCATCGTACCTAGGCGATTCTGATAGCTCTCGGTAAAACGTCCATAACTTTTCATTCTGATACCGAATTTAGACGAAATTGGTATCATTGGAAAGATAATTGAATTTACCACATGATAAAATGTAAAAATATTAAATATTACACGTGTACAAAAGTGGATTCATCTTTCAAAGAAAGCTTCTAACATTCTTAGGACAATTTTAAGCTAGAAAAAAGTATGGGGTATTACAATATCTCCCCTTGAGAACATTCGTCCTCGAATGAGATTGAGAATGGGGGGAGAATATAAACCGACGTACATACTGAACATAAATAACTGAAACATGATTTCATGACTGACTTGACTGATAACTTAATATATCATACTGAACATGCATATTTGATGCTTGTGTAACTGATTCATGAATGCATGGCTGAGAGTTCTGATGAACCAAGGTTCTCATAATGAGGATGCATTTTTTATTCATGATTATATAAATAAATTGATACATAAATGCATGACTGAATATGGAATGGTATTTAATACCAAGTTTGTGATGAAATTTTGAACATGAACTGTATACCAAGCTTGTAACTGAAGTCTGAACATGAAACTGAAAAGCTTAAAGAGAACTGTTACCTTGAGCTTGATCTGAGTTGGTGGAGAAGAGGTGAGGATACTTGGTTCACATATTTTCTTTTGCTTCCCAAGTAGCTCCCTCAACGGACTGATTTCTCCAGAGAACTTTGACTAGAGGGACTTCTTTGTTCCTCAGTCTACGAGTCTGATAGTCTAGGATTTCGAGTGGAATCTCTTCATAAGAGAGGCTGTTTTGAACATCTATGCTCTGAATAGGGACTACAACTACTGTATAACCTATGCACTTCTTGAGAAAAGATACATAGAAGACTGGATGAACTGAGGCTAGATCTGAAGGCAATTCGAGCTCATAAGCTACCTTGCCAAAGTGACTGAGAATTTTTAAGGGACCGACATATTGGGGACTGAGCTTTCCCTTCTTGCCGAACCTCTTCACTCCCCTTATGGGAGAGATCTTTAGATATACATAGTCACCAATCTCGAACTCGAGATCCTTTCTACGAATATCTGTATAAGACTTTTGTTGGCTCTGACAGCCCAGAGTCTTTCTCTGATCAACTGAACTTTTTCTAAAGCATCGAATACTAAGTCAGGCCCTATAACTGAGGCCTCACTAACTTTGAACCAACCAACTGGAGATCTGCATCTCCTACCATAGAGAGCTTTAAATGGAGCCATCCGAATACTGGAATGATAGCTATTGTTGTATGAAAACTCAATCAAAGGCAAGTGGTCATCCCAACTACCCTTGAAATCAATTGCACACACCCTTATCATATCTTCTAGGGTCTGAATAGTCCTTTCTTCCTAACTATATGTCTAAGGATGAAAGGTTGTACTGAGATGAACATGGGTACCAAGACTCTTTTGGAATGCTTTCCATAAATAAGAGGTGAACTGGGTACCTCTATCTAAGATAATAGATAACGGAACACCATGCAATCTAACCAACTCTCTGATATAGAGTTTGGCATAATCCTCGACTAAATAGGAGGTATGGACTGGAAGAAAATGAGATGATTTGGTCATCCTATCTACAATGACCCAAACTGAATCATGATGATGAAGGGTACGACGTAAACCCATCACAAAGTCCATATTCACTTATTCCTATATCCAAGTAGGAATATCAAACTCCTGTATGGACCCACTAGGCTTCTGATGCTCTATCTTAACTTGCTGACATGTAGAGCACTTAGCCAAAAACTCTGGAATATCTCTCTTCATCCTACTCCACCAATAGATCTCCTGCAAGTTGTGGTACATCTTTGTGGCACATGGATGAATAGAGTAGCGTGCACCATGTGCTTCAGCAAGAATTCACTACCTTATGTCATCTACATATGGAACACAGAGACGACCTTGACAATGCAGAACACCATCTCCTTCTTGGGAGAAAACCTCTACCTTTTGATCCTTGACTGACTCTTTCAAATTGACTAATCTGGGATCTCTATCTTACTTTTCTTTCACCTCAGAAACTAGAGATGATTCTAAACTACTCTTAACCCATACACCACCCTCTTCTGAATCAACTAAGAGAACGTCTAGTCTGGCAATCTGATGGACTTCCTGAGCTAACTTCTTCTTATTGTCCTCAACATGAGTAACACTACCCATGGACAGTCTACTGAGAGTGTCGGCCACTACGTTGGCCTTGCCCGGATGATAAAGGACACTCATGTCATAATCTTTAAAGAGCTCTAACCACCTTCTCTGATGAAGATTGAGATATTTTTAAGAAAAGATATACTGAAGGATCTTATGATCTATGAACATGTCTACATGAACACCACATAGATAATGCCTCCAAATCTTTAAGGCAAAAACTATGGATGCTAACTCAAGATCATGAGTAGGATAATTCTTCTCATGGAGTTTAAGTTGTCTGGAGACGTAGGTTATAACCTTACCATGTTGCATGAGACACAACCCAAACTTACTCTGGATGCATCAAAATACACTACGAAACCATCTGAACCATCTGGAAGAGCTAAGACTGGAGCTAAGGTGAGTCGTGTCTTCAACTCCTGAAAACTCTTCTTGCAAGGATCCAACCACTAAAACTTGACTTTTTTCTGAGTTAATCTGGACATAGGGGATGCGATAGAAGAAAATCCCTCAACAAACCATCTGTAATATCCAGCAAAACCCAAGAAACTCCTGATATATGATGGAGAGATAGGTTTGGGCCAGTTTCTTACCGCTTCGGTCTTTTGAGGATCTACTCTAATGCCATCACCGAAAATGATATGACCAAGGAATGCTACTGACCTTAGCCAAAATTCGCACTTACTAAATTTGGCGAACATCTAATGATATCTGAAGGTTTGAAGTACGATTCTAAGATGGTCTGCATGATCACACTCACTGCGGGAATAGACCAGAATATTATCTATGAAGACTATGATGAACATGTCCAAGTACTGCTTGAACAAATGATTCATCAGGTCCATGAAAGCTGTTGGGGCATTAGTAAGACCAAAGGACATAACCAGAAACTCAAAGTGACCATACCGAGTACGAAAAGCTATTTTTGGAATGTCATATTCTCTGACTCTGAGCTTATGATATCCAGATCTAAGGTCTATCTTAGAGAAATAACTAGCACCCTAAAGTTGGTCAAACAAGTCATCAATTCTGGGAAGAGGATACTTGTTATTGACCGTGACTTTATTGAGATAACGATAATCAATACACATTCTGAGAGAACCGTCTTTCTTGCACACGAATAAAACTGGTGCACCCCACGGAGACACGCCGGACCTGATGAATCTCTTATCTAAGAGATCCTTCAACTGCCCTTTCAATTCTCAGAGATCTGCTGGTACTATTCTGTATGGCGGAATAGATATAGGTTGAGTATCTGGAAGAAGATTAACGTTGAAGTCTATTTCCCTTTCGGGAGGAATTCTTGGAAGATCTTCGAGAAAGACATCTGAATATTCATTCATTCACTACTGGGACTGATTCGAGACTGGGAGTTCCAAAACTGGTGTTCTTAACTCAAACAAAATGATAGATACATCTTTTAGATATCATTTTTCATGCCCAAAGGTAGGAAACAAGATGAGCTCTGAAAACAGATACACTACCCTTCCACACTAGGATGGGTTCATTCAGAAACTGAAACTGAACTATTATGTTTGTGCAGTCGATTGTGGCATAGCAGCAATGAAGCCAATCCATGCCAAGAATGACATAAAAATTAGTCATCTCTAATTTGACTAAATGTTCTGAGGTAACTTTCTGAGATACCATAACCGGGCAGTTCCTGTATACCCGCCGAGCTATGATGGTTTTACCCACTGGGGTAGAAACTGAAAAGGGCTCGGCTAGAATTTTGGGACTGACTTCAAAATAAACTACTATATAGGGAGTAACAAAATACAATGAAGCTCCTGGAACTAGCAAAGCATTAACATGAATATGAAAGATTTGTAACGTACCAATAACCACATCAGGAGAATTTTCCTGATCTTGCCGGGATTGGAGAGCATAAAGTCTGTTTGGGTGTTGCCCACTAGTAGTGCTGAAGGTGGCACTATAACGCCCCGAAAATGGGTCCCGGAGCATCACACGGTGCTTGAGGCTACGAGTATCCCCAAGCTAACCCTTTTAGCCATTTTCATTCAATTCAACACAAATCAACGGGGTTTCCATAAATAACCCTCAAATATCATCAGAGTAATCATAATCCAAGAATAAAAAAAATTCAGAAAGATAACAAAATACGACTTATTAGTCAACTCCCAACATCTATACTAGTCTGACAAGCCTCTAAGAAATCAATAAAACCAGCGAGCCATTGGGACATGCCCCAAATGACTCATACTCAGTTATCAAATGTAAATAATTCCGTGAAACCAACATCAGACATCACGTCCTCGGAACATGAGGACTCACCACAACAGAGGATGTAGAACAGCGTGCCCAAAGAATCACTATCGAACTTGGGACTGAGCACCTGAACCTACATTCCGAGAAAATGCAGCCCATATCCGAAGATATGGGTCAGTACCATGGAAAGGAACCGAGTATATGGGGGTGTATGCAGTTTTATAAAAATCATTATCATAAATATTTATAAGAAATATGCATGATATAAGAAAGTCTCACATAGCCCGAAGAAAATCATCATAATCATGAGAGGATGAAATAAGTATAATAACACATGTGAGTCATCATATAATTTGTCAATCACTTTCAGTTCATCAAGAATATCAATTCTCATAATGTAAATATCATTTAAATCTTTCGAAAGAATAACTTTCACAATTCCACTTTCAAATCACTTCACCATTCACCATAGACACAAGGAAAAACACACACACTAGGAGATCCTATAACCGACATAAACCATATGAGCTACATGGAGTCCAACGTACAACCCATGTTGGGGAGAGCTGTCCTATCATTGCCATCAAAGTAGGACTATCGATATCAAATCCACACAAACTAGTGATCACTATATAAATTAGCCTCAGGCTCACTCCTATGGGGGCACGTAGTTCTAGGGATGTAAGGTCACTTTATACCTCCCACTCGGTGCTAAAGATTTCTCCCGGACTTATCTCAAATCATTTCAAAGACAATCCACAACAAAACAATTTCAGTAATATATAAATATACATCGGGAGCCATCATGCTTCCCATTTATCAAAATCAACCACGTTGTGGATTTCTTTCACACTCGAGTTCAAAACAACTCCATTAAAATCAAAAGGTCAAATCATTCAAAACATCTCAAATATTCAACATCAACATGCTTATAACACACATTTTCTCAAAAACACAATTTCAAATAGGGTTCACGACCCAAATATCAAAATCATGATAAATATCGTTCAAGATTCATGCTTTATATCACCACACATGTAAATTCATCTTTCAAAATCATAAACATCCAGATTTCATAATAATCATCATAAAATATGGGTTCATGCTTCAAATTCATAAAAATCAAATAAAAATCATGCCTTTGTAAAGAAAATTACTTTTGGGCACAAGAACGAAAGAGAGTTCTTATTGAAAAACCCACATACCTCAAAGGATGAACTTCAAGAATGACTTCCCGAGAAAAGGAGTGATCTTTGCAAATTTTTGGGTTCCCCCCGAAGCCCTTGCGATAAGGATTCTGATTATGCAAAAATAGCAAGTTTCCCACGGTTGAATTGTTTGTTATGGAGGTTTTTATATAAAAACCCTAAGGGAACTTTTCTTGAGAGGTTTTGATGTTCATAGCATAATGTGCTCCTTCAGAACTTTAATCCTGTGTTTTGGGGTGGATTGGGATGGGAAAAGACCCTTATACCCTTAAAAAATGGATAAAATACTACTGCACAGAATGGGCATCGCGTCGCGACCCCTAGTTACAACAGGCTCCCCTCGTGATAGCCATCGCGACCCCTCACTAGATTGCTCACCCAAACATGGTCTTAAGCTCATCTAAAAATTCCAAAACTCACCCGGATCATCCTACGACCTTGCCCGATCGTAACGCAATAAGAATTTTGGAAAACGAAGGTCGGGAAGGTCACGAAATAATTCATCAAATATTCAATGCTCAAAATAAAACTAAGTGTGGAAACAAAGCTAAACACTTCGTCAAATTTTGATGTTTTAGCACTCTTAGCTCATTTCAAAGACTTTATTAACACAGAAAATTTTTGGGGTCTTACATTCTCTCCCCCTTGGGAACATTCATCCCCGAATGATGCTAGACATGCCAAGATTAGATAGGGAATAGAGCATACAGCTGAAACCATTCGTCAGACTCATCACCACATCATTTCTCACTCCGAATGTAACATAGAATGCATAAATTCAAGAAACAACAGCTGAACGCATAATAAATGACAGCTGAACTGCTACAACTTTTATCAAAAGTGCATGATTTAGGAAAGAATGGTACCTTCGGCTTGATCGGAGTTTGCGGAAAATAGGTGCGGGTACTTGGCTCGCATATCTGCCTCACTTTCCCAAGTTGCACCCTCAACAGATTGGTTTCACCACAACACCTTGACCAAGGGAACTTCTTTGTTCCTTAGTCTTCGGACACTGAACTCAAGAATCTCAATAGGAATCTCATCAAATGATAGATTTTCTTGAATGTCAGCACTCACAGAAGAATCCACATCCACAACATCGCTAATATGCTTTCTAAGCATGGAGACATGGAATATTGGATGAACAGAGGACAACTCGGAAGGCAACTCGACCTCATAAGCTACCTTACTAACACGGCTAAGAATTCTGTAAGGACCAACATAACGGGGACTAAGCTTCCCCTTCTTTCCGAATCTCTTCACTCCTTGCATGGGTGAAATTTTCAGATACACAAGGTCACTAACTTCAAACTCAAGGTCTCTTCTTCTAACATCCGCATACGACTTCTGACGACTCTGCGTAGTTTTCAACCTTTACCTAATCAACTTAACTTTTTCCATAGCCTCAATACCAAATCAGGACCACTCACAGCCGCTTCACCCACCTCGAACCAACCTATGGGTGATCTACACTTCCTCCCATACAAGGCCTCAAACGGAGCCATGCCAATACTAGAGTGGAAACTGTTATTGTAAGCAAACTCTATCAATGGTAAGTAATCATCCTAACTCCCCTTAAAGTCAAGTGCACATGCTCTCAACATATTTTCTAAGGTCTAGATGGTTCGCTCAGCCTGATCATCGATGTGCGGATGAAAAGCAGAACTCAAAAGCACTTGGGTACCAAGACCCTTCTGAAAAGATTTCCAAAATTCTGAAGTGAACTGAGTACCCCTATCTGAAATGATAGACAAGGGAAGTTCATGCAGGCTGACTAACTCTCGGATATACAATCTAGCATAATCCTCAGCACTATAAGAAGTGTGCACAGGCAAGAAATATGCAGACTTAGTCAATCTATCAACCACAACCCAAATGGAATCATGATAGCGACGGGAAGAAGGTAAACCAATCACGAAATCCATATTTATCTCTTCCCACTTCCAGGTGGGAATGCTAAACTCTTGCATCATACCACCAGGTCTTTGGTGTTCAACCTTAACCTGTTGGCACATTGCACACTTAGCCACAAATGCTGCTATATCTTTCTTCATGCCACTCCACCAATAGATTTCCCGCAAGTCATGGTACATCTTGGTAGCACCAGGATGAATAGAATATCGCGCCCCGTGCGCTTCAGCCATAATCCTTTATCTCAGATCATCAACATTCAGGACATATAATCTACCCTGCAATCTCAAAACACCATCTCCCCCTTGGGAGAAAACCTCTACTTTTTGGTCCTTGACTGACTCCTTCAGTCTAACCAAACTAACATCTAAGTTTTGCTTCTCTTTCACTTCCGAAACCAAGGAGGATTCGGAACTACTCTGAACCCCTATACTACCTTCAGCAAAATCAACCAACCTCACTCCCAGTCTAGCCAAACGATGCACATCACGAGCCAACTCTTTCTTACCTTCTACCACATGAGAAATACTACCCATAGACACTCTACTTAGGGCATCTGCCACAACATTGGCCTTCCCCGGGTGGTACAACACACTCATATCATAGTCCTTTAACAATTCTAACCATCGTCTCTGCCTAAGATTCAATTCTCTCTGGGTAAACACATACTGCAGACTCTTATGATTAGTGAAAACATCAACATGGACACCATACAAATAGTGTCTCCAGATTTTCAAAGAAAACACAATAGCAGCCAACTCAAGGTCATGGGTGGGGTAATTTTTCTCATGGGGTTTCAACTGTCTAGAAGCATAAGCTATCACCTTACCCTTCTGCATCAACATACAGCCTAAACCAACTCTAGAAGCATCACAGTACACCACAAATCCATCAACACCATCAAGCAAAGTCAAAATAGGGGTTGTAATAAGTCGAGTCTTCAACTCCTGAAAACTCTTCTCACAATATTTGGACCACAAGAACTTCACTTTCTTTTGGGTCAACCGAGTCATAGGAGACGCTATAGAGGAGAAACCCTCAACAAAATGGCAATAATAGCCAGCTAAACCCAAGAAACTTTGGATATCAGTCAGAGAAATAGGTCTAGGCCAATTTCTAACAGCTTCGGTCTTTTGGGGATCAACTCTAATACCTTCGGAAGAAATGATATGACCCAGAAAAGCAACAGACCTTACCGAAAACTCATACTTACTGAATTTGGCAAACAACTTGTAATCTCTAAGGGTTTGCAAGACAGTTCGAAGATGATCAGAATGTTCACCGTCACTACGGTAGTACACCAGTATATCATCTATAAACACAATGACAAACATACCAGATATGGTCTGAACACTCAATTCATGAGGTCCATAAAAGTTGTTGGGGCATTAGTTAACCCTAAAGACATTACAAGAAACTCAAAGTGACCATAACGTGTTCGGAAAGAGGTTTTCGGGATGTCACACTCCCTAACTTTGAGTTGATGATAGCCGGAGCGAAGGTCTATCTTTGAGAAGTAACTTGCACCTTGCAATTGGTCAAACAAATCATCTATTCTCGGAAGGGGGTACTTATTTTTTACAGTGACTTTATTCAATTGGTAGTAATCAATGCACATACACAAAGAGCTATCTTTCTTTCTCACAAACAACATAGGAGCACCCCAAGGAGAAACACTGGGCCTTATGAAACCCTTATCTAGTAGATCTTTGAGCTTCTCTTTCAACTCCTTAAGTTCTGCAGGGTCCATATAGTAAGGAGGAATAGAAATGGGCTAAGTATCGGGAAGAAGATCAATCCTGAACTCTATCACTCTATCAGGAGGTATCCCTGGGAGATCATTCGAAAAGACATCAGAAAACTCATTGACGACGTTAACAGATTGGAGAGTTAGAGTCTTAGACTTAGTGCCTTTCACTCTAACCAAATGGTAAATACACCCTAGGAAATAAGCCTTCTAGCTTTGAGGTAAGAGATAAAATGACTCTTGGGTGACAGAATTCCTAGACCACTCAAACACGGATGCACCCGAAAACTGAAACTTGACCATTCGGGTCCGACAATCAATAGAGGCATAAGAAGAATACAGCCAGTCCATACCCAGAATCACATCAAAATCCACCATATCTAACTCAATCAGCTCAGCCAACATGACTCTATGAAGAACAGTAATAGGACACTTTTTATACACTTTCTGGGCAACAATCAAATCACCCACTAGGGTAGAAACTAGGATAGGCTCAGGAATAATCTCAGGACTCATTTCAAAATTCACAGCAATCAAAGGTGTAACATATGAGAAAATGGATCCAGGATCAAACAAAGTATACACATCAAACTAAAATATACGAAGCATACTCGTAACAACATTGGGAGAGTCCTCCTGTTCCTGGTGGGATGATAAAGCATAGAATTAATTTTGGCGCTGCCCGCCAGCATTGCTAGAAAAGGCGCCCTGAGCTGGGGCTGGGCGAGTTGCTGGAACTGGAGCACTAACAGTCTGAGTCTGGGTCTGAGGGCGATAATCATGACGCCCTTGTCCATCCTATGGACAATCTCTAACTCTGTGACCCATGTCACCACACCAGAAACAACCTCTTTTCTCACCCCAATACTCACCTGAATGAGCCCTACCACACTTAGGACACAGGGGATGATTTGTCTTACTGCCAACACTGTACTGGGACCTGGATGCCAATGACCTGTTACCTTGCTCCTGCCTACATCTAGGCACGAGAGCACTAGCAGATGATGGTGCTGGCATAGATGAACGGTCCTGATACTGAGGGTGACTCCCTCCTTGCGATCTAGTCTGACCCTGTCCGTGCAGCTCAGACCTAGCTCTCTTATTCCCTCTCATTCTATCTCTCTCCTTAATATTATCTGCCTCAATCTATTGGGCATGAGTCATCATCCTAGAAAGGTTCATCTCACTATTCAGCATAGCAGACCTACACTCCTTAACCACATAACTAGACACTTTAGTCACAAACTTACTCATACTAGCCCGATTATCAGCCACTAAGTCAGGAACATACTTGTCCAACTGATTGAACTTTAGACAGTACTCCCTAATAGTCATAGAGCCTTGTCGCAGGTTCATAAACACTTCCACCTTCATCTTCCTCATCTCCAAAGGGAAAAACTTATCCAGGAATGCATCCTGGAACTCTTGCCAAGTCGTAGGGATAGCTCCCTCACCTCTACCTTTCCTCCAAGCAACAACCCAGTCATAAGCAAGGTCTTTCAACCTATACGCAGCCAACTCAACACTTTGTTCCTCAGATACATGCATCACCTGAGTAATCTTCCGCACCTCCTCTAAAAATAGTCGTGGATCCTCATAAGACTTGGACCCATAGAATTCCAGTGGATTCATCCGCATGAAGTCACGGATCCTGGCAGTAGCTGAATCACCTCCCTGCTGCTGTGGAGCCGGGGCCGGGTAGGCCTGAATATTTGTAGTAACAGCTTGGGACAACGCCTGAAAGGATGCCCAAAATTCAGCATGAGACACGTTTTCATTCAATGGGTCAGTGGGTTGAGGTTGCTGGCCGTCATTATTTCTTCTAGCTCGATGTGGAGGCATATTTATGAAAGAGAAGAGCACGAATTAATAGCAGAGAGAGACACTTTAAGCACGATAGACTTCTGAAAGAAAGAATCACACTCTTCCTAAAATGTCTCGTAGCCTCTTACTCATAGATGTGGTGCGCTACACACCGATGATCAAGTCTCTACTTAACACGGCTTGTCAGACTCCCTAGGATTCCTTAAACCTTAGGCTCTGATACCAAGTTTTTAACACCTTGAAAATGGGTCACGGAGTGTCACACGGTGCTTGAGGCTACGAGTAGCCCCAAGCTAACCCTTTTAGCCATTTTCATTCAATTCAACATAAATCAATGGGGTTTCCATAAATAACCCTCAAATATCATCAAAGTAATCATAATCCAAGAATAAAAAAGATTTCAGAAAGATAACAAAATACGACTTATTAGTCAACTCCCAACATCTATACTAGTCTGACAAGCCTCTAAGAAAATCAATAAAACCAGCGAACCATTGGGACATGCCCCAACTGACTCATACTCAGTTATCAAATGTAAACAATTCCGTGAAACCAACATCAGACATCACGTCCTCGAAACATAAGGACTCACCACAACAGAGGATGTAGAACAGCGTGCCCAAAGAATCACTGTCGAACCTGGGACTGAGCAACTGAACCTATATTCTGAGAAAATGTAGTCCACATCTGAAGATGTGGGTCAGTACCATGGAAAAGAACCGAGTATATGGGGGTGTATACAGTTTTATAAACATCATCATCATAAATATTTATAAGAAATATGCATGATATATGAAAGACTCACATAGCCCGAAGAAAATCATCGTAATCATAAGAGGATGAAATAAGTATAATAACATATGTGAGTCATCATATAATTTGTCAATCACTTTCAGTTCATCAAGAATATCAATTCTCATAATGTAAATATCATTTAAATCTTTCGAAAGAATAACTTTCACAATTCCACTTTCAAATCACTTCACTATTCACCATAGACACAAGGAAACACACACATTGGGAGATCCTATAACCGACATAAACCATGTGAGCTACATGGAGTCCAATGTACAACCCACATTGGGGAGAGTCATCCTATCCTTTCCATCGGAGTAGGACTATCGATATCAAATCCACACAAACTAGTGATCACTATATAAATCATCCTTAGGCTCACTCCTATAGGGGCACGTAGTTCTAGGGATGTAAGGTCACTTTATACCTCCCACTCGGTGCTAAAGATTTCTCCCGAACTTAGCTCAAAATCATTTCAAAGACAATCCACAATAAAATAATTTCAGTAATATATAAATATACATCGGGAGCCATCATGCTTTCCATTTATCAAAATCAACCACGTTGTGGATTTCTTTCAAACTCGAGTACAAAACAACTCCATTAAGACCAAAAGGCCAAATCATTCAAAACATCTCAAATATTCAACATCAACGTGCTTATAACGCATATTTTCTCAAAAACACAATTTCAAATGGGGTTCACGACCCAAATATCAAAATTATGATAAATATCATTCTAGATTCATGCTTTATATCACCACACATGTAAATTCATCTTTCAAAATCATAAACATCAAGATTGCTTAATAATCATCATAAGATATGGGTTCATGCTTCAAATTCATAAAATCAAATAAAAATCATGCCTTTGTGAAGAAAATTACTTTTGGGCACAAGAACGAAAGAGAGTCTTGTTGAAAAACCCACATACCTCAAAGGATGAACTTCAAGAATGACTTCCCGAGAAAAGGAATGATCTTCACGAATTTTTGGGTTCCCCACGAAGCCCTTGCGATAAGGATTCTGATTATGCAAAAATAGCAAGTTTTCCACGATTGAATCATTTATTATGGAGGTTTTTATATAAAAACCCTAAGGGAACTTTTCTTGAGAGGTTTTGATGTTCATAGCATAATGTGCTCCTTCAGAACTTTAATCCTGTGTTTTGGGGCGGATTGGGATGGGAAAAGACCCTTCTACCCTTAAAAAATGCATAATATACTACTGCACGGAATAGGCATCGCGTCGCGACCCCTAGTTACGATAGGCTCCCCTCGCGATAGCCATCGCGACCCCTCACTGGATTGCTTACCCAAACATGGTCTTAAGCTCGTCTAAAAATTCCGAAACTCACCCGGATCATCTTACAACCTTGCCCCATCGCAACGCAACAAGAATTTTGGAAAACAAAGGTCGGAAAGGTCACAAAATAATTCATCGAAGATTCAATGCTCAAAATAAGACTAAGTGTGGAAACAAAGCTAAACACTTAGTCAAATTTTGATGTTTTAGCACTCTTAGCTCATTTCAAAGACTTCATTAACACGGAAAATTTTTGGGGTATTACAGGCACCCTGCTGGTTTGGGCGACCGGACTGAGCTGAGGAACGGTTCTGCTGACCCTGATAACCTGACTGGGGAAAATCTCTGACTCTATGGCTAGGCTTTCCACATCCAAAATAAACATCGCTACCAGCCCTGCAAGCATTCTTGTGGTTCTTTCCATAAGTCTGACAAAGAGGATTAGTTCGGGCATTGCTGACACTACCCTGAGACTTTGAGCCTTGCACCCTATCTCTATTACCATCCCTTACCTTCAAAGCTATAGTACTAGATGAATAAGGAGATGGAACTGATGACTTAGGACAAAACTGAGAACGTTTTCCTCCTTCTGATTTAAGATGAGCAAAGTTGGAACTACCTGTCCTTGCTCTATTATTCTATTTCACCTTTTTCTTAATCTTTTGTTCCTATATCTATTGATCATGATTCATAAGCCTAGATAGAGTCATGTGACTATTCAATATCGCCGACCTATACTCATTAACCACACTATCATTTACCCCAGAAATAAACTTACTCATCTTGGCCCTACTGTCTGCAACCACATGAGGTGTATATCTGGATAATTAAGTAAAATTAAGATAATACTCTTTTACCATCATATATCCCTGCCTGAGATTGATGAATGCTAGCACCTTAGCTTCTCTCAGCTCTAGGGGAAAGAACCTTTCTAACAATGCGGTGACAAACTCCTCTCACTCAATAGGCCCTGCATTAATTGGCCTTTCTGAATGCCACTGCTTGTACCATATGTGAGCAATATCCTGCAACTGATATGTAGCTAGCTCATCACTCATAATAGCTGACATCCCCATAACATCAGTAACCTTCTGAACCTGATCGATGAATTACTGAGGGTCCTCTTCTGACTTAGACCTAAGAAAGGATATGCATAAACTTATACATACATGAGGATTGAATAATATCATACTATTTGGGCACTTTTCCTGCACATAGGCATTTAATCAAACACATGGTAAGCATAGTATATGTAGACAATATTATATAACAAATAAACATCATGATTCAACTCTAATTTCATCATTCAAGGGTTTAATCATAGGTTCACATGAATATACACCTATACTAATCAATTCCTCATAAAATTGTTCACCCAGCATGTATTAAAATTTAATTGGTCATTATCAACATGAACAAAAGAAAACCCAACATGAAATTCATAAAGAAATCCATACACTTGAACTATGAAAAGAGATTCTTGGGCTTCATGGACGAAAGGAGTCCATGAATGAACACTATGCATACCTGGTAGTGAGCTTCTTAAAGTTCTTGAACTTGAAGAATTTGAATCTCTTAGTTCTTGAAGAAGATTTGGATTTTGTTGCTTAAGGATTGCTCTTAGGGAGAAAACCCTAATTTTATATGTTGTCGAAGAACAATGAATTTTTGGAGCCTTAGTCGGATATTACTAGGTATATAAACGGGTGGTAAAATATCAATAGCCCCTTTAAAAATGACTTAAAAATAACTTAACGAGATGTGAAACAGTGGGTACGACGGTCCATCGCTGGCTCAACGGTCAGTCGTTTCGACCCTCGCACGTGGACCAGGAAAAGGACTCACTCCTAAGTAGTGATAGCTTGGGTGATGGTCTGTTGCAAGTTTAACGGTCCATAAACCTGTCTGTCACACCTTATTTAGAAAGTTACCTCACTGCCTTGGCTACGATGGTCAAGACGACGGTCCGTCGGTAGATCGATGGTCCGTCAACCTGGCCATCGCACTTGGGCGATTCTGACAGCTCTCGGTAAAACGTCCATTACTTTTCAATTCGATATCGGATTTAGACAAAATTGGTATCGCTAGAAAGATAATTCAATTTCCCATATGATAAAAATTAAAAATCTTAAAAATTACACATGTACAAAAGTGGATTCATCTTTTAAAGAAAGCTTCTAACATTCTTGGGATAATTTCAATCTAGGAAAAAGTACGGGGTTTTACAAATACTATGTGCATATACTATGCTCACCAAGTTCTTGATAAATTATCCATGTGAATGCAATATCCATGCTTTTTTCTTAGCTAGAAATCATCTCAAGTATGTTAGAACTTTCTTTGAAATAAGAATTCATTCTTATACATGAGGTATTTCCATAATTTTTGCCCAAATTGAATAAGCTTTCCATCGATATATAATTCGCCCAAATCCGACACCCGGGCGAAGAGTTAGTGCCTTTTTAGTGAGATAGTGTTTGACCTGAGCCTTCAGCACATCGCGGAGATAGCTCAAATGGCAGTTGTCAAATTCTATTATTTCTCTGCAATACTGGCACGTCGCGCCAAACTTCCAGGTCGTAGATAAGGTGGCAACGTGATAGCTCTGCATCGCACCACCATGCAGTTTCCCAATTGTCAATTTCCAGTGACACGGTGCGATAACTCCGCGTTGCGCCAAGGTCCCAACTTGGGAAATTTTACTAAAAATTTAATGATGTATTCAGAGTTAAAAGGGTCAACTTCCTACCCCTATATAATCCCTTTAATATGTGAATCAGCCACTTTTAACCCAAAACATATTAGTTCTCTTAAGTTTATCTCAAGAACAAACTAGGGTTTCTATAGGGGATTCAAATTCAGGAAGGTTTCACCATCAGTCTTCATTAAATCATGATCTAAGGTATGCATAGTGTTCATTCATGGAATCCTTTCATCCATGAAGTCCAAGAATCCTTTTTAACTACAAGTTATGGATTTTCTCCATGTTTTCATGATTTGTATGTTATCTTTCATGTTGATAAATGAGAAATTGATTTCTATTCCATGATTTGATGATAAATTCCATGTGGGTTGATTAGTATATATCTTTCATGTGAAAAGTTCTCCTGATGTAGTTACTGGTACGTTACAGATCTTTTATGTACATGTTTACGCTTTGCTAGATCCAGGAGCTTCCTTGTCTTTTGTTACTCCTTATATAACAGTTGATTTCAAAGTCAGTCCTAAAATTCTAACAGAGCCCTTTTCAGTCTCTACCCCAGTTGGTAAAACCATCATAGCCCAACGGGTATACAGGAACTACCCGGTTATGATATTTCAGAAAGTCATTTCAGCAGACTTAGTCAAAATAGAGATGACTGATTTTGATGTCATTGTCGACATGGATTTTCTTCATTCCTGCTATGCCACAATCAACTGCACAAATAGAATAGTTCAGTTTCAGTTCTTGAATGAACCCGTCCTAAAGTGGAAGGGTAGTGTATCCGCTTTCAGAGGTCAGCTTGTTTCCTATCTTCGGGTAAGGAAAATGATATCAAAGGAATGTTTTTATCATCTAGTTCATGTTAGAGACTCTAGTTCTGAGATGAATATTCAGATTTCTTTCCCGAAGATCTTCCAAGAATTCATCCCGAAAGGGAAATGGGCTTCGGTATTGATCTTCTTTTAGACACTCAGCCTATCTCTATTCCTCCATATAGAATGGAACCAGCAGAACTCACAGAACTAAAAGAAAAGTTGAAGGATCTCTTAGATAGGGGATTCATCAGACCCAGCATTTCCCCGTGGGGCACACCAGTCTTATTTGTGTGCAAGAAAGATGGTTTTGTAGTTTATTGTGATGCATCTAGAGTGGGTTTAGGTTGTGTCCTCATGCAGCATGGTAAGGTCATAGCCTACGCCTCCTGACAGCTTAAACCCCATGAGATGAATTATCCTACTCATGATCTTGAGTTAGCAGTCGTAGCCTTTGCCTTAAAGATTTGGAGGCATTATCTCTACGGAGTTTATGTAGATGTCTACACAGATCATAAGAGCCTTCAGTATGTCTTTTCTCAAAAAGATCTCAAACTTTGTCAGATAAGGTGGTTAGAGCACTTAAAAGATTATGAAATAAGTGTCCTCTATCATCCGGGCAAGGCCAACGTAGTGGCCGACGCTCTCAGTAGACTGTCCATGGGTAGTATTTCTCATGTTGATGATAGTAAGAAGAAGTTAGTCCAGGAAGTCCACCAGCTTTCCAGACTAGGCGTTCGCTTAGTCGACTCCTCAGAGGGCAGTGTATGTGTTCAGAGTAGTTCAGAATCATCTCTAGTTTTTGAGGTGAAAGAAAAGAAAGATAAGGATCCTAGCCTTGTCAAGCTAAAAGAGTCAGTTCAGAATCAAGATAAGGAGCTGGTCAAATTGTTGGTCAGATTATTCCAAGCTCTACATCAAGGAGATGGTCAGATTGCACAGTGTTCCGTTGACTATTATCTCAGATAGAGGTACCCAGTTCACCTCTCATTTTTGGAAAGCATTCCAAAAGGTTCTTGGTACCCAAGTTCATCCCAGTATAGACTTTCATCCCTTGACAGATGGTCAAGTAGAAAGGACCATTCATACTTTGGAAGATATGCTAAGGGCTTGTGTAATTGATTTCAAGGGTATTTGGGATGACCACTTGCCTTTGATTGAATTTGCATACAACAATAGTTATTCTTCCAGTATTCAGATGGCTCCATTTGAAGCTCTTTATGGTAGGAGATATAGATCTCCAATCGATTGGTTCAAAGTTAGTGAGGCCTCAGTCATATGTCCTGACTTAGTATTCGACGCCTTATAAAAAGTTCAGCTAATTAGAGAAAGACTCCAGGCTGCTCAGAGCCGACAGAAGTCTTTTGCAGATGTTCGTAGAAAGGATCTCAAGTTTTAGATTGGTGATCATGTCTACCTCAAGATTTATCCCATGAAGGGAGTGAAGAGATTCGGCAACAAGGGAAATCTCGGTCCCCGATATATTGGTCCCTTCAAGATTCTCAGTCGATTCGGCAAGGTAGCTTATGAGCTTGAATTGCCTTTAGATATAGCCTCAGTTCATCTAGTCTTTCATGTCTCTTTTCTCAAGAAGTGTATAGGTGAACCATCAGTCGTAGTCCCTATTCAGAGTATAGATGTTCAGAACAACCTCTCTTATGAAGAGATTCCAGTTGAAATCTTAGACTATCAGACTCGTAGATTAAGGAACAAAGAAGTCCCTCTGGTTAAAGTTCTTTGGCGAAATCAGTTCGTTGAGGGAGCTACTTGGGAAGAAGAAGTAGATATGCATACCAAGTACCCTCACCTTTTCCCCACCAACTCAGATCAAGCTCAAGGTAACAGTTCTCCTTAAGCTTACTCAGTTTCATGATTAGTGTGCATCACTAACTTAGTATTCAGTCTAATGCTCATATTCCCATGATAATCTTGGTGTCAAGTACCTCCGCATATTCAGTCATGCATTCATGTGTCAGATTAATTATATAGTTATGAATTAGACATGCATTCTCATTGTGAGAAAACTTAGTTCTTCAGAACTTTCAGTTATGCATTTATGAATTAGTTACGCAAGCATCAGATATGCATGTTCAGTATGTTATGTTCAGTTTGTCAGTCACATCTATCATGAGATCATGCTCCAGTTATTCATGTTCAGCTCATTGTTTCCCTTCTCAGTCAGTCTCATTTGAGGTTGATTGTTCTCAAGGGGGAGATATTGTAATACCCGTGCTTTTTTCTTAGCTAGAAAATCATCTCAAGGATGTTAGAACTTGCTTTGAAATAATAATTCATTATTGTTGAAGAGTTATTTTCATAATTTTCACTTTCTATCATGTGGGAAATTGAATAAGCTTGTCATCGATATATAATTCGCCCAAATCCGACACCCGAGCGAAGAGTTAGAGCCTTTTTAGTGAGACAGTGTTGACCTGAGCCTTCAGCGCATTGCGGAGATAGCTCAAATGGAAATTGTCAAATTCCAGTGTTGCTCTGTGATACTGGCGCGTCGTGCCACCGTGCAGTTTCCCAATTGTCAATTTCCAGTGATACGGCACAATAACGCCGCGTTACGCCAAGGGTCCAACTCGGGAAATTTTATTGAAAATTTAATGACATGTCCAGGGTTAAAAGGGTCAACTTTCTACCCCTATATAATCCCTTTAACACGTGATTCAGCCACTTTTCACCCAAAACATATTATTTTCTCTCAAGTTTATCTCAAGAACAAACTAGGGTTTCTATTGGGGATTCAAATTCAGGAAGGTTTCACCATTAGTCTTCATGAAATCACGATCTAAGGTATGCATAGTGTTCATTCATGGACTCCTTTCGTCCATAAAGTCCAAGAATCCTTTTTAACTGCAAGTTATGGATTTTCTCTATGTTTTCATGCTTTGTATGTTCTCTTTCATGTTGATAAATGAGGAATTGATTTTTATTCCATGATTTGATGATAAATTCCATGTGGGTTGATTAGTATAGATAAAGATTTATGAAATCTCATGACTAAAACCTTGTATGATGGAATTAAAATTGAAACATGATGTTTAATTGTTGTATAATGTGTTTATATGTACTATGCCTGTCATTTGTTTGATAAAATACCTAGATGAAGGAAATTTGCCTAACTAGTATGATATCATGAAAATCCCCATAAATGTACAAGCCTATTAGACGTTTGATGAAACACTTCAATAAATGTATTGTGGTGATTATCATGTATTCAAGAATATCAAGTCATATCAGTTTCCTTCTATCGATTCCTGGGAGTACTTGTACCCGAAATATTAGGTGTATGCCTAGAGCTATGTCATGTTTTCACGATACCCTTAGTCAAGCTATGAACTCTTAGACTTCAGATAGTCTTATGACTCAGAAAATATCTCCATGATCTCATCACTCAGTCAGTTTTCGGATATCAGTAGTATTCTGTTAGCCACGAAAATTCAGTAACTCAGTCTATGCTCAGTTCAGTTCATTAAATCATGTTCAGTGTCTATTCAGATGGGAGTAGGAATTAGTACCGAGTAAACCCAAAGATGGGGACTCACCTGTTATACGAAGGTGTGATTCCTAGAAGCAATCCTTGCATTACAGAACTATGTAGTCAGCATAGGTTGAGACATCGTAGCCTGTTATATGAGGGTAGATGAGGTGGATTAACCTGTTATGTGAGGGTTACCACCATTCTCTCTAGAGTTATCTGTTATATGAGGGTTACTCACATGTTGTCCTTACCAGTGGCGTGGTATTAACACCCTTCCAATCAGGGCATAGATTCGACCCCAGCTTAGCTATTATAGCACCTTTAAGGAATGTCGATTAGATACTACTTCCCAACGTTTCATGTTACAGAATCAGGACTATTAGATACAGTCAAATCAGCTTCAGTAATAGAACTTAGATAGTTCTTCAGATTTTAGGACTATCAGACACAGTCAACTCAAATACAGTGCAAAACTCAAATAGTTCCATCAAATTCAGGACTATCAGCTACAGTCACCCACGTTATCTGTTATACTCAGATATAGTCACCAATGTTATCAGCATTATTAAGATATACTCCTTTATGTTATCAGTCATATCAGTTACTAGCATACCACGTTATCAGTATACAGACTCAGAAATTATGAAATCATATTGTCAGATACAGTTATGTACTTATGCATGTATTCTCACGTTAATGTTAAATAGTCAGTTAGCATTATTCATGCATGCAAACCCTTGCATATAGCCTACCTCACATGTATACTTAGTACATATATACTGACGCATTCGCGTTTGGTGCTTTCTTTTTATGTTACACCATAGGTTCAGAGACACGAGTTCCAGATCAGCAGTAGATTCTAGATTCAGCAGTCAAAATAGAAGTGAGTCCTCATCCTTCAAGGACATAATGATTTTCTAGTATCTCATTGATTATCTTATTAGTTGGAGTTAGTTGGGGACATGTCCCATCAACTCCTTATTCAGATTCTTCAGACAGTAGAGGCTTTCAGACTAAATGTAGACTAGATATAGACTATCATATTTTAGACTTCAGTTTTATTTTGGGTATTCTATTACCCCACATAGATGTTACGATATTCAGTTATGTTCATGATCAAACCTTATGGCCTTTGAGTGTATGTTTCCACATTATTATGTTATCTGATGCAGTATACAGGTCTAGATATCAGTTATGGGTTAGCTTGTGGCCCTTCGGGGTCATGAGCACCGTGTAGCATTTTAGTTCAGCAAATCGGGTCATTACAGTGAACTATTAAGAGAATGAAAACATGTCAAGATAGATTATGTGCAAGTTAAATCAGTCAAGTGTTTGTCAAAATACCCCAATGAATGAATGATGATCAAGTTCATAGTTTACATGTTTCATGTTATGCCATGTCTCATAGTTTATGCTATCGAGTCCTGGGGGTACTTGTACCCGATAATTTAGTTGATTACCTAGAGCCATGGTCAGTTATAAAATAGTATTAGTCACGAAAGGATTAGTAGTACTCTCAGTCAGTTACAAAGCTCAGGAAAACTCAGTAGAATTCATATTAGTCCAGTCTAATTCAGCATCCAGTTTAGACCTCAGTAAACTCAGTCAGCTAACAGAATTCAATAGTATTCCGTCAGTCAATAGAACTCAGTGAACCCATTCCAGTTTAGCTAAACAGTAATCTCAGTAACCGTT
This sequence comes from Capsicum pubescens, assembly GCA_030864215.1. Classification (NCBI taxonomy): domain Eukaryota; kingdom Viridiplantae; phylum Streptophyta; class Magnoliopsida; order Solanales; family Solanaceae; genus Capsicum; species Capsicum pubescens. The sequence continues at coordinate 191,245,353 of CM061542.1, read as the reverse complement.
AAGTCCAGCCTTGTATAGACTAGAAATCAATTTAGTATCTATTCAATTAGGAGTAGGATTCAGCACCGAGTTAACCCAGGGGTCGGGGCATTCCTATCAGCAGAGGGTTTGATCCTTAGTAGCAATCCTTGCTTTATAGAAATACTTAGCCAGCATAGGTTTAGGTATCTTCCTGGAAGACATTATGAGGATTGATACTGTTATCCTGCTAGTGAGGGTTGATGGAAGAACTTTCTGTCAGAGAGGGTTAGCTCACAGCTTGTCCTTACCCGTGGCACGGTATTGACACCCTTCCAACTGGTGTTATAGGTTGGACCCTAAATCTGTTAGAGAAAGGGGTATGTCGGTTTGATGATTAACTCCCACAGTTTCAGTTTAAGTCTCGGTCTAAGAATAGAACTCAATTCAGTTCTACAAATTCAGGACTATTAGACATAGTCACTTATCTCAGTACGGAACTCAGTATGGTTCCACAATATTTAAAACTGTATGATATAGTCATTCAGATAATCAGTAATACAGTATTCATAAACTCAGATATTGGTTATTAGTATTCCGATGCAGTACTCAGTATTAGCATGATCTCAGTTACAGTCTATGTAGTCATACATGTACTCTTACTCAGTTATACTCATATTATTCAATCATTATTGTGCATGCATATGAACCCATGCATATCAGCCTACCTTACTGATCATACCAGTATATTCAAAGTACTGACACATGCTTTTCTTTTCACTATGATGTCTTATACCATAGGTTCATATGTACGAGCTCCAGAGTACCCTTAGCAGTTTAGATTCTCATCTTTCAGAGTAGTGGTGAGTCCTCATAGTTCGAGGACGTGCTTACTATTTATAGTGATTCAGTTTTATTTTAGTAGATGGAGTTAGTTAGAGGTTTGTCCCATCAAATCCACAGTTCAGACAGTTAGAAGCTTTTCAGACTAGAGTGTTTTTCAGACCGTTGTTCAGTTTTTCAGTACTTATATTTTGTTTTGGTATTTTGATACCGCATTCAGATTTATTTATAGGTTTGAACCTTATGGCATATGTTTCCACCTATTTTCGCATAATTACAGTATTTATTACTCAGATATTACAGCAAGTACTAGTCATGGGTTAGCTTGTGATCCTTCAGGATTAAGAGCACCGTGTAGTATCTAGGGTACAGACTCGGGGTGTTACAAACTTGGTATCAGAGCCTAAGGTTCAACAGTGTCCTAGAAATTCTAAAATATGCATCTAGTAAAGTCTTGTTCCTGGGTGTGTTGTGCGTCACACTTATGGACAAGAGGTTGTGAGATGTTTTAGGAAAAGTTTCCCTTCTTTCAGTATTCATGTCATGCGAGTGAGCATGAGCTCCAGTTACACTCTCTTTCTAATCCTAGATTCTTTTCCATTTATAGAATATGCCTCCAAAGAGGACTCAGGGAAGTGGAATGGGAGATCAGTCAGCCCCTCATCTCGTCCATCCAGATCCTTTGGGCAAGTTTGTCTCCCATCCGGAGTTCAGAGAAGCCTTCACCACCCTAGATCCTTTTGTAATAGCCTAGAATAAACGTCCAGCTTCGGTTCAGGCCAACCCAGTGGCCAATATTGCTTCTTCTAGGATTTGAGACTTTACCCGAATGAACCCTCTATTATTTATCGAGTCTAAGTAAGATAAGGATCCTTAGGAATTTCTTGATCAGGTGCAGAAGGTTACCGGTATCATGGGGATGACTGATGTGGAGAGCGCTGAGTTGGCCGTATATAAGTTATAAGATAAGGCTCACTCATGGTTCAAATAGTGGAAGGCAGGAAGGCTGCAGATGCAGGGCCCATAGAATGGGGGAGTTTACAGTTGCTTTTCTGGATAGGTTCTTCCCATTAGAGTTAAGGGAAGAAAAGGTTTAGGAGTTTATAAACCTGAAGTAGGTCAATATGGCAATGCAAGAGTATTCTCTTAAGTTTACTCAGTTAGCCAAATATGTCTCGCAAGTTGTAGCAGATAGCAGAGCGAAGATGAGTAAGTTTGTGTCAGGAGTGTCTAGCAGCGTGGTCAAGGAGTGTAGGACCGCAATGCTTATTAAGGAGATCGACATAGCTAGGATCATGGTCCATGCTCAGCAGATAGAGGAGGATAATAATAAAGGGAAGGAGAAAGATAATAAAAGAGAGAGAATATATAGTTTAAATTTTGCTCAGCCTAAGTCAGAGGGTGGGAATCGCTCTCAGTTCTTCCTGAAATCCTCAGTTCCATCTCCTTCCTCAGCTAGTTCTCCATTTCCAAAATTCAGATACGGCAGCTGAGATAGGGAATCAGGCCCTAAACCCCAGGGCAGTGTTAGCAGTGCCCGAACCAATCCCTTTTTGCCAGAAGTGCAGTAGAAACCACCAGGGTATCTGTAGAGCTGGAAGTGATGTGTGTTTTAGATGTGGCAAGCCAGGCTATAGGTTCAGACAGTGTTCTCAGATTGGTTCGCAGAGTCAGTATAAACATCCCTCATCTCAGTCTGGTTGCCCGAATCAGCAGGGTGCCTCTTCCAGTGCCACCAGTGGGCAGCGCCCAAATAGTATCTATGCTCTACAGTCTAGATAGGATCAGGAAAGTTTTCCTAATGTGGTCACTGGTACGTTACAAGTTTATCATTTGCATGTTTATGCTTTGCTAGATCCAGGAGCTTCTTTGTCTTTTGTTACTCCATATATAGCAGTTGATTTTGGAGTCAGTCCCAAAATTTTAGTAGATCCCTTCTCAGTTTCTACCCCAGTAGGTAAATCTATCATAGCCCGGTGGGTATACAGGAACTGTACGATTATGATATCTCATAAAGTCACCTCAACTGATTTAGTCAAATTAGAGATAACTGATTTTGATGTCATTCTCGGTATGGATTGGCTTCATTTCTGCTATGCCTCAGTTGACTGTAAAAATAGAATTATGCAGTTTTAGTTTCCAAATAAACCCATCCTAGAGTGGAAGGGTAGTACTTCAGAACTTAGGGGTCAACTTGTTTCTTACCTTCGGTCTAGAAAGATGATATCTAAAGGATGTGTCTACCATCTCGTTCGATTCCAGGACTTTAATTCAGAAACCCCTACTCTTAAATCAATGTCAGTAGCATGTGAATTCCCAGATATGTTCCCCGAAGACCTTCCTGAAGTTTCTCCCAAAAGGGAAATTGATTTCGAAATCGATCTTCTCCCAGATACTCATCCCATCTCTATCCCTCCATAAAAAATGGCTCCAGCAGAACTCAGAGAATTAAAGGAACAGTTAAAGGATTTCTTAGATAAGAGATTCATCAGACCCATTGTGTCCCCATTAGGTGCACCAGTTTTATTCGTGCATAAGAAAGATGGTTCCCTTAAAATATGCATAGATTACCGTCAGTTAAACAAAGTTACGGTCAAGAACAAGTATCCACTCACCAGAATTAATGACTTGTTTGACCAACTTCAGGGTGCCAATTATTTCTCTAAGATAGACCTCAGATCAGGATATCATCAGCTCAGAGTCAAGGAAAGTGACATCCCAAAAATAGCTTTCTAACTCGGTACGATCACTTTGAATTTTTAGTCATGTCCTTTGGTCTTACCAATGCCCCAGTAGCCTTCATGGACTTTATGAACCTTGTGTTCAAGCAGTACTTGGATATGTTCGTCATAGTCTTCATAGATGGCTTTCTTGTTTACTCCCGTACTGAACACGATCATGTAGACCATCTCAGAATAATATTGCAGACTCTCAGAAACCATCAATTATTCGCCAAATTCAGTAAGTACGAATTTTGGCTAAAGTCAGTAACATTCCTTGGCCATATAATTTTCGATGATAGCATTAAAGTTGATCCCCAAAAGACCGAAGCAGTGAGAAACTGGCCCAGGCCTATCTCTCCGTCAAATATCAGGAGTTTCTTGGGTTTGGCTGGCTATTACCGATGATTTATTGAGGGATTTTCGTCCATTTCATCCTCTATGTCCAGATTGACTCAGAAGAAAGTTAAGTTCCAGTGGTCAGATTCTTGTGAGAAGAGTTTTTAGCAGTTGAAGACTCGACTCACCACAGCTCTAGTGTTGACCCTACCAGATGGTTCCAATGGTTTTGTTGTGTACGGCGGTGCTTCGAGAGTCGAATTGGGTCATGTTTTGATAGATTATGCTTTCAGAAAGGAAAGGTCATAGCCTATGCCTCTAGACAGCTTAATCCCCATGAGAAAAACTATCCTACTCATGATCTTGAGTTAGAAGCAATAGTTTTTTCCTTAAAGATTTGGAGGCATTACTTGTATGGTGTGCATGTTGATGTGTTCACTGATCGTAAGAGTCTGCAGTATGTGTTCTTTCAGAAATACCTCAACCTCCGTCAGAAAAGGTGGTTGGAATTATTGAAAGACTATGACATTAGTGTTCTGTATCATCCGGGCAAGGCCAATGTAATGGATGACACTCTCAGTAGAATTTCTATGGGTAGTGTTTCCTATGTTGAGAATAGTAAGAAGAATTTAGCCCAAGAAGTTCATCAGCTAGCCCGACTAGGTGTTCTCTTAGTCGATTCAGCAGAAGGTAGTGTGTGGGTGCAGAGTAGCTCAGAATCATCCCTAGTTTCTAAAGTAAAGGAAAAGAAGGATAAGTATCCCAGTCTAGTCCAGTTGAAGGAATCAGTCAGAAATCATAAGATAGAGGTTTTCTCCCAAGGGGGAGGTGGTGTTTTGCATTATCAAGGTCGTCTGTGTGTGCCAGGTATAGATGACTTAAGAAAGTGAATTCTCGCAGAGACGCATGGTGGGTGTTACTTTATTCATCCAGGGGCCATGAAGATGTACCATAATTTACGGGAGATCAATTGGTGGAGTGGGATAAAAAGAGACATTGCAGAATTTGTGGCTAAGTGCTCAACATGTCAGCAAGTTAAGATTGAGCATCATAAGCCTAGTGGGTCCATGCAGGAGTTCATTATTCCCACCTCGAAATGGGAAGAAGTGAACATGGACTTTGTGACGGGCTTGCCTCGTACTCATCGTCAGCATGATTCAATTTGGGTCATTGTAGACAGGATGACCAAATCAACTCATTTCTTTCCAGTTCATACCTCATATTCAGCCAAGGATTATGCCAAAATCTATATCAGGGAGTTGGTCAGATTACACGGTGTTCCATTGTCCATTATCTCAGATAGAGGTACCTAGTTCACCTCTCATTTTTGGAAAGCATTCCAAAAGGGTCTTGGTACCCGAGTTTATCTCAGTACAGCCTTTCATCCTCAGAAAGATGGTCAAGCATAAAGGACCATTCAGACCTTAGAATATATACTGCGAGCATGTATGATAGACTTTAAAGGTAGTTGGGATGACCACTTGCCTTTGATTGAGTTCGCATATAACAACTATCACTTCAGTATTCAGATGGCTCTGTTTGAGGCGCTTTATGGAGGAAATATAGATCTCTCATTAGTTGGTTTTAAATGGGTGAGGCCGCAGTAGTAGGGCCTGATTTAGTGTTTGATACCTTAGAGAAGGTCGGGAAGGCTTAAGACAGCTTAGAGCCGGCAGAAATCATTCGCAAATATGTACAGAAAGGATCTCGAGTTCGAGATTGGTGACTATGTGTACTTGAAGATCTCTCCTATGAAAGGAGTGAAGCATTTCGGAAAGAAATGGAAACTCAGTCCCCGATATATCGGTCCTTACCGAATCCTCAGTCGTTTCGGAAAGGTAGCTTACGAGCTTGAGTTACCTTCAAATTTATCTTCAGTTCATCTAGTGTTCCATGTCTCCTTTCTAAATAAATACATAGGTGGCCCGACAGTCGTAGTCCCTATTGAGGGCGTAGATATTCAAAGAATCCTCTCTTATAAAGAGATCCCAGTTGAAATCCTTGACTATCAGATTCGCAGACTGAGGAACAAAGAAGTTCCTCTAGTCAAAGTTCATTGGAGGAATCATTCCGTTAAGGGAGATACTTGGGAAACAGAAGCAGTCATGCGAACCAAGTATCCTCATCTATTCTCTGCTAATCCAGACTCAGCTCAAGGTAATAATTTCATCAAGCTTAATCAGTTTCATGTTCAAATTTTAGTTACAAACTTGGTATCAGTTACCATTGTATGTTTAGTTATACGTTCATGAGCAAGTTCAGTAATGTATCCATGCATCAGATATGCATGTTCAGTACATAAATTCATTTTATCAGTAATCCCAGTCATGCATTCATGAATCATGTTCATTTATATCCATGCATCAGATATGCATGTTCAGTATGATACTTCAGAATACCAGTAATATCAGTCATATAGTCATGTTCCAGATGTTCATGTCCAGTACGTAAGTCAGTCTTTCAGTATTCTCAGTCTCAATAGTCTCATTCGAGGATGAATATTCCCAAGAGGGAGATAATATAAGACCCCACGAAATCCTAAGCTTAATTCAGTCTTTAGGCTTGTCAAGGGATCCCAGACTTAAAATATTTTAGCTAAGTACTCAGACTTAGTATCATTTTAACCTACGAAGGTTGGAAATCTTATTTTGCAACCTTTGCATCTATTAAATGTTGATATTTAGATTGATTCATGATCAAAAATGTCCATAGGTGTTTTTGGATAAGTTTCAGATTTTTTTGACTTCGTTTGAAGCTCCTTTGAAATCCCAAAATAGTGAATCAACGCGATCTTGACGCGCTGCATCGACTATCGTGTTGATTATTATTTTCCCCAACTACCAGCATCCAATTCCATTGAATCAATGCAAACATGGCGCGATGCGTTGTCTATTGTGTTGATACCATCAATGCACCGCGTTGACCTGCGCGTCGGTTAACCCAGTTTTCAGTCATTAAAAGACCGCGTTCTTAGAGGTATTTAGGTCTTTTTCCCTCGACCCTCAGCCCCCAAAACATGAAATTAAACTCCCCATAGAGCAAATATAGTCATTCTTTCTCAAATTTACTCAAGAAATAAATCCTAGAAGATCCAATTTCAAATCAAAAACTCAAGATTCAACCATAATCTTTCAGAAATTCTTCAACAAAGGTATGTGAAGTGTTCATCCAAGGGTTCCTTCCACCCTTGGAGTCCGAGAATCTCTTTTGAACTTCAAGTAATTGATTTTATGATTTCCATGGTTAGAATTAAAGTGTATCCATGATTTCTATTTGGATTAAGTTCCTAATTCATGATTATATATATATATCATGTGAAATTGATCACTATGTGTGTAGATTCATGTGAATCCATGATAAACCCTTGACTTATGAAATTAGAGATGAATTATGATGCTTACTTGTTGTTCAATACTATGTGCATATACTATGCTCACCAGGTGCTTGATAAATTGTCCATGTGAACTATTAAGAGAATTAAAACATGTCAAGATAGCTTATGTGCAAGTTATATAATGCAAGTGTCTGTCAAAATGCCCCCAATGAATGAATAATGATCAAGTTCATAGTTTACATGTTTCATGTTATGCCATGTCTCTTAATTTATGCTATCGAGTCCTGGGGGTACTTGTACCCGACAATTTAGCTGATTACCTAGAGCCATAGTCAGTCATAAAATTATATCAGTCACGACACGATCAGTATTACTCTAAGTCAGTTACAGAGCTCAGGAAAACTCAATAGAATTCATATTAGTCCAGTCTAATTCAGCATCTAGTTTAGACCTTAGTAAACTCAGTCTGATAACAGAATTCAGTAGTATTCCATCTGTCAACGGAACTCAGTGAACACAGTTCAGTTCAGCTAAACAGTAATCTCAGTAACCGTTCAGTCCAGCCTAGTAAAAATTAGAAATCAATTCAGTGTCTATTCATTTGGGAGTAGGATTCATCACCGAGTTAACCCAGGGCTGGAGGCATTCCTGTCAGCAGAGGGTTTGACCCTTAGTAGAAATCCCTGCATTACAGAACTATGGAGCCAGCGTAGGTTGAGGTATCTTCCTGGCAGACATTATGAGGGTTGATGCTTCTCATCTGAGTTATCCTACCAGCGAGGGTTGACGGAAGAGTTTCCTGTCAAAGAGGGTTAGCTCACAACTTGTCCTTACCCGTGGCACGGTGTTGACACCCTTCTAACTGGGGTTACAGGTTGGACCCCAAATCAGTTAGAGAAGGGGCATGTCGGTTAGATGATTATCTCCCACAGTTTCAGTTCTATTCTCGGTCTCAGAATAGAACTCAATTCAGTTCTACAAATTCAGAACTATCATACATAGTCACTCAGCTTAATACGGAACTCAGTATAGTTCCACAGTATTCAGAACTGTCAGATACAGTCATACAGAGAATCAGTATACAATATTACTAAACTCAGATATTGGTTATTAGTATTCCGATTCAGTACTCAGTATTAGCACAATCTCAGTTACAGTCTATGTATTCATGCATGTACTCTTACTAAGAAAAACTCATGATATTCAGTTATTATTGTGCATGCATATGAACCCATGTATATAAGCCTACCTCACTAAGCATATTAGTACATTCAAAGTACTGACGCATTCTTTTCTTTGCGCTATGATGTCTTATATTATAGGTTCAGACACACGGGCTCTAGAGCACCCTTAGCAGTTCAGATTCTCAGCTTTCAGAGTAGTGGTGAGTCCTCATAGTTTGAGGACGTTCTTATTATTTACAGTGCTTCAGTTTTATTTCAGTAGATGGAGTTAGTTGGGGGCTTGTCCCATCAACTCCACAATTTTTTCAGATAATTGTTCAGTTTTTCAGTACTTATATTTAGTTTTGGTATTTTGATACCGCATTCTGATTTATTTATAGATTTTGAACCTTATAGCATATGTTTCTGCCTATTTATGCATAATTAGAGTATTTATTACTCAGTTATTGCAGCAGGTACTAGTCATGGGTTAGCTTGTAGTCCTTCAGGATTATGAGCACCGTGTAGCGTCCACGGTACAGACTCGGGGAGTTACAATATGTTTATTTGGTCGTATCTTTTCTGATTAAAAAGCCTAAATTAAATTTATGTGATATCAATAGCATATTGTTGTATATTTTTACTCTATTGGCATATGGATTATATTGGATTCATGGATGGTTGGCATATTGAGTGGATTTTGGCTCACGCGGTTTGATATACTGGTTGGATTTGGAAATTCTCATTCTTATTGGTAGTGAGCATTACATCCTCATATCATATGCATTCATTAAAAAACTGGTACCACAATGGAAATACTGATTTTTTCTGACAGAAAATGTGACATCTTTAAAAACCCTCTGCCGATGTATGTGCTGAAAAAAAGTTATAGATATTGGATTGGTATTGGATATTGGATATTGGATTGTATATGGGTTGACGAACCTCCCATAGGTCCAACCTCGGGAGAACAACTCGGTAGGTGTATACGGGGGTTGTGCGACAACATCGTGCATCAAATCATCATCATCTTCTTCATTGCATTTCATCATTCTATGTTGTACTTTGTTCTTGATGTGATATCTATCTATTGTGCTTCTTTCTTGTAGTTGAACTTTGGTATAGATGTATATGATAGAACCGTTAGTGGAGATGGTGTGGGCTACCATTTGGGATTTTTTTTTATTGCATGTGATGTATTCATAGTGTGTATTTTATATGCTTTATTTTCTACTTTACTCAGTCAACCTATGATGCCTACTAAGCACAAGTGGATCGTACTCATCCCAACTATGTCCTTTCGATGTAGATCCGGATATGAGTGTGTCTCACGGTTGCTGATTTAGGCGGTATCTGGATTATCTTCGAGATAGCGATCGATCTATGTTTCTGGAGTTGATCTACTACCTTTTCTTATCTAGTTTATGTCTTGTTTTGCATTTAGGGGCAGATGGTGATCCTTTTTGGACTACCAGTTGTATATTCTGATTTCGAGATGTATTTAGTTGGTTCTCACACTGTGGCCCCAGATTTTGGGGTAATCTATGGTGTTGTTGTTATGTATTTTCCGTTATTATTGTAATTGTGTGGTACGTCTTCGTTCTAGAATCCTTACCTTGAATTTTGATATTGTTTTCTCATTTTATATCAATTTGAGTGATAAGGCTTATTTGTGAAGATTTCCCACAAGTACCATCATTAGCATTGATTTTTGGGTCGTGACACACATTCTTTTACGTTGGGCCATGCTAACATGGGTCAGGCACCTCTAGTATTTCTAAATGAAAGTTAAATGCTACGTTTAATAATCCAAATAGTGCTTTAATACAAGAGTGAAAATTGTTAGTGAATAAAAGCTTTCTTGGAATATCTTTGCTCGACCAGATCAAATACACGTAGAGACGCAACGAATTATTTCTTTTATTTACAATTTGATAAAATTACATGAAAACCAAGTTCAAGGAATTAAACTATTCAACACTATAGTCTAACCTAACGTACATACAGTAGCATGTGATGGGATAATTTAGTAGAATATTTAGCAGCAAGACAAAAACCATATTTAGAGGAGAAGCCATAATCTAAAGATCAGATTGAAGTCCTTCAATTTTTATGCCTTGATTGTAACAGTACATAGGCACACACCAGATGGCTTTATGTCACAAGTCTGCCAGTGTAATTCTGGAGCTGCATTAGGATTATATAGCAGGGTATTATCGCCTTGCAGAGAAAACAGCAAAAGCTTCCCATCCAGTATTCCAAATTGGAACCGAATGCTTGAGCTCCCCATCACTGGAACTGGTTCCATCTTCCATGAATTGTCCTCGGGATTGAAAATAGTAAGTTTTCGCTGGTTCTTCCACTCCATGCAGAAAAGCTTCTTTTCCAGAACAGCATGAGCAGTAACCATTACACAGCCATTTCTCATCTGGCACCAAGTTTGATTCTTGGGGTTATACACATCAACAAACCTTGAATTCCCTATTGTAAAACTTGATCGACCACCCATAACATAGAGCTTTCCCTCAAATCCACACGCAAAACAGCCCCACCTTGGCCTACGAAGGCTCTCAATCACAGTCCACTTATCTTTATCTGAATCATACACCTCGGCATAAGAAAGAGATTCACCATCTATTCCATAACCACCAACAACATAAACCATTCCATTCACCTCAGCACAAGCAAAATCATAGCGTGCCACATTCATGCTAGCCAATTTGCTCCAGCTGCCAAAAAATAAATAAAACATGAATCATGCAAGACATCAAAAGATTGGTCTCTTGACAGCAATCAGAAAATAAAAACAAAGAATTCAAGTCAATGGCAGCAGTTGAACTCTAGGTAAGAGTTTCTGTACTAGTCTTGCCAGTGCTACCCACAAAAGGGAAATTGTGAGACGAGAAATGAGAAGTACTACTCCAAAAAGAGCTCACTCTAGCTGTGGTGTCAATTGAGCTAGGTAATTCTAACTAAAGTTTATTCTGCTCATGGAGCAAGTAAATCGATAAATTTATCTTCACTTATATCGATTTTTCTTTCAACAAGTCCTGATAAGAACAATTTCCTCTATCTGAAGCACTCCCAAAAACAAATATATACAGCAGGTGGCAAATTTGTAGTGATAACTGCACTTGGGTTGATAGTGTTTCAATATTGGTTGTAAAGGCAAGGTGTACTTAAAAGCATTTCTTGCACACGATATGCTAGGAAAATGGGCAGTTGAAAGTACATAAACAAAAGGAAAACCATATTACAGCAAGGCATTAAGCTTCCAACACTCAAGTTTAGTTGAGTATAGTAATTTAGGAGGTAGTGCCTCTGGCAATTGTTCTGTGTGAATCCTGACCATATTAGGCTGCATTTGTTTTTTTTAAGATTCAGACGTCTGAATCTGAATGCACGTCTGAATGATTAAGATGTTGTCTCTTGATCTGAAAACTGAATTATTAAGACTATTTGTTTTTCAACATCTGAATGTACAAAAAAAATTTATTTGTATATATAATAAAATAAAAAATACAATTCAAATAAAACACTAATTATATATTAGAAAAGTATGTAATTTAATACAACAAAATTATTATTTGATTGAAAAAAAAAATATTTATGTTTGTTAGTGATAGTGGAGATGGTTTATAACGGTGGTTTCGGTGACAATGATTGATGTTAGTGGTGATAGTTGTGATGGTTGGTATTGTAGTGACTGTTATGATGGTGGCGGTTGATAGTGGTGGTGGTGGTTGTGATGTGACATTGCTTGATGTTAGTAGTTGGGGGTGTTGATTGTGATGGCTGAAAAATGAAAGAATGATGGTTGACGATGTGTTGGTGCTAGTTGGAGATATTGTTAGTTGTGATGGTGGAGATGGTTGTTAGTAGAGATAAATTATAGCGATGATAGTGATTGAAGTGATGGTAGAGGTGGCGTTACTAGTGACAATGGTGGTGGCCGCCGAAGAATATGTGGAGGTTGTGATGTATTAGTGGTAGTTAGTGGTGGTGCTAGTTGTGATAGATGAGTTGGTCGATAGTAGGGATTATTCGGTAGTGGTTGATGATGGTGGTGGTGTTGACGGTGGTGGTGACGTTAAATATAATTAGAATAATAGAGGTAGTAGGTGTAGTAGCGGTTGACAATAGTGGTTGGTAGCAATATTTGTTGTAGATGGTGGTTGTGATGGTGGAGGTGGTTGGTGGCGGTTGACAATGATGGCGGTGGCAGAGGTGGGGACTAATGATTATGAATAGAGTGGCGGTGAATATTATCCAACATCAGAATACCTCTTCAGACCTATTAAGACTTGATTCTAGATCTAAATGATTAAGACCTATTAAGAGCTAAAATCTTAATAAAAAACTAATGCACTTAATGGTCTGACCCATTCAGATTTAGACCTCCATTAAGTGCAAACAAATAAGTACTTAGCCTTTAAGCAATGAAGTAACCAGAGAACTGTAAGAAACTTCAATCAATTTTACCATAAGGATCAACATACCTACAAATTTCATGATTGATAATGATGAAAACGATAGAGAAGCATATTTAAGTGAAACGATTATACTTTGCACAATTTACTAATAATCTATGGAAGTTTGCAAAATTTTTGGGTATCCATGGAAGTGGAGTGACTTGGTAAAGTAACATCAGAGATAAATCAAATGTTTGTACAAACGATATATAATTGTAAACATCAAAAACACAATTCAGAAATTTCTATATATTTTGGGGAGGTGGGCTAATTTGCTTATACGGAACGGCACGACTGAAATGCCATACACATGCACCATGTCTCACCTTACAGTAGCTGAAAATATGCATCCACTTCAACCCAAAAGTAAGAATGGAATATAGACAGAAGTCAGACAAACCTGTTCAAGTAAGAATCGTATTGATAGACGTCAGCTGAGTCCGCCCCAGATCCATCAATCATGGAATGACCGCCTATAACAAGAAGTTTACCATTGAGAACTACAACGCCGAAAGCAGCTTTTTTATGACCGGGCATCTGTGGGAGCTGATGGTGTTTGTTCCCACAGCAGTCTAAAACCTCCCAGTAGCTTTCTTTTCCTTCAGCATCTACAGTCAGGACATAAAGCCATTCCTCAAGCAGGCCTGCTAGCTTTCTGATGCTGATGAACTCTTCACTTTGGATAAATGACCTCCATCGCTTGCAGACACCACCCATAACAGGAAATTTTGATCGGGGAACAAGTGCAAGGCAATACTTTGCCACATCATCTGGCAGTCCAGGCAAAATGGGGCAATAGAAATCATCAGCAACACAATAAGTTAAATAGGACTCACTCTTGGTACAACCTAGACCATCTTGCTGGCTGAAATCTGTGAAACACATCCTTGATGCAGTGATTGTCTTCGTTCCACATAAAACACCAGGCATTTTTTATATCAAAAGATTTGACAGAGACATGATCAATGAACAGAATTTTCTCAAATTGAAGTCTAAAGTAATTAAATAATTATCAGTTGACTAAAGAAGTTCATGATATTCTTCACTGATGGCAATCATAGAAGACCAAGGGATAAAAGATTCTGCAGAAGTGATGACTAGGGAAGTAATGGTAAATGATTTCCTATGCTTGGACAAATCAGAATCAAATTCCATTCCAGTTCTTCGAGTTCTGTGGTTAACCATGTTTGCTGTAAGACCCTTGCTGCTGCCACTTTCTATGTTCCATAAGTTATCTGCTACCTCAAGCACTTCCCAAATACCTAATAAAGTACCTTCAAAGGAAGAAAATCTCATGGACAACTACTCAAATTGGAAAAGCAAAGATGTAGGAGTAAAAAGACACGAACATACAAATACAGGGACAATACCTTCCAATGCCATAGAAGAATCTAAAGGTTCTAACCACCTGTTACTTCCATCTTGCTCCAGGCTCCTAGCAAAGACTAGATCATACAACGAGTTGTAGTTACTTCATCTGAGTATACAAAGAAGAACTTCTCCCACACAGCAAAACAGAAGTACCACAATTAATTATCAAAAACAAGCTTTTTAAACATTAACAGTAATATCATTACAAATATAATTATTATTATTTTTAAAAAAAGAGAGAGCAATAATCAGTCAGTGCCTCCAAAAGGAGCAAACTGCTTTATAAAACTCAAAAGAGAAATAGTTGACTTCACCTACCCGGCCAAACTTTTAATTAAAGGAAATAAAAATTTACTACATCTCAATTATCAATTGAAAAGAGCAACATCACTGTTGGAAACAAATGCGAGGGATTCTTTGATTAAAGAAGTAAAATCAGATCTAAAATCACCATAATTCTTCAATTGATACCAGCTGCACGAATTCACATTTCGCACAGATAGTTCATCTATTTGAATTAAACATTTCTTTTAAAGAAACGTCTAAATTAACACCTTACACATACAGAAATTCTTCAAGTTTAGCAAACAAAACAACAAAAGAAACGGGGCTCCCGAATTTTAGTATCACCCACAATCATGGAGAAAGAATAAATTAATTTTGTACAGCTAACGTAATTTAGTAAGGAATGTAGACAGATAGATCGAATAGAAAAGAGATGAGAGGTAGTAAATAAGGAATTACCCAAGATTAACTTGAATGTCAGAAACAAACATTGCTGCGAATGGAGATGTAGATTTGGATAAAAAGAGAATTTATAGGAATGGGAACAACAACAAGAAAAAGTGTATATATATAATATTCTCGTGAGTAAGAAGATAGGATTGACAGAGAAGGTGAGCGTCACTAGAAATTTGGAGAATTTTTTGTCGATAGAGACAAGACTCCTTCGCCAACACGTACCAACGAGGATTTTTTTTTTTTTTTTTTTTTTTTTGGGTACTCTTTTAATGTTTATGATGTTTATGTCCCGTTGAGCTACATTTGAACAGGTAAAATAATAGATTGAGTCAAAATTCAACTCTTCAAATTTAAACTATTTTTTCATTCTTTTATTGTTCGTCTAAAATCATATATTTACTCATTAATTATTTTAATATTTTTACTATTATTTGAATATAAATTATATTATTTTATATTTAATATATAGAATTAAACAACAACAACAACAACATACAAATGTATTCTCACATAGTGAGGTCTTGGGAAGGTAATGTGCATGTAGTCCATACCATTACATCCGAGGAAGTAGGGAGGTTGTTTCTAATAAACCCCCGCTCAGGACAAAGGGATAGTAATCAAAGTCATAATAAAATATGAAACAAGATAAAATAACAGAAATACAACACCCACGGAGTAGTACTATACACTATCTAACCGAAAGCACACACCTCACCCAAACCCTCCTAACTAGAAACTCCAACCTACGAGCAAAGCCCTACGACTACTAACTTGTCTATACCAAGGCACTCCTATCTACTGGCTACCACTCACCCATACGCACTAGCCCTCCAATCTAATTCACGACATCCATACCTTTCTATCTAGGGTCATGTCCTCAGTAAGCTGTAACTACACTTGTCATGTCTAATTACCTCTCTCAAGTATTTCTTTGGCCTACCTCTACTCCGCCTAAAATCATCCATAGCCAACATCTCACACCTACGAACTGGGGTTTTATGTAATACCCCATACTTCTACCATCTTAAATCCGTCCCAAGAATGTCAAAGACTAGTTTCAAAGATGAATCCAATTTTATACATGTGGTATTTTCAAGATTTTCATTTTTTGTCATGTGAAAAATTCAATAAGTTTTCCATCGATATCAAATTCGCCCAAATTCGATACTCGGGCGAAGAGTTAGAGCTTTTTTAGTGAGACAGTGTATTACCTGAGCCATCAGCGCGTCGCGGAGCCAGCTTAAATGGCAATTGTCAATTTCTAGTGTTGCTCCACGATAGTGGCGCGTCGCGCCAAACTTCTAGGTCTCAAACAAGGTGGCAACGCGATAGCTCCGCGTCGCGCCACCATGCGCATTCCCAATTGTGCAGTTCCAGTGACTTAACGCGATAGTGGCGCGTTGCGCCAAGGATGAAAATCGGAAAATTTTCACAAGAATTAAAATATGTGTCCTAGGGTTAAAAGGGCTAATTTTCCTACCCTATATAAGCTCAAAAACACGGATGTGAGCCTCCATTACACTAAAAATATACTCTATTCTCTCAAAATCCTCTCAAGAACACATTAGGGTTTTCATAGAAGATTCAAGTTCAAGAATCTCCTCCGTAAATCTTCGTGTACTTACGAACCAAGGTATGCATAGTGTTCATTCAAGGACTCTTTTTGTCCATGAAGCCTAAGAATCTCTTTCCTAAGTTCAAGTTTATGGATTTCTTTATGAATTTCATATTGGGTTTGTTTTGTTTATGCTGAGAATGATCAATTGAATTCAAATCCGTGTTGGGTGATCAATGTTATGTGGAATTGATTTGTATAGATGTATATTTATGTGAACCTATGATTAAACCCTAGGATGATAAAATTAGATATTAAATCAAATTATTGTATAATGTTGTCTACATATATTATGCCTACCATGTGTTTGATTAAGTGCCTATATGAAGGAAAAGTGCCCAGCTAGCATGATATTATGAAATCCTCATTTATGTACAAGTTTATGCATATCACATGTTTGATGAAGTCTTTCTATATATGAATTATGAATTGTGTTGTTGGTCATGTGTTCAAGTAAGCCATGCTATGATAGTTTCTTTCCTTCGAGTCCTGGGGTACTTGTACCCGACAATTTAGCTGTGTGCCTAGAGCCATGTTAGGTTTTCACGATAATCTCAGTAACTACAGTATTCCTAGTAATCTCAGTAACTTCAGTACTCTCAGTCAGTCCTCAGAACTCAGTACATTCTGTCAGTCAACGAAACTCAGTAAACTCAGTTTAGCTCTGCTAAAAAAAACCATTAGTATCAACTCAATTCAGATAACCACTTCAGTTTAGCTAATCAGTTCAGTGTGGTAATGATTAATGGTTAAGTACCTTGATATGTATTTCCTTACTCCTCTTACTCTCTATTGTTGTGGGCTGGTGCTTGTTATTAGTTTGATTACATATGCATGTATCTGTTGTTGTCTTGGATTATGATGATGCTCAGTGAATTTGGATGATATATTGATGATGTGATGATGCCCAATAAATTCGAAAGAGATATTGACATTATGATGATGCCCGGTGAATCTAGAGGATATATTATGATGTGATGATGTCCGGTAAATCCGAAAGAGGTATTGATATTATGATGATGCCTGATGAATCCAGAGGATATGTTGATGATGTGATGATGCTTAGTAAATCCATAAGAGGTATTGATATTATGATGATGTCCAGTGAATCCGGAGGATTTATTGATGGTGTGATGATGCCTGGTAAATCCGAAAGAGGTATTGATGTTATGATAATGCCCGGTAGACTCGGAGGATAAACTAATGATATGGTGATGTTACATATGGTAAGGATATTGACACGACCTAAAACCGGGCCATGTCGTGTGGGCATCTCAAGCCCAACAAGGACCAGATATCGCCCCATAAATCCAACCTAACCATCACATTAATCTATAAGTGTTGGATGAACCCGAACATATAATAAAATAGAGAAAACCAAACTAATAATCATGACTTAAAAATGTCTAATCATTCCATTCATACCAACATACAACATCCAAACTACCAAAGTCCGCAGTCATCCACAAGTCTCTATCAATATGATGTCTATAATATATTGGGACAAGCCCCCGACAATAGCCAAATACCAAGTCTAAAACAAGTTTGTAACATATATAAAAGACTATGAAATGGATGCCTTCCGAAGGATGGAACCTCACCACTTCAATGTCACTGCACGAACCTCTCGAATACCTGACACTGCATAGGAAGAGAAGAGAAAGCTCCGGAACCTATGTCGCGTGGGGACATAGAGTCCAGAGATGGTTAGCGGATGAAGCTTTAGCATGTTACTCAAGGATAAGGATAAAATAGTTTCATAATTCAATACCAAGTCAGACCATCATAAGCCATAGAATTCACACACATAGAGATGTAGGTATATGCAAATACACAAGTGTCAAGAGATAACAAGGCCATATTATACATTTAAAAATACCCAATCATGAACCATAAAGTGGAGGACTCTAACCTTCCACTCTGTTAGGTCATATCAAGCAAGAAGACTCTAAACCCAAGTTGTCTTATTGTGGAAATGGACTCTAACAACAAGCCTTTTTCTAGACAAGTGGACTCTAACCACAAGCCATTTCATTAGATAAGTAGACTATAACCACTAGCCATCTTATTAAAAAAGTTGACTCTAACCATAAGCCATCTCATTACGCAAGTGGAATCTATCACAAGCCATCGTGTCCATCACTAGTCGACATTGGGACTCTAACCCTTTGTTCATGCATGCACATCCACTCAATTAACATTTAAGGACTTTAATCCACTTGGCCATTTAAAGCCATTAAGGCCTCAATTCAACACCATACATGACCACAAGGTATTCATGAACTATTTATCAACCAATCAGTTTAATAGGCCAATACATTAGTTTCAACTACCATTCAAGTCAATTTGTCATCATCAACACCTTTATCAAACCAGTCATTACCATTCTTACACCAAACTTTAGTTCAACACAATGCAAGTTTGTGCTTAGGGACTCAAATTTTTTTTAGCCAAACGAACCACCAAGGTTACCAATTAACTCATTATGTGTCATACAAGACCTTTACAAGATCATTTACGAATCATTATTACTCATTAATCCATTGCCTTAGGTCAAATCATCATCAATATGTGACTAGTTATTTCTAGTAGACATTATTACAAACACCTTGTGGTCATGCCTTTACCAAGGCCTAAATCAAAGTAGAAATCATCAATCTTAGGGTTACTCATGACCCACTTGTTAAACCATAACAACAAGTACCCATATGTGCAAAGCATCACCAAAATCAAGTATAAACATAAGTCTAAGCAATAGCAAACATTACTCATCACTAGGCATCAAAACCCTTAACATTTGATTTCAAAATCACCATTTACAAGTCATAATACATGCTTAAAAAACATGATATTTTGAGTTAGAAATAAGGAAAGAGTAACATTGCTTATACAAGAAGATCCACGAAAGAACTTGACCCCTTTGTGCCACTAGATGAACACTTGTGGAACCCTAGCCCCCAAATCTTCAAAGTGTGTTTGAGAGAATATTTGGAATATTTGGTCCACCAAAAAAAATGTGTTTTAGGAGGCCACAATATATTATATAGAATGGGAACTTAAGGTTTTTGGGGTGGGAAATGTCCATAAAGCCCCTAGATCAAAATCTGGAAATTGATTAGTAGTACGACTCCCACACCAAATGGTACCCTAGGGTATGAGTGGTACCCTAACTCATACCCTAGGACTCACCATGGACCTATCATCTGCCTAACATATGACCATACATGCATGACTCATACATAAAGGTACGAGTGGTACCATGCAACCCATACCCAAGTCAGTGTCCACTAGATCAAGACCAACACTTTAAATGACTAGGTAGTATACGACTCTTACCCTAACATACGACTAGGAAAACACTAAACCATATCTTGGACAGATTATACCCAACAATAACTAATCAACATAAGAGAAAGAGGACCTTAGGTCATATCCTAGGGTATGACTAGTACCCGTGAGTCGTACCCTGCCCAGAAACTTCAACCAAGGAAATTCTTCTAAGGGTACAAAGCCTAGGTGTTTTAATTCTCCCCCACTTGGATCATTCATCCTCGAATGCCGGGTAAGGCAAGCACAAGCATGAGTTAATACACTATTCCATACCAAACTAACCTTTAACCAGGTTAGAACACAAAGACATACAACAAGGATAAGACACATGCCAAGATCATTATCAACCAACTATTCATTCAATTAACTTTGAGACTCGAACCCATTGTCTATCACAACACTTGCTTAATTCAAAATTTAGGGACTTGAACCCATTATCTAGCAAAGACATAAATAAGGATAAGAACATTAACACATAACTAATGCACGAGTTTCTGAAATGAAAAACAAATGCGGATACTTGGATTTCATGTCCTTTTCCGCCTCCCAAGTAACTTCCTCGGACTTTTGGTTCCTCCTTGAACCTTCACCAAAGACACATCTTTCTTCTACAACTAGAGAACTTACCGATCTAAGAACCTTACTAGGACTTCCTTATAGGACAAAGAGTCTGACATACCAACATCCTCTAAGGGAACAACCAATGAAGGATTACCTATACATTTCTACAACATGGGCACATGGAATGCCAGATGGATGAAGCTCAAACTAGAGAGAAACTCTAACTCATAGGCAACATTACCAACCTTCTTAACAATCAAATATGGACCAACATAACAGGGACTAAGTTTTTCCTTCTTACCAAATCACATCACTCCCTTCATAGGACATACCTTCAAGAATACCCAATCACCAACATTAAACTCCATATCCCTATGCCTCACATCCACATATGACTTTTGGGGACTTTAAGCAGTTTTCAACCTATCACGAATCACCTTCACCTTGCCCAAGGCTTGGTGAACCAAGTTGGGACCAAATAACTTACCCTCACCAACCTCATACCACCATATAGTAGATAGACATCTCCTACTATACAACACCTCAAAAGGAGCCATACGAATACTAGAGCAATAACTATTGCTATAAGGAAACTCAATCAAAGGTAAATGGTCATACTAACTATCACAATAATTAATCACACAAGCATGCAATATATCTTTGAATGTTTGGATAGTTTGTTCCGTGTGTCCATTCGTTTGTGGGTGGAAAGCGGGGATAAGTCATACTTTGTTCCCAAATCTTTTTGAAATAACTTCCAAAAATAAGATCAAAATGGAGTACCACGATCCGAGATGATAGAAATCGGAGCACCATGCAACTTTATAATCTCCACAAGATACAACTTAGCATAATCATCTGCCAAATAATTAGTCCTTACTGTTAAGAAAAAAGTAGACTTGGTCATTCTATCCACAATGACCCAAATAGAATAACATTGATTCTGAGACCAGAGAAGACCGATAACAAAATCCATGTTAATCACTTCCCACTTCCACTCGAGCAACTTAATCTCTTGATCCAAACCACCATGTTTCAAGTGCTTAGCTTTCACTTGTTGACACACCATACACTTAGCCCCACGACTATCCATATCTTGTTTCATATTATTCCACCAATAAAACTCCCTAAGATCATGATACATCTTTATAGAACTGGGATAAATAGCACCGTGATCCATGAAACTCGTCCATAATCCTTTCCCTCAATCTATCAATATCGAAAACATATAACCTACCTTGGTACCTCAAGATACCGTCACCACCAATCACAAAGTCAACAACCTTTTGTTGACCCATATTATTCTTAATCTTCATCAAGTTGGGACCCAATATTTGGTTTTTATTTATCTCAATCACAAGAGACGACTGTGACTCTGTACACCATCATTTTCCAAGTTCGTAAGGAAAACTCCAAGACTAGCCAAATGGTGAATGTCTTTTACTAACTCCCACTTATCCTCATCAAAATAAGCCAAACTTTTCATGGATAACCTTCTAAGGGCATCAACAACAATGTCAGCTTTACTTGGGTGGTAGTGAAGACTCATATCCTAGTCCTTTGGAAACTCAACCCATCTCTTTTGTCTGAGATTTTATTCCTTCTGATTAAACACATATTGAAGGCTCTTATGATCAGAAAAGATATCAACATAAACCCCATAAAGATAATGACACCAAATCTTCAATGCAAAAACCATAACTAATAACTCAAAATCATGAGTAGGGTAGTTCTTCTCATGAACTTTTAATTTCCTAGAAGAATAGGCCACCACCCTACCATGTTGAATCAACACACAACCAACCCTAATATGAGAAACATAACAATACACTACAAAACCATCATTACTCTCAGGCAAGGTCAAAATTGGTGTCGAAGTCAATTTATCCTTCAACTTCTCAATGCTACCTCAAATGCATACGACCATAAGAACTTGACCTTCTTCTGAGTCAACATAGTCAATGGAGCAACTATCGACGAATTGTTTTTCACAAATCTCCTACAGTAATCGGCTAGATCCAAGAAGCTTTGAATATCGATTGGAGTCGCAGGTTTAGGCCATTTCTTAACTGTCGTAACCTTTTGTAGATCCACCATAATCCCATCACTAAAGATAATATGGCCAAGGAAAGTCACAACATTTAACCAAAACTCACACTTTGAGAACTTAGCATATAAGATATGATCCTTCAAAGTTTGCAACACAGCACAAAGATGATCAATATGATCTACCTCACTCTTAGAATAAACCAAGATGTCATTAATGAAGACTATGACGAGCAAATCTAGAAACAGATAGAAGACCCTATTCATCAAATCTATAAATATCGTAGGGGCATTGGTCAACCTAAAAGATATAACTAGGAACTCACAGTGACTATATCGGGTCCTGAAGGCAGTCTTAGGGATATTCACTTCCCTAATATTAAGATGATGATAACCCAACCTAAGATCAATCTTAGAGAAACACTTTGCACCTTGAAGTTGATCAAACAAATCATCGATCCTAGGAAGAGGATACTTATTCTTTATGGTCACCTTGTTCAACTAATGATAATCAATGTACATTCGAACAGAACCATCCTTATTACGCACAAACAACATGTGATCACCCTAAGGAGACACATTAAGATGGATAAAACCTTTATCTAAAAGATTCTTCAATTATTCCTTAAGCTCCTTCAACTCTGTTAGAGCTATTTCATACGGAGGGATATAGACAAGATGAGTGTTCAGAACAAGATCAATCCCAAAATTAATTTCCCTATCGGAAGGGATACCAGGAAGGTCATCGGGAAAGACCTCGGGGAACTCATTAGCTATGGGAATAGATTCTAGTGAAGGACCTTTTGAGTTAGAATCTTTAACTTGGATCAAATGATACAAACACACTTTAGAGATTAACTTTTAGGCTCTAAGATATGAGATGAACCTCCCCCTTGGCACTAAAGAACCCCCTTCCTATACAATGATTGGCTCATTAGGGAATTTAAACATGACCTTATGGGTCCGACAATCTAAGGATGTATAGCATGAATGCAACCAATCCATCCCTAGAATAATATCAAAATCAGTTATGTCTAACTCTATCAAGTCTTCCAGAGTTTCTCTACTACCAACAGCTACCACACCCCCCTATAGACTCTTTTATCAGCCACATAGTCTTTTACTGGGGTAGAAATAGAAAAAGGAACAAACTGACACTCAGGATCAAAACCAAAATGCACAACCACAGATGTTGTCACATAAGAGAGAGTGGACCCTGGATCAATCAAACAATACACATCACGGGAGAAAAGTCTCAACATACCCATAACAACATCTAGAGATGCCTCAGAATCCTAGCGAGTAACAAGTGCATATAAGCAATTTCGGCTAGTGTCGATACCAGAAATAAATGTAAAAGTAGAAAAAAAATAGCACCATTAGGTGAAGAGTGGATGAAATAGCAATATGGGCCTCGTTGGCCTAAGAATCCACTATAGAGGGCCACTCTTGCTGCATGTGACCAATTTGACAACATATAAAATATTTGTTCCTCCTTTTCTCATATTGTCCTTGGTGATGCTAACCATGGAATCTAAAAAGAGGGTAGTATGGAACCAACTGAGCCACGCTAGTCTCAGATTAGGCACCCTATACCCAAAACCTACCACTAAAATAAGATCAACAATTACCTGATGGCCTCGAGTAAGGAGCACTAGCTGAGGAGAAAGAACTGAAATTTCCCCACTTCTTCCTTGGCTATTTACCACCATCTATACCATTTTTCTTAGAAGGCCAAAATTTATGCCCTTGACTTTCACTAAAATTAACCTATTTCTTTTTCTCTTTCTCCACTTGTTGTATGTACACAACCAATCTATAGATATCCATATCTTTGATCAGCAAAGATTCCTTACTCTTAAGGACTAACTCTCGAGATAATCCTGAGATGAACTTCCTCATTTCAGCCCCTATATCTTACACCATCTCCCGAGAATACCTAGATAATTGGTGAAACTTCATGGCATACTCTTTGACAGATGTAATGCCCAGAGTCTGAACCCTGGACGCTACACGGTGCTCATAATGCCGAAAGACCAGCAGCTAACTCATGACTTGTACCTACTGCAATAACTAAATAGTATTATTGCAAATATGCGAAAATTAGGCAAAAACCATGCCATAATGTTCAATATTGTAATAAAACTGAATATGATATAACAATACCAAAACTGAAATATCTATCTGAAAATACTCTAGTCTGAAAAGCCTCTAAACTATCTAAAATGTGGAGTTGATGGGACAAGTCCCCAATTAACTCTAACTACAGAAATAAAACTGAAATGTTGAAATAATAATCATGTTCTCGAACTATGAGGACTCACCACTAACTCTGACTGTTGAAAATCTATAACTGCTAGGGATGATCGGGAGCCCGTGTGTCTGAACCTATGATATAAGACATCATAGCACAAGACAAAAATATGCATTAGTACTTTGAATGTATTGGTATGCTAAGTGAAATAGGCGGAAATGCATGGGTTCACATACATGACCAATACTAACTGAATGACATGAATATAACTAAATGAGAGTACATGTGTGAATACGTAAATTGCAATTGAGATCATGATAATACTAGATACTGAGTTCTGAATTACAGATTTACTCATATCTAAGTTTACTGATACTGTGTAACTAATAACTAAGTGACTGTATTTGACAGTATTGATCCTGTGGAACTATACTAAGTTTTATACTAAACTGAGTGATTGTATTTGACAGTCCTGAATCACAAGAACAAAGCTGAGTTCTATTTTGAGACTAGAACTAAAATTGAGACTGTGGGAAGTAATCATCTAACTGATATGCCTCTCTCTGAGATGATTGGGATTTAACCTATAACCCTAGATGGAAGGGTGTCAGTATCGTGCCATGGGTCAACACAAGATGAGTCACCCTCATCTAGCAAGTGTTCTAAATGAGAACGGTGGTACCCTTAACTGGCAGGTAGATCACCTCATCAACCCTCAACTGACAGGTTGATGTCTCAACGTATGTTGGCTATGTAGTTTTGGAACACAAAGACTACTTCTAAGAATCACACCCTCTACTAGAAGGTGAGTCTCTATCCTTGGGTTCACTCGGTGCTGAATCCTTCTCCCAACTGAATAGAAACTGAACTGATTTCTAGTTCATAATAGGCTTGATTGAACTGTTACTGATTATACCGTCTAACTAAACTGAACTGAGTTCTATTGACTGACAAAATACTACTGAATTCTATTAACTTACTGAATTGACTGAGGTCTGAACTGAGTACTGAACTTGACTAGACTGATACTGAGTCTACTGAGTTTTTCTTGAGTTCTGTAATTGACTGAGAGTACTACTGACCGTGACATGACTGATACTATCCTGAGACTGACCATGGTTCTAGGTAATTAGCTAAATTATCGGGTATTAAATACCCCTAGATTCGATAGCATAAATTATAAGACATGGCACAATCTTGAAACATGACAAATAACTATTTGAGCATCATTCATTCATTGGGAAATTCTAGAAAACACTTACATGTCATGAACTTGAATACATGCTAACATGATATAATTTCATTATTTAATTCTTATGAACAACTCATCAGACACTTGGAAAACATTGTATATACACATGGTACAAATTAATAGATGAACACCACAATTTTAAGGCTTTAAAATGAATTCACATGATACTACATACATAATAGTTGTTTTTACATAAATTTTGCACTTAATCATGGAATAGAAATCCAATCAACATTATAATCATGAATACACTTGAATCCAAATCATGAAAAACATGAAATCAAGCTACTGAAGTTTAAAAGAGTTTCTTGGACTCCAAGGATGGAAGGAACTCTTGGATGAACACTTGACATACCTTGGTTGATAAATTATTGAAGATTAATGGTGGAATCTTGAGCCTTGAATTTGAAATTTAATCACCTAGGGTTTTTTTTCTTGAGCAATTTGTGAAATAATGAGTGTATGTTACAAATAGAAGGCTAAATTTTGTGTTTTTAGGGTCTGAAGGATGAGGAAAAAGACCCAAATACCTCTAAGGACGCAAATTTTTAATGACTGAAAACTGAACTATCGACGAGCAAATCGACGCACTACATCGATGGCATCGACGCGATGGCCAATGCCCCGTATCGAGTCTGCATTGGTTCACTAAAAATTAACACTGGAGCCAAAGAAAAATTTTGATCGACGCGATGGATGCCTCACTGCACTGAGATCGCGTCGATGCACTATTTTGGATTCCCAAACATGATTCAAATGAGGTTCGAAAAATATAAAACTCATTCGGAAACACCTACTGACATTCCTGATCATGAATCAATATAAAGATCGATACTTTAAGCTTATAAGAGTCATGAAATAGAGTTGCCAACTTACGAAGGCCAAAATAATACTAAGTTTGAATACTTAGCTAGAATTTTCCTAGTCTATGGACCCCTTAGCAAGCTTAAAAGACTAAGTTGAGCTTAGGGTTTTGCAGGGTCTTACAATATCTCCCCCT
Organism: Capsicum pubescens; assembly: GCA_030864215.1. Classification (NCBI taxonomy): domain Eukaryota; kingdom Viridiplantae; phylum Streptophyta; class Magnoliopsida; order Solanales; family Solanaceae; genus Capsicum; species Capsicum pubescens. Next base: position 191,218,354 of record CM061542.1, on the reverse strand, counting down.
TTAGAACATTATTCCTCGAATGAGACTGATTAAACTGACAATACTAATAGATTGGATTTAGATACTGGACATGCACAACTGAAGCATAATTTCATGACTGAAATTACTGAACAATTAAATTATCATACTGAACATGCGTATTTGATGCATGAGTACATAGCTGAACATGATTCATGAATTCAAGACTGGGATTACTGATAATCTGAGCTTATATACTTGACATGCATGTCTGATGCATGAGTACATGGCTGAACTAATTCGTGAATGCATGACTGAGTATGCAACATTAATTGATACCAACTTGGTAGCTATATCTGAACATGAGACTGAGTAAATTCAAAGAAAAACTGTTACCTTGGGCTGAGTATGAGTTTACGGAGAAAAGGTAAGGATACTTGGTCTGTATATCTGCTTTTTCCTCCCCAGTATCTCCCTCAACGGACAGATTTTGCCAAAGAACTTTGACTAGTGGGACTTTTTTGTTCCTAAGTGTGTGAATCTGCTAATCAAGGATTTCGACGGGGGTCTTTTTATAAGAGAGGTTGTTCTGAATATCTATGTCCTTTATAGGGACTACGACTGCTGGGTCACCTATGCATTTCTTAAGAAAGGAGACATGGAACACTTGGTGCACTGAAGCTAAGTTTGAAGGCAACTCAAGCTCGTAAGCTACCTTTCTGAAATGGCTGAGAATTTGATAAGAACTGACATATAGGGGACTGAGTTTCCCCTTTTTGCCAAAACACTTTACTCCTTTCATGGGAGAGATTTTCAAATACATAAAATCACCAATCTCAAACTCGAGATCCTTTCTGCATACATCTGCATGGGATTTTTATGGGCTCTGAGCTGTCTTAAGACATTCCTTGATCAACTGAACTTTCTCTAAGGTATCAAATACCAAGTCAGGACCTACCACTGCAGCCTCACCCACTTCAAACCAACTAATGGGAGATCTATACCTCCTCCTATAAAATGGCTCAAATAAAGCCATCTGAATACTAGAATAATAGCTACCGTGATATGAAAATTCAATCAAAGGCAAGTGGTCATCCTACCTACCTTTAATGTCTATTGCACACGCTTGCAGAATATCTTCTAAAGTCTAAATGGTCCTTTCTGGTTGACCATCTATCTGAGGATGAAAGGTTATATTGAGGTGAACTCGGGTACCAAACCCCTTTAGGAATTCCTTCCAAAAATAAGAGGTAAACTAGGTACCTCTATCAGAGATAGTGGATAATGGAACACCGTGCAATAGAACCAACTCTCTGATATAGATTTTGGCGTAATCCTCGACTGAATATAAGGTATGGACTGGTAGGAAATAAGCTGATTTGTTCATCTTGTCTACAATGACCTAAACTGAATTATGCTGGCGAAGAGTATGAGGCAAACCCATCACAAAGTCCATGTTCACTTCTTCCCATTTCTAGGTGGGAATAATGAACTCCTTCATGGACCCACTAGGCTTTTGAGGCTCAATATTAACCTGCTGACATGTTGAGAACTTAGCCATAAACTCTTTAATTTCTCTCTTCATCCCACTCCACCAATAGATCTCCCGCAAATCAAGGTACATCTTAGTGGACCCTGGATGAATAGAGTAGCGTGCACCATGCACCTCTGTAAGAATTCTCTTCCTTAAGTTATCTATACCTGGCACACATAGCCGACCCTAGCAGCGTAACACACTATCTCCCCTTCGGAGAAAATCTCTACCTTCTGATCTCTAATTGATTCTTTTAACTTAGCTAGACTGGGATCCCTATCCTGTTTTTCCTTTACCTCGGAAACTAGGGATGGTTCTGAACTACTCTACACCCATACACTACCTTCTGACGAATTTACTAAGTAAAGAACTAGTCGGACAAGCTGATAAACTTCCTAAGATAAATTCTTCTTACCATCCTCCACATGAGCAACACTACCCATAGACATCCTACTGAGAGCATCATCTACTACATTAGCTTTACCCGGATAATACAGGACAATCATGTCATAGTCTTTTAACAACTCTAACCACCTTCTCTGACAGAGGTTTAAATCTTTTTGAGAGAACATGTACTATATGAATTTATAGTCATTGAACACATCAACATGCACCCCATAAAAATAGTTCCTCCAAATCTTTAAGGAAAAAACTACTGTTGTTAACTCAAGATCATGAGTAGGATAGTGATTTTCATAGGGCTTAATCTGTCTAGAGGCGTAGACTATGACCTTACCTCTATACATCAAAACACACCCCAAAATGACTCTGGAGGTATCACAATATACCACAAACCTATCTGAACCATCTGGTAGGGTCAAAACTGGAGCTGTAGTAAGTTGAGTCTTCAACTCTTAAAAACTCTTTTAACAAGAATCTGACCACTGGAATTTGACTTTCTTCTGAGTCAATATGGACATAGGGTATACAATAGATGAAAATACCTCAACAAACCATCGATAATAGACAGCTAAGCCCAAGAAACTCCTGATATCTAATAGAGAGATGGGTCTAGGCCAGTTTCTCACTGCTTCATTCTTTTGGGGATCAACTCTAATGCCATCACTGGAAAAGATATGGCCAAGGAAATCTATTGACCTCAGCCAAAATTTGCACTTACTGAATGTGGCAAATAGCTGATAGTTTCGGAGAGTATGCAATATAATTCTGAGATAGTCTGTATGATCATGCTCACCGCAGGAGTAGACAAGAATGTCATCTATGAATACTATGAAGAATATGTCTAAGTACTATCTGAACACACGATTTATTAAGTCCATGAAAGCTTCTAGGGCTTTGGTAAGACCAAAGGACATGACTAAGAATTCAAAGTGACCATACCGAGTTCTGAAGCTATTTTTGAGATGTCATATTCTCTGACTCTAAGCTGATGATAGCCCGATCTAAGGTCTATCTTGGAGAGTAACTAGCACACTGAAGTTGGTCAAACAATTCATCAATTTTTGGAAGTAGATACTTGTTCTTGACCGTGACTTTATTTAGTTGACGGTAATTAATGCACATTCTGAGAGAACCATCTTTCTTATGCACGAATAAAATTGGTGTGCTCTACGAGGACATACTGGGTTTGATAAATCCCTTATCTAGGAGGTACTTGAACTGTTCTTTTAATTCTTTGAGTTCTACAAGTGCCATTCTATATGGAGGGATAGATATGGGCTGAGGATCTGGAAGAAGGTTAATTCTAAAGTCAATTTCCCATCTGGGAGAAACTCCGGGAAGATTTTTGAGAAACATATCTGGGAATTCACATGCTACTGACACTGATTCAAGAGTATGGGTTTCTGAGCTAGAGTCCTGGACTCGAACGAGCGGTAGACACATCCCTTAGATATTATTTTTCTCAGCCAAAGGTAAGAAACAAGCTGACCCCTAAGTGCTGAAATACTACCCTTCCATTCCAGGACGAGCTCATTCGAAAACTAAAACTGGACAATTTTGTTTCTACAGTCGACTGAGGTATAGAAGGAATGAAGCCAATCCATGCCAAGAATGACATCAAAATCAATCATCTCTAATTCGACTAAGTCTGCTGAAGTGACTTTCTGAGATATCATAACCATAAAGTTCCTGTATACCTGCTAGGCTATGATAGATTTACCTACTGGAGTAGAGACTGAGAAAAGCTTTGCTAGGATTTCGAGACTGACTGCAAAGTCAACATCTATATAAGGAGTAACAAAGGACAAGAAAGCTCCTGGGTATAGCAAAGCATAAGAATATAAATAGAAAACTTATGAAGTACCAGTGAACGTATTAGGAGAACTTTCCTGATCCTATCGGGATTGAAGAGCATAGAGTCTGTTTGGGTGTTGTCCACTGGTGGCACTGGAAGCGGCACCCTGATGATTCAGGCGATCGGACAGAGCTGGGGGATGGTTATACTGACCCTGAGAACCTGAGTGGGAACAATCTCTGACTCTGTGGCCTGGCTTGCCATACATGAAACACACATCGCTGCCCGCTTTATTGATAACTTGGTGATTTTTGTCATATTTCTCACAAAGGAGATTGGTTCGAGCGCTGCTGACACTTCCCTAGGGTTTAGGGACTAGTTCCCTATCTCTATTACAGTCTCTAAATTTCAGCACTGGAGAACTAGCTAAGGACTGAGCTGGAAGTTAGGATTTCGGGCGGAACTAAGAATGATTCCCACCCTCTGACTTGGGCTGAGCAAGTTAAAACTACCTATTCTCTCTCTCTTGTTCTCTTTCTCTTTGTCCCTATTCTTAGCCTCTTTTATCTGCTGAGCACTGACTATGAGCCTGGATATATCCATCTCCTTAATCAACATAGCGGTCCTACACTCCTTGACCACACTATTAGACATACCAGACACATACTTACTCATCTTATATCTGCTATATGCTACCATATAAGGAGCATATCTGGCTAATTGAGTAAGCTTGAGAGAACACTCTTTAACTATCATGTTTCCCTGCTTCAGATTCATAAACTCCAAAACCTTCATTTTCCTCAACTCCAATGGGAAGAACCTATCCAGAAAAGTAGTGGCAAACTTCTCCCATTCTATGGGCCCTGCATCTGTGGCCCTTATACTGCAACTAATATGCGGCCAACTTAGCAGTCTTAACAAAAGTCACTCCCATAATATCTGTAACTTTCTACACCTGATCAAGAAACTCCTGAGGGTCCTCATCTGACTTAGACCCAGTAAAATATGGAGGGTTCATTCTAGTAAAATCTCAAATCTTGGTAGTAGCAGTATTGGCCACTGGGTTGGATGGAATAACAGTCGGACATTCATTCTGGTCCTCCACAGAATGAACTAAGGTAGAGAAATTTTCTCTAAACTCAGCATGGGAGATATGTTCATCCAGAGGATCTGGCTGGATGGGTTGGGGTTCTGGATGGTCTCTTGTTCCTCTTTCCTTAATCTTCTTTGGAGGAATATTCTATAAACAAAAGAGAAATTCAGACTAGACAGGGAGTTTAACTGGAGCTCATGCCCACTCGCACGATATGAGTACTGAAAGAAGGGAAACTTTTCCTAAAACACCTAATAGCATCCTTTCCATAAGTGTGGTGCGCTATACACCCATGCACAAGACTTTACTAGATGTGGCTTTCAGACTTCCTAGGACTCTGTTGAACCTTAAGCTTTGATACCAAGTTTGTAACATCCCGAGTTTGTACCTCGGACGCTACATGGTGCTCATAATCTTGTAGGACCACATGCTAACCCATGACTGGTACCTACTGCAATAACTAAATAGTAATACTGAAAATATGCAGAAATTAGAAAGAAAACATGCCATAAGGTTCAATAATATAATAAAACTTAATACAGTATAACAAAACCAAAATGAAAACATCTGTCAGAAAATACTTTTGTCTGAAAAGACTCTAAACTGTTTTAAATGTGGAGTTGATGGGATAAGTCCCCAACTAACTCCGGCTACTAAAAAAAATTGAAATGCTGAAATAATAATCATGTCCTCGAACTATGAGGATGCACCACTAACTCTGACTGCTGAAAATCTGTAACTGCTAGGGATGATCGGGAGCCTGTGCGTCTGAACCTATGATATAAGACATCATAGTGCAAGAGAAAATTATGCGTCAGTACTTTGAATGTACTGGTATGCTAAGTAAGGTAGGCTGAAATGCATGGGTTCATATGCATGAACAATAATGACTAAATGACATGAATATAACTGAATGAGAGTACAAGTGTAAATACGTAAACTGTAACTGATATCGTGATAACACTGGATACTGAGTTTTGAACTACTGATTTACTGATATTTGAGTTTACTGATACCGTGTAGCCGATAACTGAGTGACTATATTTAATAGTCTTGATTCTATGGAACTATACTAAGTTCCATACTGAACTAAGTGACTGTATTCTGAGACTGGAACTAAAATTGATACTGTGGGAAGTAATCATCTAACCAACATGCCCCTCTCTAAACTGATTGAGGCCCAACCTGTAACCCCAGTTGGAAGGGAGTCAGTACCATGCCATGGGTAAAGACAAGATAAGTCACCCTCATCTGGCAGGTGCTCTAAACGAGAATGGTGGTACCCTTAACTAATAGGTAGATCACCTCATCAACCCTCAACTGGCAGGTTGATGTCTCAACCTACGTTGGCTACATAGTTCTATAACACATGGACTAATTCTAAGGATCACACCCTCTACTGGTAGGTGAGTCCCCATCCGTGGGTTCACTCGGTGCTGAATCCTACTCCTAACTGAATAGACACTGAACTGATTTCTAGTTCATACTAGGCTTGACTAAACTATTACTGATTATACTATCAAATTGAACTGAGTTCACTGAGTTTTATTAACTGACAGAATACTACTGAATTCTGTTAACTGGCTAAATTTACTAAGGTCTGAACTGAGTATTGAACTGGACTGGACTGGACTGATATCGAGTCTACTGAGTTTTTCTTGAGTTCTGAAACAGATTAAGAGTACTACTGATCATTACATGACTGATACTATCCTGAGACTGACCATGGATCTAGGTAATCAGCTAAATTATCGGGTATTAAATACCCCCAAGACTCGATAGCATAAATTATAAGACATGGCACAATCTCGAAATATGATAAATGACTGTTTGATCATCATTCATTCATTGGGACATTCTAGAAAACACTTACATGCCATGAACTTGAATACATGATAACATGATATAATTTCATTATCTAATTCTCATGAACAACTTATCAAATACTTGGAAAGCATTGTATATGCACATGGCACAAATTAATAGATGAACATCACAATTTCAAGGCTTTAACATGAATTCACATGATACTATATACATAATAGTTGTTTTTACATAAATCTTGCACTTAATCATGGAATAGAAATCCAATCAACATTATAATCATGAATACACTTGAATCCAAAACATGGAAAGCATGAAATCATGCTACTTGAAGTTTAGAAGAGTGTCTTGGACTCCAAGGGGGGAAGAAACCCTTGGATGAACACTTGACATACCTTGGTTGCTAAATTCTTGACGATTAATGGTGGAATCTTGAGCCTTGAATTTGAAATTAAATCACCTAGGGTTTTTGTTCTTGAGCAATTTGTGAAATAATGAGTGTATGTTGGAAATATAAGGCTAAATTTCTTGTTTTGGGGGCTGAAGGACGTGGGAAAAGACACAAATACCCCTAATAATGTGACTTTTTAATTACTGAAAACTGAACTGTCGATGCGTAGATCGATGTTCCACGTCGTTGGCATCGACGCGATAGCCATTGCGCTACATCGAGCACATTGGTTCACTATAAATTTCCACTGGATCCAAGGAAAAAAATTAATCAACACGATGGCCGCCGCGCCATGTCAAGATCGCGTTGAAGCACTATTTTGGATTCCTAAACGTGGTTCAAACGAGGTCTGAAAAATATGAAACTCATCCGGGAATAACTACTGACACTCCTAATCATGAATCAATCTAAAGATTGATACTTTAAGGTCATAAGAGTCATGAAATAGAGTTTCCTACTTACGAAGGGCAAAATAATACTAAGTTTGAATACTTATCTAGAATTTTCTAAGTTTGAGACCCTTTAGTAAGCTTAAAAGTCTTGGTAATATTATTTAGGCTGACTGATTCCCTAACTGCGTTCATGGATTTGATGAATCGTGTGTTCAGACCTTACCTAGACTTATTCATTATTGTGTTCATTGGTGACATTCTGGTGTCTTTGAGAGGTAGTTAGGAGCATTCACAACTCTTGAGGATTGTAGTTTAGACCTTGCGAGATCATGTGCTTTTTGCTAAGTTCTTAAAGTGTGAGTTCGATCTTGAGTCAATATTATTTCTTGGACATATGGTGTCCAAGATAGGTATCATGGTAGAGCCGACTAAGATTTTGGCAATTCGTGATTGGGCTAGGCGTACGTCTCTAAGTGAGGTTCACAGTTTTATTGGTTTGGCTGGTTACTATAGGTATTTTGTTGAGAACTTTACTATTATTTTATCCTTAATGAATAGATTGAATCAGAAGGAAGTACCTTTTAGATGGTCCGAGGAGTGTGAGTTGAGCTTTGGAAAGCTCAAGGATTGTCTTACTTCAGCTCTAGTGTTAGCTCTTCTAGTTGAGGATGAGGGATTCATCGTGTTCTGTGATACTTCTGGTATTGGTCTTAGTTGTGTTTTGGTACAACAGGGTCGTGTTATTGCTTCTGCTTCTAGACAGCTTAAGGTGCATAAGCGCAACTATCCCACTCATGATTTGGAGTTGGCAACAGTAGTTTTTATGCTCAAGCGTTATGATATTTTCACTGATTGTGATAGTCTTCATCATCTTATGATACATTGAGAGCTTAATGCTCGCTAGTACTGATAGATAGAGTTGTTAAAGGACTATGATATTTCCATATTGTATTATCCTGGTAAGACGAATATGGCAGCTGATACCTTGAGTCAAAAGGCAGTGAGTATGGGTAGCTTGGCTTGTATATCTATTTCTCATAGGCCTATGGCTCGGGACATTTAGTTTTTTGCCAATCTGATGGTTCGCCTTGATATTTTGGATCATGCTAGGATTTTAGCTTATGTGGAGCCGGTGTCTTCCCTATTTGAGTGGATTCTTGATCGTCAGTATGAGGATAATAAGTTGTGCTTTCTTCTTGATCATGTGGTGAGTGGTGAGTTTGGGAGACACCATTGATTTTAAGGGTGTTTTGAGATTTTAGGGTTGTATTTGTGTTCCCCGATTAGATGACTTGATTTAGTTGATTCTTCATGAGGCACATAGTTCTAGATATTTCATTTATCCTAGTACAACTAAGATGTATAAAGACTTAAGACAACATTACTAGTAGGATGGGATAAAGAGAGATATGGAAGATTTTATGGCTCGTTGCCTATGTTGTCAGCAGGTTAAGGCCAAGCATCAGTGACAAGGTGGATTGACTTAGAGGTTTCCTATTCCTGAGTGGAAATGGGAATGGATTACTATGGACTTCATTTGTGGTTTACCTCGTACTCCTTGTGGTTCTGATAGTATTTGGGTTATTATGGATCGTTTGACCAAGTCGGGATATTTTATTCCTATTTAGATGACATTTAGTGTTGAGAGATTTACCCAGATTTATGTTCAAGAGATAGTTCATTTGCATGGGGTGCCTATCTCGATCATATTATATCGTGGTTCTGTATTTACTTTGAGATTTTGAAGAGCATTTCAGGAGGAGTTAGGTACTAGAGTGGATTTGTGTATAACTTTTCATCCACAGACAGATGGTCAATCCGAGCGGACTATTTAAGTGCTTGAGGATATACTCCAAGCCTGTGTTATGAATTTTAGAGGACAGTGGGATCAATATTTGGCATTGGCAGAGTTTTCCTAGAATAACAGTTATCACTCGAGTATTGAGATGGAACCTTATGAGGCTTTGTATGGTAGGACATGTCGTTCTCTGATTGGATGGCTTCATATTTTAGAGGTTAGACCTTGTGGTGTAGATTTGCTTCAAGACTCATTGGATAGAGTCAGGGTGATTCAGGATAGGCTGAGAGCAACCCAGAGTAAGCAGAAGGCCTATGCAGATCGTAGACTCTGTGCCTTGAGATTCAGACTTTGTGACCATGTTTTCCTTTATGTTTTGCTTTTAAAAGGTGTGATGATATTTGAAAGGAAGGGTAAGCTCAACCCTCATTATATTGGCCCTTTTAAGATTCTCCACACAGTTGGTGAGGAGGCGTATGAGTTAGCCTTACCTCCAGATTTTGTAGCTGTTCATCTGATCTTCCATTTTTCTATATTGCGAAAGTATATTCCTGATCCATCTCATGTTCTTAGGTGGGATTTAATTCAGTTAGATGAGCAGTTGGCCTTTGCATAGGAGACCATGCTTATTTTAGCTAGTGATGTGAGACAATTGCATATGAGAGAGTTTTCTATAGTTAAGATTCAATAGAGGCACCACCTAGTGGAGGAGGCCACTTGGCAGATTGAAAGTGAGATGCGAGCCTAGCATCCTCATTTCTTTGAGACTTCAGGTATTTTCTTCGTCTTTAACTTTTGGGGATGAAAGTTCCTTAGTACTGGATGTTGTAATGACCCTTTAGGCTATTTTTCGTGTTCTTTCCTATTCTTGTTGATTGAGCTTTCCCATAGCTTCCCCAAGTCATTAAGGAACTGCTGGAATTGATAGTTTGGTTACCTGGCAACTCATTTGATTTTTGGAACCATATACCTATTTAGAAGTCTTCAATGGTTCCAATTGGTCACTGAGTAAAAAATGACCTTGGATTGGAAATCCAACCTCGCCAATTCTTCTGGAACATCAAAATCTATATGTTTACATATCTCATTTGCTCGTATCGGACTCCGTATGCATCTCGGGGCATTGGTCAAAGCTTGGGATCAAATTCCAAGCTTAAGCCATTGCCTGTCATGGATGGAGATTCTGCGATTGTGACTGAATGAGTGTGATCACAATGAGTGCGATCACGGCCTACCACGTCTACCACGTGTGCGTAGTTGCGAATCCTTAGGGCTGGAGTGGTCTATTTAAAAGCCATTTTTTGGTCGAAATTTGGTCATTTGTGCCTCGCTCTTGAGATCTAAAACCCTAATAGAGGGTTGATTTCTCCAAGTAAGTCTTGTGTGTTGATTGAAATCCTAAATAGCTTGGGTATTTGCGATTATCTATGAATCTAAGGTATGAATTCTTTAAATTTTGTTGTTGATTTCTTATTTTTTGACCTAAAACCCCACATGGCCTTGAGACTTGATTTATCCCAAATATACATGGTATTCTCTTAATTATTGAGGGATATGACTCCCTAGGATAGTTGAGCAATGGTTTAGCCTCAAAAATTTATTTTCCATATGTGGGACCCACTTGGGGGGGTTTTGGTGTCATTTTGGACCCAAAGCACAATAGTGCATTATGGGTGTTGTTATTCTCGTAATGATGCAAAGATTATGTTGTTGGCAGCTTGGCTCATGGAAAAAGCTTCGAGGAAAGGTAAAGCGAATTTTTTTGATTCGTGAGCTACTTGGGTTTAAGATAGGTTAGGCTTATTTGTAGATATATTAAGTTTTATAATTGTATGACCTTGATATCTTGCTAAGATTGGGCGGGGTCTTAGAAGTTGAAATGGTAGACGATAATGTTAGGGATTATTTGAATCATTTAGGCTTTTGAACTTGTCAGTATTATATTTGACTCATAGCTTAGAACTTTTGTTAGTTGGGATTACAATCTCATGAACATCATTAGAATACTTTAGTTGCTCTAGTAGATGAGAGTTACTTTGTTCACTCACCTTAGAGGTATGTTAACTAGATATGCTTATTATTAAGATGTCTTTAGGTGCTTGGGATGACTTAGGAGGAATACTTGAAGAAGCATTATCCTAAAGAACTAGTGTGGATTAATAAGCCCTTAAGGCATGACTTAGATAACTTATCCAAATTCAGGGTAGAAGTTAAACTTGTAAAAGAGAAATTTGTGGAATTATTAATAGAGGAACTTGACCCACCTTAAGCTTGAACTATATAAATTCTTAGAGACCTAGATAGGAATTGAACTCCTAGATTATTCTTTTGGCGATGTAATGGCTAAGCCCGATAAATGGTTTATGCATATTGTCTATATTGGGATAATGTATATACTTGATTGATTACCTTGTTGTCATGATATAGATAAAATTGGAAAGTATTGTGAAATGAATCTATGGTTATGCTATTGCTTGGCTCGTTGGCTAGTTTACTATGTGAGCCTTGAATTATGTCACAACTCTTATTATGATTTTGGCTTAGTGACTAAGCTAATGTTTGTGTAAAAGAATCTTTTGCGCTAATATTGTGAACCATGTGAGTAGAGATTCTAGAAGGAATACCCATGATTCATGATTGACATATTAATAATCATGATAAAACTTGGAAAGTTGGTGATTTCTCATATCATTTAGATATACATGCCCATGCATGTAAAGCTAATAATTTGGTGATGATTAATGGTAAAGTACCTTGATAAGTATTTCCTTACCCCTCTTTCTCCCTATTGTTTTAGGGTTATACTTTTTATTGGTTTGGTTACATATGTATGTATCTATTGTTTTCTTGGAAGAGGTATTGATATTATGATGATGCTCATAAATCCTGGAGGATTACTGATGATATGATGATTCCCAATAAATCTACAATAGGTATTGATATTATGATAATAGCCGGTGAATCCGAAGGATATATTGATGATGCGATAATGCCCGGTAAATCTGGAAGAGGTATTGATATTATGATGAAGACCGGTGAATCCAGAGGATATATTGATGATGTGATAATACCCTGTAAATCCAAAAGAGGTATTGATGTTATGATGATGCCGGGTTGACCCTGTCACGACCCGAACCAGGGCCTGTCCGTGATAAGCATTTCGAACCATGGAGGCCCGAAACACAGCTATCTGTCTGGTAATCATACACCTAATTTATATGATCAAAGTAATGCGGAAGAAACACAATAATTCCTAAACATGGTCATAAATATGAAAAGAAACTATAACGGGGAAATAAAATTTCCCCCAACATCAATCAACCTCTAAACAACTGTCTGCAAAAATCTCTAACAAATGACTGAGTCAAGTAACTGTATATAAACTGGGACAAGACCCCCAGTAGACCGCAAAACTAAATATAAGATAAAAGGACTGCAGGACATAAGACCTTCCGAAACATAGAAGGCTCACCACTTGTCTCTGCAACTCTGTCTGAATGATGTAATGATTCTCTTGACCCCTAGACTGGGCCTCTGAACCTGAGAGGTTGGAGATGGGAGGGGGTCAGCACAAAAGTACTAGCACGCAGAGATATCAAAACAAAACATAATATTTTTACAAAATATAGTTGAGAGGCATTATAAAGAAATTTCATATCAAATCATTTGAAAACACATGGGCATAATCCAATTGTTTCTCAACAACAATGAAATGCAACTGAGCGAGGTGGAATACCTTACATAATTTACACCAACTGTCAAACCTTGGTTGCCGCTGAGATTAGAGTATAAGTGAAGGAGAGATACACAAGACCACGAAGCATGGTGTCTCGACCCAATGGTAGTGCCCAAGATCACTTAGCCCGGGCTCCTACCTATAGTCCCAATTTAGGAATGACATAAAGTCAAGTACATAAGATCACTTAGCCTGGTACCAAATTCCCGTGTCGGCAAACACGGTTTCCAGCGATGAGCCCTTACACTCAAATGCCTTCTTCGGGCATCCACCTATCTCATGTAAAATCAATGCATTCAAACTTCATTCAATTCAATCACGTATCATATTCTGTAGGGTATCGTCATACCCGACTTGCAAGTCATCAATATCACATCCACATATGCATAATCATGTAAAAACCAAGGTGCTTCATCATTTACAAGTGGTGAACAATAATTATTTCAAATTCATGCTCTCTTTTGTTGGTCACAATATGATATGGGGTATCAAGACATTATCATGGGAATTTGAAAGAAATTTATCATTCATATTTATCAAACTTCCATGGAAAATTTCAAATCACATATGTATGGTTTCAACCATTGAAGTATATAGGCAAACAATTCCCATGACATAAAGAAAAATGACTTAGAAATCATATTGAAAGCAAGTTATTAGCATTTGATTGAAAACCCCCATTTAAAAGCATGCATGTTCATAAAAACTACACCCATGAGATTTTAGGATAACCCCACGTACCTCTATTTTTGAAAATACTAGATGTTTCTTGAAGCTCGCGGATTTGTGATTCCGAATATGTAATTATCTTCAAAAACCTACGGTCGAATCTTGAACTATTTGGGTTTTTATTTTGAAACCCTAAGGAGTGTTCTTGATCAATTTTGATGAATGAAGGTATATTTTGGTGTTTGAGGGATTAAATCCCGTGTTGGTGGTATATATAGGGGTGAAGGATGACCAAAATACCCCTAAGGAAAAATTAAGGTCAAATCTGTCCCTCAGTTGACAGTTTGATAGTCTGGAGTAAATCGATTATAACTTTTTACTCATATAATAAAATTGGATGAAACCAACTGCATTTGAAAGAGGACTCAAAGAGATTTTGTCTGATATATTATATCTCACACAATTCATTATATATAGGGAGTTATTATTGTTTGAGGTTGACCCTAAAATGCTGAAAACTAGGCAATAGGCTATGTGTTTTGCTACTGTTTTGAAATCCAAACGCAGCCTTATGCGTTCCGAAAAATTCCGAAACTTATCCGAGATGCACTATGAGCTTTTTCGATTGTAACTCAACTTGAAAATATAAAAACGGATGTCGGGAAGGTTAAAAAGTTGTATCCCGAAGATTGCCAGCTAAAATGACTAAGTCTCATTTTACACTTAGAAAATTTTAAGTCATTAAGTCTAAGAGCTCAATATTAAAGACTAATCTATGCACGCCTTTTACGGGGCGTTACATTATCTCCCCCTTGGGATCATTCGTCCTCGAATGATGGGTAGGAACTTGTTGAAGACTTAAAGCTATGGAATAACGCGGACATGACATGTCCTTGAATAAAGAATACACTGATCTGAAACATGACTATAAGGCTGGAACTACTGATGTTCTGAATTCTTATACCGGACATGCATATATGATGCATGGATCTGTGTATGAGTTGTCCTCATTAACGCAGGACTGAATACACTGATAAACTGAACTTTTTCTATTGAACATGCATTTCTAATGCAGGCATATCTGACTGAACTGAGACAAGAACGTATGACTGAATACACAATAACAACTGATGCGAAGCTTGTAATAAGAACCTATGCATGCAACCGAATGGGGTATCTCCCCCTTGGGACCCTATGTCCCTCTATGAGTGCTCAATTCACTAAGATACTCGGAAAATGGAGGCAATGCACAAGGCACCTACGATTTGATTCATAACTGAACCTCTGGAATTTGAATCTAATGTATGACGCATGAACTGAGCTATACTCGCAATTACTATTATACTCTATCATGGAATAGTATCATGTCTGAGATTTCGGGTAGCATGAATAAATGAAAAGACGAGAAAAAAAGTCATGCGAATTTGACTGCTAAACTGACTTACTGGCTATACAGACTGAATTATGCTGGACCCTCATACTTAACCAGAGTATCTCTTCAACGCTCTCTCTAAAGAAGTTCTAACAGTAATAGGGATCCACAAATCTTGGGTATGGATTACACAAGACATCCCACTGAGGAAATCACAACATTGACACTACTTTGCAGTCTGGAATATAGACATATAACTCCTAAATTAGGATAGAATTACCTGACCTTTGGCAATACAACTTCTTACTTTCAAGCTTAGTCCACTTCTCGAATATCCCTTAACTATACTATTCCCTATAAATATCATATTCATTCAATTCAGCTTAAAATTCTCATATGCGCATTGACAAATTTTTCTACTAATGTCTAAAATAGCTTAATCCTTACACCGCAATCAAGCCTAACTCTAAGTCACAAAAATACAACATGCTACACCACGCTATTATTCTAAACCATATGACGCCACCTTCTATATCTCTTTTAAAGATCACATCCTAAGCATAACATGCCTTACCACTTCAATGACTACTCTGAACTCTTAATATGAAGTCGCTAATGCATATTGCAACCTCCCACTATAATCCCAAAATGTCATTCAAGCCTATTTTATAACCACATGTTTACTTCAAGGCAACTACCCATAAATACATACTTTACATAGTTTCTAAACTATTGTCAATATAGCTCCCACGCGCTACCCTAAAACATACACACAAACTTTTCCACTAACCATCACATGTATCAAAGATTGGCCCCAAATCTTACTTCATACTTAAGGCCTTATCTAAACAAACGTACTATGATCTTCCATCAACAAGAACATTTACATCATCACCACTATCATTGCATAGGGAGGGTCACTAAAAGGTTAAAACATAAGACCCTGAAGCATGAGAAGATTTTTATACGGGACTAAGCACACAATAAAGAGTGAGTACATGCGTCATGAGTTGCATGACCTCAACTAGAGTTCCTCACATAACGAATGTGATTCCGACTATTTGAATGAACTAGAACTTATTATCTTGGAAATGGAAGAGTACATGACTTTCTATCATATACAGGAATCATGAACTATGATCATGGAACTGAAATGTAAAGCTTGAGTAGGCATTGGGATCACTGAAAAATACTAAGATAAGAATGGGTTGAGTCTTACCCTCACTTTTTGACGTTCTATATCATCATGACATCACTACTAGAATCTGAGAGCCTGACTTAGTTATTCGTTCTATCATCTCTCCCTTGGCTTTAAGCCATCATATTAAGTTCAAGAGATCCCTTATTACTAGACTCTAAGCTAAACTACACTCACCGTACTCTGGGGTCTGGAATACAACAATACACATAATTAAATAGAAATTTAACCCAAAAGACCAGACATGAAAGTGGAAAGCCCACTGCTAATACTACCTTTTTGAGATACACTCTATATTTCGATAGCCCCAATAGTCATAGTATGATTCTCGCACACTTATTTCTATTGGTTAAACCTTCAAATCTCAAACTTAGATTTCTAACACTTAACATGGATATCACCGAGCCTTTGATGAACCATACCACTTTCGTCATAGCCTACCAATATCGTGACTCCAAACTTATATCTCATTACTATGAGAATCAAGATCATATAAAAGAGCCCAACACTATCAATCTCATGCCACTATTCCGACATCCACATTCTACATTAAATTCAAGCCAATAGTCTAGCATCAATCATCTACCATCAATGAAGAAGACAACATAATATACTAGTCCGTCAAATCTGAACATTCTATCCGAATACCTCACAAATCTACTACATACCTTCTCACAAGTAGTACTAGTTTACAACTACCAACAAAAGAAGGTCAAAGGGGGTCGGGGTAAAGTCACATAATAGGCATGGTTAACCTTAATTTGATATTATAACCCCATACAATCTTATCTACTTATACTGATCTCTCACCTCCTAATTACTTACTCAATCTAATGTAAATAGATTCAGCTATACATATATTAAACCAACACAAGAACAACAAGTTGGACAACAAACTGCTAGTGAATCGAAATAGGCCTCACACGGCTTCACTAGACTTTGATTTTTGTGTTTTGAATAAGAAATGAAATGAATAACGAAGAAACTATGCTAGTGAAGCAAAAGAGCCCCACAAGGCTTCACGATAATAAGATTACATATTACAAGAGATAGAAAATTGACACACAATATTCAATGATATAAGGATACACATCTTACTCTGTATAAATAAAAATCTGAGTCAAACACTTCCCCCAAAGACTACCATACAATCCGTACATGCTACTAGCTACCACATTAGTCTATCACCATAAGGGGGTAAATCATTCTCAAACATCGGTTATTCAACTAAATAATTCATTTACACAAAAGTCACCCTCACTCTGACTTCTAACTTTGTGACTTCACATCCCCAACTTCTTGGTCCAATATCACTACTAATAGGTCATGACAACAATACTTTAACGCATACTACTATTCGGGTGGAAATACAGTTACAACATTCTACTACACATCATCCCCCCTTAAGCAAGACATTTGTAACATAAATTTGAAGGGGACTAAATGCAATTAATACCTCAAGATGAAAATCACGATTCCATCAGGATTAATGTTTACATCGAAATCAATACACATTGAAGCACTAACGGACTCTTATCAAGTCCTTGCACAAATTTTAACTCTTATATGGTTCAATCAGAAAGGACCATACCATTTAGATTCTAAACTTCTGTACTTGAATCACCTCAATTATTAGACATATTTGAGGACATTAGAGTAAGGAAAGAATGTGGGATGACTTTTTACTTTTGTATGGGCGACACCATAGCACAAATTAGAGTATGAAAGAGGAACATTCTAACTCTATTGCATGAACTAGAACATG
This sequence comes from Capsicum pubescens, assembly GCA_030864215.1. NCBI lineage: Eukaryota > Viridiplantae > Streptophyta > Magnoliopsida > Solanales > Solanaceae > Capsicum > Capsicum pubescens. Next base: position 191,200,367 of record CM061542.1, on the reverse strand, counting down.
AATAAAGAGAGACATTCCTAAACGCCTAGTAGCCTCCTACTTATAAGTGTGGTGTGCTACACACCCATAAATAAGACTCTACCTGACGTAATTTCGCAAATACCCTGGGACCATAAACCGTGCTTTGATACCAAATTTGTCATGACATAAATCAGGGCCTAGTCGTGATAAGCATTTCGAACCATGGAGGCCCGAAACACCCTTATCTGTCTTGTAATCATGCACCTAATTCATATGATCAACGTAATGTGGAAGAAACACAATAATTCAGAAAAATGGTCATAAATATGAAAAGAAACAATAATGGGGACATAAAGTTTCCCCCAACATCAATCAACCTCTAAACAACTGTCTGCAAAAATCTCTAACAAATGACTGAGTCAAGTAACTGTATATAAACTGGGACAAGACCCCCAGTAGACCCCAAAACTAAATATAAGATAAAAGGAATGCAAGACATAAGACCTTCCGAAATATAGAAGGCTCACTACGTGTCTCTGCAACTTTGTCTGAATGATCTACTGATTCTTTTGACCCCTAGACTGGGCCTCTGAACCTGAGAGGTTGGAGAGGGGAGGGGGTCAGCACAAAAGTACTGGCTCATAGAGATATCAAAACAAAACATAATATTTTTACAAAATATAGTTGAGAGCCATTATAAATCAATTTCATAGCAAATCATTTGAAAACACATGGGCATAATGTAATAGTTTCTCAACAACAATGAAATGCAACTGAGCTAGGTGGAATACCCTACATAATTTACACCAACTGTCAAACCTCGGTTGCCACCAAGATTAGAGTTTAAGTGAGGGAGAGACACACAAGACCACAAAGCATGGTGTCTCGACCCAATGGTAGTGCCCAAGATCACTTAGCCCGGGCTCCTACCTATAGTCCCAATTTGGGAATAACATAAAGTCAAGTACACAAGATCACTTAGACTAGTACCAAATTCCTGTGTCGGCAAACACGGTTTCCAGCGATGAGCCCTTACACTCAAATGCCTTCTTCAGGCATCCACCTATCTCATGTAAAATCAATGCATTCAAACTTTATTTAATTCAATCACGTATCATATTCTGTAGGGTATCTTCATACCCAACTTGCAAGTCATTAATATCACATCCACATATGCATAATCATGTCAAAACCAAGGTGCTTCATCATTTACAAGTGGTGAACAATAATTATTTCAAATTCATGCTCTTTTTTGTTGGTCATAATATGATATGGGGTATCAAGACATTATCATGAGAATTTGAAAGTAATTTATCATTCATATTTATCAAACTTCCATGGAAAATCTCAAATCACATATACATGGTTTCAACCATTGAAGTATATAGGCAAACAATTCCCATGACATAAAGAAAAATGACTTAGAAATCCTATTAAAAGCAAGTTATTAGCATTTGATTGAAAACCCCCATTTAAAAGCATGCATGTTCATAAAAACTACACCCATAAGATTTTAGAATAACTCCACGTACCTCTATTTCTGAAAATACTAGAGGTTTCTTGAAGCTCACGGATTTGTGATTTTGAATATGTAATTATCTTCAAAAACCTACGGTCGAATCTTGAACTATTTGGGTTTTTATTTTGAAACCCTAAGGAGTGTTCTTGATCAATTTTGATGAATGAAGGTGTATTTTGGTGTTTGAGAGATTAAATCCCATGTTGGTGGTATATATAGGGGTGAAGGATGACCATAATACCCCTAAGGAACAATTAAGGTCAAATCTGTCCCTTAGTTGATAGTTTGTTAGTCTGGAGTAAATCGATTATAACTTTTTACTCATATAATAAAATTGGATGAAACAAACTGAATTTGACATAGGAATCAAAGAGATTTTTTTTGATATATTATATCTCACATAGTTCATTATATAAAGGGAGTTATGATTGTTTGAAGTTGACCCTGAAATGCTGAAAACTGGGCAATAGGTTATGCATTTTGCTACTGTTTTGAAATCCAAACGCAGCCTTATGCGTTCCAAAAAATTCCTAAACTTATACGAGATGCACTATGAGCTTTACCAATCATAACTCAACTTAAAATATAAAAACGGATGTCAGGAAGGTTGAAAAGTTGTATCCCGAAGATTGCCAGCTAAAATGACTAAGTCTCATTTTACACTTCTAAAATTTTAAGTCATTAAGTCTAAGAGCTCAATATTAAAGACTAATCTATGCACTCCTTTTACGGAGCGTTACAGACCCAGAGGATATACTAATGTTATGGTGATGTTACATATGGTAAGGATATATGGATATGTCTGTATATGTATGGTTATGTAATTGTATGGTTACATCCTTGTGTTCTTTTAGGATATGATGTTACCCTTGGCAGGTTTTCTATAGTTCTCTACTATTAATAACTAGTTAAGTGGCGTGGCTCTTGTTAATATTAAATAGTGAATAGAATTTGAATATGCCGGATATTGAGTGAAGACTAATTGAAAGGTGTAACCATGTGTAGAGCCGGGGGTCTATCAAAAATAGCCTCTCTACTTATTCGAAGGTAGTGGTATGGACTGAGTATATTTTACCCTCCCCAGACCCCACTATGTGGGAATATACTAGGTTTGTTGTTGTTGTTAACCATGTGTAGAGTTAAGGGTTTACCTAGTATATATATTTGGCTTTAAATAAAAGTTTAGTTATGGACTTTCACCTAGTAAATGGGTTATATGATAGCTAGTTGTTACATAAATTGGTTAAGTTACTAGACCGCTAGAAGCCTATAATACTAGTTGGTGGACCTTTTCGGTTAATGTGTGGTTACTAGTAGTTATGGTTCATTAAGTGGCTAATAAATATAATAGACCTACCATTATTTATAGTTAGTGATATTGGCGCGTGGTAGCTGATGTCGTGGGTTGACTAAGTGTTGACTTGGATATCTATGGTGTTAACTAATTTGAGGTGTTGAGTAATAAGATAGATAAGTGTGTTTGATAATATGCGACCTCTTCCTACATGATGGCTAGTGTACCTATGGCCACTAGAAATAATCCTTGGAGTTAAATTTTGATTATGGTTTAGTTGTGCATCTTGACTAGATGAGAAAGTTGGATATTTAATGAATGGTAATTAGTTTCTATCTCATAAAGAGGTCTATCAAGAATCGGTTAGGCTATTGGTTGGAGGCCTTAAGATAACAAGTAACTAGTAGCTTAATAATAAGTGGTAGTTAGCTAATATAGACTAGAATGAGTAGATTATTGAGTTAGATATCTAATTGACTATATAACTATGTTTATGATTACATTGGTTTCGTTGTGTTGAATTGAGGTAATTGATGATGATTATAGGACTTGGTAAATGGACGTTAATGGAAATATGGAAACCTTGGTAAACGTGAGTTATTTGTGTATTTTTGTACATCTTGATACGTTGATGAATTGATCTACTAGTGAACTCTCTGGTGGTATAGGACGCCGTGATGAGTTCTTTACTTGTGTTCTTTTAGGAGTACTTCCCAATGGTATGGGACACCGTGGTAAGTTCTTATACATTAATCTTGAATGATTGTATTCGTGTTGAACTTGGAATTTATGTTATTTTCATTATATATATACATATTGCTTTATGTTTTTGAATTGGTTAATAACTTTGTATGATAGTTGTGGTACATATCGATATGACATGTCATATTACTATTCTAGTTGATTAGTTATTTTGTACAGTGATGATAGAGAAGATTCAGGTTTGATTATGTACCTTGACTTATAGTTATTGTCCTACTTTATAGCATCTTTATATCATAATTTAGCTCATTCGGTCGATGATGCCTACTGAGTACCCATTATTTTGGTACTCATACTACACTTCTGTACCTTTTTGGTGCAGACCCGAGAACTAGTTGCCACCACTAAGTTGAGATCATGTCGTGTTGATCTTCTGAAGACAGGGTTAGCTTATGGAGATCGAGTCGCCTGTTTCCCCTCTATATCTATTTTGTCTTTTGTATTCGAGACAAATGTATAAGATTATTTAAGACTATTTATACTTTAAGTTGTAATTCCTATTGTCGAACTTAGATTGTCTTGTACCGACACTACCAGGTCATGGGGATTGATATCATTTGTTTTCTTTCCTTTTTATGTTGAGCATTGTTGCTTATATTGTGTTTATTTATTTGGTCCATTTTAGACGATCCTACAAAGGTAACCCATTACCTTAGATCTGGGTTACGGTGTCAGCTTACCTACTGGTGGGTTTTAGTAGGTTCCTTTATGACATGAAAACTAGGTCGTGACTCTTAAGATACTTAAAACTATATTTCTTACAAACAACCTAGGTATCCATCTTCACTACCACCTCGGTCTCATGTATCAAATCACTCAACTTGCATTCTAAATACTCTGTCTTGTTCCTACTTAACCTGAACCCTTTAGACTGCAGGATTTATCGCCAAACTTCTAATTTATCACTAACTCCCCCCGAGTCTTATCAATAAAAAATATATCATCCACAAATAACATATACTAAGGTACCTCTCTTTTAATACGCCCCATCAAAACATACACCACCAATACAAATAAAAATGGGCTAAGAGTTAATCCCTGGTGCAACCCTATCAAAATAGGTAAATTCTTTGAATTTCCTCCCATAGTCCTCACCTAGGTCTTCTCTCTATTCTACATGTCCAATTGATCTGATGTATGCCTCAGGGACTCCTCTAGCCTCTAAGCACCTCCAGAAAACCTCCCTAGGGACTTAATAGTATGAACTCTCTAGTTCGATGGACACCAATGTAAGTTCTTTTTCCTCTCCCTATATTTCTTCACTAGTCTCCGCATAAGGTGAATTATCTCTATCGTCGAGCGACCTGGCATAAATCTAAATTGATTCTTAGAAATAGACACGATCCTCCTCAACCTTCGCTCAACCACCCTCTCCCATATCATTATAGTATGACTCAATAACTTTATACCTCTATAGTTATTGCAACTCTGAATGTCACCCTTGTTTTTGTATAAAGGTATCATCGTACTCTTTCTCCAACCCTCAGGAATTTTTGCTGTCTTAAAAATGCCATTAAATAATTTGGTCAGCCACCTTAAACCTGCCCTCCAGTATACTTCCAAAAATCCACTGGGATCTCATCAGGTCACATCTCTCTGCCTCTATGTATCCCACAAATAACCTCTATGACCTCCTCAACTGTTATAAATATATTATAACCGAAATCATAATACCCCTCTGATAATTCTTAACTTACACATCAATTTAAGTGCAAGGTGGTCGTTGTTAATATAATTACCCAACCTAAGTCGGGGTCGAATCTACAAGGAACAATGTGAATGGCAAACAAATTAGCTCAAAATAATCAACACTACCTCTAATTCAAACCTAGAGTACAAGAATGTAAAAATAGGGGGTTTGAATGGTACCACACCTAGTATTTCTTTTTGGGGTTTTCAAGTATTAATTCGGGGCTACGAATAATTTGAGTCTAATAAATTAGGCATGGATATTAGGGTTATGTATTACTAAGGGAAGCTAAAATGAGGGTGTTAACAATTCAACTTCACTTTTAGTAGATCAATTGTGGGTAGGTTCGGTTAGGGGTTTTGGTACTAGCCTTTCAACAAAACACCAAACTATCACCCATTGATTCATTCAAATACCAAATGGGTATGTTCAACAATTGGTACCAAACCTCAATTTAGGCATCCCTATTTCTAGGATGATGCCTAAGTCATAGCCATTCCATAATTTATCCTTATTTCTAAGATAACAAAAAGGGAACAACTATAACCTAAGTAATTATTCACAAATGCTCATGCTACCTTCAACCCCCTTTTTAGGATAGTTGAAAGATCTAGGTTACCCACATCCCTTTGTCAAGGATGATGTGGGAGTTAGGAAATTTAAGGCTTTCACCAACAAATTCCATGTTATCATCAAGCATTTGCAAAACCCATCAACATTAAATACTAATTGAAGCTAACAATAACAAACCACATACACTTTAACACTATTCATACATAACCCCAAGAGAAAAAACTAGCTACTCATAAGATAAATAAGTAAAGATAGACCCAAAATCTTCATTGATTTGATTTATAGGAGACTAAGTAAATTCTACTTCAATCTTTAGACTCAAACAAATCTTTAATGAGAGTTTGCTAGCTCTCCACTTAGATGCTGCTCCAATGTATTCTTCACCCAAAATTAATACAATATTTTCTTCTCCAAGTATGGAGAGGCTAAGAACTAGTTCAAAACTCAATTTTTGGGAATTCGATCCTTCCTTTTTATTATCCTTTTATTCTCAATGCTCAAGCTCATAGGCACAAACTTACAACATTGTGGCCCAAGGTTATGTCTTTCAATCATCACCACCCCCAACTTAGGTTTTTATCCTTAAACTATAATTTTAAATTTTAGGAAGGTAAGGTTCAAAAGAGGGTTAACAATTAAATGTCTCATGACTTGTAATGTGTTTGCCAAAGAAAGGTCTAAAGGCTCAAAGTGAGTGACTAGGGATAACACTAAGCAAGGGTAGGCTTCTTATGCTAAAGTTGACTTTTACTGTCACAAATATGGCCTAAGATCTTCTGTCCAACCAAGTACAATAAAAATTAGCATTGAGAGACTAATGGGGCGAGTTCTAGATGGTACAAGCACAAATGAGATTTGAACAAATAAGTCCACCACACACGACATGCAAAATTCACCAAGGAGGCTCAATTTCCCTTTTCGCTAAAGACAAAAATGGAGTATCCACCGACTTTTTACAAACCAAAATTTTTTTGATCCAACAAGGAAAGAAAAAACAGAAAGGGTGCAAGAAAAAGAAATGAAAAAAAAATGGACGAACCAAGGAAATAAAAAGTAGGCACATGTGTAAGGAGTGAAAACAAAATAAGTGTCCCATGATCAAAAGTTGGATGAAATAGTGTGATGTAAATGTTCAAGGAGGGTATATCCATGTTATTCCTAAAAGATATCCTACCCTAACCTGAACCTACGTTACTAGCTCAAAAAGATCATCATGATTTCTAACCAAGTATTTTCATTGTAATGGCGATTGAAAATAGGGCAAGCATATGTGATGGTACTTGTTAGCATTGAAAATTCTTGAGAGAGAGAGTGTGTGTTTCGCACTTAAATCCCTTGTCACATAATCTATGACTTAGAGTGTAAATTTTCTTTCTTGTGAGGAGGCATGTAAATAAGTCGAGGTGGGTAATTTTTTCACCTCCCAAAAAATAAGGCAAAAAGGAGTATAGTTTAGATGAGGTCAAGGTGAGTTATTTTTAGAGAGATGGTGATTGTTGCATGGTTACTCTTTAAATTCTTATGCATCTTTGAAAAATTCACATTTTATGGGAAGGGGTGTGTTTAAAATAGTGTTGCCAATGTTTGAAGAGCTAATTTGGGGTATTAGCAAAGCTTAAAGTCATTATGATCTTTTAGGTCAATCAATAGGGTTATAGATGTGCATAGTCTCATGGTAATAGGTAGTGTTCTTGAGGATAAGCAAAGTTTTAAGTTGGGAGTGTTGATGAGTAGTGATCTTACCACTTATTTGTACTAAACATTTATGCACATTACCATGATTTAAATCTATAAATGAGACATATTTATGATTAAATACACTAAGATCCTCATTTTGAAGGAATACAGGTTGTGAGATGGAAAGGTGTGGAGTTGAGCTAAAAAGAATCAAAATGAGGAGAGAAGTACAACTGGAAAACCTGGAGAAGGAACAAGCCTCGGTTACTACAATGGCATTCTGAAGGCTGCGATTGTGGCTAACCAAGATAGTTTAACACATTGCGATTGCGAGTCCTAACCGCAATCGCAGTAGCCGTGATCATGGTTAATCTGGTGTGATCGCGGCCACGCGGGATTAGGCCTAGGGGTAATTTCATAATTTTTAGCAGCCGACCCCTAGCTCCTTAAAAGACTAAAACCTTTTACTATTTTAGATATTTTAGAAACTAGAAACACTAGATTTGAAATTGAAACCCCAAATTGGGCAAGAATTGTAAATTTTATTTAGAGATTTAGATTTTGATATTTGTTAAGAATGGATGCCTTGAACAATCCTTTAACTATATGTTTCTTTCTTTTCTTCATGAGTAGCTAAATTTTTTAGTCTTGGGATTATGTTAAACTAAGGTGCAATTTAGTGATGGGTTGTGATGTATTTATGTTCATGCTAATTAGATGATAATGGGTTATACTATTGCTTGATTAATGAAACACCTAGGTTTTGAACCATGAGAAGAACCTCTTCATTGGGTGTCTCTAAGTTGGGTACGACTAATGGCATGAGTAATACCCATTGGATATGAGTTATATCCACCTTCCCCTCCTCTCTCATACCCTAGGCAGTGTGGCGAGGGCTACTCACTGTCCTAGGTATGAGTGACTCCCTTCTAAATAGTACCAAAGGGTACGATTCATACCAAGTGAGTCATATAGAGTTTGGACTTAAACTTTGACAAGGCAGTTTTTGATACAGTTGAAGCATACGAGTTAGGGGTTAAGTCTTACCCTTTGTAAAAGATTCAAAGGTGTGTGGTAGTAACCTTAACAGTGTAGGTGACCTAGGAAAAGTCTAGGGTATGAGTTAGGGTACCACTCGTAACCTAGGGTACGGTTTGTTTAGTGAGTCGTACCCTTAGATAGGACTTGTGGTCATTTCCTATGACTAAAATCCTAAGACCCCTCACTATATAAGTGCTTGTAGCCTACTAAACATCTATTTTGATGGATCAAATACCCTAAATACTCTCTTAAACTCATCTTTCAAGAATTGGAGGCTAGGGTTTCAAGGGTGATCTTCAAGAGGCAAAGTGGAGTCAAGACTCGTGGTGAATCAATTTTTCTATGGCATTTAACTCTTACCCTAGATAAATAAATTTCAACCCATGTATCTTTCACTTGGATTAGTAAGTGTTCATGGGGATTTTGAAATCAAATAAAAGGGTTTTTTTGCCTAATGATGAATAATGTGGACTTTTTCTTATACATGTTATTGATGATGATTTGAACTTGTGGGTTCTTTTTGTATATGTTATTATATGTGAGTCTTGAGTAACTCTAATCTTGATGATTTCTACTATGAAAATGGCTTTGGTAAAGGCATGCATACAAGGTGTTTGTTAAAATGTCTAAGTAAATTGTCTAGTCTTATGTTGATGAGGTTTTGCCTTAGGGAAATGACCCAATAGGTATGAATCATTGTTTAATGATATTTTAAAGTTATTATGAGCCATGTATGGTGAAATTGATGACATTGTTGGGTGATTTTTAATTAGGGGTTTAAGTCCCTAAACATGAAAATGAACTTAAATTGTGTGTTGAATTAAAGTGTGGTATGAATGTGGTATAAGATTGATAATGAAATGAGAATAGTTTGTTAGGGTCTTGATTACCATAAATTAAATTGTATGATGAATTGAATTAATTCATTGGCTAATTGAAATAATTGAGCAACAAAGGCTCTCATGAGAACCACGTGGTCACGTATAGTGTGGAGTTGTCTAAATGGGTTAAAGTAATTAAGTGTGAATTGAATAGATGATGATTTATGGACAAAGGTTTGGAGACCCAATGCCGACTAATGATAGTCATAATGGCTTGAGGTTAAAGTCCCTTGCATAATAAAAGGGCTTGAGGTTAAAGTCCCTTGCTTTATGAAATTAGTTGTGGTTAAATTCCCTTGCACAATGAGATCTCTTGAAGTTCAAGTGACTCGCCAAATGAAATGTCTTGGGTTAGAGTCTCCTATCCAATACAGCTTGAGGTTAGGGTCTCATGCCTAATGTATGGGCTTGTGGTTAGAGTCCCTTTCCTAAATGAATATGAGTATGTGGTTAGAGTCCTTTGTTTGAATAGGTGTGTATATGGTTATAGTACCTTTCTTAATGAGTGTATACATGGTTAAAGTCCTTCGTCTAAGTGATATGTGAATGTGGTTGAAGTTCTATAACTAATAAGAATTGTTGAATCTGAGTGTGGAAGGTCGGAGTACTCTACTTCATGTCTCATGATTGAGTGCTTTGAGAATGTTGTTATGACTTTGTTTACTTGTTAGCATGTGAAATACCTATATGTATGGACAAGGTCATGAATATGGTTAAATATGATATATATTGACTTGTTGATTGGTGATGTTATTTTATCCTTATCCCTGTGTTGCATGCTAGTTCTCCAATCGATAACCATCTTCAGATGTTATTTCCCAAGGTGACATAGAGGCTAGGGCATCATCTTCTCTTCCTGCACAGTGATTAGGTGATCAAAAATGGTTCATGCATTGACGTAGGAGTGGTTAGCTTCATTACTTTAGAAGACATTCCTTCTTGGTCTACTATCTTTAGACTTATCCTTATTTTTACTTAGTTTGGCTATTGTCAAGGTCTTATCTCGACATATATATTTCTAAACTTCAGCTTGTATAGAGGTATTATGGATGATTGTGGACTTGGGTATTATTGGTTAGTTTGATGAATCTAATAAAGTTTTTAGACATGTTTATGTTATGACTTGTATTATGTTTTCCAATATCTTATTATATGGTTGGGATTCACCCAACCCTTATGATTGATGTGATGATGATTGGGTTGGGTTATCGTCTCGATTTCTAGTTCATGTGGGCTTGAGGTTCCCCTATGACATGGCCCAATTTCATGGCCCAATTTCATGGTGTATCAAGTTGGTACTAGAGCTTAGCTTTATGGTCAATTTGGTTTCCACAATACCATGTTAAGTAGATTTTCTTTTATGGGTGTGAAGCACGCCACACTTATAAAGGAGGGGCTACGGGTCATTTTAGAAAATGTTTCCCATTCTTGTGTTTCAGTCTTAATCTACAGAGTCTAAGGTCTTGTATTCCTATGATTTCTATTTTCTATCTTACAGATCATGCCTCAAAAGAGATCTGAGGTTCAGGCATACATTTTGGCTCCGACTGAGGGCCCTATAGGCTAAGCTTGTCCAATTTCTGGAGTTCGAACCCAGGATAGGGATGCAGCATCCGACCACTTTCAAGGGGTTCCATCTGTTCCTACCAACCCCGACTATAAGAGTGGCCCTCATATTCAATCACCTCAAGAGGATGCTACTAATGCCGAGTTTTGTCTCTCTATTAACCTCTTAACTCAATTAGTAGCTTCTCAATTAGAGCGTGGTGCTCTAGCTACTGTTTCTTTTGAGGCCACAAGAATCAACCAATTCATGAGGTTAAGCCCTCCTATGTTTTTGGCTACGAAGGTTGAGGAAGATCCTTAAGGCTTCATTGATGAAATGGAGAAGATTTTCCAGATCATGTATGCTTTGAAAATTGAAGCCATTGAGTTTGCTTTCTACCAATTAAAAAATGTAGCATACCAATGGTACGAGGGGTGGGAGTTATGTAGATGTGTAGATTCTAGTCTTACTATATGGGAGGACTTCTTCGAGGATTTCTTAGACCACTTATTTCCTCAAGAGTTGAGAGAAGCAAAAGTGGAAGATTTTATGAACTTGAAGCAAGGGAGAATGTCTGTTCATGAGTATGTCTTGAAATTCCATCAATTGTCAAGGTATGCTCCCAATATGGTCTCTAGCATAAGGGTTAGGATGCTTAAGTTTATCTCGGGATTATCCTGTGAGTTAGTCCTTGAGATCTAGGCAGCCTCATTAATTGAAAATATGAACATTACTAGGTTTATTGTTTAAATGCAACAAGTGGAAAAAGAGAAAAAGAAGCAAGTTTAGTTTAGTGAAAGGCAAGAGAAGATGTTTAGACCTTCCAAGTCTAGTGGTGAAAGTAGTGGTAAGTGGACTAAAAAGAAGTCGGGGAGTTTGAGTTCTTACTCCTCGTCTAGTGTTTGCTCTCCTTACCCGAAGTCGTCAGGTGATCATCGATCTCAGTTTAGTGGTGGGTTCTGGGCACAGGGTGCCTAATTCCTGGATAGTGGTGCCTAGTCGTCTCCACCCCGCCCTCCTTATAGATTCTATGGTCAGAGTCATCGTGGTTAGTGTGAGAAGAAGAGAAACAAATGATTTAGTTGTGGTTAGATTGGGAACATGCAATGTGAGTGCCCCTCTCTAGAAGTTTCTTGGGCCAATAGGGCTCCTATTGCTACTCCACCTACTCCCACACTGAAGGGTGCTATGTCTGCTTCTTCTTCTATTTTCAGCACCAACACTGGACAAAATTGCCTATTTGAACTTGCTACTCTCTAGGATTCTGAGGCGTCTCCCGATGTTGTCACGGGTATGTTGAGACTTTTCTCTCATAATGTATATTATTTGCTTGATACAGGGTCTATACTTTCTTATGTGACCTCATATTTGGATATGCAACTTGATTGTGGTCCTGAGAGTCTATCGGTTCTTTTTTTTATTTCTACCCCAATAGGAGATTTAGTAATTACTAGAAGGGTCTATGGGGGGGGTATCTATTGACGGTAGAGATACTCTTGTAGACTTGATAGAGTTGGACATGGTTGATTTTGATATCATTCTAGGGATGGATTGGTTGCATTCGTGTTATGTTTCCTTAGATTTTTTTACCCTTAGGGTCATGTTCAAATTCCCTAATGAGCCGGTCATTGTATTGGAAGGTGGTTCTTTGGTGCCTAGGGGAAGATTCATTTCTTATCTTGAATTCCAAAAGTTGATTTCAAAGGGTGTTTGTATCATTTGGTTTAAGTTAAAGATTCTAACACAGAATAGCCTTCTCTAAAATCTGTTCTTGTGGTTAATGAGTTTCCCAAGGTGTTTCCCAATGATCTTCCCGGTGTTTCTCCCAATAGGAAAAATGATTTTGGGATTGATTTTGTTCTGGACAGTCGTTCGATTTCTATCCCTCCTTATAGAATAGCTTCGGCGGAGCTAAAAAAGTTTAAGGAGCAATTGAAGGACCTCTTAGATAAAGGTTTTATCTATCATATTGTGTCTTATTGGCGTGCTCCCCTATTGTTTATGGGCAAGAAGGATGGTTCCCTTAATATTTGCATTGATTATCGTCAGTTGAATAAAGTGTCTGTGAAGAATAAATATCCTCTTCCTAGGATCGATGATTTGTTTGATCAACTTCAGCGTACGAAGTGCTTCTCTAAGATTGTTCTTACATTGGGTTATCATTAGCTTAAAATTAGGGATGCAGATATCCCTAAGACTGCCTTTAGAACCTGATATGGTCACTATGAGTTTCTTGTTATGTCTTTTGGGCTGACCAATTCCCCGACGGCATTCACGAACTTGATGAATAGGGTCTTTTATCCGTTCTTGGTTATGTTTTTCTTTATCTTCATTGATGACATCTTAGTCTATTCTAAGAGTGAGGCGGATCATGCCAATCACCCCCGTGCAGTATTGCAAACTTTAAAGGATCATCGTTTGTGTTCCAAGTTCTCCAAGTGTGAGTTTTTGTTAAAAGCCGTAGCTTTCTTGGTCATGTTATCTCTAGTGAAGGGATCATAGTAGATCCCCAAAAGGTTGTGGTGGTTAAGAAGTGTCCTAGACCTACGACTCCAACTAATATTCAGAGCTTCTTGGGTCTAGCCGGTTACTATAGAAGATTTGTAGAGAATTTCTTGACCATAGCTTCCCCATTGACCAAGTTGACCCAAAAGAAGGTCAAGTTCTTATGGTCGGATGCGTGTGAGAATAGTTTTGAGAAGTTGAAAGATAAATTAACTTTGGCTCTGGTTTTGACCTTTCCCGAAGGTTATGATGGTTTTGTAGTGTATTATAATGCTTCTCGTATTGCTCTCAATTTTGTTTTGATGAAACATGGTAGGGTAGTGCCCTATGCTTCTAGGCAATTTAAAGTTCATGCAAAGAACTACCCTACTCACATCTTGGAGTTGTTATCCATGGTTTTTGCGTTAAAGATTTCACGACATTATCATTATGGGGTTCATGTTGATATCTTTTCCGATCATAAGAGTCTTTAATATGTGTTTACTCAAAAGGAGTTGAACGTTAGGCAAATAAGGTGGCTTGAGTTGTTGAAAGACTATGATATGAGTCTTTATTACCACCCCAGTAAAGCTAATGTAGATGTCGATGCTCTTAGTAGAATGTCCATGGAAAGTTTGGCCCATGTGGATGAGGAAAAGAAAGAATTGGTGAAGGACGTTCACCGTTTGGATAATCTTAGAGTTTGACTTGTGGACTCTGAGGATTGTGGTGTATTTGTGCTTTCGGTATCTCAGTCATCTCTTGTTGTTGAGATAAAGGAAAAGCACGCATTGGACCCCGACTTAATGAAGATCAAGAGTAAGGTAGTTCAATACAAAGTTGCAGTCTTTGTGATTGGTGGTGATGGTATCTTGAGATACCAAGGTAGACTATGTGTTCCCGACGTCAATGGATTGAGGGAAAGGATCATGGCCGAGGCTCATAAACCTGTTATGCTATTCACCCTGGTTCTTCCAAGATGTATCATGATCTTAGTAAGTCCTATTGGTAGGGTAATATTAAGTGAGATATGGCTAGTTATGTGTCCAAGTGTATAGTGTGTCAATAAGTAAAAGTCGAGCACATGAGGCTCTGGGCTTGTATTAAGAGATTCTATTACCCAAATGGAAGTGGGAGGCATCTAATGTGGATTTTTTTACCGATCTTCCTAGATCTCGAAATCAATGTGATTCTATTTAGGTCATTGTTGATAGAATGATCAAGTCCACTCATTTTTTGCCCGTGAGGACTAATTACTTAGTGGAAAATTATGCTATGTTGGATCTTGTGAAGATCGTGATGTTGCAAGGTGCTCTAGTTTTGATTATTTTGGATCATGGTCCTCCATTTTCATCCTATTTTTGAAAGTCATTCCAAAATGGTTTGGGTACTAGAGTGTGCCTTAGTATCACCTTCCACCCACAAATGGATGGGCAAGTGGAGAGGACCATCCAAATATTGGAGGATATGTTACGGTCTTATGTGATTGATTATAGTGGTAGTTGGTATGACCACTTTTGTTTGATTAAGTTTGCATATAATAATAGTTACCACTCTAGCATTGGCATGGTCCCTTTTGAGGCATTGTATGTTAGGAGATGCCAATCTGTTATTGGGTAGAACAAAGTTGGCAAGGGAAAGTTGCATGGACCGAATTTAGTTCACCAAGCCTTAGAGAAGCTGAAGGTAATTCGTGATAGATTGAAAACCGCTCAAAGTCGCCAAAAATCCAATGTGAATATGAGGTGTAGGGACTTAGAGTTTAGTGTTGGCGATTGGGTATTCTTTAAAGTGTCTCCCATGAAGGGAGTTATGCGGTTGGTAAAAAAGGTAAGTTTAGTCCTCGGTATGTTGGTCCCTACTTAACTGTGAAGAGGGTTGGGAATGTTGCCTATGAGTTGGAGTTACCTTCTAGCATGAACTCCATTCCCCTGATTTTACATGTTTTTATGCTGCAGAAATATGTGGGCGATCCTTCAGTTGTTGTTCCCTTAAGGTATGTTGGTATTTTGGACTTTTTATCCTATTATGAAATCCCAATGATATTCATGGATTTGCAAGTTCGTCGGTTGCAAGTGAAAGAAGTGGCTTTGGTGAAGGTTCTATAGAGAAACCAAAAGTCCGAGGAAGCTACTTGGGATGCGGAAGAGAACATAAAGTCCAAGTATCCATATTTTTTTCCCGTCCTGGGAACTTATGATGAAGGTATGTCTTAATCTTCTTACCTTGACTTATGTATTTCTAGATAATGGGTTAAAGTACATAATGTGTTGAATTGATTTATGCCTTGCTTAGACAATGCGTTAAAGTCCCCAAGATTTGAATTGATTTGTGTCTTGGTATACCATGGGTTCAAGTCCCTAATGCTTTGAAATCATGTGTGTCTTGGTTGTGGTGGGTTTAAGTCCCTAATACCTTCAGTTAATTCATTACTCTTATAGATGATGGGTTCGAGTCCCTAGTCTTTGAGTTGAGCAAGTATCCTTGATAAGTTGATGGGTTGAAGTCCCTAAGTTGTGAAATAAGTAAGTGTTGATAATTAAGGGGTTTAAGCCCCCTAGATTTGAAATGAATAAGTGTCTTTGATAAATGATGTGAGTCCTACGATCAATGAAATGAAATGGTTGTTTGATGATGATCATGATATATGTTGAGTTGTATCCTTGTTGTTTACCTTGTCCTAACTTGTTTTGAAGGTTGTTTTGATGTGTAATAATGTGTTAACTTACGTTATACTTGCCTTACCCGTCATTCTCGGATGAATGATCCAAGTGGGGGAGAATTGAAAAACCTAGGTTTTGAACCAAGAGAAGAACCTCTTCATTAGGTATCTCTGAGTTGGGTACGACTAGGGGCAAGAATCGTACCCCTTGTAAATGAGTCGTATTATCCTTCCCCTCCCCTATCATATCCTAGGCACTGTGGTGAGGGCCACTCACTGTCCTAGGCACGAGTGACCCCTCCTCCTCAATCATACCAAAGGGTATGAGTCGTACCAAGTGAGTCGTACAGAGTTTGGACTTGAACTTTGAGTGGACTATTTTTTATATGGTTGAAGCATATGAGTTAGGATTTGAGTCAAGGGTGTGTTGTCGTACCCTTAATAGTGTAGGTGACCTAGGATAAGCCTAGGATATGAGTTAGGGTACCACTCGTAACCTAGGGTACGATTCCTTTAGTGAGTCATACCATTTGATGGGTCTATTTTTCATCTTTTAACTAAGGGCCTTTTGGTCATTTTCTATGCCTAAAACCCTAAGTCCCCTCACTATATAAGTGATTTTACCCTCCTAAACATCCATTTTTATGGATCAAACGCCCTAAATACTCTCTCCAACTCATCTTTGAAGAATAAGAGGCTAGGGTTTCAAGGGTGATCTTCAAGAGGCAAAGTGGAGTCAAGTTTCTTGGTGAATCAAGTTGTCTAAGGCATGTAACTCTCCCCCTTGATATATAACTTTAAACCCATGTATTTTGCACTTGGATTAGTAGATGTACATGGTGATTTTGAAATCAAATAAAAGGGTTTTGTTGTCTAATGATGATTAATGTGGACTTTTTCTTAGACTTGTGTTTATACATGTTATTGATGATGATTTTCACATGTGGGTGCTTGTTGTATGTTTTATAGTAAGTGAGTCTTGAGTAACTCTAATCTTGATGATTTATACTATGAAAAAGTCCTTGGTAAAGGCATGAATACAAGGTGTTTGTGAAAATATCTAAGTGAATTTTCTAGTCTTATGTTGATGATATTTTGAACTAGGACAATGGCCCAATAAGTATGAATATTATTTAACTGATATTTTAAAAGTATTATGATCCATGTATTGTGAAATTGATGACCTTTTTGGGTGATGGTTAATGAGGGGGTAAAGTCCCTAAACATGAAAATGAACTTGTATTGTGTGTTGAACTAAAATATGGTATATTATAGATGATGAAATGTGAATAATTTGTGCGGGTCTTGATGAACGTAAATTGAATTGTAAGATGAATTTAATTAAGGCAATGGCCTATTGAAATGGTAAAGCAACAAAGGCTCCTATGAGGACCATGTGGTTATGTATAGTGTGGAGTTGTCTAAATGGGTTAAAGTCCTTGAGTGTGAATTGAATAGATGATGATGTATGGACAAAGGTTTGGAGTCCCAATGTCGACTAATGATAGTCATAATTGTTTAAGATTAAAGTCTCTTGCCTAATGAAAGGGATTGAGGTGAAAGTCCCTTGCCTAATAAAATTGCTTGTGGTTAAAGTCCCTTACACATTGAGATATCTTGAGGTTAAAGTGCCTAACCAAATGAAATAGCTTGGGTTAGAGTCCCCTATCTAATACGGCATGAGGTTAGAGTCCCTTGCCTAATGAGTGGGCATGTGGTTAGAGTCCCTAGCATAAATGAATGTGAGTGTGTGGTTAGAGTCTCTTGTTTGAATGGGTGTGTATGTTGTTAGAGTCCCTTGCTTAATGAGCATATACATGGTTAAAGTCCTTCGCCTAAGTGATATGTGAATATGGTTGAAGTCCCATAACTAATAAGAATTGTTGAATCTGAGTGTGGAAGGTCGGAGTCCTCCACTTCGTGTCTCATGATTGAGTTCTTTGAGAATGTTGTTATGACTTGTATACTCTTTAGCATATGAAATACCTATATGTGTGGATAAGGTCATGAATATGGTTAAATATGATCTATATTGACTTGTTGTTTATTGATGATTCTATTTTATCCTAATCCTTAAGTTACATGCTAGTGGTCAAACCGTTAACCATCTCCGAATGTTGTGTACACATGCGACATAGGGGCCGGAGTATCATCTTCTCTTCCTGCGAGTGATTAGGTGATCGAAGCGGTTCATGCATTTACCTGGGAGTGGTGAGCTTCGTTACTTTGAAAGAAATTCCTTCTTGGTCTCCTATCTTTAGACTTAGCCTTGATTTTACTTGGTTTGGCTATTGTCGGGGGCTTTTCCTAACATATATGTTTTTGAACGTCGGCTTGTATAGAGGTATTGTGGATGACTGTGGACTTGGGTATATTGGTTAGTTCGATGAATATAATGAAGTGTTTAGACATGTTTAAGTTATGACTTGTAGTATGTTTTCCGCTATCTTATTATATGGTCAGGATTCATCCGACCCTTATTATTGATGTAATGATTATTTGGTTGTGTTATTGGGGCGACCTCTGGATCGGTTGGGCTTGAGGTGCCCCTACGACATGGCTCGGTTTTGGGGTGTGTTAATTAATTTGGTTGGGATTTGTGGGTTAAAACCCCAAATACCGACATGGGTTTGTGAGTGAAAACTCCATGCTCTTGAATGCCCAAACTATCCTTGAAAGAGGGGTTTTGGTGAACTATAGGAACCCTTATCATCCATGAAAGAGGGATTTGGGAACCAAGGCAACAGTATACAATTATTGGGTTTAATTTACTCATTTTGGCTATCTTAGATATAAGGGTGATTTTGTAGTACAAATAGTTCACATATTTAGAGAAGGCAAAAAACTTTCGAATTACTTAGCTAACTTAACATTTGAGAATGAACAGTTCATATTTACAGTATACAACCAGCTACCAAGTGAAGGTAGAGAGATACTAAACAGTGACAAGCAACAATGTCCCTATCTGAGACTAAGCTTAACAAAAGGCTAAGAGGACTGGAAAGACTACAACAGTTTTCTTCACCATATTTATAAGAAGAGAAGTTGAACAAAAAAGTGAAAATGTCTTTGAGCCTATTTACACCAGCCAACAAAAAGGGATTTTCAGTAGGTTGGGGGTCACCAAGTCAGATTAGATAAAACCAACTAAGCTCCTTGGTTTTCTTCAGTTATCAATGGGTTCGAGAATCCCATTATCTCTATCCCATCTATAGCTATATATGGAGAAGAAGAAGAGGGTTAACAACTACATACAAGGAAAAAAGCAAGCATATAAAGGAAGAACACTTACAAGAAGAAGAAACCAAGGGTTAGAAGACGAGACCCAGTGTGTTAGTACCAAAAAACCATGGGAACATATTGAATATTTCATCTAGAATAGAAGCAAAGAATCTTAGTCAGCTTAGTCAACTGGTGAACATCATACAAAATGTAAAAGAAAAGATCTCACTTATGCAAGCTGGAATCGTCAAATCCGAGCAACAATGGTATGGTATTTATCACCCACAGATGCATAAGAATGAATTGAACTTTGGTGAACAGTAACATGGTAAAGGAGGTGTGGGAAAGGGAAACTCGTCTCAACAAATGGATTTGGAAACCCTACTCTTTTTTAAGGAATCAGATTTGGGCCGGCTCATTATTTTTATTTGGGTCAAATTTGAGTTGGGCTAGTTTTGTATGGTCTTGTAATTTTTTTTTCTCTACTTGTACTAAACTGATTTTCATTAATAAAAATCCAAATTAAACAAAAAAGAACATCTTAGAAATAAGGATGCCCAAATTGAGGTTGTGGTTGAATATGATTGTCACACTTGTTAGGTACCCAAAAGGGTCAACAAGTGAAATCTTTAAGGTTTTATTGAGACAGTAGCCTCAAGGATCCAAGACCTAGCCTACCACATTAGAAATTTACTAGAATGTGCATCAAATCTCACACATCCACACCTAAGTTACCCTTAAGTAGACATGATCCCAAGATTCATCAACTATCGAAGTTCGATTAAAGTTTGATGCTTAGTTTGTGAAATTAAGTTACTAGTGATATACACTCATCCTTAACCAAGAAACCCTCCCAATTTTTACTTTATGTAATTAACTCTACAATGAAAAATGGTATAGGTGAGCGTTATCAAATGGCATGTACAATTGGCTTGTACATATTGATAAATACTCTATATTTGTCTCTGACATGGAGGACAATTAAGCCTCCTTGGCTAGTTCACATGCCATGTGAGGAGAATTTGTTTGTCTAAATCTCATGTATACTTGTGTCATCTAGAACTTGCTCCATTAGTCTCTCAAGGCTAATTTTGATTGTATTTGGTTGCTGAAATGTTCTTAGGCCATCGTTATGACATTAGAAGCCCACTAAACTTAAAAAGCCTACCCGTTCATAGATTTTATCCCTAGTTGCCAAATTTAAGCCTTTGGACCTTTCTTTGGCAAACACTTTACGAGTCGTGCGCCATTCAATTATTATCCCTCTTTTAATCCATACCCTTCTTGAACTTAAAAATGCAACTTGAGGCTAAAAGCCTAAGTTAGGGGTGGTGAAGATTGAAAGAAGTAACATTGGACCACGAAGTTGTTAGTAAGTTTCTAAGAGCTTAAACATATAAAACCAATGATTAGAGAAAAAAAAGGACCCAACAAAGGAAGGAATTGCATAAAATTTGCAAGAGAAAAAAAAAGAAAGAAAATGGGTGAAACAAGGAAGTAATAGTAGGCACTTGTAAAATCAAAAGAATGAAAACATAAGAAAGTATCCCATAGTAAAATAATTGATCAAATAGTGTGATGTGGATGTTCAAGTAGGGTGTAGCCATATTTTTCCTAAATGATATCCTACCCTTACCTGAACCTACGTTGCAAGCTCAAAAAGACCTTCGAGATATCAAACCATTTGCTTTTATTGTAGTGGAGATTGAAAATAGGGGCAAGCCTATGGTATGAAACTTGTTATAATAGAAAGTTCTTATGAGGGGGAGAGTTTTTCACTTAAAATTCCTTGTTGCATTTTTGGTAGATAGGTGTCCAGAATTTTTCTTCTTGTGAGGAGGAATGTAAACAAGTCGAGGTGGTTGATTTTGTCACCTTCCAAGAAATGAGGCAAAAGGAGTATAGCTTACTGATGGTCAAAAGTTATTCACTTCTCGAGTATTGGTTGTTGTTGCATTATTTTCTTTGAAGTCTTTTGCATCCTTAGATATTGCTTTTTATGTTGAAGGATGAAGTCAGAATAGCTTGGCCCATGTGCAAAGAGCTACTTGTGACTAATCTTAAATTTAATGTGGTCATTGGGCCATAAACATTGGGCATAAATGTGTATTGTCTAATAGTAAGAAGTAGTGTTGCTTGAGGACAAGAAAAGTTTTAAGTTGGAGGTGTAGATGAGTGGTGAATCTACCACTCAATTGTACTCCACATTCGTGCACATTACAATGTTTTTAATGAATAAGTGAGACACAATTGTGATTATATGCAGTAGTATTCACATTTGGAAGGCACCAAGATGATAAGATAGAAAGATGTGGATTGGAGCTAAAAAGGAACAAAAGGGACCAAAGAACTGCAACTAAAGACCTGGAGCAGAACATGGACTCAGTTGTCATGATCGCGATCCTTAGATGGTGATCGCGGTCAGTCAATATAGTAAAGATACCATGATCACATGGCATTACCTACAGTCGCGGTAGGCACAATAACGGAAAAGCTGGTGCGATCGCGGCCTAGCGGAAAATCATCCCAAGGGCAAAGATGTAAATACATACAACTGTTCCTAAATTTTCCCTAAGTAAAACTCAAACCTTATCATTCTAGAGTAGGATCCAATTCCCAAAAATTGAGTTTTGTTCTAATTCTTAGCCTCCATACTTGGAGAAAAATATATTGTATTAATTTTGGGTGAAGAATACGTTGGAGTAGTGTAAGACCCCACAAAATTCCTAAGCTTAATTCAGTCCTTTAACCTTGTCAAGGGGGTCCCAGACATAGAAAATTCTAGCTAAGTTTCAAGACTTAGTTTATTTTTAGCCTTCAAAAGTTGGCAATCACATTTCGCGACCTTAATGTCCTTTAATGGTTGGTATTCTTGCTAATTCATGATCAGGGAGGTCAATAGGTATTCCCGTACAAGTTTAGGATTTTTTGGACCTCGTTTAGACCATGTTTGGTGTCCCAAAATAGTGGACCAATGTGATCTAGGTGCGCCGCGTTGCCTATCACATTGGTTAACATTGTTGCAGGTTGCCAGAGCCAAAAGTACTGAGGCTTGGCGTGATCATGGCGCGACACGTCGAGTATCGCGTCGGTGCCATTGACGGTCGCGTTGCGAATTGCGTCGATGCCCAATTTTCAGTCATCAAATTTCCGCATCTTTAAGGGCAAAAGGGTCAATTTCCCAACCCTATATAAGCCTATAACACGATATTCAACTAGGTTTTCACCAAAATATAGTTATTTCTCTAAATTCCCTCAAGAACAAGTCTAGGGTTTTCAATTGAAGGTTCTAATCCAGGAGATTCCACCGTTAATCTTAAAGAAACTTCCATCCAAGGTATGTAAGGTGTTGATTCATAGGTTTCTTTCACCCATGAATCTCAAGAAACACTTTCAAAAATATAAATTTTGAATTCCATGCTATGAATTGAATCATATCCATGTCTATGTTGTTGTATAATTACTAAGTTGAAATCTTTAATACATATAATGAAATTATGTTAGCATGTGGTTGGAATTCTTGAATTTGAAGAGAAAGATATTGCCATGATGTATTATATTAATGTTCATGCCTAAGCCTCAAGTTATGCATGCAAGGTGGTTGCTGAAATGCCTAAGAGAATAAGAATTATGCTTTATGACTCAATTGTGACCAAATTGATGAATCCATGCTTTACCCTTATGTTCATAATGACCTCCATGTTATTGTTATACATTGTATGGTTTAGTGGACTGCTCATGATATTAGACTTATGAAATTATTACTTGTTTATATGTATTCCTATTCATGTGTAAGCTTATGACATACAAATACTACATGAAAATCCCCATTATTTGTACTATGAATTGTTTACTATTGTCATGTGTTCAAGAAGTGTCATGTCTTTCCAGTATCATGCTATTGAGTCCTGGGGGTACTTGTACCCAAAAATTTAGCTGTGTTCGTAGAGCCAGCGCTAGTTTTCAATATACTCTCAGTCAAGTCATGATCTTTAGAATTCAATCTCTCACAGGACTCAGGAAAACTCAGTAAATTTAGTATCAGTCTAGTCCTTCACATGTGCTCTGTAATCTCAGTAATCTCATTCAGTTATCAGATCTCAGTAGTATTATGTCAGTCAACGAAACTTAGTGAAATCTGTCCAGTTCAGTTTGTAACACGATCAGTGACAGCTCAGTCAAGTCTTGTATGAACTAGGAAATAAGTTCAGTGTTTATCCAATTGGGAGTAGGATTCAGCACCGAGTGAACCTAGAGATGATGGCTTACCTATCAGCCAGTAGAGGGTGTGATCCTTAGAATCAATCCTTGCATTCTAAAACTATGTAGCTAGCGTAGGTTGAGATGTACCCCTATGAGTCTAGGGATTATACATCTCATTTGATGTTTCCTACTAGGAGGGGTTAACGGAAGAGCTCCCTATCAGAGAAGGTTAACTCACAGCTTGTCTTTACCCGTGGCACGGTACTGACACCCTTCCAACTGGGTTATAGGTTGGACCTCCACCAGTTCAAATTTGGGGCATGTCGGTTAGATGATTACCTCCTATTGTCTCATTTTGAGATTCAATGTCATTAATAGAGTTTAGATACCGATTCAGGACTGTCTGATATAGTTACTCAGCCCAGTAGGAAACTCAGCTAGTTCTATCAAAATTAGGATCGTCAGACACAGTCACTCATTTAACAGTATATCAATTATACGAAACTCATGTTATCAGCATTTAGGCTCAGTAGTCAGTATTATCACAATCTCATTTACAATTATGTAGTCATGCATGTATTCTCACGTTCATGTTATTCAGTCAGTTAGTATTGTTCATGCAGATGAACCTCATGCATTCAACCTACATCACTTTTCATACCAGTACATTTAGATGTATTGACGGATACTTTTTTTCTGCGCTATAGTGTTTTATACCCTAGGTTCGGACACTCAAGTCCCCGATCGCACTTAGCTTCAGATTCAGCCAGCAACAGTACATTTACAATGTGTCCTTATCATTCGAGGATAGCATGATTATTTCATTACTTTATTATTTCAGTTTTTATAGATTGAGTTAGTTTGGGACATGTCCCATCAACTCCACAGTTTTAGACAGTTTAGAGTCTTTCAGACTAGCATGTTCGGACGGTTTATTTCAGTTTTGGTATAGATAAACCGTATTTACAGATGTTATGTTTTATCAGATATTTGAACCTTATGGACTTTTACCCTTTTATTCCGCATTTATACATTATATTATATAGTACTCAGGTACAAATGTCAGTCACGGGTTATCTAGTGATCCTTCGGGGTCATGAGCACCGTGTAGCATTTCGGGTATCAGATTTGGGGCATTACAAACTTAGTACCAGACACAGGTTCAATAGAGTCCTAGGAAGTTTGAAAATCCACATCTAGTATAGTCTTGTGCATGGGTATGTTGCGCACCATATTTATGTATAGGAGGCTATAAGATGTTTTAGGAACATTTTCCCTTCTTTCAGTATTCATGTCGTGCCAGTGAGCATGAGCTCAAAGTTAACTCTCAGTTTAATCCGTTTCTCCCTTTACATTTACAAAACATGTCTCCCAAAAGAATAAATGAAAATCAGTCATCCCCTCATCACGTTCAGGAAGATACCCTGGACGAGCATGTTTCCCATACAAAATTCAGGACTGCATTCACTACTTTAGCCAAGTCAGTCAAAGCTCAGAATGAACGGCTAGCTACTATTTCGGCTAAATCAGTGGCTAATACAACTGCAACTAGGATTTAGGACTTCAACTAAATGAATCCTCCGCTATTATCAGGTTCTAAATCTGAAGAGGATCCACAGAAGTTCCTCGACCAAGTTCAGAAAGTCACAGATATCATAGGAGTGACTTCCAGTGAGAGTGTTGAGTTAGCTGCTTATCAGATACACGATGTAGATCATACGTGGTTTAAGCAGTGGAAGGTAGAAGAGTTTGCTACTGCCTTCCTTGACTGATTCTTCCCACTAGAGTAGAAAGAAGCCAAATTGTTAGAGTTCATCAATCTCATACAAGGTAGCATGAGCGTAAAAGAATACTTCCTTAAGATTACTCAGTTAGCCAGGTATGCTCCCCATGTAGTAGTAGATAGTAGATCCTAAATAAGCAAGTTTATGTCTGGGGTATCAGGTAGAGTTGTTAAGGAGTACAGGACTGTGATGTTAGTTAAAGAGATGGACATATCTAGGCTTATGGTCCATGCTCAACAAATTGAAGAGTAGAATCTTAAGAGGAAGGACAGAGAGAATAAGAGAGCCAGAACAGGTAGCTATAGTTTTTATCATCCAGGGTCGCAGGGTGGTAACTTTTCTCAGCATAGTCAGAAGTTTTCAGTCCCAGTTCCATCCTCAGCTAGTGCACCAGTACCAAAGTTCAGAAATGACAGTAGGGATGGGTTGCCAGGCTCCAAATCCCAGGGTAGTGAGAGCACGAGTTTTACTAATCTGCTTTGCAAAGAGTGTGGTAAGTATCTTATGGAGGTGTGTAGAGTCGGCAGTGATGTGTGTTTTGGATGTGGTGAGTCAGGTCACAAAGTCTGAGACTATCCTAAACTCGGCTCTCGAAGTCAGAACAATCATACATCAGCCCAGTTTGGTCACTTGAATCAGAAGTGTGAAAATTCCAGTGCTATCAGTGAGCAACACCCAAACAGACTCTATGCTCTTTAGTCCCGACAAAATCAGGAAAATCTTTCTGATGCAGCCAGTAGTATGTTACCGATTCCTCATTTATATGTTCATGTTTCTTTATATTCAGGAGCTTCTTTTTCTTTTGTAACTCTTTACATAACAATCAATTTTAAGGTCAGAACAAATATTAACAGGACCTTTCTTAGTCTCCACTCTTTGGGTCAGCCTATCATAGCCCGAAAGGTATACAGGGACTGTCCGATTATGATATCTAATAAAGTTAGGCCTTCAGGTTTCAGTAGTAATACCAGTATCTGTAGGAAATCCATAAAGGAAGGTGATTCCCGACCCATTCCTACCTCATTGCAAAGTTTTATACCCAGAATGCTACACGGTGCTCATGACCCTGAAGGACCACTAGCTAACCCTTGAATGATATCTGTAATTGGGCACTGAATAATATACTGTATAAATTCAAAAAAGGCTAAAAGTCCATAAAGTTCAAATTTCTGATAAAACATAACACCTAGAAATATGGTATATAAATACCAAAACAAAACTGAAATAACTGTCTGATCATGCTATAGTCTGGAAGCCTCTAAACTATCTAAAAACTGTGGAGTTGATAGGACATGTCCCCAACTAACTCCAGACTACTAAAATATATTAAAATAATTATGTTATCCTTAAATAATGAGGACTCACTGCTAATCTGGCTGCTAAACATTTGATCTACTATAGATGCTCTGGAGCTTGTGCTTCTGAACCTATGGTATAAAAACACCATAGCTCAAATGCATCAGTACAATTAAATATACTGGTATGCAAGTAAGGTAGGCTGAATGTAAGGGGTTTATATGCATGAACAATACTAATTGACTGAATAATACTAATTGACTGAATAACATGAACGTGAGAATTTATGCATGAATATGTGAACTGTAACTAAGCTCATGACATCACTGAATCTGATTACTGATAACACAAGTTTTGTATAACTGATCTACTATTATTTGAATGACTGTGTCTAACAGTTCTATTTCTAATGGAACTAGCTGAGTTTCGTACTGAACTGGCTGACTGTATCTAATAGTCCTAAATTCTGTAGAACTATCTGAGTTCTATTATTGAGACTAAGACTGAGAGTGTAACTGTGGGAAGTATTCATCTAACCTACATGCCCCAAATGAGATAATATAATTGAGTTTATGTCCAATCTGTAACCCTAATTTGAAGGGTGTCAATACCGTACCACTGTTAAGGATAAGCTGTGAGTAATCCTTCATCTAATAGGCACTCTAAGGAAAATAGTGGGATCCTCATCTAATAGGTTAAGTCACCTCATCAACCCTCATCTAACAGGTTAGATGTCTTAACCTATGCTGCTACGTAGTTCTGGATCACAAGGATTGCTTCTAAGAATCACACCCTCTACTCGCAGGTGTGTTCCAATCCTTGGGCTCACTCGGTGCTGAATCCTACTCCCATCTAATTAGACACTGAATTAATTATACTGAACTAACTAGACTGATTTCACTGATTTTCATTGACTGATGGAATATTACTGAGATTTGATAACTGACTGAGATTACTGAGTTTTCCTGAGTCATGAGACTGACTAAATTCTATTGAACATGGATTGACTTAAAGTATCTTGAAAACTAACACTGGCTCTAGGCACACAACTAAATTATCAGGTACAAGTACCCCCAGGACTCGATAGCATGAAACTGATAAGACATGATACTTCCTGGACTCATGACCATAATCAACAATCCATAATACAATCATTGGAGAATTTCATGAGGCACTTGATTATCATGGTTTGGTATATAAATAGGAATACATATAAACATGTCATAATTTCATAGGGTTAATCTCCTGAACAATCCATTAGACAATTTCAATGCACAACAATAACATGAAAGTCATTTTGAATATAAGGGTAAAGCATGGGTTCATCAATTTGGATGTTTTTTATTCTCTTGGGCATTTTTTCAAACACATTACATGAACAACCTTAGGCTTAGGCATATACACTAGTTCATACATTATGGTTACTTTAATCAACTGAATTTAAAAGTTTCCAAACCCACATACTAGCATAATTTTATGAAAATTACAAAAAGACTCCAACTTGGGATTTATACAACCACATCAACATAATTAAAATCAACTCACCACATGGAAATCATAATTCATGAGTTTAAAATGGGATTCTTGAGCTTCATGGGTGAAAGAAACCCATGAATCAACACTTTACATACCTGGGTGGATGATTTCTTAGAGATTGGTGGAGAAAAGCTTAAATTATTGCCTTGGAATTACACACCTAGGGTTTCTTGTTCTTGGGGATTAATCTTTGAGAGAAACCCTAATTTGGTATTGTAGATTAATAATGAAGTTATGAGCTCTGGTCTGGTATATTAGGGGTTAAAATAGGTGGAAAAAGACCCAAATACCCTTTTAAAAATGTCTTAAAATCACTGATAGAAAGTGGCGATGGTTTGGGCGATGGTCCATCGCTGGTTCGACGGTACGTCAGTCTATTCTTTCGTACTTGGCCAGAACCTGAACTTTCTGCCTCGTCTGTGATTGTTTAGGCGATGGTCCATTTCTAGCTTAATGGTCCATCGGTCCTAACCATTGCACTTGGCCAGAAGACAGGTTCACTGCCTTAGTTATGATGGCTTAGACGATGATCCATCACTAGCTCGACGGTCCGCCGGCCTGAACATCGCTTTTGGGTAGTTCTGACAGTTCTCTGTAAAACGCCCATAAATATTTACTCCAATACCATATTTGGATGAAATTGCTATCATTGGAAATCTAATTCAATTTCCCACATGATAAAAATTCGAAATTGGGGAAATTCTATCTGTTTTAAACATTAATCATTTAGGAAGTCATCACTAACTCTTCTGGAAACTAGATTTGACATAAAGAAAGTTGGGGGTATTACAATACTTACGCATGTGTTACATTTCATTCCCATGAATACAACTTATATCCATATGCTTTTCATAGAATAGTGTGTATTTCAAGTTCCTAGTATAAGGAGTTCCAGTTCACGCAGTGTTACGAATCATGTCCTATGAACACAAAAATTCTAGGCTCAGGTCATGCAGCTCATGAATCATGCTTCACTCCTATTGATCAGCAAAACTCAGATTATGTGACGTATACTCTCAGTTTAGATCCCTCGATGAATCCATGGTGTTGATTCTTTATCCCCCAAGCCTTAGTTACAATGTCAGTTCAATAATTAATATTCAGTAAAGGACTCAGATAGTTCTACAGGACCATGGCTTTTAGATATCAGTTACTTAGCCATCAGAATTCAATACTTCAGTACCAGTGTAAACCTTGGTTATCAAAAACTATAATTCAGTTTTAGTTAAAGTCTTAGTTACGGTTACAATCTCAATTACCGTCATAGCTACAATCTCAATCCTAGTCCTAGCCCAGCAATCTGTTCAATAACTCAATTTAGTTTTAGGATTTTCCAACTATATCATATGGCCATCAGTTACTTAGTTATTAGTATTTCAGTACCCTAGCTTACAGAATGTTTCCAAAATATGTTAGATGTCTGATCTTGCATTCTTAAGGTAATACAATTTTCACTCACTCATGCTTAGTTACCTCATGTTACCCAGTCAGTCATTACCTTCTATACATTATACTCTACAGTTTTATTCCATCTATTCAAACAAAGTTCAGTTAAGTCTTGCAGACCTAGTATTCAGTTATCAGTCCTTCAGTTAATCAGATAAGCAGTATATTTAAACAGTCGTACTAATACCCATGTAAATATTTTTGGTAGTCTCAAGTGATGTGTTGTACTAAGGTGGAGAGTATAGTTGAAAGAGTTATGGAGAAGTAATTCAGTTAAGTATAAGTTTATAGTATGAGTTAGTTTAAGTAGCCAACAATTCAGTTTAACAGTCAGGCGAACAAGTTTGGATGGTGTGGTTTCCCTTCGTTCCATCTAGTCTCACTATTCAGAGTCCCACAAATGTGATCATTCTAAGACAGACAAACCAGGTAGTTGCGTGCTCATCTTAGTTCATGTATCACATCTTAGTTTTAGATCCCAGATATTCAGTCGCAATCCAGTTCATAGGAGCCTTGTGCATCTCCCAAGTTTTCCTTAGTATCTCAGCAAAATTAGTATTCTTTGATGGACCTAGTGTCCCAAGAGGGAGATACACTATAATCCCCCAAACTTTCATGACATAAACATGCCACACTCTCTCCTCATATTGAATACAGTTAGGAGTGAGGGGTACTCATAAGTTGACCCTCAAAATCCACCCTCAGCCACAAGCCACATATTCAAGGTGCTCAGTTCAGATCACAATATTTAGTTTATATACCATATTTCAGGCTCAGATATGTTCCCATGTTCCCATTCACGCATGCCCAGTAAGTGATCTCAGGTTCATTAGTATTTTTGGTTTAAGGTAACAATCTTCCATGAATTCACTCAGTTCCATGTTCAGATTCTATTACAAACTTGGTATTCAGCTTCATGCTCAGATTCCCATTATAAACTTGGTATCAATTACCATTGCATATTAAGTCATATGTTTATATGTCGGTTCAGTCATGTATTCACACATTAGATATGCATGCTCAGCTTGATAAATTTAGCTTACCAGTAATCCCAGCCATGTATTCATTGAGTCAACTATTCATGCATTAGTTATGCATGTTTAGTATAATACATTCAGCTTATCAGTCATGTCAGTCATGTACTCATGTTTCAGTTGTTCATGTTTAGTATGTACTTCAGCTATCATTTCTCCCATCTCAGTCAGTCCCATTCGAGGATGAATGTTCCCAAGGGGAAGATATTTAAAACCCTACAAAATTCCTAAGATTAATTCAGTCCTTTAAGATTGTCAAGGGGGTCCTAGACTTAGAAAATTCTAGCTAAGTTTCAAGACTTAGTTTATTTTTGACCTTAAAAAGTTGGAAATCTCATTTAGTGACCTTAATGTCCTTTAATGGTTGGTATTCTTGCTAATTCATGATCAGGGAGGTCAATAGGTGTTCCCGGATAAGTTTTGGATTTTTTGAACCTCATTTAGACTATGTTTCGTTTCCCAAAATAGTGGACCAACACGATCTTGGCGCGCCGTGTCGCCGATCGCGTTGGTTAACATTGTTTCAGGTTACCAGAGCCAAAAGTACTGAGTCTTGGCGTGATCATGGCGTGATCATGGCGCGATGCATAGAGTATCTTGTCGGTGCCATTGACGCGTTGCGTCGCTAATCGCATCGATGCCCAATTTTCAGTCATTAGATGTCCGTATCTTTAAGAGAAAAAGTGTCAATTTCCCACCCCCAATATAAGCCTATAACATGAGATTCAACTAGGTTTTCACCAAAATATAGTTATTTCTCTCAAATTCCCTCAAGAATAAGTGTAGGGTTTTCAATTGAAGGTTCTAATCTTGGAGATTCCACCGTTAATCTTCAAGAAACTTCCATCTAAGGTATGTAAAGTGTTGACTCATGGGTTCCTTTCACCCATGAAGCTCAAGAAACCCTTTCCAAAATATAAATTTTGAATTCCATGTTATGAATTGAATCATATCCAAGTCTATGTTGTTGTACGATTACCAAGTTGAAATATTTAATACATATAATGAAATTATGTTAGCATGTGGGTGGAATTCTTGTATTTGAAGTGAAAAATATTTCCATTATGTATTATTTTGATGTTCATGCCTAAGACTCAAGTTATTCATGCAAGGTGGTTGCTAAAATGCCTAAGAGAATAAGAATTATGCTTTATGACTGAATTGTGACCAAATTAATAAATCCATGCTTTACCCTTATGTTCACAATAACCTCCATATTATTGTTATGCATTGTAATGGTTTGGTGGAATGGTTATGAGATTAGACTTACAAAATAATGACATGCTTATATGTATTCCTATTTATATGTAAGCTTATGACATACAAAATACTTCATGTAAATCCCCAACGTTTATACTATGAATTGTTGACTATGGTCATGTGTTCAAGAAGTGTCATGTCTTGTCAGTATCAAGCTATCGAGTCCTGGGGGTACTTGTACCCGACAATTTAGTTGTGTTCCTAGAGCCAGCTTCAGTTTTCAATATACTCTTAGTCAATCCATGATCCTTAGAATTTAGTCAGTCATAGGACTTAGGAAAATTCAGTAAATTCAGTATCAGTCCAGTCCTTCATATGTATTCAGTAATCTCAGTCAGTTATCAGGTCTCAATAGTATTCCATCAGTCAATGGAACTTAGCTAAATCAGTCCAGTTAAGTCAGTAACACTAGCAGTGATAGCTCAGTCAAGCCTAGTATGAACTAGGAAATCAATTCAATGTCTATCCAGTTGGGAGTAGGATTTAGCACCGAGTGAACCCAGGGATAAGGGCTCACCTGTCATCCTGTAGAGGGTGTGATCCTTAAAAGCAATCCTTACATTCCAGAACTACGTAGCCAGCGTATGTTGAGATGTACCCCTACGAGTCTAGGGATTATACATATCATTTGAGTTTTCCTACTAGGAAAGGATGACGGAAGAGCTCTCTGTTAGGCACAGTCACTTAGTTAAAAGTATATCAGTCATACAAAACTCATGTTATCAGCATTCATACTCAGTAGTCATGATTATCACAATCTTATTTACAGTTACATATTCATGCATGTATTCTTACGTTCATGTTATTCAGTCAGTTAGTATTGTTCATGCATATAAACCCCATGCATTTAGCCTACCTCACTTTGCATACCAGTACATTTAGATGTACTGATGGAGACTTTTCTTCTATGCTATGGTGTTTCATACCATAGGTTCAGACGCTCAAGTTTGCGACCGCACTTAGCTTCAGATTCATCTAGCAGCAGTAGATTTGTAGCGAGTCCTCATTATTTGAGGATCAGATGATTATTTCATTACTTTATTATTTTATTTTTAGTAGATAGAGTTAGTTGGGGACATGTCCTATCAACTCCACAGTTTTCAAACAGTTTAGAGGCTTTCAGACTAGCATGTTCAGACGGTTTATTTCAATTTTCTTATTGATATACTGTATTTCTAGATGTTATGTTTTATCAGTTATTTGAACCTTATGTCCTTTCATCCTTTTATTCTACATTAATATAGTATATTATGTAGTGCTCTGGAATAGATATCAGTCATGGGTTAGCTTGTGATCCTTCTAGGTCATGAGCACCGTGTAGAATTCCAGGTATCAGATTTGGGGCGTTACAAGTAGCTTCTAAGTGGAGACCTAGCAAACTCCTATTGAAGATTTATTTGAGTCCAAAGTTTGAAGTAACATTCACTCATTCTCCGATAAATCAAATCAAATGATACTTTGGGTATATCCTTACTTATTTATCTTATGAATTTTTAGTTTTTTCACTTGGGGTTATGTATGTGTGTGGGTTGTTATTGTTAGCTTCAATTAGTATTAATGTTGATGGGTTTTGCAAATGCATGATGATAACATGAAATTTGTTGGTGAAAGCCTCAAATTTCCTAACTCCAACATCATCTTTGATAAAGGGATGTGGGTAACCTAGATTTTTCAATGATCCATGAAAAGTATTTATAAGCAATTACTTAGGTTATAGTTGTTCCTTTTTTGTTATCCAAGAAATAAGTATAAATTGTGGAATGGCTATAAATTTGGCATGATCCTAGAAATAGTATGCTTAAATTGAAGTTTGGTTACCAATTGTTGAACACACCAATTTGGTATTTGAAAGAATCAATGGGTGATAGTTTGATGCTTTGTTGAAAGGCTAGTACCAAAATCCCTAACCGAACCTACCCATATTTTATCTATTAAAAGTGAAGTTGAATTGTTAACACCCTTATTTTAGCTTCCCTTAGTAAGAC
Organism: Capsicum pubescens; assembly: GCA_030864215.1. NCBI lineage: Eukaryota > Viridiplantae > Streptophyta > Magnoliopsida > Solanales > Solanaceae > Capsicum > Capsicum pubescens. The sequence continues at coordinate 191,166,511 of CM061542.1, read as the reverse complement.
ATAACCCTAAGATCCATGCCTAATTGATTAGACTCTAATTATTTGTAGCCTCGAAATAATACTTGAAAATCTGAAAAAGAAATATTAGTTGTGATATTTTCCAAACCCCCCATTTTTATCTTCTTGTACTTTAGGTTTGAATTTAGCAAGTATCCATTGTTTCGAGATAATTTGATAGCCACTCTTATTGTTCCTCGTAGATTCGACCCCAACTCAAAATATGGGTAAGTTTATTGACGACGACTGCCTTGCACTTAAATTGACGTGTAAGTTGAGCGTTATCAATTTTTGAAAATTTTTGGACGGAGGCGGTGTTTGCTTTGTATTTGCACCTTGCACAATTCGCTAACCACAAAAACAACCCAAGCCTTTATCTCACATTTTGTCTTTATATAGGCAAACCAACCATATGGCTACTCAACCTTCGCCAATGGTATGATTGCAATCCCAAATCCACAATGCCACAGGTACTCAGACTTCCCTTGAATTTATAGCCTTGATGCTATGGGTACTCAGACTTCCCCTATTTCTGTGGTTAAAGACCCAACCACAATGAGTTTTTCTTAAGAATGTCATCACTCTATCTATCAGAGGAAATACTGAATGGTGATTTTACCACTCATTCGCACTCAGTTTTAGTGCATATTACCTTGTTTCAAATAAGTAGATGAGATATAATTATGATTTAATGCACTAATATCCACTCTATGCAGGTATAGGAGTTGAAAAGACAAATAGATGTGGATTGGAGCTTAAAATGATCAAAAAGGAGCAAAAAAAGTGCAGCTGAAGACCTATAATGAAATAGCCTCAGTTACTACGGTCGCGGTTCATTGGCCGTGGTCGCGGTCCATTGGCCGCGGTCGCGGTCAGTCAAGATGGTCAATCCACTGCAACTGCAGAAGTCAATCACGGTCGCATAGCTGTGGTCGTAACTAGACTTACGCAATCACGGCTTTACGGAAATGTTCAGTCTAAGGACAAAACTCTAATTGCACGTGCTAATCCCAATTTAAAAAAAAAAAGACTCAAACCCTAGCCTCATGAATCATTTATTCCATCATATCCCTTTTTCCCCAATTTTCTAAGTTTTATCTTGGGATTTTGTAGCCTCTATTTTTGGAGAAAAAAAATATTGTGTAAATTTTGGGTGAAGAATACATTGGAGACTTTCTAAATGGAAGATTTTCTCACTTCCATTATTGATATTGTGGGAGATCCAAGTTTGAAGTAACATTCGCTTAGATCTTCTACAACTTTGATTCAAAGGAGATTATAGGTATATCTATGCTTGTTTATCTTATGTGTAGCTAAATCTCCTTCTTGGGGTTATGTGTAAATAGGGGTTAAAGTGTGTGTGGGATGTTATTGTTAACATCTATTTGGTAGTTCATATTTATGGGTTCTATTATTGCTATGCTATTTTGGTTGAGAATTGATGGGTGAAAGCTCCAAATACCCGCATAGGTTTGATGAGTGAAAGCTCCAAGCTCTAGAAAGTTCAATGCCATCTTCAAAAAAAGGGTTTTAGGTAAACTTTAGGAATCTATATCATCCTTGAAAGATGGATATGGGGAAAAAAGCAATGATAGACAATTATGTGTGTAGTTTGCTAAATTTTCACTATCTTAGACATAAGGGTGAATGTGAGGTTAATTATGAATGGGTGTCATCCTAGAATTAGGGATGCATTGATTGAGGTTGTGGTTTCTAATTGTTGAACAAACCCATTAGGTATTCAAAAGAATCAGTGGGTGAACATTTTATGTTTTGTTGAAAGGCTAACATCAAAACCTATAACCAAGCCTACCCATATTTGAATTAAGTGATGTTAATAATTAACTCCCACATGTCACTCCCTTAGTAACGCATAATCCCAAGATCCGTGCATAATTGTTAAAACTCTAATTATTTGTATCCCCGAATTTATACTATAAAATCCCAAAAAGAAACATTCATGTAGGAAATTACCTCCCCCATTTTATCTTTTTGTACCATTTGTTTGAATTTAACTTGTACCTATCATTTCGATTTGATTTAATCGCCACTCATATTGTTCCTCATGGATTCGACCTCGACTCCAAAGTTGGGTAAATATATTGATGATGACTGTCTTATATTTAATTGACATGTAAGTTGAGCATTATCAGGGAAAGGCTCATCCAACATCATTATTAAAAGAAATAGACAACTAAAAATGAAAATAACCAATTCAAAAAATTTCCACACTTCTTATGTACTAAATTCAAGTATTGTAAGACAACGTGTAATCACACAAGGGAAAGGCCACATACTCCCAATAAAAAGAATTTATAGTGATCTCACTACATAACACAAAAATATAAGAAGGGTTAATGGGATCCTTGAAACCGCATTGATAACTATGTTCAAAGCTGGCATAGTGGTGCGATCGCATCCCTTAGTCTGCGATCGCGGTAAGTAAGACCATATGCTCCTCTATTTTTCCTTATTTTTCTGCATGGCTACTACACTTATAAGCTTTATTTTTCCGTATTTTGGGATTCCAATCCTGTCCAACGCACCTATAAGACATAAAAATTACGTGACTTGTTCAAAAATAAATAATGTGAACATGAAAACAATGGCTTGCCTCCCATCAAGCGCTTGATTCAACATCGTAGAACGACTCCTGTTTAATCATTATTTTTATCTCGACTTAGAGGATTTGAATCTTTTCACAACTTTTGATCATTCCATCTTCTAGGATCTTTGCGCAAAAGTAAGGGCGTAATGATGCATGTTCGATAGCGCCACTTTGAAGACTTGAATCTTTTACCTAATTTCACATCAAATTTTCAGTTTAGCTCTTTGGGAAATGGTGGGATCATCAATAAAAAACTAGTTGAACATCAGAATTTGTGCTCCCTGGCCTTCAAGTGTGGGGCTCCCATATGCTCTTTTGGAATATCAAACTCCAAAATGTAGGGGTGATGCTCTTTCTCCCCATGATCCTCTAATTGCTTAGGTATATGGACTTTCATCACATCCTCTAAGTACAATGTTGAAAATGGTTTGAATGAGGTCTATCCCTTAGTTCTAGAGTTTCATCCTTATTAGCATCTTCGACCCGAAATGGACTAGAGTCTTCATAAGAGATTGGCTTGGTTTCTTCTTTTGAATCTAGCACCATTTCCTTGACTTTAGCACCCTCTCATGTTTGGTTCAGTTGGTTGGGAAATCACCGAGGATTCATCAACATTGATCTCATTTTAAAGAGTGGGAACACCCATGGTATTTGAGAGGTTAGCCTCCACACCTACTTCTTCTATCCTTTTAATCTCCTCTCTATATGCCCCCATGTCTTGATGCATAAGTTGTATGTTATCCCCTCTTGATTCTACCTGATCCAAGATAAGTTGAAGTATTGCTTGAACACCACTATTTTTTATGCTTTTTTCTTCCTTTTTTTAATCATAATACCTATAAAAATCATTAGACGAACTAGAATTAGGGTTAGCATAAAATTGATAGGGGCATTTGGACAATCATTCTAATATCCATCTTGACCACCACATAAAGAGCAATTATACTCCCAATAGGATCGAGATGGTGTACACATGTCTCTCTGAGGAGTATATCTAAAATCTTTCCAAAAGTGGGGTCCATCACAATATGGACGTGGATCATCAAGATAAGATTTTCAACTACCAAACTCACTTTCATTCCAAGATGCCATGGACTAAAGTTAACAAAAACAAAAATTTACCTAACACAAGAAACAAAAGAAAATCACAAACATTTTTTTACAATTTTGAATTTAAGCAAGTAAGCTAAAATTCCAAACTTACTTAATATGCAAAAATTTTCCCCGACAACAATGCTTTTTTTATATAACGCTCAACTTACACGTCAATTTAAGTGAAAGACGATCGTCGTTAATATAATTAACAAAAAAGAGTCCGGGTCGAATCCAGTAGGAACAATACGAATGGTGATCACATTAGCTTAAAATAATGGACACTCACGCCAATTCAAACCTAGAGTACAAGAATGTAAAAATGGGGGAGGGGGTTGAATGGTACCACACCCAGTACTTTTTTTGGGGTTTTCAAGTATTAATTCGGGCTACGAATAATTAGAGTCTAATAAATTAGGCACGTATCTTGGGTTATGTCTTACTAAGGGAAGCTAAAATGAGGGTGTTAACAATTCAACTTCACTTTTAGTAGATCAAATGTGGGTAGGTTCAGTTAGGGGTTTTTCTACTAGCCTTTCAAAAAAGAACCAAACTATCGCCATTAATACTTTCAAATACCAAATGGGTGTGTTCAACAATCGGTAACCAAACCTCAATTTAAGCATCCTTATTTCTAGGATGATGACTAAGCCATAGCCATTCTACAATTTATCCTTATTTCTAAGATAACAAAAAGGGAACAACTATAGCCTAAGTAATTGTTCTTCAATGATCTAGGTTAAAGAATTCACTTGAGCTTGGACATCCCTCTTCTTGATGTATTTGAGCAGATGCTTGGGTAAACTAAGTTTATGAAGGAGTTGGTGATGAAAAGAAAGTTGTGAGTTTTGAGGATGTTGGTGAGTGTCATCACTATAGTGCGATTACTTCTAGATCTCTGACTTAAAACAAGGGTGACCCCAGAGAATTCATGATTTTAGGATGTCCAAGTTTGCTAAAGTATTATGTGACTTAGGAGACAACATTAATTTGATACCACTGGCAATATTAAAAAAATTAGCCTTTAGCCCTTCGGAACCTACAACTATGCGATTATTGATGAAAGACCGTATAGTAAGAAAACCTGTGGGCATATCGTTCAATGTTTTGGTAAAAGTAGACAACTTTATTTTTTAAGCTGACTTTGTCATCTTGGAATATGAAGTTGACTTTAATATGCACATAATATTATGGAGACCATTCCTGTAAATGGGTAGAGTGATGTTAGATATGGAGAAAAGGGAGCTCAAGTTTAGAGTGAATGATGAAGAGGTCATATTCAATGTCCACAGAACCATGAAATAGCCAACCGACATGAGGGTGGGTTATACATTTTTTTGATTACCCAGAAGTTCATTCCTTTGGTTACCTTGATGAATTCTGAGTAATCAAGGTACCCGTGTTGTGCCGCGATGGTATATCAAGCATTATTTGGAAGGAAACCCAAGGCAGTTTGTTATTCTTGCACCTATGTCAGACATGGACGCCTAGTGAATCCCTGGTATGTCCTTATTCTATTGCTTTACATTAGTTACACACATTGGGGATAATGCGTACTCTTTTAGTTTAGGTGGGGTAGACCATAGCGACTATAGGTTTTATTATTTTGCATCATTTCCTGCCGGCCATGGTATGGTTGTAGAACTGACATAACTAGGGTAATTTTTTGTCTTATTGTGTTTTGTTTCATATTGTGTTGTGTTTTGGTGTATTTAGGAGATTTTTGAGTATCTACGATAGTTTATGCACTTTTTTTTTATTTTTAAGAAAAATGATACCCCAATAAAAATTGGTTTTGAACTGTGTAATGTGTACCTATGTAAGACCATTGTGAATCTTATTATGGCATTAGATTTAGGGACGTAATAATCATATCTAACATTATTATGAACTGAATAGGTAGTAGCTTGTGATGCAACCTTGTGCTGTGTATGTGTGAGATACTACTTTGTTCCCTTTGTGTGTTGAATCTAGAATTTACCCAGTTAGTCTTGCCTAGGTTTTAGAATAGTCGGTTAGGAAAGGATCATTGTCCGATTTTGAAATGAGTCCACTTTTATACTAAATGAATTTCCAAATATGAATAAATATCACTTGATCCCTATTTTAAGCTTGTATAGATTATTTTTCTTCTATTACCATTAACTTTCCCAATTGTGTTACAATGAACTTATTTTAGCCTTCATCATCCTTGGACAATATGCACCTCAACTTATGCAAATAATTGAGGGTGGCTAACATAGGGTTGCATAAAGTAAAGTGTGTATGAAAAAGGGTAACTAAGAGAAAATAAAGTTGTGTTAGGTGTGGTTGAAAAAGAAAAAAAAAGAAAAGAAAAGAAAATTTTTAAAAAGAGAAAAAAAAAAGGAAACAACACCCAACCTGAATGAGCAATAAAAGAATAAAAAAGGAGAAATAAGGGTGGAATAAAAAATTGCTTGTTAAGTAGACCCAAAAGTAATTTTAGTGCCAAGGAGTCTTAGTCACTAAAAATATCCATATGTACCATACCATCCCACAAGCCTACATTACAAGTCAAGTAAAAGTCCTATAGTAATCCTAACCTGACTGTCTGAAAGCTATGGTAAAGAAAATAAGGACAAGCCTATGGTATTTGATGTACATTAATTGAAATTTCCTTGTGAGTATGAGTTTCTCTTGATCGTCCCTGTATTGACATGCATGATTTCATATGAAAGATTAGGACCTCTTTGATAGAAGCGCACATGGGTTGTCTTTCTAGCTGCTTACTTGTTTGGGTAATGTAACTTGTACATATGCATGGATATTTATTTCTAATGTAATGCGATATCTTGATTCCCTTATGTCATATTATTTTTCTTCATTGATACACACAATTGGTTTTAAGTGTTAAAATTGGAAGGGGGTAATGTTTTTAAGCTTAAAGCTGATGATTGACTCTGGTAGATAGTTTAGATTTCTCCTAGTTAAGAGTCATTGTTTTTTTTTATTTTGTTGTGTTGATTGAGGACATGTAAACGTTCTAAGTTGAGGGTGTTGATGTGCTATGGTTTCATAGAACTTTTGATGCTTAAAACGATGAAAATATGCAAGTTACTTAGGTTTTGTTGTTAGATATGGTGTGTTTTATGTTATGTTGTGTCTTACAAGAAACCAGGTTTTGTCACTGAAAAGGAGAAAACATGTGAATATTGAATATTTTGGGACACCTATGTGGGTACCTAATACCCATAGGTACTACCTACGTGGAATAGGTGTTAGAATATATGCTAGCAAAATAAAGTTCAGAGATTTAGAAGCTGAAGAAATTTGACTGTCACCTATGCCAGACCACCTATGAGCTATAGGTAGTATCTACTCGCCAAATGTTCTAGACACCAGTAAGATCATAGAATTTTAGAGAATTTTTGGGCACTCTTACCTATGGTGGGATCATGTACTCCCCCGTAGGTGCCACCTCACCTCATTGGTGGTCATCGACTTTGATTTTTCTCTTTTGTTTAGGATTTACTGACTTTGATTTCCTCTTTTATTTAGAATTTGTTTCCTAGAATTTCCTTGTATTCTACAAATACCCTTTTGATGTTTTTACTTAGTTTAAGTCTTATTACTTAAAAACATATATTTGATTCCAAGATTCAATTTTGATCTTGGGACTGCTTTGTTATTGAATTTTGTCGATTATTTAATTTAAGACTCTGGGTTTTATTCATCTATTATTGCAATATTGATTCTATGTTTTCTTCATCGAATTCCATGGATTGCCTTGCAATAATAAATGGCTAAACGCCTTAGCTAGGGTTGTGGGAATCTTGGTGGATTAACAAGTAGAGGAAGTGCTACATTTTCTCAAACCGATATTCTTGAATGTAATGTGATCATTTTTAGTTTAATAGACTTCTTAGCTATTGCAAATGTTAGGATCCCTCTTATATTCACTACTTTCTTCACAAAAGAGGTACAAAGTAGGAAAAGAAGATCATAATCGTAATTTGGAGTTAATTGTCAAAATAAGCTAATCATCTTTATTTAATTAAGATAATTATCTTATATAATTAACTAAAGAATCAAAAGGTAATAGTTAATCTGGGATCTAAGATAAGGGTTAGTAAGGCAACACTCTAAGACGCATAAGCTAAAGAATGAAATTCACTAAAGTCTTTCACAAGATGATTAGTGATACATAACTTATGAGATCCTGCATGCAAGATATTAGGTTAGTTCAATAGAGCACGATAAACCTATTGAGTTAGAAAGCCAGGGGTATATAGTTCTAGTGTTTGTTTCAGATTGTTTACAACCAAAAACACTCAAGTTTTGTTACTTGCTACAATTCAAAACAAATCCCTATTTTCTTTTCTACACTGCCTGACTATTTCAAGAAGTTCGAGAGATAGTTCTACCCTATTCCCTGTGAGCTCGACCTCAACCTAGTTGGGTTACTATATTTTGACAGCATTTTCTTTATACTTCTAAGGAGGTGTACTTTTGGGTGATATCACCTCTCATCATTCAAAGTTCTATAGAAATATGACTTTCACCCCTCTTAATATGAACATCATCTTCTAATACTCTACCAACCTTCTCCTTGATGCACTTTACTTGGTCAAGGTCACAGTCCTTCCGCTCCCTAAACTTTGCAAGCCTTACTATCTCTTTTCCCAGCCTTTCTTCTCTAATCCCACATGCAAGATTTCAAATGTTGTTGTATTAGCTTTCATAACTTCTAACTTAACCTTATTCGTAGATAACTTATACTCCTCCATGTTCGCCCACTTCTCCTCTTCATCCTTACTCTCAACCAACACATTGAAATTACCCCTATGGTAATGATTCCAAAATCGTTGCCATATCTCTACTGCAATGGTTAATACGCATCCTATATATGAGTGTTGCGATAAATATATGGTAATGGTTCATGCTACGGTTGGCAGAAACTTTCACCATAAAATAACCTATAATTATAGCTATATTTTCTCTTATTGGTACACCTCTTTTCACCTATAACGTCGACTCCTAACCATTGCAATAGTTGATATTGCAACAAAGTTAAATCATTGCAATAGCATCTATTGCGATGATTTTATTATTTTATTTCAATGGTTTTTTCCTGTCTCTTGCAACTATTTTGAAAGCTATTGCAATGGTTTATTATTCTTTTGCAAGTTCGTTGACTATCGAATGCAAATATTTCGTTAAGCTCTTGCAATGATTTTTTAGTCTCTTGCAACGTTTGTTGATTACATCTTGCAATAATTTTGTTGGTCTTTTGCAATAATTTTTTACTACCTATTGAATAATTTCTGATACTATTGCAATAGTTTATTGATCTATTGTAACGATTGTTGCCACATGTTATAACTAGCTCAAATACCAATTCAAATGATTTATATAAAATATTCACTCATATTGTAAATTAGTATTTACATACATAATAAATTATAATAAACAATTATATACACGTCACAAAATAAAATTATTCATTAATAATCGTATAATCCAAAATATGCAACAATCTAGTAATCTAAATCCAAAAGCAAAATGTTAGTTAACTCCAAATAATTAGTTAATTTTTTACATAGTATCAAGTTCGAGTCATGCTTAGTTTCAAGAAATTCAATATCAAAATTATTGATAGTAGAGTATCTATCAACAATCCTAAAATCTTCTTAAGTAAAGTCAATGTCTTCATCACTTTATTCATCTCTTTCTTTATCTTGGAGACCTACAAAACGAGAATAAATAATCTAAATTACTATTAAATGATGAAAAATACATGACAGAACATATTAAAAGAGAACAAAGTACTACAATAATCTCACTACAAGAAATATCAAATAATTACAAAAATAGATAACCAGAAACTCTCAGATAATACAACTATGAATACGAATGAAATATGAATTGTATACAAACATAAGTGTCTTTAACCAAGTGAAAACCAACACAATGTGAATTTTTTAGCATTTCCAATATATTTCTTTGAATACAGCTTTATGAGTAGCAGGAGAGCAACAACAATAATGGTCTAGTACTAGAGATTGCTTCTTTTTCACATCAAATTAGCATCACCATGAAAAAAGGTAAACATAATTGTTATAAATACTACTAAAGAGGCATGATTAGGTTATTGACAGAACACATATTAATAGAACACCTATATGGTCCTAAATAGCAAAATGATGAATCAGATAAAAAGGAACTTTTGAGGTAGGAAAATAAAAAAATTAGAGCTACAATCTTATAAAGTGATGTAATGACCCTCCTGGTTATTTTCCATATTTCCTCTTATTTTTGACATTAAAGTTTTTCTATTATTGAACCAAGTCATTTATGACTTGCCATGACTGAGGGTTCAGTTACCGAGAAATTTGTGCAGTTTATAGCGCCAATTTTTTATTTTAAAGTCTTTATTGGTTTCAAATGGACACTAGGAAAAAAGTTTATTTAAACGACCTCAAATGCAATTTTGGACTATTCTAGCAGCTCTATGGTGTTGATTTTAGGCTAGATGGACCCTGATTTGGGTCCCAAGGTACCTAAGCTCATTCGACCTATTGGTCAAAAAGTTAAGATATTGGAAATTGGGTGTCGGACCCATAGTTTATCTAAATAATCTTGGATGAAAATTTTGATTGTGCTATTGAGTTTGGAACTTCAAATTTTGTATGGTTACATAGTTCGTTTAGATATATTAAATTTTGGATAAATCTCGAGGGCTTGGCGAAGACTTATCTCAGTTATATCTAGTGCACTCACAATCTCAAGCCAGGGGTCGTGATCGCCATAACCTTGAAAAGAACTAAGTGTTGCAATCAAGATATATTTGGTTTCAATAGCAAATCCCTTAGGAAGTAGACCCGAACCGCAATCGCGATAAAGGGATATCACAAAAGCGACTTCTGATCCTGTCGCTATGTATGACAATTGCAAACTTAGGGTTGCAATAACGACACCCAGATACTTAGGATAGGTATAAATAGACCATTTCTTGCTTGTTTTTTTCCATTCTTTATCCATTCTCTTGAGACTCAAACACTAAACAGTGATATAGCTTAAAATTGGATCTTGTGGTTGATTTGGGGGCTTGCCTAACACTTGTTTATGTGGTTATCTTTCTATTTGTGGTAAGTTTTCACCCTTTTCATGATAGATTTTCCTATTTTTTTCAAAGATTCCAAAACCTTGGAGGCTTAATTGTATCCCCAAATTAGCTCGTCTTTCACCTATTTTTATGGGTAATGATTCCTTTGAGCATGAGGGAATAATAGGTTGGTTCTGGAAATACAATTTCCATAAATGAGACCCACATGGGATTTTGGTATAATTTTTAGACTCGAAGCACAATGGTGAAATATGGATGTCAGTATTCTTGTGTTGATAAGTAGAGTGTGGTTTTTATATCTTGGCACCTTGCGAAATTTCTCAAATGGGAAAATCAATGATTTAGTGGATTTTTTGAGCTTTCTTCGGCGTCCAGGTTGGCTAGATTTTTCCCTTCACAAATTGGATTACGTCATAGTATGTTTATGATATTGTGTAAGATTTGGGATGGGTTTTAGGTATTGATGGTCAAATTGGCAACACTTGGATTAGTTGGACCTTCTAGGCCATTCGAAAATTATAAACTAGTTATTTTTGTTTAGTTGGTTGCATTGCTAGTAGAATTTCTATCTTATGGATAACTAAGGCTTGTTTAATATCTAAAAGTGGATTTAGATACCTTAGTCTGCGGAATAATTCACGTAGTAGTGGATTTTGGGGATTTAAAAGTGGGCCCTTTATCCACCTTAGGCCAAGATTTTGTATTTGCTATTGAAACCCTTTTATACACTTGTTGTATACCTTGAAATTGATTATTGAGGTCTTGTTGGGTAACTTTAGCATATGATAGTGATGATGGGTTGAATATTGAGAATTGAGGCTTATCGATTATGCTAATGATTGAAGTAATGAATATGATATTTCTTATGATATTAAATTTATATATTTACCAATTTGAGTTCGGGTAATGATTATGATACGATGATATATTAATGATTAAAGTCCGGAAATTACTAATTATATTGATGGCCTTTACCTGGTTTAAGTTTTGAGGATTCATTATGATATTAATAACATGATTACCGATTAAAGTTCGAATATTTCTATGATACTAATTGTGATATTGGTTGTGAAATATGATAGTGATGATATGGGTATCAAATTTGAGTTCAAAAGTCAAAATTATTGTAATATGGCATTATATGGATATATTTTTGATTATACCTTGAGGATTGGTGAATGATGATGGTTCGGGTTATATTATCTTGAGTGTACCCTCTAGGTTTATGGGGGCCTATTTTGGGTTATTTACTTTTCTACACTTATTGGCTTATGGGGGCCAATTTTGTAGTTAAGATTTCATGTGTCGATGCTTTATGCTATGTTATGTTATTATTTCAGTTTACTTCCTTATTCATGTGCAGTAATGTTGGAATGGTTATCAGCTTCATCTTTTTACCTTGATTTGTTACATTAACTTGCTCTTTATTATACTTATGTCATTATTTAGCTCAGTCGGTCTATGATGCCTACTGAGTACCCATGGTTTTGGTACTCATACTATACTTTTATACCTCTTTGGTGTAGATCTCAGTACTAGTTATTGTTGATGATCGATGTTTGTACTATGTTGATAGCTGGAGATCGAGTGTGCTCTTAGAGTCAAAGTTGCCTATTTCTTTCTATGTTTCTATGTTCAGTCTTTTGTTTTGAGAAAAATGTTATTGACTATTTTAGATACTTGTTTTGTATTTATAGTTGCTTTTGTACTGGTTCCACCAAGTCGTATGATGGTTTCTTGTATTATGGCTACCTTTAGACTATTCCATTGTCTTGGTTATTTCTGGTGTTGGATTGTCTAATTTTTCCCTTCGATGTAATTTTTCCAGCAAGTAACCCATTCCAAATAGCTCCAGGTCATTGTTTGTCTTACATACTGATGTGGTTTAGTAGATGCCATCATGACTGATAAATTGGGTCGAAACATATTGGATCAGAGCCTAGGTTACACGTGTATTGTTAGTACAAGATCAAGTGTCTAGTAAAGTCATAGAAATCGAAACGATGATCTCTGTTCCCTATCTTTGGGAGGATATAGGACATTCTTAGGAGTTCTTCACTTCTTTAACTCATTTCATGCTAAGTATCTGAGTTTGTTTGTAATGTATTCCTTTGACTTTAGTCTTTCGTAGATGGCTAGGATGCGTGCTATCGCTACTCGAGATGAGGGTCCCGAGATTGAGCCTAGGGATCCTACTCCTATTCGTAGAAAAGTTAGATATTGTAGACAACCTTGTGATGTGCCCCCAACTAGGGGCTAGGATAGGGGGCTTTCACCATACCCAATTCCTACTCCTAAGCCAGAGATTTTTCTGCCCCATCCTGCGATGAGTCAGGGACCAGCCCAGACTCTACCAGGTTTTATTTCATCTTCACTGCTCAGGAATTCTTTGGTTTAACTTTTGGGTTTGGTTGGTGGTACACTATCTGATGGTGTACATTTTATAGATCAGAGTAGTACTGAGGCTCCTATAGTAGAGGTTCCTTTTAGGCCGATAGTCACTCAACCGATAGTCGCTCGCCAGTGGTTGCCCAACCTACTATGTCTGCTGAGGAGTAGAAGATGTTTGGTAGATTCTTAAGGTTAGCTCCCCCTAGGTTTTTTGATGCACCGGGCGAGGATGCATATGAGTTTTTGATTTTTTATAAGGATAGGCTCTGTAATTTTAGCCTAGCTAAGATGTGGTGTGGATTACACTACTTTTCAGTTGAACTTGGCTGATCAATATTAGTGGAGAGGTTATCTTAATTCCAGGCCAACTGGATCTTCTCTTTTGAAATAGGCTCAGTTCTCTGAGATATTCTTGGAGAATTACATGCCTCAAAGCCTTAGGGATCATTTGAGAGACTAGTTTATGAGATTAGAGCAGGGCTTCATGACAATTGTAGAGTATGAGGCTCATCTTCATGAGTTGGCTAGGCATGCTACTTTTATTCTAGATTATGAGAATGAGAGGGCTCGTTGCTTTGTGTGAGGCTTGAGACTTCCTTTTTGCATGTATACTCAGAGTTTAGTTACTGCTGGTAGTTCTTTTGCTGAGACTTCTAATCATATTCAGCTTATGGAGGAGATGCATCGCAAGGCCTAAGGGGGAAATAAGGCCTCAATATCAAGGTAGTTTAAATGGGATTCGTAGTAGCTCTTAATTCAAAGGTAGCAGTTCTCATGGTAGAAAGCCTCCTCATTAGTCGTATCAGCCACAGAGTTAGCCTAGTAGACCCATTCAGGTAGTGCTTTAGATTATTGATGGAGGCCAGTCTTGTGTTAGTGATTGCCTGGGCAGGATAGTAGTCGGTCATTGAGTGGTTAATCTTCTAGTTATTCTAGTCGAGGTGGCAATTCTGAGTCAGCTGGATCTCCTATTCTATTCTAGTTCATGGGACATGTTATAGTAGTAGAGGTCGTGGTCATTATTCGTGAGAGTGCCCTCATCGTGGGGCGATTGTTGCTTTTATATTAGAGTGTTTGCTCTATTATAAGAGTTTATCCTTCAGCTAAAGGTGGTTCGCATGGTTGCAAGGGTGGTCCTTAGGGTGCTCAAGGTGGTTCTCAGGCAGGTAGTAGAGGTGATCGGTTAGGGGCCTAGCCAGGTGTCGACCTTCGTTAGTTATATACAGTACCTGCTAGACCTGAGGCTGAGTCTTCAAATGTTGTTATAGATATGATTTTTGTGTGCCGCCAGTTGGCCTATGATTTATTTTATTTGAAATCCACTTATTGTTATGCATCTTCTTATTATGCTCCATGCTTAGACTTATCTTGGGATTCATTATCTATGTCTTTCGTATATTTACTCCCACGAGTGATTCTTTCATAGTGATCAGCTTTAGAATGTTGATTTTAGGCTAGATGGACCTTTGGTTTGGGTCACATGGCACCAGAGCTCATTTCGACCTATTGACCGGAAAGTTATGAAATTGAAAATTAGGTATGGGACCTAAATTTTGTCAAAACAACCTCGTATGGAAGTTTTAACTGCGCCATTGAGTCTGGAACATCAAATTTGGTATGGATACATAGTTCATTTGCATATACGACTTTTTAGATAAATCCTGAGGGATTGGCAGAGACTTGGAAAGCTGTATCTGGTGCACTAACAACTGCAAACCAGGGGTAGTGATTGTGATACCTATAGCAGGCACCAAGTGCTGCGATCACGACATATTTGGATGCGATAGCAAATCCCTAGGGTAGCTGACCAGAATCGTGGTTGAGATAAAGGGATGAGGCTTGTCTAACACTTATTTATGCAATTATCTTCCAATTTGTGATATGATTTCACCCTTTTCAAGGTAGATTTTCCCATTTCTTGTTCAAAAATCCGAAAACTTTATAGGCTTGATTTTAGCCCCAAATTAGCTCGAATTTAACCCAATTTTTAGGGTAATGATTTCTTGAGCATGAGGGGACGTTTGGTTGGTTCCTGAAATATGATTTTCGTAAGTGGAACCCACATGGGATTTTGGTATGATTTTTAGACCTGAATCATAGTAGTGAAATATAGGTATCATTATTATCGTGTTGATGAGTAAAATGTAGTTTTTATAGCTTGGCATATTGCGAAAGCTTCTCAAAAAGGAAAAATGGTGATTTTGCTAATCTTATGAGCTTTCTTCAGCGTCTAGGTAGGATCGGTTTCCCCCTTCATAGATTGAGCTATGTCATAGTATGTTTATGATATTGTTTAGATTTGGGATGGGTTTTAGGTATTGATGATCAAATTGGCAACACTTGGATTAGTTAGACCTTCTAGGCCTTTCGAAAACCATAAATTAGGTGTTTTGGCTTAGTTGGTTGCATTTATAGTAGAATTTCTATCTTAGGGTTATTTAAGTCTTGTTTAACATCTAAAAGTGAATTTAGATACCTTAGGCTATTCCAGGGTAGAATTTTGTACTGCTAAAAGTCTAGGGTAGAATTTGCTTAGTAGTGGATTTTGGGGATTTGGAAGTGGTCCCTTGACCCACCTTAGGCCAAGATTTGGTATTAGCTATTGAAAACATTTTATACACTTGTTGTACGTCTTGAAATTTCTTATTAAGGTCATGTAACTTTGGCACTTGATAGTGTTGATGTGTTGAATATTCATAATTGAGGATTATAGATTATGCTAATGATTGAACTAATGAATATGCTATCGCTTATGAAATTAAATCAACGTACTTACCAATTTGAGTCCAGGTAATAATGATGATAGATGATATATTACCAGTTTAAGTCTAGACATTGCTAATGATATTGATGGCATTTACCCAATTCAAGCTAGGAGGATTCTTTATGATATTAATAATATGATTACCGGTTCATGTCCAGATATTGCTATGATACAAATTATGATATTTAGTGAAATATCATATTGATTATATGGGTATCGGATTTGAGTTTTGAAGTAGAAATTATTATAATGTGACATGAAATGGATAGATTTTGATTGTACCTTGAGGATTGGTGAATGATTGTGGTTCAGGTTATATTATCTTGACTGAACCCTCTAGGTTTATGGGGGCTTGTGTTGAGTTATTTACTTTTCTACACTTATTGGCTTATGGGGGCCAATTTCATAGTTAATATTTCAATTACGTTATGTTATGTTATTATTCTAATTTACTTACTTATTCATGTGGAGCAATGTTGGAATGGTTATCAGGTTCGTCTTCTTTCCATGACTTAGTTATATTATCTTGCATTTTATCATACTTATATCATGATTTAACTTAGTCGTCCGATGATGCCTACTAAGTACCCATGGTTTTGGTACTCATACTACACTTTTGTATCTTTTTGGTGCAGATTCAGGTGCTAGCTACCGCCATTGATCAATGTTCGTGCTGTGTTGATATCCGGGGATAGGGTGAGATCGTGGAGTTAGAGTGACATATTTCCTTCTTTGTTTCTATGTTTAGTCTTTTGTTATGATACTAATGTTATTGATTATTATAGATACTTGGGTTGTATTTATAGTTGCTTTTATACTGACTCTACCATGTTATGGGATGGTTTCTTGTATTACGGCTACCTTTAGACTATTCCATTGTACTGCTTATTTTTGGTGTTGGATTGTCTAATTTTTCCCTTTGAGGAAATTTTTCCACCAAGTAACCCATTGCGAATAGCTGCTGGTTATGGTTTGGCTTACCTACTGGCGGGGTTTAGTAGGTGTCATCATGACTCGTAAATTGAGTCGTGACAAATGGGATGCCCTTACCCTCAACATAAACCAAGGTGATTTAGGCATTAGGAAGCTCAACCTCGACAATAGCTGTCCGTTGCAAAAATTGTTTTGGAAATTCCGCATAGATTAGACATGACCTTATGGAATAGACTAATCATAGAGAAGTATGGACTCCTGAATCAATGGACCACTGAAGAAGTGGATGGTACTTTTGGATGTAGTGTATGCAGAAAATAATTAGAAGACACTGGCCATAGTTTAGTGCCAAAATATACTTCAACATGGGAAACGGTATGAAGATCCAGTTCTGAAATGAACACTAGATAGGTGATGAAATCTTAAAGACCACCTTTCTTGACCTCTACACCCTCAGTCTCCATAGAAATGAAACTATCTCCCAGATTTAGTGTCCACAGGGGTTGAACTTCATTTTTAGAAGAGCCTTAAATGATTAGAGACAGACAAAATAACTAGTCTCCTTGAAACTTTGAATACTTTCCTAGGTACCTCTTTAACTCTAGATAAACCTTTTTTGAATCTGCACAAGTAGAGATTTTTCTCAATCAAATCATGCTACTTGAACAACAACACCTGGCTTGCTTCCACTAGAATTTGGCCTTGGTAACTAGTTTGGAAAATTAAAATCCCCTTGAAGGTGTCATGTTTTATTTGGTTGGTGATTAGGAAAGCTTGCCTAACCCATGAAACACTAAAGAGAAGAGGTCAACATATTTTCTCATGGCGTTTTCTTTGTGACAAGGAAGTAGAGGTAAACAACCACCTCTTTCTTCATTGCAAAACAACTATAAATCTACGGAACATGTTCTAATGTATGCTTGGAGTAAGTTGGACAATGCCTAAAGACACTATTGATTGGCTGAGGAACTGGGAGTCAATTTCAGTCATAGAAAATTTGCTTGACTGTAGCATCACCATGAAAAAAGGTAAACATAATTGAGATAAATACTACTAAGGTGGAATAATTAGGCAATTAATAGAACACAGATAAATACATTCAATTTAGCTATATAACCATGTGATACAAAAGAGATATAAACAAGATGCACTAATACTCGGGACTACATTGAGCAAGTATCAAATCCCCAAGGCAGAAACTAGATGTAAAGGAAAAACAAACAGCAAGATTTCATTTCAAACAGACATGTATGACCTTTACCCAAATCTTTGCAATTTAACTCCAAAGCCAAATTGTGTCCTTTGGAAGGAAACCATTTTAAAATCACAGTAAACCCATATAAAAGACTAAACTGAGATGTGATTTAGACTGCCCTTAGTTATACAGAAGGTGTTTGGAAAATTTAATTAATGAAATCCACCATCTTTTCTAAATACAATTTAAGTTTTGAATTTAGTTAGATGTCAATACTCTTAAATGATTCTGCCAGAAACTTCATCGTACTATAACTTTTATTCATCAAGTGAAGCTGTGAAGGTATATTCTTCAAAGAAACAAAACCAACTTAATAAACACACCCAATGAAATATAAGGCATGCCTGAAACAAGAAGACACAAAACCAACTTACAAAACACACCTAATGAAATATTGTATAAAGTGAGAAAAACACACTAACATCGAACGAAAAGGTTTACTGTGGTCTGGAACACTCATTAAATGCCATAACTCGGCTATTGCGAACTAAGAGAAGGCAAAGGTGCCTTTTCAGGAAAAGCAATACTTTTAAGCTCACATTTGATATAAAAAATATAGTAGTTCAATACTAAGAAATGTGATAACGAATACAAAGAACAGAGAACTGATAGAAACTCAACATGACTATTCTCTTAAACTATATTTCTGAGAAGGTTACGAATTCTTTTGAGCTATTGTGTTTTTAAATAGTGAACTATACAATGTTAATATTACATACTAATGGAAAGAGTTAATCTAATTGATCTTAACTCATCCTAATAGACAATGACATTATATTTACACTTTTCCTAAAGCAACAGGATACAAATCATATCTGCCAAGCTTACTATATATAACTTGTTTTGGAACCAACAACTGACTTGGTGAAATATATCCATAAAAGTACGAGAGAAAGTCTAAAGATACAGGCATTTTACTAGAATTTCCAAGATATTAGAGTGTATTTATGTACTAAACCTCTTGGGGATAGAGACACAACAAATCAAGGCTCTGCCTATAACACCAGAGCACATCACACAAATAAACTGTGAAGATGAAGGATATGGGATGCACTAATGGAGCGAAAGTGAAAAATTTTGTTATGGTGTGGCTATCCATGTAAATGACAGCCGACTACACAACATTATTTATCAAAAACTTCAAAATTCTAAGACCTGGCATACACTCATGATTATTGATATCATAGACTAATTTAACTAACAAGATATAATAGCTAGTTTCTCAGCAAGTCAGCAGCTCAATATTGAGTAATGGCTCGAGAAAGAAGGAACTGAGTACAATAAACTACTTAGAAGCTATTATAAAGATGGCCTATGCTACTAGACATGATTAATTAGAAAAGTAAATGATGAATGATTAAAGAAGTTTTTGTTGCACTTTGAATATTCTGTAAGAAAGTTAAGAAAAGAGAACTATTGATATTTAATGTCCAGTTGCTTCTCTATAATTTCTTTGATAGTACGTAGCCAAGAATTTCCTTTCAAAGCTGATTTAGCAGCATGGGGTGCCCTTCTTTCTAGTTGTCGTGCTAATTTCTATGTAGCACTGGGAAAGCTTGTTAGAGAGAAATTCATGAAATTAGGTAGTGATAATTTAGGGCCTTACATTATCTTATCTAACATATATGTTGAAGCGGTCAGGTGGGGAGAGGCCACACGAGTTCGAGGTTTTGATGAAAGAACATGGCATTAGAAAGCAACCGACATATAGTTGGGTAGAGATTGAAAATAAGGTGCATTATTTTATAGTAGGGGATATCTCTTATCCAAACATTAAAGAAATTCGTACAACACTTAAGCAGATGAACTTGGAGGTGAAATTCTAGGAGAAAGTCTTGTACTTCACTGAATTTTACGTCCAGGAAGAATTGAAATACACACGTAATTTGGACGCTTCGTGAAAGTTCAGCATTACTACTTAGAATTCTCATTAAGCACTAAGGACTTGGCAAAACAAGATAAAACTATTCCACCAGGAGCACACTAGATGTACTAAGATACCTGCTATTGATACACATGGGGCATATCATATTTAAAGAGGTAGACTAACCATTTTAAGCGATTTCGTAGGAGTTGATAAATATTATAAGTGATAAAAGATTAGATGCCAGAAGAAGTTAGATGAATTTAAAGGCTACGTGAGAGCGGATCTCCCAGTTTCATTATTTGGTAATAGATGCTCTTAGATGATACAGAAATGGAGAGGGTATCAGACATGGTTGGAGGAAGGAGAAGGGGAAAAGAGAGGCGACATAGTCATTTGAATACTTTAATATTCAGGTTTATGTTAGAACTATAAGACTATAACTAGAACCATATGGTACTGCTGTTAAAACTTTAAATTATTGGATTTATACTTTACAATGTGATTTCTTTCGTTATTTTTTTTGGAATTGTCCCCTGATGTCAAAGTTGTTGCCATAAGTCATGATATCGAATAATCTACAATAATGATTATGTCTCATTCCCAAACAAGTAGGGTCGTCTATATGAATCTGTGGCTGATTACGACTAATATTGTGATGGCCTTGCATTAGGAATGTAAAGAGGAGCTCTACAAGTGAGCTTCCAATGATCAGTCCTCGGATAGGGCCAATTTATTTCTAGATCATAAACTTTGAGACTTTTTATTTCTGTAAGTGAGGGACTAAAATACCACCTAGATGTGCTAAAGTGGGCATCACATTTAAGCATTGCTGATGACCTGCAAAATGAGATCTTTTCATTGTGAATGCTATTTATTAGTATTTTACTCACTTTTCATGTGTCTCATGCCTATAAGATAACCTTTCCAAGTACTCTATATGCTTTTGTAGGGTGTATCACAATATCCAAAATGTACTTGCATAATATAAATAACAAAACAAAAACCAGCAATCAAGCCAAGAAACTCAATTCAATCCAACTACTCCAACCACAAACTAGCTGGGTCAGCTTTGCATCCACTCCCCTCGAATCAAGCTTCATGTTTTAATTAGACTATTTTCATCATGACTTTCAACCTACCATAATCTTACTCTGCTTTAGTTTGGAGTTAGTTTTGTTTTAACGATTTAAAGACTAGCTAGTGTATCTCGTCCTTAATGACCTTTAGCGGAGGAAGCTATAGGGATGGGGTGGAGACCAAATTTTCCGGTTACTATTTACCTTTAGGGACCAGAAACTCACTTTTAGGGACCAGCTTTCCCTTAGCTATTGAGCATTTTCTTGTAGTATTTTACAAATAAAGCCACAAATACATAGAACTACAGAGTAAAAATCTACTAACCTTGTTTTATTTTCTTATTAACATAGATAGATAGCTTGATTAATTAGCCAAATCAAAAGAGGTTTTAGCCAAATTTAGTAGTCCCACCACATAGTCCCTTCAAGCTGCAGCTACTGCGTAAATGTATTCTCTAAGCAACAATAAATGCAACTACAACTCCATTTTGTCATCTATTAATATATTCCACATCCCCTCTTCTTCTATGAAATATGAAAAATGAACTATTCTTTAAAAGTTATCATCATGACCATATTTACTTTTAATAGAAACAACAAGAAGCCCCCTTGAATGAAGATTTGAGTCTTTACATCTTAGTTGACAGCACTAAAACTGTTAGTAATCCTTCAAATTGCACTTATAACGTACAAAATCTTTATAATATTATCGAAATTGAAGAAATTAGGGCAAGATAGTACCCATCTTATGTCGAGAGAAAATTTCAAAATAGAAACAGAAAAAATTAGGTCAAAATTGTCAATTAGAAGACTACACTAACCTTAAAATCCCCAAATTCAAGTGAGTTAGCTCTGAATCATCAAAGATTTTTTAAACAACAATGCTAAAAAAATGCTAAAATGCCGACTCGTCAGATCTCTGATCATCGTTAACTTTTTCGTCTCCTTTTTGGTGATGGTTAATTAACCAGTCAACAGCAAGCTAAGTGATAAGTTTTGATCCACATTTACTGCAACTGAACAACAACAATGGGAATTATAGCAAGACTAAATTTTCCCTTTAATTTATGACTATGTAAATCTACAGCTGATTCTATCGCGACGTCTCTGGTTTGAGAATTGTCTTAAGCAAGTGTAAGACGAGGAGCTTCCCCGTTACATGGTCATATTAGTAAGAAAGTCACTAATATTATAGCTACAAATTCACCCCCAAAAATTTAATTTATCTAAAGCTGTATTTTAATTTACAAAGATAGAGTGTGATGAGAAATGGGTTTTTAATTAATGAGAAAGAGATAGGGTTTTTGATGGGAAAGAGAAATAGTTTTTTGATATTTTCTATTGAGAAAGAGAAAAAAAAAAGTTCTTTTGGCGAACTTATGTGAAATATTGTGAAGGAAATTAATAAGTGATGCAATAGATAATTTTTTCCCATTAAGTGTTGTCGTAGATGCTTCTATGGCAACAATTTCAAAAAGAGTTGCTATACATATACCTATTGAAATGGTTTATTTTCAAAGCGATGGTCATAGTGCCAATAGAACTATTATTTTTGGCAATGGTTAGAAGCGCTGCCATAGATACTATATAGCAATAAATTTGCAACTGTCACCATGTTTGTTGCCATAGGCCTAATTTCTGGTAATGCAACTTAGCATAAGTCAACTTCTTAGTCTCCACCATATTTTTCACTTCTCATTCCACCACCAGTCCCCCCAGTGTTGTCTAGGCATGCCTTTTGAGACACCCAACACCTCTCTAGCAGTCTTCTTGATACAAGTGGCAACCCTATCCTACATACTATCCACGTCTCCCCTACACTCCCGCACCTTCATTACCACCAACTTCTCTCCTATCTCCAGAGCACGAATAAGATTTAAGCCACCCCACTTAATTCTCGGTTGACTCTCCCCAACCCTCCTATTCTTTCCCTTCTTGACATCTAAGTCCATCAATATAAGCTTATGCTAGGTTGAAATATTATCACTAGGAATGACGTTAAAGTCCTTACACATCGCTTTATCCCCCTTCCTAAGCAGCAAAACATCAATTTGAGTCTTGGCTATTGCACTTTGGAAGGCAATTAGGAGATCCTCCTTCTTTGAAAAGCTCAAATTCACAAACATAAAGGCCTTCATAACATCCAAAAGAGCAGCTATTCCTTTATTACTATCCCCAAAATCAAAGCATCCATCCACATTGTCATATCCACTCGGTTATGACCTCATGTGCTTACTAAATTTCGCTTCTATGAAAATCTTCTCAGAGCTAGGAACATCTCTCATCACCTCATCCAAAACCTCCCAAATTTTTTTTTTCTTCTCCTCTTCCAAGCCTAAATATTTGAGGGGTGAGACGGTCATTATCAATATCCCAACTCACGTTGGGGTCGAATCCACAAAGAGTAAATTATAAATTTCAATCCTATGGGTGTTCTAATTACTAAAAGGTTACCCGGAATGCTAACAAACACAACATGTAAAATAAAGTGGGGGGAATTGATTTGGAATTTATTTGTAACACTATTTGGTTAGTCAACACACTAATTTAGAACTTTTGATTTAGAATCAAGATTTGAGAAGATCTTGGGATTATGTCTACCTAAAGGTAAGGAGTGCATGGGTTGTTGAGAGTTTAACATGAAACTTAGTTGTTAAGTAAAATATAGGCTAGGTCGAAGGTATTTGTGATTAGTCACAAGGATTTCACCCAATTGCTCTTTCAAAAGCCTAACAAGTGTGCAATTCATAATCACCCAAAACCTCAAGTGCGCATCCCTATTTATAGGATGATGCCCGTGACATGATTCACATTCCAATCACACTTATTTTTAAGATTGCAAAAGGTAGTAAACCATAGGCTTGATTATCCACAATTGCCTTGTCACCCTATATCCCTGTTTCAAGGATACTATGAGTTCCCATGACTTCACTTTCATCCCACTTTCAAGGATAATGAAGGGTTTCTAGAGTTTGGGGTTTTCACCCATCAAACTGATTTGGAGATTTGGGGTTTTCACCCACAAATTCTAATTATTAAGCTCAAGTAATGGTGGAATCCATAATCAACAACTAAAAATCATGAAAACCTATCAACACCCATACATAAATACACTTTAGATCAACAAAATCCCAAGACTAAATTACTTAGCTACGCATGAAGAAAGTAAAGAAAGATATACCATAAGGACTATTGATAAGTGGTGAGTTTACCACTCTTTTGCACCCATTATTTGTGTACATTACCTTGTTTTGAATGAATAACTGAGACAAAATCTATATATAGACTCACTAATATCCACTCTTTGCAGGCATAAAGTTGAGGAGACCAAAAGATATGGATTGGAGCTGAAAATGATAAAAATAGAGCAACAAGGAGTGCAGTTGAAGACCTGGACTACATCAGCCTCGGTTACCACGACCGCGGTCCTCTATCTGTGATCGCAGTCAGTCAAGATAGTCAAAGAAATATGGTTGCGGCACACAACCGCGGTTGCAGAAAACCGTGCGTGATCGCGGTTAAGTGGGAATATGCCCAGGGGCAGATATGTAAATGCACTTGGACGCATCCCAAGCCATATTTAAGCTAAAATCCTTTCTTATTTAGGATTGCTTAGCACATAAAATAACTTAGAATTCTTGACTTAAAACCCTAATCTTGGGCAAGTGTGTAATTAACTTTGAAGGCTAAATTTCTTAGACTTTTTGTGAAGAATGAATGTGTTGGGTTACCCTTATGGTATATCTCTCTCTACTTTCTTCATGAGTAGCTCAATAATTAGTCTTAGGATTATGTTGAACTAGGGTGTAATTGTGTGTGGGTATTATTGTGTTTTCATGGATTTTAGTTGTTGAGTAGGGATTCAACCATTGCTTGATTTACGAGTTGGAATTTGATAGGTGAAAACCCCAAATCTCCAAATGGGTTTGATGGGTGAAAGCCCCAAACTCTAGAAACCATTTGTCATCATCGAAAGAGGGACGAAGATGAATATTTGGAAACCTATAACATCCTCGGAAGAGGGTTATATGGGGATAAAACAATTATGGACAATTGAGCCTATGGTTTGCTACCTTTTGCAATCTTAGAAATAAGTGTATTAGGAGTGTAAATCAAGTCAAGAGCATTATCCTAGAAATAGGGATTCTTGATTGAGGTCTTGGGTGATTATGAAAATGCGTACACTTGTTAGGTGCTCGAAAGAGCCAACAGATGAAATCTTTATGGTTTCGTTGAAAGATTGACCCTACTGAACTTTGACCTAGTCTATCCTTCAGTTAACAACTAACTTTCATGATCAACCAACACCAACCCACATGCATTACCCCTAGGTAGACATAATCCCAAGGTTTCCTCAAATCTTGAATTCAAAGTAAAAGTTTTATTGACCAAGTGTTTGTTAAATTTGGTTGTTAAGAATGACCAAACAAATTCCCCCATTTTATTTCACATGTTGTTTTTATTAACATTTTGGGTAGTCTCTTAGTAATTTGAGCATCCATAAGGTTTGAAGTCAATAAATTCATTCCTTGAGATTCGACCCCAATTCAATTTGGGTAACTTGACAACGACCATTTCACTCCTAATTATAGGAGTGAGTTGAACGTTATCAAAATGGCGCCATTTCTGGGGAGTGAAATTTAGACTTCTCTTGTGTGGTGTTATTCATACTTTGGAATACCCAAAGTGGTGTAATTTACTTTATTTGTTATTTTTGAATCTTTTGTAGGTGATCAAAGTGTAAATGGAGCAATGAGCGATAACGCAAGACATATGTGCCCCTCGATGCCCCTCTTAATAATAAAGGATAATTAAATAAGGCGGGACAAATAAGTGCAATTCGCAATCCACCAACCAATGGGAATGAAGTGTTTCATGTGACTAGCGTTATGCTTCACATGTTGCAAATAAAAGGGTTGTACGGGGTCAAGCATATGAGGACCCGAATATCCATTTGAAGAACTTTATGGAAGTTTACACTCCATTTAACATAGCACATATTACACAAGAATCCATCCGGCTTTGACTTTCCCATTTTCACTAATGGGTGAGGCGGTTTTATGGCTTCACTCACTTCCACCCGGCTCAATCACATCATGGGAAGAGCTTACTACAGTGTTTCTCGGTAGGCACTTCCCACTATTAAAAATTCTTCAAAAATGGGATGAGATTGTGAACTTCTGGCAAATGTATGGAGAACTATTATTTGAAGCTTGAGAGAGGTTTAATGGAACGTGAGCCCAATGCCCAAATCATGAGATTTCAGAAAAGATGCTCCTCAAAATTTTCTATAGGGATCTTGATCCATTGAACAAAACAATGGTAGATAATGCGGTGGGTAGTTCAATAGTTAGATTGCATCATCTTGCTGCCTTCCGATTATAGGAGAAGTATCAAAACAAAATTAGGGTTGGCATACCTGAGACACCAAATCTTCCAAAACCCCTTCTACCATATCCGTGACGACTAATGAAAAAAGAAAATGAAAAGAATAAAAGGAGAAAAATATAGGAAAAATAATGACCCAAATTGAAATTTTGATGAAGCATGTTATGGGTTCACCCGCGAAAGTGGAAAATGCCGTAGAATCAAAATCTTATGAAGAGGATGAAGAGGTAAAGAAGTTGGATAGAGAAATCTGGTATTTGCCAAACTACTCGGAGGGTTCCCTCCCCACCTCTCAAAGGAAATATAGGAACCAAGGTTCGATGGATCGTGAGAGGGATTGATATTGGAGAGATCGTGAATGTGACTATGACTGTTATGTCCCTCCTCATGATCGAGATAAAGACAAAGAATCTAGTGCCATTGACCCCGAGAATTTCAAAATCAAGGATATGTTGGCAAGGATCTTGAGTAGGTTAGAAGGCATAGACAAAATGGTTCATGAGTTGAAAGGTGGCTTCTCCCATCTCTCTCAAATGGTGGTGTCTTATTTTGCCTCTATCAAGAAATTGGTGACTCAAGTGGGGAAAATATCCACGTAATTAAATTCTAGACCTAGAGGTGGACTTTCGAGTGACACAATTTCTAATCAATAGAATAATTCCCAAGTCCTAAAATTGTCACAATAAGTGAAAGAGCTCTTGATGAACCTTCTAGAGGAGACGTGAGTGAGAAAATACCCAAGGACAAAAGAAAATGAGGTGACACCTTAAAGAAGAGAGGTAAATGATGAGAAAGAGATTAATGAAAGTGATGAGGATGTGGTTGACGTGGAAAGTCCACAAGTGGAATCAATACCTACCATCCAATTTTCTCCCCCATTCACTCAATGTTTGCATAAAAAAAAGAAGAATGATAAATTGAGGAAGTTCATGGCCAAACTTAGCAACTTATCGATAAACATCCCGTTGCTTGAAGCTATCCAAGAGATCCTGGGATATGCTAAGTTGATGAAAAAGTTGATATCCAAGAAGAAACTTGTTGAAGGTGATAGTATTGAGGTCACTCATAGATGTAGTGCTATAATGGATAGTAAGATTGCGGAAAAGAAAGATGACCCTGGAGCATTCACTATCCCTTGCACAATTGGGATGCATGAATTTGCAGAAGCACTATGTTATCTTGGCGCAAGAATCAACTTAATTTCTTTTGTAATATATAAGAATTATAGTCTGGATACCCCGATACAACCTCTATGTGACTCTTGATGGTGGACCGGTCTATAAAAAGATCGATGGGTCTATTGTTTGACGTCCTTATGAAAGTGGACAAGTTCATTCTCTTAGTGGATTTCATGGTATTGGATTGTGAAATGGACCAAAAGGTGCCTATAATTCTTAGTCTTCCTTTCTTAGCCACCGAGATAGCCATTGTCGATCTAGAGCTAGGAGAGATAAAATTTAGAGGTCAAGAGGATGAGGTCTCTTTTAAAATTTCCAAATCTAAGAGGTAAACTGCGGAGTTGCAAGTAGTATTCATGGTGGATGTTGACAATGAGAAAATGAATAAAGAGGAGTTTGAGGAACCACCTTGAAAATAGAGGGAGAAAGACATCATGCCATGATGATAACCAAGGCTCTAGGTGGGAGGCAACCCACAATTTCCATGAAAGTGGTTCGTATCCTTTTTTGTTATTATGTTTTTGTAGGGTAGATGTTATCTTGTGAATATGAATAACCCATTCATTTGTTGCACTATGGAGTGCATCGAATAAGCTGAATAGGGGAGAAATGTGGAAAACTGAGTAAAATGCAGAACAGGGGAAACAGGGGTGTAGAATTGATCTCGGTTACCGCAATTGTGGTCCCCAAACCTCGATCGCGATCATGCAGATATCCGCGATCGTTGTCCCTTGACCGTGGTCGAATTCACTTCTCCCATTTAAACCTCTAGTTGCCCTAATTTCCCTCACACTCCCCTTTAAGATTGTACTCTCTCATTTAGGCTAATTTTTAGTCGAGTTTGTGAGCTTAAGAAACATCCTTGTATTCCATTGTATCAAAACTCTGGTAGGTGACATAAATCAATACTTTTACTTGTTATAATATGCCATAGAATGCATGATTAGGAAAGGCCTTAAATTTTGATTGTTACGATTTCCATATTGTCATATTTGGTATTAGTGTGATGCTGGCTGTTTGATTAAGGTATGCACGCAAGTGGAGGAAATCATGAGTACCCAACTTTGTGTAAAATAGTTTGACCAATGAAATATGCACACCATGTGTTTGATAAAATGCTCTAAGAAACTTTCAATACTTATGTTTGCTTTTTAAAGTGCATTCTCATACTTGCGAGTATTCTGTTAGGGAGATTTTTCTAACCGACATAAACCATGTGAGCATTCACGGAGTCCAACGTTCTTTTTCCCCTAAGGAGGAATCCTTATATTAGGGAGAGGAGTATACTCTTGCCAGAGAGTATAACCTATCTAATGATCACATATCTATCATCCACATAGACGTGGGAACAATCAAAATCCTACATTGGCACATAGTTCTGGGGTATGGAACCATAGTAGAGTACCCATCTCGGTGCTAAATACTACTCCCATTAAATTTGTATGCTCATTCTGATGGAAATCCACTTCTAAAATAGTATAATGGTTTATAATGAAGACCAACTGTATATCTGTAAAGCTAAATCTGTAATTTGAATCTATAAAGTGTATTTCATATCGATTCTTGAGACCTAAAGATCAAATCTTTATCAATAATCTGAAAAGAGTCTAGTCATAAAGTGCTCATAGCACGATCAATCTTGAGATAATAATCTTCAATTAGGGCTTAGTAACCTATGCATCAAACTCATGTTAAAACATCATAATATTCATGCTTGGTAATGTAAACATTTATAAATCAACTTAAAATTTGGAAATTTTTGCAATATGCATGAAAATATGAACGTAGACATGTAATTCAACTTCTAAATCCCTTGAAATCTCATAATCTCATAAATAGAAATATTGGGTGTAAACCCTAACTTTAATTTCATGGAAAATCTCATAAAATTCAGTAAATTTGTAATTAAAATAAGTTTTGGGTACAAAGATGAAAGGATTATCCTTGTTGAAAAAACCTCACATACCTTGATTGATGATTAGATGAAGAAACTTGAATTATTGATTCCTATTTGAGTTCTTGAAGAGGAGTTCTTGATTATCTTGTCTTGGAAATCCTCAATTTAAAGATTTCTTGGAGAAGCTATGGAGGATTTTGATTTCTTGGAGAAGAAGCTCTTGAGTTCTAGGGATTTTTTTGAGAGAAAATTGAAGAGATAAGCATAAAGTGCTTTAGAATATGCTTAATGTTGTGTTTTACACGAATTTGGGGCCTTGGAGATTGACCAAAATGCCCAATTAAACTTCTAAATGGAACTGGAAAAGAAAGCAAAAAATCTCGATTTAATAGGCCACCACGACGTGCCACTATCGCGGTGGCTCACTAGAAAAGGATGAGTGGGAACTGGTCCTTCACCGCAATGTGCCACAATCGCGGTGCCCCTTTGGACTGCCATTTTGGCTATTGGCGCGACGCGCCAGTATCGCATTGGGCTACTGGATTTTGATAATTGGGAATTTAGAATCTCTGCGATGCGCCAATATCATGGAAGTCCACTGGAATTGACATTATGAAATTGTCCTTCTCCGCGATGCAGTGATTGGTTAGGTGGGATACTGTCAACTCAAAAATGCTCTAATTCCTCAATCGAGTATCGAATTCGGGCGAATTTTGTATCGATGGAAAATTTATTCAATTTCACACACAATGGGAGGTCTAAATCTGGAAAATTCCAAACGAAATATATATTTTCATTTTGGAAGATATTCCTTAACATTCTAGGAACAAATTCAAGCTAGGAAAACTATGACGTGTTACAATATCTCCCCTTTGGAAACATTCGTCTGCAAATATGGCAAGATAAGCTGGAAATACTGAGGAATCTGAGGCTATAGGCTATCATCCCCAACTTAAATAAATAGTATGACTGAATCTCAACATAGCATGCTATTGAACTGATCTTGTGAGTGCATGAACTTACATGAAAATAGCTATATGGCTGTATCTGAGACTGGAAAAGAACTCAATGAAGGAAAACTATTACCTTCAACTAAATCTGAGTTTGTGAAGAAGAGATGAGGATACTTGGTACGCATGTGTGCTTCTGTTTCCCAAGTAACACCCTCAACAGACTGATTGGAATGAGAGTTCTGAACTAAGGAAACTATGATTACATATTGAACATTCACATTTGGGAATATACTTACATGACTAAGTCTGGAACATTAGAAACCTCTATCATGAAACTGATTTCTGAGCTGATTTGCCTTTACTTATTATAAGAAGCTGATTCATGTTGAGAGATTAGAATTCGCTTGAAGTGTTCATGATGCAATTATTCATGTAGAATAGTGAAGTGAAAAATTATGTAGGCACGAATCATGAGACAATAAGGAAACGATCATACAATGGGTATTACATTGTCTGAGTTGGGATGTTTGGAAAAATAAGACCATTCACTAAATACTTATTAACTGAATCATGACTAGATATTTGAATCTAAAACTGATGCCTAATGTATATACTAAACTGAATTCGTAATTTACCTGGATGCAAATAAACTACCTCTAGAAATAGACATACTCATAAAATTTCAGGTAGTAAGACTAGACTAAATCGGAAGATGGAAAACTATAGAAATTTATCTGTCTGACTATTAAACTGGATTTCTTGCTATACGACTGAATCATACTGAATCCTCATACTCAGATGGAGTATTTCTCCAACACTTTTCTAAGAAATTTCTAATGATATTAGGGAGCAAGGAACTTTTGGCATGATCTGATTAAAATATATAAATAAGAAATTACAACATTGCTACCACTCTATAACATGAAACATAGATCTATAAATTGTAAGCGAGGATAAAATTACTAGGCCTTAAGCAATGCAACTTCTTACTTTCAAACTTAGCAACACTTCTCAAACACTTCCTCAACTATACTATTCCCCTCAAATACCATACTCACTTGATTCAACTTATAATTCTCACATGTGCATTGATAAATCCGTCTACGAAAGTCTAAACTGAACTAAATCCTCTCATCATGGTCAAGCCTAACTCGGAATCACAAGTTACTGCACATAACACCATAATACTAGTTTGAACTATGATTCAATACCCCTAGCATTGTCCTAACTAATCACCCTAGGATGATTCTTCTTATCACTTTAATAACTAAATTCAACCTCTTACAAGAAAGTCGTTAATTCACCACACACCTATCCTCTTATACACCAACATGACATTCAAGCCTATCTTCATAACCACATATGCACTTCTAATCAAATACCTATAAAGCATCTTTCTCATATTCTCTAATACCTCTATCAATAACAACATGTACTAATCCTACGAAGACACGTATAGAAATATTCTTATCTGCAAAAGTCATACACAAAAAGCTTTACCTCAATATTTCTTTATTTATAGACTTACATAAAGCTAGCATACAACCATATTTTCCAATATAACACATTTACTCTCTCCCATTAACATAACTATTCATCATCACTATCTTGACCTAAGGGAAGGTCACTGAAAGGTTGGAATACCAGGGTCTGAAACATGAAGGGATACTAAGCATAACTTTACATTTTACCGAGGCCTGGGGAAAAGAGCGTTCACGGCATGGATTCATTAAAGAGATCTAATTTGAGGACATACATGATGTAAATCTAAATTTTGCTGATCGCTAAGAGTGTTGCATAAGTACTGGAACTAAACATATTGTAAAGCATAAGTGTGTGAGTCATGAGCTGCTTGACCTAAATTTGGAGTCCATAACTTTATGGAATATGATTCCAACTGCTGAATGAACTAGAACTCCACGTACTAGGAACTAAGAGCTTACATGATCCTCTATTATGTACATGAACATGAACTATGATCATGGAACTAATCGTGTATCTCAAGAATAAGTCATAGACGGGGAATTTTGGGATAATACATGAGTAGATAGGAATTTTTGAAGGAACAACTTCACAGCACGATCTAGAGTATGAAAGGAGGGAAACTTTTCTTTAATGTCTTGTAGCCTGTCGAAGAAAAGTACAGACGCCTCAATACCATTTCGCAAGACTCTACTAGACACGGCTTCACAGATACCCTAGGACACTTGAACCTTATACTCTAATATCAGTTTGTAATGCCCCAAAAATGAGTCCCGAGATGTGACATGGTGCTTAGGACCACAAGTGATCCCAAGCTAACCCTTCTACTGGTATAACTAGTAAGAAATTGAATAAAATATATAATTTTGAATGAAATAAGTGGAAGATAACTCTTTTCTGAATCTGATCAGTACAAAACTAAATTAAAATGATTATAACTCTACTTTTACAAAACAACACTAGAATTAATACATTAACTAGACTGACTGTATATGAAGCCTCTACTAGTATTGACTTTAGGTAGCCAGTACATGATCCCCAGCTATTCCAAATCAATAAGACTAAATAAATAAAATGAAATACTGCTCAAACTATAGGGCTGACTCAAGCCCTTGAATCAAGAGGACTCATCACCTGCTGACTGGAAGCTGCAAACTCTTTAAATAGGGTATGCGTCGTACAACTGAACTGTTACCTACATTATGAGACAATGTAGCACATAAACATATATGTGGATCAGTACTTTAAGGATATACTGAGTATATGGGGGTGAAATGCATAAGTAAAACATCATCTCATCATTATAATTTATAAAACTATGCATGCTAAATGTAAATGGCTCACATAAGTTGGAATATCTTAAATACTGAAATCTGTAATCAGGAATGACAAATCATACTTGAAAATCTAGTTAGTCATAAAATTTAGTTCTGAAAGTTGTTCTAAAAGTTTTGCTTGTATTCTCTCTTTAAATTATACTATCTAAGTGTAGAAAGGACTCACTCTAAATTCTGAAATCTGAAAGCTGAAGTCTGTAGCTAATATCTTTCTATAAAGCATAATCTAAGTAAAACTTGTGAGCCTTTACACTTAGATTTGTAAAAGTTTTTTCTATTAATCTTTTTCTGAAAGTCTTTACTATTAGGGAAAGCTGTTCTTCGAGGGAAAATACTTTATCTGAAGCTTATCTATAAGGAAAACACTTTAACTTAAGGGTTTAGAAATCGAAAAACTTATTTTGCATGGGAAATTCTTCTAACCTACATAAACATGTGAGCATTTATGGAGACCAATGTTCTTGTCCCCCAAAGAAGGAATCCTCACGTTGGGGAGAGGAGTCATACTCTTGCCAGGGGTTATAACCTATCTAAGTGATCACATATCTTTCATCCATGTAGAAGTGGGAATAATCTAAATCCTACATTGGCACGTAGTTCTGGGGTATAGAACCGTAGTAACGTACCCATCTCGGTGTTAAATACTACTCCCATTAAATTTGTATGCTCATTCTGATGGAAATCGACTTCTAAAATAGTATAACGGTTTATAATAAAAACCAACTGTATATCTGTAAAGCTAAATCTGTAATCTGAATCTGTAAAGTGGATTTAATATCTATTCTTGAGACCAAAAGGTCAAATATTTATCATTAATATGAAAAAAGCCTAGTCATAAAGTGCTCATAGCACAATCAATCTTGAAATAACAATCTTTAATTAGGGCTTAATGACCCATGCATCAAACTCATATTAAAACATCATAATATTCATGCTTGGTAATGTAAACATTAATAAATCAACTTAAAATCTGGAATTTTTTGTAATATGCAAGAAAATATGAACATAGACATGTAATTCAACTTCTAAATCCCTTGAAATCTCATAATCTCATAAATAGCAATATTGGGTGTAAAGCCTAACTTTAATTTCATGGAAAATCACATAAAATTCAGTAAATTTGTAATAAAAATAAGTTTTGGGCACAAAGATGAAAGGATTATCATTGTTGAAAAACCGTACATACCTTAATTGATGATTAGATGAAGAAACTTGAATTATTGATTCCTATTTGAGTTCTTGAAGATGTGTTCTTGATTATCTTGTCTTGGAAATCCTAAATTTAGAGTTTTCTTGGATAAAATATTGTAGATTTTGATTTCTTGGAGATGAATCTATTGAGTTCTAGGATTTTTCTTTGAGAGAATATTGATGAAATAAGCATAAAGTGCTTTGGAATATGCTTAATCTTATGTTTTACATGAATTTGGGCCTTGGGGATTGACCAAAATTCCCCTATTAAACTTCTAAATAGAACTAGGAAAGAAAGCAAAAATCTTGATTTAATAGGCCACCGTAACACACTACCATTGTTGTGTCTCACTGGAAAAGGACGAGTGGGAATTGGGCCTTCACCGCAACGCGCCACAATCGTGGTGCCCCTTTGGACTGCCATTTTGGCCACTGGCACAATGCGCCAGTATCGCGTTGAGCTGCTGATATCGAAAATTGGG
This sequence comes from Capsicum pubescens, assembly GCA_030864215.1. Lineage (NCBI taxonomy): Eukaryota > Viridiplantae > Streptophyta > Magnoliopsida > Solanales > Solanaceae > Capsicum > Capsicum pubescens. Next base: position 191,131,533 of record CM061542.1, on the reverse strand, counting down.
AATTTGGACCTCTCTGCGATGCACCAATATCACGGAGGTCCACTAGAATTGACTATTATAAGATTTTCTTATCCGCGATGTGGTGGTTTCTCAGGTGGGACACTGTCAGCTTAAAAATCCTCTAATTCCTCAAGCTAGTATCGAATTCAGGAGAATTTAGTATCGATGGAAAGCTTATTCAATTTTGCACAAAATGGAAGGTCAAAATCTGGAAAATTCCACACAAAATATATATTCTTCATTTTGAAAGCTATTCCTTTAACGTTCTAGGAACGAATTCAGGCTAGGAAAACTATGGGGTGTTAAAACACCCAAATCATATTTGAACACCCTAAATCATACGAAATTCAAATCATAAAAACATTATTTAAAATTCATGCCATTAGTTAGAAATAATAATGAGGGGAGAGAAGATGCCTTAATTTACAAAGTTGGAAAAGAGAAACCACCACAAAAGCCTCGAATTGATCCTTAAAATTAAACCCTAGATTTCTTTGCCCAAGAACTCTTGAGAGGATTTAAGAGTGTTTTCTAAGTGTTTAAGAATAGAATAGTAGGGAAATAACATACCAAATTCAATATAAGTCATGGGAACTTATTAGGATAAGTGGAGAAATGTCCAGATTTCCCTCACATAAACTTCATATAATTCCTGTCATAGGGTACGCCTCACCCCTACGAGATGTACCCATCCTGTACGAGTGGTACCCACCTCTCACACCCTAAGATTTCCCCTTGGACCAAACATTGTCCAAGGTATAACACACCCAATCGCAATTCGTATCCAAGTGTAGGACTAGTACCCATAAACCGTACCCCTAGCAGAATAAAATCCCAGAAGGTTTAAAAATTGCACACCATACGAGTCAATAGTACAACTTGAACCCTAGCTAACGACTGTTGGTGACCCAATTGTACTCAGATCCAACTTAAGTTACAAAGTATAAGACTAAGAGAAGTAACCAAGCAACCCATACCTACCTATATGACTCGTACCTCCCAAGTTGTACCCATTCTAGAAACCAAATCTAACCCACTAACCAACTCTGGTCATCATACGACTATCCTATACCCCTTGTATCCTAGTGTATGAGTCATTATATAAGACGAATCTTTCCCAGAAACAAGAAATGAAGGAAATTTTCTATGGTCCAGAAACTATGGTGTTTCACCAGCGTAGGTATGAGAGGTCTTCCGTCAGTAAAGGGTGGACACTCTTTTAGGGGCACCTTCCAGTAGAGGGTTACTCCCCAGTCCTTGGGGACAACAGTTTAGTAGATCCACAAAAGCATATGTTAGTAACCGTGGCAAGGTGCTGACACCCTTCTAACTAGGTTTTTAGGTAGGACCCCAATTAGCTCAGATTGGGGAATGTTGGTTACATGATAGCTCCAATAGTTTTTCTTCATTATTCATTCTATCATAGTTCAGTTTTGCTTGACAAAGAAATCAGATTTTCAGTTGTTTAGATTCCAGAGCATTTCAGTATATGCTTTAAGTGGTCTTGCATTCTCAGTTTTACATGTTCATGCATTCATGTTCAGTTTCCATATGAATTTTAGTTGGTCCTTACCTCACGTACCAGTACATTAAAAGTACTGATCGCATAATTTTCTCTTGTGCTATGTTGTCTTATAACATAGGTTCTAACACACAGTTTCCCGATCATCCCTAGACAGCTCAGCAGCTCCCCGCAACAGTATTGGTGAGACGTCATCCATACATAACGTGTCATGTTATTCTAGTTATTTTAGTATTTCCTTATGTTCAGTTTAGTTGGAGTTAGTTGGGGTTTGTCCCATCAACTACCTAAGTTTAGAGGATTTAAGGCAGACAGTCTAGTTTTTCTAGGGATTATAAGATACTTCAGACATGTCGTTTTATATAATTCAATATTACGATTGAAGTAACTTATGGGTTTATTTTCCGCCCATGTTCTGATATTATCATTTTATTTAGTGCACAAAGAAGGTACCAGACCATGGGTTATCTTAGGGTAAATTATGGCCTTAAGCATCGTGTGGCGACTGGGTGGTAGCCTTGGGTCGTGACCAAACTTGGTAGCCTCGGGTCATGACAACTAGCTTCTAAACATGATTTGTATTTTTATTCATTAATTATTAAACTAAATCATCTTCTAAACTTAGATTTTAAATTTAGATTTTTAGGGTTTCACCTAGTAATGAGAAAAAATAGGTTAACTGCGATTTCAACTAGTTTTTTAATGGGTTTTATGTCATGACCCAATTTCTTAGATCTAGATGGCACCTATTATAACCCACCAGTAGGAAAGTTAAACCCGTAGTCTTTACCAAATAGTAACATACTACAAAAATATAAAGAAAATAATTGCGGAACAGATGAAAAAAGAAGCAATTACATAATATAATCCCAAAACCCTGTGGTAGAAGTACAAAAACAACAACAAACCCAGTGTATTCCCACAAAGTGGGGTCTGGGGAGGGTAAGATGTATACAAACCAAACCGCTAATAATACAAGAGTACAAAGTAAAGTTCAACTGAATAGACTGATATAACTTATATCTAAATACAACATAGGAACTATTCTAATACATAAGAATGAGATAGGTAATACTCCAAATGTTAAATCTCACTCTAAGTCTCCAAACAGTGGCTGCTCCACATGACGCAGGCACATCAATGGTGATAACACGTACTATGATTTACCGGATGCAAAAGTGTAATATAAGTAACACAACAATGGGTACTCAGAAGGCATCATCGCTGACTGAGATAAGTCATGATATAAAGATGATATAGTGCAAGATAATCATAACTAAGTCAAGTTAACTGTATATAATAAGTAATCAAAATGGAATAATAATATAACATAAGGAATCAACACATGACAATATAACTGTACATAACAAGTAATAAATATCGAAATAAAAATGTATAATAAATCATAAACACAAGCAATCACAAGTACAAGGTGCATAAAGTAAAGAACTCATCATAGCCTCCCATACCGCTGGAGTGTATTACAAAGAGAAATGTAAATGAATCTAATCAACAATATATCTAAACTCCATTGTTATTCAACCATCATTCAACACTTACCATCAATCGGTCAATTTATCATCAATATTCTACAATTATCTTCAATCGAAAGTTCACCAGCCATCCTCAATTATCATTAACCTTCATAATTGAACAACATATGATTATATATGCATAACTATAACAATGCCATCATTTAGAAAACTATATCCTCGATACGCACTAATAGTTGTTCATAATTTAGTCCATTTTATCCTCGATATGCACTAATAGCTTTTTATTAGCTAGCCAATGCTTATTTACTAATCCAATTAGTCACTAGTCATCATATACATTCAAATTGTTATTTATCAACTATTCACCAGAAAATCTTTATTCATGAGTCAACAACTAGTCATTCTTCACAAACTAGTCAATACCTCGCACATAGCCAAAATTCATTACTAAGACATATTAATCAACTAGCCAATATTTATTTTTAGCCATCGTAAAATCAATAATCACCAATGATCCAATAATCGGTAATCACCAATTATTCACTATTTGATTTATTGACTAAACACTATTGAGTAACTAGCATCACTAATCCATAAATCTTCATTTGGCAACTAGTCATCATCATCAACTAAATCATTACTATCAACTAATCATCATTGCTATAAGTCTTTATTTATGATAAACATTATTATAGCATAATCAACATAGCTACTACTCATCAATACCACGAGTCCTCATTATTGCTAAGTTTCAACTATACATAGATCATTATTAACCGCTTAATAATATTCACCACTAATCATATTTTTAACCTTAAATCAACAACTATACCACTTTATACCTTGATCACTAGAAAACTATGTCTGACATCTCTAATGTCAATATTATACACAACTACACATGAGCATAGATAACATATAGTTTTCATACATAGGGCTAGCCAAGATTGAACAGGTAGATGTACTCATAGGCACACCAATAATCATCTTCTGGCTTTGTCGGGTATATACATATCATAATTATCATCCACTGAACTTTTTGGGTGTCGTCATATCATCATAGTATCCATCTTTATCGGGTATCATCCAATCATCATAGTATCCTACGTTCTTGCTGGGTATCATTAAATCATCATAATATCCTCCATCCTTGTAGGGCATCATCATATCATCATAGTATTATCCGGCCTTGTTGGGCATCATAATATGAACATTAAAATCAATAATAAAAAGAAAGCCCAATAAGGGCTAAAGTAAAGGACAAGACCCACGAGGGATAAAGTAAAGAACAATCCCCACAAGGTCTAAAGTAAAGAACAAGCCCATCGGGGATAAAGTTTAAAAAAGAGAATTAAGAAGAGCATACCTCCATATTTTCTCTTTCATCATCAGTGTCACACTATCAATAAGTGTATATATATGTAACATGAATATTATAAGTGATAAGTCAATAATCTAGTCCATTAGACCACGAGCATAACCATAATCATTATCATGAGCAATGGCCCAAAATTAACATATTCATTGGCCCACCATTTGCATAGAGAAAGTTTTCACTAACCTGAGCAAAATTAAATCCATGGCATTATTTATAGCATATTCATAGCATAGTCGATATCATCCTTTATGGAGTAAACAATGATATAGTCAAGGGCCCATTTAATAAGGTGTTTGTTGACCTAATCAATAGCCAAGCAATAACCTAATACATAGTCTGAGTCATAGCCACATCTATGGCTTAATGAATAACATGGTCATGGTTTTTTTCAATAGCATACATAATATCTCATTATCGTAACATCAATAAATTTACAATCAAGGTTCCTCAATATTGACTCAAGGGGTAATTTCTAGTTATTTCATAAGCATCTATGGGTCTTACGAGGACAACCTCAATCTTTGATTAAGGTTGATCAAGGCCCACTTCTGAACTCCCCAATATACCTTCTAGGTTTATTTCTACCTGGACTGGGCTAAGGTATCTAATTCAACTCTTAGATGTATGGCAAGCCACCATTAAGTCTAATGTATGGATCCTACTCAAATACTTGACTATGTCCATTAGAACAAAACGAACTTCATTAGAGTAAGCATCTAAGGCTAGTCTTTCCCTAAGTATGAGTGATAAGGTCACTGCGATCTTACTAGAGTAGTTCTAATAATTTTTTGATAGCACCAAGTCTATACAGCTTCCCAACGAGGAATAATTATTTCAAGTAATAACATCAAATAACATTAATAGCATCCGGCAGTGATAGCAATAGTAACAATAATATCAATATCAATGAAATGAATAGGTGATACTAAGATAAATGTTAATATCATGTACCACTCGGGGTATACAACAAGGCCAATGTGCCAATATAAAAGGGACTCGAACCCACAAACTACAGTCAAAGGGAACAAATATCAATACAAATGTACCCCATCCACTTCTAAAAGAAATAAGCCATAGAGGTAGTCATATAATCATGAATTTAATAATAAGGCACTAAATAACCAATATGAACTCATCAAGGCTTATAATCTTCAATGGGTATGAAAACCCTAATACACATGATGAAAAGATAAATGTGGAAAAATTAAAGCACACCAATCATGGTGAAATCCACAATCACATGTCTGATGGGCATACGGAGAATAAATATGAACGAGTCCAAACTCTGACCAACCGACAAAATCATCAATTGAGGTACTAGATATAGTCATCATGAGGTTGGTCTGAATTAGCTGAATGACTAGAAATTATGTCGGGGACACTCTCTAGACCAGTAACTGATCTCTTTGCAGTAGTAAAAAAATCTTGAAGTTTTAATCCTAGCGAGCAACACGAACTAAGCCCATATGGTAGGCCAAATGACACTGAGAGTAATCTCTACTATAATGGTCATCCTTCTCACGATCATAGCCTACCTCAGGAACTCTAGGCTTACAGGGAATACATGGTAACTTTGTTTGATCTGCTAACAAATATTTGAGGTACTCTTTGGACCCATGTCTTATCTCACCACACCCAAAATAAGCTTTTGGATTAAATACCAACAACACTATATTAATGATATGACCTCTTGCTTCCACCTTTATAAATATTAAAACATGCTCTTTTTATGGACCTCACATAATTAATAATCTGAGAGAAGAAAGACCCAATTGCTATAATATGCTTCAACGCCAAGCAGAGTGGAAATGCTAGTCCTTTAACTAATCCATACACCAAGTTCGGCTAAAAATAATATAGCAGAAAAATATGCTAGGCCTACTCTAGAATGCCAATCTCACTTAGAAACTCGTCAAAACTATGATGAACACTAATAAACTAAACTTTTGCCTAAGAACTGTCGATAAATCAAATGCTATCCATGACTTAGAGAGATCTGGAATCATGACTCAGATCCTCAATATTGAACCTCAAAGGGCTGAAGCAGTTATAAGTTCAACTCGAGCCTAAGCTAACCCTAAATCATTTTGTCTGATGCTGAAAATATTCAATATCCATCTCGGACTCTCTAGTCTGGCGCTATAATAAAACATTAAAAAAGCATGCTTAAGTCTTGTCTACATGTGTCAAAAACATCAACCATCTTACATCATTCACTATGGACAGAATAGAGCCAAAGAACATGTTTGAGGTTCATAGCAATGCGTACATAACGATAAGGAGTCAAGTATTAAATTTCTTAAAATGTCCCTGTAGCCTCACAAAGATTGGTTACAGACGTCTCCACACCAATCTGTAGGACTCTACTAAAAACTTAGCTCCTGTACTAAGACATTGATATAACCTATGCTTTTAACCCAATTTATCATGACTCAATTTCTTAAGTCATGATGGCGCCTACTATAACCCATCAGAAGGAAAGCTAAACCAGTAGTATGAAATGGCTTGTAACGAACTACAAAATATATAATGAAATAAATTAAGGAATAGATGAAATAAATAATCAATTACATAGTATAATCCCAAAATCTAGTGGTATAAGTACACGAGCTGCAAAAAATACAAGATTACAAAGTGAAGTTCAACTAAACACACTGATATAACGTATCTCCAATTCTATCATAGAGATTAGTCTAATAGATAAGAGAGAGATAGGCAATACTCCATACATCAGGATCTTTCTCTAAGTCACCGAACCGTAGTTGCCCTGCAAGATGCACATATATCAATGACAATACCCCGCACTATGATCTGCAGGCCACAAAAGTATACTATGTGTACAAAAACAATAGGTACTTAGTAGGCATCCTTGGACGATCGAGCTAAGTCATGATATAAATATCATATAATGGAAGATAATCATAACTAAGTCAATGTACAAAATCAAACGTGAATCATCTCCCTCATCGATCTATATAATAAGTAATCAAAACTAATTAACAGTATAACATAAAACATCAACACATGCCAATATCATTGTACATAATAAGTAATAAATATAAAAATATTAATGTATCATAAAACGTCAACACATGCAATCACAAGTACAAAGTTGGCTCCCATACGACAACTGGTGCATGAGTAAAACACTCACCACAGCATCCAATACCACTAAAGAGTACACCTAAAAGAAATATAATGGTACCTAATCAACAATATATCTATACTCAATCATTATTCAACCTTCATTCCATGCTTACCATCAATCGGTTAATTTATCATCAATATTACACAATTATCATCAATTGAAAGTTCACAAACCTTCCTCAATTATAATCAACATTCATAATTAAACAACGTATGACAATATATGCATAACCATCACAATACTATCATTTAGACAACTAATCCTTGATACACACTAATAGTTCTTTATTAGCTAGCCAACTCTTATTTACTAATTGAATTACTCACTAGTCATTATATACCTTCTTATTGTTTTTTATCAACTGTTCACCACATAATTACTATTTATGTGTCAACAACTAGTCATTCTCCACCAATTAGTAAATAGCTAGCACATAGCCAAAATTCATTACTAAGCCATATTTATCAACTAGCTAATATTTATTTTTAGCCATCACAAACTCACTAATCACTGTGATCCAATAACCACTAATCACCAATTATTCACTACCCAAATTATTTACTAAACACCATTTAGTAACTAGCATCACTAATCACAAATTCTCATTTTGCAACTAGTCAACATCATTAACTAAATCATTACTATTAACTAATCATCATTCACTTTAAGTATTTATTTATGCTAAAGATTATTATAGATTAATCATCATAACTACTAGGCGCTAATACCACTAGTCCTCATTATTGCAAACATTCAACTATCCATAGATCAGTATTAATTGCTTAATTAATATTCACCACTAATTATCTTTTCAATCTTAACTCAACAACTATACCACTTTATACATTGATCACTAGAAAACTATGTCATACATCTCTAATATCAAAATTATACCTAACTACATAAGCAACATAGAGTTAGCATACATAGTGCTATACGAACTCGAATCGGGAGATGTATTTATAGGCACTTTAATAATCATCCTCCGTCCTTGTCGGGTGTATATGTATCATCATAATCATTCTCCAGCATTGTTGGGTATCATAATATCATCATAGTATCCTTTGACCTTGTCTCATATCATCAAATTATCATAGTATCCTCTGACCTTGTCGAGTATCATCAAATTATCATAATATGTTTTTGCCTTGTTTGGTATCATCAAATAATTATAGTATCATCTGGCCTTACTGGGCATCATAATATCTATATTAATATCAATAATAACGAGCAAGCCTTATGAGGGCTAAAGTAAAGGGCAAGTCCCACAAGGACTAAAGTAAAAATCAAGCCCCATGCGGGCTGAAGTAAATAAATAAAAAGGTGAAGAAAGAAGATCATACCTTAATATTTCCTCGTTCATCATCAATGTCACATTATAAATAAGTGTGTATATATATGTAAAATGAATGTTATAAATTATAAGTCAATAATCTAGTCCATTAGATCATGAGCATAACCATAAGAATATTCTGAGTAATGCCTCACAAGTAACCTATTCATTGGCCCACCATTTGCATAAATAAAGCATATCACTAACTTGAGCAATATAAAATCCATCACATAATCTATAGATTATTAATAGTATAGTGGATATTGTACTTTATGGCTTGAGCCATATAATAGTCTAGGGTCTATTCAATAAGGTATTTGCTGGCCCAATCAATAGCCAAACAATAGCCTAATTAATAGCCTGAATAATAGCCACATCCACAGTTTAGTGAATAACATGGTCATGGGATTTTTTAAAGCATACACAATAGCTCAATAGGTTTTCATCAATAAATTTACTATCAAGGTTCCTTAATATTTCCTCTTGCAAAATTTTCTAGGAAATTCATGAGCTTCTTTAAGTCTTACGAGGACTACCTAAATGTTGGATTAAGGTGGGTCAAGGTCCACTTCTGAATCCCCCAATATGCCTTCTACATTTATTTCTACCCGAACTAGGCTAAGGTATCTAATTCAACTCTTAGATATGTAGCAAGCCACCATTAATTCCAAGGTGTGGATCCTACTCAAATGCTATCACTAAGTCCACTAGAACTAAAGAAACTTTATTAGAGTAAGTATCTAAGGAAAATATTTCCCTAAGAATGAGTGATAAGGTTACTCCCATATGACTAGAGTTATCGTAAGCATTCTAATGTTAAGCTTGAGACATTAAGCTAGTTCATTAAGGTTCAATACAACAAGATAGGTTTTTCACTATCTGGGTTCAAATGACCTAAAAGATCCAACTACTAGACTTGACTAATCATCAATCAATACATAAAACTCTTCCCAATCTAACAAGATATAGGAATTATACTATGAACAAACTCATTCTAACAATGGATAAACCTAACATACCTCAAATCCGCAGAATGCTCATCGATCCGCAAAACTTTTTCTTTTCCTTTTCAAGAAGCTTTTTCAAGATGACAAAATATCAAAAATATAATCTACTCATCAATACAAGCATAACAATACCCATATTCAACCATTGTGCTTTAGGTCCAAAAACGACACCAAGACCCTCAAGTGGATCCCACTTATAGAAAACATGATTTTGACGTCAACTAAAAGTCCATACACCATCAAGGAATGAAAACCCTAATAAAATAGGTGAAAACTAAGCTTATTTGGGGCTAAAATAAAGCGCTCAAGCTATTTAGGGATTTGGTAAAAAATTCAAGAAATTCAAGCATGTATTGAATGATTCTTACCTTAAATCCAAATATATTCATGTTAAAAGATGTTAATAAAGCTCCCAAGTTACTCACAAGACTCAATTTTGAGTCATCATACCTATTTAAGATTTTTAGCTCTCAAGGTTGAAGAGAAAATTGCCAAATCACGACTTAGGGGATAATTTATAGCCCCTTCAAGCATGGATATCTTGCTATCATAGTCCTAGGGACCTCGATCGCACTATTGGAATTACAATAGGTCTTTATGTGATCGCACTTTCCTAGTACCAACATAGTCAAAACTTATTTTTGACCCTCAGAAATCATCCAAACTTTGATTTTAGCAAATGAACTATGTAACCCGATTAAATTCGATGTTAAGTTGGATTTTCCATCCAAGTTTATTTAGATAAATTATGGGCCCCACAACCATATCTTTTGATTTTCCCACTTTTCAACCAATTGGTCAAAATAGGATCGAGTGCATTGGGACCCAAACCAAAGGTACCTAGCCTAAATTGATATTTTGGATTTTCTATCATAGTCGGACTTTGCATTTGAGATCGTCTCACTAATTTTTTTCCCCATGGAAATTTAGAACCAATGAACACTTCTAAAAAGGGATTTGGTTCTAAAATCAAACAAACTACCCGATAACCAAACTATCAGTCCTAGGAAGTCATAAATGACTTGAGAAAGCTATGAAAAATCCCTATCACTGAAGATAAGTGGAAATATGAAAAATGACCGAAAGGGTCATGGAATTTTGATTTTTATAACCCTTAGAGTATGGGAAACATGATTATTAATCATAATTCTTCTTTTACCCTCTTTTTTTGGGGTTGATTTTTAATGTATTTTTAGACCAAAAACAAAAGTAGCTAATATGGATATCATTATACTCCTTTTGATATGTACATTATCTTTTTGAGAGATTTGGTTTGATTTGATGCAACACAAAAGAAAATATGATAGTTAAAGGGTACAGTGTTGAGATTTGACATTTTAAGACTGGTTTAGCTTTACTTTTTTAATCCAAGCTTGATAGTTAACCATTTATGCAAAGTTATATATATATATACATATATTCTAAGATTATAGGGACATATATGAATATCATTATTGACTTAAGGTATTATTATTATTATGTTGATGTCCATATGGAGATGGTATCAACCTTATCTAAGCCTTATTCTCATTATTATGATGATGATCGAGTTGGGGCTTAAGTTTTTAATATTGGTGTCTCACATTACTCTTTTTTACTATGTTTAAGTGTTATAAATTATGTCATAATTTATTTATAAGTTAGGAGATATTAGCTCATATATACCATAGTGAAATACTTCATTACATAATTGTCACGACCTGAACCAAGGCTTGGCTGTAGTAGGTATCTCAAGTCCAACATGGACTAGAGATCACCTCCTTCACCCAAACTAGTCAACACACCAACCTCAAGTGTTTGATGAATTCCAAACATATAACAAGATAGCGCATAACAAGACTAAGGATAATTCATGATATGTCTATACCAACAACCAGTAATCAGACAACCATCCTTCACCACAACAATCAACCCCCCTCCCAGTCTACAGTAATCCAACAAAGCCTCTACAATAAAGAAATCAATAAAATGTTGGGATATGCCCCCAACAGTAGCCAAAATAATGTCTAAACAAGTTCTAAGACGTAGGAGATTAGGACCATGAAATAAAGCCTTCCGAAGTATGAAATATCACCACTTACATGTCAACTCACAAACTAACTCAAGCACCTGATCACTGTGCAAGAAAAATAGAAGAGGTTTTGGTGCCTAAATTCCATGGGGACACAACGTTCGAAAATGGTTAGCGTTTGGAGTGCTAGTATGTAACTCAGGGATAGACGAATAAAATATTATCAATATTCAAAACAAACTGAAATAACTATATATAATAAGATATATATATATATATAGATATTGTTTTGGGATAGGAAATAAGGTTTAGCATAAATTTAAAAACCTTAACTTGGTCTATGTAGCATAACCATCATATAACAAGGCATCCACGGGATATATGGGTCAAGCTCTCCCCTAGATGGAAGGGCACCAGTGCTTATTTCCACACAAACCAGATAATATCCATATCCGTATATGCATTTTTGTGGGACTCTAACATCCTGACATAATCAAGATGACTTAAGCACCAATGTATCCAATATGGGGGACTTGAACCTCTCATTCATATATTCATTCGGAGGACTCAAACCTTTTGGTCATATAGACACCCGTACAAGCTAGAGGTTTCCAATGTTAGTTCTTTGGACTCTATTTTCTCGGTTACACATCATACTTTAAATCTTAATTAATATATTCATTGCACATATACATCCGTTAATCCAGTTACTTACCAATGACATCCCATTGGTATCATCATTCCAAGCCTACTTACAAGCGTTAAACATGCCATATTTATTATCAATCAACTTGGGACTCAAACCCATTGGCTAAGAAAAGACATCAATTCAATTGAACATATAGGGACTCAAACACATTAGTCTTTCAATTCAATTTATGGTCCTCAAGACCTTTACATAGCCATTCATTCTTCATTAACATTTTTATGCCAAGCATTAGTTTAAAACAAAATTTTAAATTTGTTATAAGATCATTCTCTTTGACAAAGTAATAAATAGGTTCAGGGCATGTCATTATCAAAGCCAAAGACCACAAATTAAGGGTTAATCATAACCTATTAGTTAAACTACAATTCCCATGCACCCATATATGCAAAATCATTATCAGAGCATATGTAATCATAATTAAACCATGAGAAAACAATACTCAACATTATGCATTCAAACCCTCAACCATGGTTTTCAAAACCACCATTAATGACTCATGAACAATATTCTAAACATATGATTTTAGTTAACAAACAATGAAGGAAGAGTCATATGCCTGAGTTACAAAGATTCATGGAGAGAATTTGATTCTTAAGCCCTTAGATAACCACTTTAAAGAAACTCTAGCCCAATATTTCCTAAGAGTTTAGAGAGAGAGTTTAAAGAGTGTTTTAATCTTTGAAAGTGTATAGTGAATGACCAAAACTGTTATAAGATTTGTGGTATTAAAGTCTTGGTATGGGAAATGTCCAAAGTAACCCCAACTTTAAGCAGTAAAATCCCACCTTTGGTCACAAGTCAAGCCATTGACTCATCACCACAAGATACAATTATTAGCATTGAGTCTTCACCAAGATAGCGAATTGGACACCACACACTTTGCAACTTACTACTTCTAGTCCCACTCATCGCGGGAACATACGATCTGTATGGTCTAGTAGTGACCATCACAGAATACTTAAGGCTAAGACACTGGACAACCTAGGACAGGACTCTTTCCACTGTCACATGATCATACGACTTGTGATGAGTGTATCGTAACTAGGATAGAACATGGCCAATAACACACTGGTTTATTTGTTAATGACTTGGGTCCTTAGACCCATGACCCTACTATACAACTCATATGGTGAGTCATCTATAGGGAAATGAGATCAAGCTCAGGAAATTTGCAAAGGCCAAAGTCTCGGGCATTTCAGTCTCCCCACATTAAATGGTTTTTCCTTGGATGATGGGTCGAGGCAACACAAGCATGATTTAAACCCCAAAAATCTCTACTATTACCTTTAACTAAATTACAAAATAAAGATGCCAAGGAAAACAATTTTTCCTTTAACAAAGACGTTAGAAGTACACACATACCTCAAGGAAGAATTTTCAGAATAGGGAATAGGAATGGATACTTGCACTTCATGTCCTTCTCATCTTCCCAATTACCTTCTGCAAACTTTTGGTTCAGCTATAGAACCTTTACCAAAGCCTCATCCTTCATCCCCAACAAACTAACTTGCCAATCCAAAATCCACACCGATACCACCTCATAGGATAAAGAATCCTAAATACAAATGTTCTCTAAGTGAAAAACCAATCATGAATCACCCACAAATTTCCGTAACATAGACACATGGAATAATGAATAAATGGAACTCATGCTAGTGGGAAATTCCAACTCATATGCAATATTACAAACCCTTATCAACACCAAGTATAGTCTAGTATATCAAGGACTGAGCTTCCCCTTCTTTCCAATCTATATTACTCCCTTCATGGGAGACACCTTCAAGCACACCCAATCTCAAACCTCAAATTCCAAGTTCCTTCATCTCATATTTGCATAGGACTTTTGGCGACTTTGGGCAGTCTTAATTCTATTCCTGATCACCTTAACCTTTACAAAATCTTGGTGAACCAAATCCAGGACAAACATCTTCACTTCACCAACCTCAAACCACCCAGTATGAGATCTACACCTTCTACCATACAATGCCTACATTCCAATGCTAGAATGATAACTATTGATATAGGCAAATTCAACGAGAGGAAAGTAGTTATACGAACTACCACCAAAATCAATTACACAATCTCACAACATATCTTCCAAAGTCGAATGGTTCTTTTTTATTGGCCATTCTCTTGTGGTCTAAAGGAGGTGCTAAGGCTCACTTTAGTCCCAAAACCAAGATGAAAAAGTGCTAGAAACATGATGAGAACTGTGTACCTTGATCTAAAATAATCAAGACAGGCGCACCATGCAAATTTACGACCTCCTGAAGGAACAACTTTTCATAGTCCTTGGTAGAATAATTAGTCCTCACTGGCAAGATATGAGAAAACTTAGTCATCCTATGCATAATGACCCAAATGGAGTCACACTAATTCCGCGACAACAAAAGGCCAATAACAAAATATATATTAATTAACTCCCACTTCCACAATGGTAGGTCAATTTCTATGAGAGGACCATAGGGTGTCATGTGCTCCACCTTAACATGATGACACACCATACACTTAGACACAAAGTTGTCTATGTCTCGCTTCATATTATTCCACCAATACATATCCTTGAGATCATTATACATCTTTGTTGAATCGAGATAAACCGTATATCATGATTCACTAGCCTCAACAAAAATACTGCTTCGTAACCCATCAACATCGGGAACAGAC
This sequence comes from Capsicum pubescens, assembly GCA_030864215.1. Classification (NCBI taxonomy): domain Eukaryota; kingdom Viridiplantae; phylum Streptophyta; class Magnoliopsida; order Solanales; family Solanaceae; genus Capsicum; species Capsicum pubescens. The sequence goes on along the minus strand of CM061542.1, from coordinate 191,116,262 downwards.
AACCTACCGTAGTACTGTAAGATACCATCATTACTAATCTCTATGGCCATTACCTTCTGCTTACCCATATCATCTTTGATTTTTATCAAGAGAGGGTCTAATATGTTATTCTCTTTTATTTTTGATCCAAGAGAAGATTATGCCACTTGTTGTACAAACATAACACCATTCTCAAAGTCCAAGAGACGGACTCCAAGATTATCCAAATGGTGAATATCCTTCACTAATTCTCAATTTTCCTGATCTACATGAGCTAGACTCCCCATGGATAACCTGCTAAGAGTATCAACAACTATGTTAGATTTACTTGGATGGTAGTGAAGACTAATATAATAATGTTTCTGCAACTCAAACCACCTTCTTTACCTTAGATTAAGCTCTTTATAAGTGAACACGTATTGTTGGCTCTTATGATTAGAAAAGATATCAACATGGAACCCATATAGATAGTGACACCATATTTTTAACAAGAATACCATGGCTAAAAACTCTAAGTCATGAGTCAAAATGTTGTTCTCATAAAACTTTAGCTATCTAGAGGAATAAGCAACCACCTTATTATGCAGTATTAAAACATAACCTAAACAAACCCGAGAAGCATCACACTTGATGATGAATCCCTTTGTGCCTTTAGGAAGAGTCAAGATTGGATTAAAGTCAACTTATCTTTTAGCTTCTTAGAACAACCCTTGCAAGCATCGGACCATAATAACTTCATCTTCTTCTAAGTTAATTGGATCAATGAGGCAGTAATAAAAGAGAAATATTGTTCAAATATCCTATAGTGCTAGCTAAACCCAAGAAGCTCTGAATATTGGTTGGAGTCAGGGGTTTAGGCAACTTTTTAACAACCACAACCTTTTGAGGATCCACTATGATCCAAACACTAGACACAGCATGACCCAAAAATGTAACAACATTCAACCAAAATTCATATTTAAAGAGCTTAGCATACAACTATTGATTTTTTAAGGTCTGCAACACATTATAGGGGTGATCGACATGATTCTCTTTACTCTTAGAATACAGAAAAATATCATTAATGAAGACAATAAATTTTTTTTAGAAACTGATGAAAAACCCTATTCATCAAATTCATAATTGCCGTCGGGGCATTAGTCACACCAAAAGACATGACCAAGAATTCAAAATGCCCATACTTGGTACGAAAAGCCATCTTAGGGATATATATCTTCTTAATATTTAAAGAATGATACCTAGACTGAAGATTGATCTTAGAGAAGAATTTTGCACCCTGAAGCTGATCTAACAAAATCATCTATCCTCGGAAAAGGGTGATTATTCTTTACCGTTACATTTTTTAATTATAAATAATCACTACACATCCAAAGGGAACCATTCTTCTTATTCACGAATAACATCAATGCACCCTACAAATGAATCTAAGAAGGATGAAACCCTTGATTAAGAGATCTTTCAACTATTTCTTGAGTTCCTTCAACTCAGCTGAGCCATTTTATATGGGGGAATAAAGATAAGACGAGTGTCTAGATCAATATCAACACAAATATTAATCTCCATATTGGGAGGGAAACTAGGAAGATCATCAGGAAAAACCTTCAAAAATTCCCTTACCACGGGAACAGATATCAATAAAGGACCCTCCGAGTTAGAAAATTTAACCCATACCAAATCATAGAGACACCCTATGGAAATTAATTTTTGGGCTCTAAGATATGATATTATCCTCCCTTAGGTGTTTAGGAACCACCTACGGGTATGACAGTCTAAGGACTTATAGCATAAGTGCAACCAATCAATCTCTAATATAATATCAAAATCTACCATGTCTGATTCAAATAGATCTACCAAGATATCTCGACAACCCACAGATACCACACAACCCCTATATACTCTTCTAGCCACCACAGAGTCACCTAATGGGGTAGAAATAGAAAAAAGGTCCAAAATACACTCGGGACCAAAACCAAAATGCACAGCCAAAAATAAGGTCACATAGGAGAGAATGAACCCTGGATCAAGTAAATAGTACATATCATGGGAAAAAAGTTTCAATAGAACAGTAACCATATTGGGAGATGCCTTAAAGTCTTAACGTGAAACAACAACATATAAGTAATTCCAGCTAGTGTCGATAACAGAAGCACAAGTAACACCCTTTGGTGTCAGAGCTGGTGAAGAGGAAATGAGAACCTTATTGTCCCTAAAAAAACCTTATAAGGACAATCATGCTTCATATGGACGATCTAACTATAATTAAAATATTATTTTCTCCCCTTCTCATATTGTCCATGATGCAACTAACCATAAAATCTACAAGGAGGATATGATAGATTGGACTAAGCCTCATTAGCCTCAGATTGGGAACCCTATTTCCCGTAACCTCCATCATGCTGAGAAAAATTATCACCTGACAGCTTCAATTAAGGTGTACTATCCATAAAGAAATAACCAAAACTCCCTCACTTCTTCATAGGACACTTTCCCCATCTTTACCATTCTACTTCTAGCCTTCACCTTGATTACAAAATCTAAATTTCTTACTCTGCCTCTCACCAATCTTAGAATGCTTCTTATTTTCTTCCTCAACCTGCATTGGTATCCTAGTTCAACAAGAAAGCTTTACACTCTAGAATTAGCTTACGGGAAAATCCAAAAGCAAAATTACTTATTCTATCTCTCATGCTAGACACTAAATTAGGAGCATACCTATATAACTAATGGAATTTCAAGTCATACTCTTTGACCGACATCTTACCTTATCTTGGATTCACAAATTCCCCCATTTTTGCCTCCCTAAGTAAAACATCCTGTGTTTTGACCCTTATAAAATTTCTTGAGTTTTCATTCTATGGACCCAATATGAATCATACCCATGAGTCATATGTTAGGGTATGCGTGGTATGTTCCTTTCATATGATTACCAGTATTAGTTGGTGGGATGTTTTTGGTCACTGGAATAGGTACGACTTAGGGTTATAAGTCATAGGTCTTTGCATAAGTCATACCAGGGACTCGTATGGTAGGAATTGTTTGATTCTCCTAATATTTCATTCAACAAGGGATATAGGTTATGGATACAAATCGAATATTATGGTTACAACATGGTTGGATGAGTCATATATTGGATAATATTTGATATAAGGGTTGATGCTTAGATACGAGTGGTAGGTGTTGATTGTATTGGGAGGGTAAGACTCATATAAGTTAGTCGTATCCATGTGATGGGTTTTTAAGGGATTTAAGTAAGGGTATTCTAGATATTTCCCTCTATACACTAATTAGGACCCATGCATTTTAATACACTTAGGAGGTTATTTACCCTATTAGTCTATTTATTAACACCTATAAACTATTCCAAAACACTTCATAATTCTCTCAAAAGCTATTGGGGAAAGAAGGCTAGGGTTTTATCTTGAGGATTGTTATGGGGCTTGACTAGGTGATTTCTTTCAATTAATTCTTTGGTATAAAGTATGATTATCTTTCCTCATTGTTATTTAAACTAAAGTCATGGTTTATATGACTGATTTCATGGTTTTACTATTTCATGATTATGGCTTTCAACTATTATTTAGGGGTTTGATATTTAATGCTTAGTTATGGTTTCCTATGGTTTTAATTATTCTTTTATATAAATTAATAGTATATTTGGACAATTGGATATCATGGTAATGGATTAATGGTCTTTGGAATTGGTTTTGATTATAATATGCCCCAACGTGTTTGATAAAATGCATATAAAGATATGTTCATTACATTGACCTCTTCTAATGGAACTTTTGCATGTTTTACTCTTGGTAAAGAAATTATACATGGTTTAAATAGTTTTAAAAGGCTAAAGGATAAATGTTTATGATTGTGTAGAATATGGAAGTCTCCCAAGTGATTTAATATGGTATATGGAAGGGCACTTGTAAGTCTCCTTAACCTAAATGGTTTTTCTATAGATATTACTTGTAAGTAAGGGGTGGTATAACGATACCACTAATATTGTACTTGGTTAATAAAATGGTAAATAAATTGGTTGGTTATTTAGAAATGGTTTTAATTGGGCATTAAGGAGGGCCATGTAGCAAGAAATGGAAGGTCGCGGTCCTAGTGGGACCAAAACTGGAAACTCATATATGCCGATATAAGGATTGGTCTTTGTTAACCATATGCATGATGTCACACTATTGGGGGATGTACTAGTAATCTCATGGGATACTTCCTTGGTCATGCGGCTACACGTACTGGGGCTCTTGTAATAAGGGAAACTAAACCCATATAGCTCATGGAAGGTGTAGTACAGAGGTACAAAGCCCAGGTGAATGTTTTAATTACATGCTAAACCCAAATCCCCTTTTCTGGCACTGATATATGTGTGGTTGTATGCATTATGGTTGGTTTTACTTGGTTTTATAACTAGCATTATTTTATCCTTATCCGAAGATTCATGCTAGCGGTCACTCGCTAACCCATCTATTGGAAGTTTTATACCCACACTATGAAGGGAAAATTCATTCGACTTCTCCTACATAGTGATTGACTTTTGGAAAGAAATTGGACTGAAGTGGTGAGTTTCTATTCTTTTGGAAGGCATCTTTTCATGTTATGGATATTGTTAGATATTTTGAATTTATTTTGGATAATGGTTTTATCCATGTTTGGGGCATGTCCCAACCAAATTTGTTTACTCTTTTGGATAGAGGCTTTGTGGTACTTCTGGGTGTTGGATGGGTGGGATCAATATTAGTGTTTGCCTTGGCATCTGCATTGGTGTTGAGGCTTACACCCTTCTATGATATTATTGGTTATTCCATCATGTTACATTTTGGGACTTAGTATTATACAATGTTTTAGTAGTCTCTTTGGTTATGGTTTGGTTTATGACCTTTGATTTGGCTTGGTGCGGTTGGATGGTTTATTTTGTATAGGTTTATTTAGTTTGGTCGGTTATGTTTGTGACCCTATCCTAGAGTCTTTATAAGAGATTTTACACTATCTTGTTATATGCTTAAAGTTTAGCCCATCTAAGTCTGGATATAGGTGGTTGGGTTGGGTAATAGTAGGTGGTCTTTGGTCCTGGTTGGACTTGGGATGGCCATTACAACAAAGATCGGGGTCAGGTCGTGTTAAGTTTGTATCAAAGCCTAGGTTCAGGGTCACATGGGAGTACACAAAGCCGTGTCGAGTAGAGTCTCTTTTAGATATGTGAAGCATGCTATACTAATAAGAGAGAGATTGTAAGACATTTTGGAAGGTCTAACTTTCTTGGTATTTGATCTTCAAGCTTGAGTTCACAATCCTAAAATCTTGTCTAATCTGTGTTTGCTCATATTTCAGATCATGCCTCTTGGATCTGAAACAAAAGTAAATTCTTTCATCCCATCTCGGGATTATGTTGAATTGGTACGTCCTACGTCTAGAGTATATCTTTGATCTCATGGTCCAATTCCTAATGGTGCTAGAGTTTCTCCTATTTTGAGTAGTTCTTCTTAGGTCCTTCTGGGCAACGTGACGAACACAAAATTTCATCAGTCTATTAATATTATTTCCCAACTAGTTGCTTCTCAGGCTAAGCAAGGTGCTGCTGGTGCTTTGTCTATTGAGGCTACAAGGGTTGGTCAATTTATGAAGATGGGTCCTCTTACTTTTTCTGGAGTGAATATTGAGGAAGATGGACAAGGCTTCTTGGATGAGATGGAAAAGATCTTTTAGGTGATGTAGGCTAATAATGTAGAGGGGGTTAGCCTTATAACTTATCAGCTCAAGGATGTTTCTTATCAGTGGTATAAGAAGTGGGACAGGGATAGTGGGGATCTAGAAGAGGATGGGTTATAGGAGGCCTTTTCTAATGCCTTCTTGGATCAGTTCTTTTCTCAAGAGTTGAGGGAAGGTAAGATGGAGAAATTTGTGAACCTCAGATAGGGGAGGATGTCAGTAAAGGAATATGATTTATTGTTTCATCAGCTATCTAGGTATCCTCTTGACTTAGTGGTTTATATGAGGTCGAGAATAAGAAAATTTAATTTTGGGTTGAATAAAGATTTTATTTTGAGAGAAAGACTACCTTGATGATTAAAAATATAAACATCTTGAGGTTGACTGTTCATATACAGTAGGTTGAGAATGAGAAGAGGAGGCAAACAGAGTTTGACGATAGGCAAGGAAAGAGGAGTAGGTTTTCTAATTAGGGAGGTTCTTAGTCTCAGTGTTATAGGGATGGTGGAAAATGGAAGAAAAAGAAGTGAGGGAGTTTTAGCTCCTTTTCTGCTAGTGCTCATTTACAGTCGGGAGACAAGCATCATCAAGGTGGTGATAATTCTCAAGCACAGGTTGCCAAATCTAAGGTGAGTGGAGGTAAGTTAGTTTTTTGTGTCCTTCTTGTATATTATGTGGCCATACTTATTGGGGTTACTGCGAGAAGAGACAAATGCTTCAAGTGTTGTTAGGAAAGCCATTGGTTCAAATATTATCTATTTAATAAGGTTTCTATGGGGGTAAATAAGATTCTTATACTTTCATATTCTGCTCCTGAACTTTGTGGTGTGGCATCTTCTTCTATTACTGCTCCTGGTTCTAGGGTTTGTTGAAACAGGTTGTATGCTTTGGCACCCCGACAGAAATTTAAGGCATTAGTTAATGTCATTACTGGTATATTATAACTTTTCTCTAGTGACATTTGTTTCTTGATCAGGGGCCCACTCTTTCTTTTGTGACACCATATATGACTGTATCTTTTGGTTTTGATCCAGAAGTTATTTCGAATCCTTTACCTATTTCTACACCTATAGGTTACTCATTTATTGCTAAGAGAGTCTTACGGGGTGTGTGGTATTTGTTAGTGGAAAGCAGACCTTGGTGGATCTATTTGAGTTGGATATGGTAGATTTTGATGTAATTCTAGGTATGTATTGGCTGGATTCTTGTTATGCATCTCTAGATTGTCGGACCCGTAAGGTTATCTTTAATTTCCCTGGTGAACTGATTATAGAATAGGAAGGTAGTTCCTTAGATCCTAAAGGGAGGTTTATTTCTTATCTTAGAGCTTGGATGTTAATATCCAAGGGTTGCTTTATCACTTTGTCTGGGTTAAAGTTTTTTTCTTGTAAGGTCCTTCTTTACATTCTCTCTCAGGGGTTAGTCAATTTCTAGAGATCTTTTTGGATGATCTTCTTGGTGTCCCTCTATATAGGTAAATAGAGTTTGGTATTTATTTTCTTTTGAACACTCATCTAATTTCTATTCCTTTGTATAAAATGTCTCCGACCGAGTTAAGAGAACTCAAGGAGAAACTTAAGGATCTTCTAGACATGGGGTTTATTCACCCTACAATTTCTACTTGGGGTGCACTTGTGTTGTTTGTATCTAAGAAGAATGGTTCTCTTTAGATATGCATTGACTACAGGCAGTTGAACAACGTGATGGCTAAGAATAAATATCCTTTTTCTCAAATAAATGACTTGTTTCACTTATATAAAGGTGCCAAATTCTTCTCCAATGTAGATCTCCAGTCTGGGTACCATCAGATTAAGATTAGGGAGGTGGATATACCTAAGATAGCTTTTCATACCTGGTATAGAAATTTTGAGTTCTTAGTGATGTTATTTTAGTTGACTAACGCTACAAAAATATTTATGGACTTGATGAATAGAGTTTTTAGAGAGTATTTGGATCTCTTCATCATTGTGTTTATTGATGATGTTCTGGTTTATTCAAAGAATGAGGTGGATCATACTAATTACCTCCGTGTGGTGTTGTAGACCTTAAAGTAACTATAGTTGTATGCCAAGTTCTCTAAGTGTGTATTTTGGTTGAACGCTGTGACTTTGTTAGGTCATAAAATTTCTAGCGAATGGATCATGATTAATCTACAGAAGGTTGTTGTGGTGAAAAAGTGGCCTAGGCCCATGACTCCATCCAATATTCAGAGCTTCTTGGGTTTAGCCGGGTATTAGAGGAGGTTTGTGGAAATATTTTCTTTGATAGATGCTTCTTTGACTAAGTTGACTCATAAGAAGGATAAGTTATCTTGGTCCAATGCTTGTGAAGGGAGTTTTGAGAAGTTTAATAATAAGTTGAATTCGGCTCCAATTCTGACTTTGCTGAAGGGCAATGATGGGTTTATGGTTTATTGTGATGCATCTTGAGTAGGGATGTGTTGTATTTTGATGTAGCATGGAAAGGTGATTGCCTATGCTTCCAGGAAGTTGAAGGTGCATGAGATGAATTATCCTACTCATTATTCAGAGTGGTTGGTAGTTTTGTTTGCTTTAAAAATATGGCGACATTATCTGTATGGTGTTCATGTTTATATCTTTTCTCATCACAAGAGTCTTCAGTACGTTTTCACCCAGAATGATCTTAATCTCAGGCAAAGAAGATGGATTGAGCTTCTAAGGGTCTATGATAAGAGTCTTCACTGTCACCCAGGTAAGGCTAATGTTGTTGTTGATGCTCTTAGTAGGTTGTCCATGGGGTGTTTAGCTCATGTAAAGTAAGGAAAGTGGGAATTAGTGAAGGATATTCACCGTTTGGCTAATATTAGAGTTCTCATTTTGGACTCTACAGATAGTGGTATGATGGTGCAAGAAGTGGTTCGATCTTCTCTTAGTGTGGAGATTAAGGAAAAAAAGTGCTGGATCCTGTCTTGATGAAAATCAAGAGTGATGTTAGTGGGCAAAAGGTAGTGGTGTTTTAGATCAGTGGTGATGGTACTTACGGTACCAAGAGAGGTTGTGCCTTCCTGATTTCCGATAGGTTGTGGTAAAGGGTTTTGGTAGAGGTGCATGATTCGTGCTATGTTTTTTTTCCCCAGATCAACTAAGATGTATAATGATCTTAAGAAGATCTATTGGTGGAATAGCATGAAAAAAGATGTGGTTTATTTTATGGCCAAGTGTATCGTGTGTCAACACGTTATAGTTGAGCACACGAGGCCAGGATAGTTGTATCAAGAATTTGATTTTCTCAAATGGAAGTGAGAAATTATCAATATGGAATTTTTTATCGGTCTTCCTCGATCTCGAAATCAGTCTGATTCAATTTGGGTCATCATGGATAGGATGACTAAGTCTCACTTTTTGCCAGTGCGGACTACCTTTTTGGCAGAGGACTCTGCGAAGCTATATCTTCAGGAGATAGTGAAACTACATGCTGTAACTATTTTGATTATTTCTAATCGTGGTACTTAGTTTACATCTCATTTCTAGCGGTATTTAAAGAAAGGGTTAGGGACTAAGTTTAGTCTGAGTACTGCTTTTCATCCACAGTTAGATGGGCAAGTAGATAGAACTATTCAGACATTATAGGATATGCTTCGGGCCTATGTGATTGACTATGGTGGCAATTGGGTTGAGTGTCTACCTTTGGTCAAGTTTTCTTATAATAATAGCTATTATTCGAGTTTTGGTATATCTTCTTTTGAGACGTTGTTTGGTAGGAGGTGTAGATCTCATATTAGTTGGTTTAAGCTTGGGTAGGTGGACATATTTAGCTCGAATTTGTTTTATCAAGCGATGGAGAAGGTCAAGTTATTTCGGGATAGGATTAAAGCTTCTCAGTATATTGATGTTAGGCATAAAGAATTGGAGTTTGAGGTCAGGGATAAGGTGTTCCTCAAGGTGTCTACAATAAAAGGAGTCGTGCCGTTTGAAAAAAAAGTGAAACTAAGTCTTTGATATTTTGGTCCTTATGATACCTTGCGGAAGGTGGGAAATGTTTCTTATGAGTTGGAGTTTCCATAATCCGAACCTAATATGATTCATGGGTACGAATCATTTTTTGGGGTACGAGAGGTATGGTCCTATCGTATGGTGACTAGTGTTAGTTGGTGGGATTGTTATGGTCACTAGAATGGCTACGACTTAGGGGTATGATTCATAGGGCTTGGTACATGTCGTACCAGGGACTCATATGGTGGGCAGTAATTGATCCTCCTTGTATTTCATTTTACCAGGGATATGCGTTATGGATATAGATCGTATGTTGTGGTTACAACTTTTTTGGATGGGTCATATACTAGACAGTGTTTGATCCAAGGGTTGAGGCTTGGTTATGAGTGGTGGGTACCGATCGTATTAGGATGGTATGACTCGAAATTGGTCAGTCGTATTCCTGTGATGGGTTTTTAAGGGATTTAAGTGGGGCTATTCTGGAAATTTTCCTACTTACCCTAATAGGACCCACAACTTCTAAAACACTTAGAAGGTTATTTAGCATATTATTCTATTTTTTAACACTTAGAAACTATTTCAAAGCACTCTATAATTCTCTCAAGAGTTTTTCGGGATGAAGGCCAGGGTTTTATATTAAGGATTGCCTTGGGGCTTGTCTTGGTGATTTCATTCCATCAATTCATTGGTATAAGGCATGACTATCTTCCCTCATTGTAATTTAAACAAAAATCATGGTTTATATGATTGATTTCATGGTTTTACTATTTCATGATTATGGCTTTCAATTATTATTTGGGGTTTTTGATATTAAATGTATTGTTATGGTTTCCTATCATTTTAATTATGATTTTATATGAATTAATGGTGGATTTGGACAATTTGATTCCATGGTAATAGTTTAATGGTCTTTGGGATTTGTTATGGTTATAATATGTCCCCAAGATGTTTGATAAAACGCTTAAAAAGATATGTTAATTGTATAGACTTATTTTAATAGAACTCTGGCATGTTTTAAACTTGGTAAAGGAATTATGCATGGTTTAAATGGTTTGAAAAGGCTAAAGACTAAATTTTTATGCTTTTGGGGAACATGGAAGTCTCCCAAGTGGTTTAATGTGTTATATGGAAGGTCACTTGAAAGTCTCCTTCCCTAAATGGTTTGGCTATTGATATTACTTGCAAGTAAGGGATGGTATGACGATACCACTAATATTTACCTTGGTTAATAAAATGTTAAATGGATGGGTTAGTAATTTGGAAACTATTTTAATTCGGCATTAATTGCGGGGTGCGTAGAAAAGCTGTGGAAGGTGGTGGTCCCAAGGGTACCAAAATTGGAAAATCGTATTTGCTGATATGAGGATTGGTCTTAGTGGACCGTGTGAATGATGTAACACTATTTGGTGATGTACCAGTCATCCCATGGTATACTTTCCCGATCGTGCATCTACATGCACTGGGGCCCTTTCAGCAGCGGGAGATAAACCCATATAGCCCGTGGGTAGTTTTAGATGGCCAAGCTACATAGCACAGGTAAAGGTTTTAAATGCATGCTAAACCCGAATCCCCTTTCCCGACACTTTTATATGTATGGTTGTATTCCATATGGATGGTTTTACTTGGTTTTATAACTGATATTATTTTATCCTTATCCTTGGATTCATGCTAGCGGTCACTCACTAACCTGTCTACTGGCGAGTGTATACCCACTCTATGAAGGAACCGGCCATTTGACTCCTCCTATATATTGATTGACTCGGGGATAGCATTTGGACTGAAGTGGTGAGCTTTCATCCTTTCGGAAGGCATCATTTCATGCTATGGATATTGTTAGACATTTTGACATTATTTATGATATTTGTTTAGGGCATGGTTGAGGACATGTCCCAACCGGATTTGCTTACACTTTTGGATAGAGGCTTTATGCTACTTCTAGAGGTTGGTATGGGCGAGATTGATATTGGCATTTGTCTTGGCATCGAAATTAGTGTTGAGGCTTACACCCTTGGATGATATTATTGGTTGTGCCATTGTATTTCATTTTGGGACTGATTATCATACTATGTTTTGACATTCTCTTTCGCTATGGTCTGGTTTATGGTCTTCGGTTTGGCTTGGTACAGTTGGATGGTTGATTTGGTACGGGTGAATTCGGTTTGGTCGGTCATGGTTGTAACCTTATCCTAGAGTTTTCAAGTGAGATTTTATGTTATCTTGTTATATGCTCAAAATTCAGTCCATCTAAGGTTGGAATAGGTGGTTAGGTTGGGTAACAGGGGGTAGTCCTCAGTCTTGGTTAGACTTGTGATGATTATAACGACAAGGCCCAGCGTCTGGTCGTGTCACTCAGCTGCTGAGGAAAGATGTGGTCCAAAAAGGCCCTAGAGAAGTCATCCCACAGTACAGTGTCAACATCATCTCCCCTAGACTGTTCCCACACCTTATACCACTTGTTTTCCACATCTTTCCATTGATAGGAAGCAAACTCCACACTTTCAAAAACTAAAGTATGCATAATCCGGATGATCTTCTACTTCTCATCAAGAAAAGCTTGAGGATCCTCCTTAACCTTAGCACCAATAAAAGTTGGAGGACTCAACCTCATGAATTTTCCAACCCTAATGGCCTTAAAAGAAGGAATACCAGCTCAAACTGAGAAGCTACCTATTGAGCCAACATATTAATAGACTGATGAAACTCAATATTTTTCATATCATCTTGAGGATCTCGAAGAGGGATAGAGGGAACCAGTGAAACATTCGAAGGTCAATCAGTAACTGAACTCTATAAAAGGGGCATGTCCCATCAATATTGTCCCAAAGTGGAACAGAGGAGTTTCCATGAGCTTTAGATCATCTGGAAGGCATGATCTAAAAAACAAACAAACAGGAATTAGTGGACTCCATGATGTTAGACTCTATAGCTTGAAATAGAACAACAGAAAAGAAAAACATTCCTAAATGTCTCATAGCCTCTCTCTTATAAGTGTGGCACACTACAAACCCATAAAAGAGACTCTACATAACACGGATTTGTGGACACCTAATTGACCATGAACCTAGGCTCTAATTCAACCTTTGTCATGAACCACACCAGTCCTAACCGTGACGGGTATCTCAAGTCTCATGTGGATTTGAGATCACCCCCATCACCTAACCTAGTCAGCACTACAACCTCAAGTGTCCAATGAATTCTTAACACTATATAACATAACACATAACAAAACAAAGGATAATTCATGATATATCTATACAAACCACAGGCAACTGAACAACCATCGATCACAACAATAATAAACAAAACCACCCAAGTCCACAATAATCCACAAAGCCTCTACAATACAAAAATAAATAAAATGTCAATTCATGCCCCCGATAATATCCAAAACAATGTCTAAACAAGTTCAAAGACATAGGAAATAAGTACCATGAAATAAAGCCTTCTAAAGTAAGGAAGATCACCACATCAATGTCAACTCATGAACTAACTTGAGCACCTAATCACTGCACCAGATAAGTAGAAGAGGTTCCAGTGCCTGTATCACATGGAGATACATCATTCAGAGATGGATAGGGGTTGGAGAAATAACATATAACTCAAGGATAGAGGAATAAAATAGTGCCATCATTCAAACTCAAATCAAACAACCATATGCAATAAATTATTTACATATATATCGTACAAATATAGGTAACAAGGTTAAGTATTAGCATAACCATCGTATAACAAGGTACCCACAGTTTATATGGGCTGAGCTCTATCATAGATGAAAGGGCCCAGTGCCTGTAGCCGTACGAACCAGAGAATATCCATATCTGTATATACCTTTATGGTGGACTCAAACCTCCAGGAATAATGAATGTGAATTATGCACCAATATATATAATATGGAGGACTCAAACCTCCCATTCATATATTCATTTGAGGAACTCAAACCTCTTGATCATATAAACACCCGCACCGGCTAGCACGGTTTCTAGTGTTAGTCCTTTGGAATCCACTTTCACGGCCTGTTTGTGTATCCCACATTAAAGAACAATAAAAAAATTCATTATGCATATCCAACCGTTAATATAGTTACTTACCAAAGGCATCCCGTTGGTATTGTCATACCAACCTCACTTACAAGTATACAACATGCCATATTCATTATTAATCAACTTAGGACATGAACCTATTGTCTAAACAATGACATCAATTCCATTCAACATTTAGGTACTCAAACAAAGTATTTAAATTCAATTTATGGTCCTCAATACGCTTACAAATCCATTCATCCTTCATTAACATTCTTCTGCCAAGCATTAGTTCAAAAAAAAATTATTAACTTCATACAAAATCATTCTCTTTAACTATTTCATAAATAGGTTGAGGACATATCGTTATGAAAAGCTAAAGACCAAAATATTTAGGGTTAGTTAAACCATATTTCCCATGCACCCATAGGTGTAAAACCATTATTAGAATATGTGTAATCATATTTAAAACATCAAAAAACAATACTCAACATTATACATTAAAACCCTCAACTATGGTTTTCAAATGCACCATTAATGACTCATGAATAATTCTCTAAGCATATTATTTTGGTGAACTAATAGTGAAGGAAGAGTCATATGCCTGAGTTATGAAGATTCGCACAGATAATTTGATCCTTAAGCCCTTAGATGACCACATTGATGAAACCCTAGCCCAATCATTCTTCAGAGGTTTGATAGAGAGAGAGACTTTTAGGAGTGTTTTAATCTTTTCATGTTTATAATGAATGACCAAAAGGTGTTATAAGATATGGGGTCTTAAGGTCTTAGGGTAAAAAATATCCAAAGTACCCCATCTTTAAGTTGTAAAATCCCATCTTTGGTGAAGAGTTAAGCCATTGACTCATCACTACAACATATAACTCATACCATTGAGTCATCACTAATACATAGAATTGGACACCATACACTATCCAACTTATTACTTCTTAGTCCCACTAATCACTTTACCATATGACATATAAGGTTTTGACACTGTACAATTTATGACTGGACCCTATCCACTCATTACATGATCATACAACTCATGAGAAGTCTCTCGTAACTCGGATAAAACTTGGCTAATAACACACTACTTTGTTAATAACTTGGATCTCTAAACCCGTAACCACACCGTATGACTAGTATGGTAAGTAGACCCGTAACCACACCATACGACTTGTATGGTGATCCATCTACAAGGCAACAAGCTCAAACTCAGGAAATTTGCAAGGGTTAATGTTTGGGGCATTTAAACTATATTGATTTGGTTTGAGAATGCATTCATAATCATTGAATTCGTGCTATTGAGAAAAAATAGTTTTAAAATAAAAATAAAACACACTAGAAAACCCCTTGATTGAAGAATGCGTTAAAATTGTTTATTGAGATATGTGATGGTGAATGTCTATGTGTTGTGAACCCCCATGATGTCCTATATTGTTTTCTTTGTCTTAGAAGGTGTGTGCAAGGTAATATTGTGAAATTAAATTATGGTCCTTGCACTGAATTGCATCATTTGCATTCCTTTAATGTGTTTGATATTGCAAATTTAGTGTTTTTATATATTTATATCAGTGTATACTTCTTTGTATTTTATTATTATATTTGTCAAATTATTAGGACATACAATTTTGATCCACTGTGTGAACTTTTTTGTATGAAGGTGGTAACATGCTTATAGTATCTTTTACTTGTTTGTTTTTTTATCGGTAAGACTATGATGCCTACCGAGTACAAGTGCATTGTACTCACTCCTACTTTTTGTACACCTTCATTGCAAACATTGTATGAGTGCAACCTATAGAGCATGAGATCATGCAAAGTAGCGGCTGACTTGGAGTGCTGGTGAGCTCTTGTGTTTTGGGGCATATTTTGTCTCCTATATTTATTTTGTCTTTATTTTTCTTTTCTGGGAGAGATTTATGTATTATAGATTCTGTGCTATTTTATTAGTGGTTTTTCTCATGACATCAGATTAACGTATTGGGGTTGTATTTTTTTCAATTTGGTATATTGTTGTTTATTTATATTATGGCCAAATGTTATCATGAAGTCATGTATTGGGTTTATTTATTTATTTATTTTCTTCATTTTTCTCTCTTTGGGTGTTGGTCTTACCTACCTTGTGTAAGGATAGGGTAGGTCCCATCATGACCATATATTTTTGGACATGACGTATTAATTTTAAAGTGCATGGCTCATTGGTATCATATGTAAAAGAGTGGGATATCTTATAGGGTCTCTCAGATCGATACATTGACGTCCATATCTATCTTCATGAGATTGTAGGATATTTTTAGGAAAAATTCTCTAACTTAATTGAGTGTCTTGTTCATGTGCAGTATTCTATAATTGTATTACACTCTTTTTACATAGATAGTAAGGAGTATATCTGGATTATTTAAGGATGTTGATCCAACATGCATTGTTCGAGCCCAAGTTAGAAGTTAAGGTAGGGGTTGCGGCAAGGTTAAAGATAGAGGGAAGACATGAGGAATGTCTATGGCTAGAGGATATTTAGAGTGGACTCTACTAAGCCTAATATATATCATGATAAGGCAACGTATCGGACAGAGGATATGGGACCAACTCAGGCCACTTAGGATTTTATTATTACTTCGATATTACAAGATTTGTATATTTGTATTTTAAGTAATTTGTATGGCATTCTCTATATATGTATTTTATCAGGTACACTGATATGCCAAGGTTATGACATTTTTTTCGCTTAAAATAAGAAAAACGTGTAGGAACTTGGGTATTACTGTTATATATGTTCTGTGTTTGTATTTATCTTGCAGAAAATAATGTTCGGAGCAAATATTTTGAAAAATAGATTAAGAGTTGCTAAAATGGTAACCCTTGATTAAACCTATGACTCATGGGAAGTACCTACGAATTGTGAGTAGCATTAGTAAGTTGATGTTCTAAAGATAAATGTTGGGTTTGATTTCTGCGAGGCTACCCATATCTTGTAGTTTCTACCTACTAATGGTGACTAGCCATCGTGAGTTGAGGTTGATTCATATGAGGTTATCTATGATTCATAGGTTGTACCTACTAATCATGATTTTCCACCATTAGTTGAGGTTTTGAAAGTTTGAAGTTTCCTCTTATTTCCACGAGACTAAGGCACGATTCATGGGTGGTACCTACAATGCAACCCACGAATCGTAAGTTGTTGTTAACCCAGATTTCCTGCAGTATTTAGGATAGGTTTTGTTTTTTTATCTATAAATAGTTCTTGTATATTTTATGATCAATTTAGGAAATTAACATACTTTTTACATTGTTTTGAGTTCTTAGATACATTATTGATCTTTGAATTATTATTCTTCGTTTTTAGGGTTTATAATTGAATTGATATTTTGAGTTTTTCATATTTTTCTTTGTAAGTTCATCATCGTTCTTTCATCTATGTAATATTTGTTTGATCTTAAAACCATGAGTAGAAAAATCACCTAACTAGGGTTTTGGGAACCCTGATGGATTAACAAACTAGATTTACAGAAAAGTCATACTAGATTAGTATTCCTGCATTGATTACTATATCCTTCGCTTTGATTGCTTTTCTAATGGTCGCAAATATTAGGAACTCACCCATATTGGATACTTGCTTGAGAGAGAGGTAGATATTAGAAAAAGAAGTTAACATGAGCAATTTGAATCTATCAACCTTCATCCAATTAACTTGAGATTCAAAGGAGGTAGTTAATATGAAATCATAAAACAAGGGTTAGTAAGGCGATGCTCTTACACCGAGAAGAGATGGGTTAAATTCACCCAAAACAAGGTTGAGAGACTGTTAGGTTATTGAGATAGTTTGACAAGTATGAATAGTCTTGTGGAGTTATGAAGTCAGGGGTATCCAATGCTACGACCCGTATCATATTGATTACAACCCTAACAACCGAACAATTATTATTGTTACTCTAATTGTTATAAAACACCATTTTCTAATTTGCACAAATTCCAATTACATCAACAAGATCTTGATAGAAATTTAGACTATACCTTGTGGGATTAACCCTAACATAGTTGGGTTCTATATTTAATTAATGATCGCTTTATACTTTCTTAGTGGTGAAATTTGGGCAACATTAAATTTTGGCACCGTTGTTGGGGAATACAATTACAAATTAATTGATTGAGTTTGTTGAAATTGTTGGTTTAGTTTGTTGATTTGTGGGTTTCTATGATTCCTATGGCACGTGATAGTGTATGCCTAGTACACAACATCAAGGCAATCCCCTGATTCCAACTAACCCTAAGTTTTAATGTACCTTATCATAGAATCATAAGATTTAGTGATAAGAAGCTTATAATTAATGAACCCTATAGGAAAAGGTTCATAATGACCTAAGTACATTGAATCGACCATCTACACACGGTGTTCATGAAACTATGGAGTAGGACACTTCTCATTTAATGGATAAAGAAAATACAAGTCAAGTATCTGCCTTGTCATGACCCAAACTAGGCCCTATCCATGATGGGCGTCTCAAGTTCCACATGGATCGGAGATCACCCCGTTTTACCTAACCGAACCAACATAATGCCCTCAATTGTCAGATGAATTCAAAACATATAAAAAGAAAGTGCATAACAAAACCAAGGATGATTCATGATATGTCTAAACCAACCATCGGTAACCAAAAAATTATCCGTCACCAAAACAATCAACCAAACCACCCAAGTCAATAGTAGTCCGACATAGCCTCTACCAAATTGAAAGTCAATAAAATGTTGGGACATTCCCCCGACAATAGCCAAAACTAATATCCAAGGGATAGTCAAAACGTAAAAAAAACTACAATACTAACTCAGGTCTTTCAAAGGAAGGAAGATCACCACTTCAATCTGACTCGCTAGCTGATCCCAAAACTAATTTACCAAGCAAGAAAGGTGGAAGTATAGCCAGTTCCTGCACTGCGTGGGGATACAACATTTGAAGATGGTTAGCGGTTGGAGAATTACCATGTAACTTAGGGATATAGGAACAATAAAATTCCATGATAATAGTTCAAAAAAATACAACATTCATTGAACAATATCATATGAAATACATAAACATATATAACACCACATGCTGGGTAGGGAATAAGGTTTAGCATGAACTTTGAAAACCATAACATGGGTTGTGTATTTTTAACATAAAAAAAAGACAACCATGGGCTATATAGGCCTATCTCTCCCCTAGATGGAAGGTCCTTATAGTGTGTTGCCGCATGAAATAGATTATATCCATATCCTTATATGCATTTATGGGCAACTCGAATCTCCTGGCATAGTCAAGGTGACATAAGCCCCAATATATAAAATATGGGGGACGCGAACCTCCTATTCAGACATTTAGTTTGGGGGACTCAAACCTCCTAGTCATTTATACACCGGCACCGGCTAGAGAATTTTCTAGTGTTAGTCCATCGGGACCTCCACTTTTACCGCTTGGCTACACATCCCACTTTAAAACCCAATTTAAAAGATTCATTGCTCAATTGTGATTATTAATTCAGTTTATCCATAGAGGAAATGCATTGGTAGCATCATACCAACCTGACTTACAAGTGCACAACATTCCAAGATAATTACTACATAAATTTGGGACTCAAATCCAGTTTTTTTTAAAAAAACATCAATCAATATGTCATATTGGGACTCGACCCATTATACTACCCAACCCCCAAGTCTTCAGTTTACTTTGATTTATGGCCACCAAGTCCCTTTCAAAGTCATTCACCAATTATTAACATTCTTATGCCAAATCCTTAGTTCAAAACACAATTTAAACTTTGTGACAATTTCATTCTCATTGACAATTTCACAAACAGGTTGAGGGCATGCCATTATCAAAGCCAAAATCATCAAATTTGGGTTCAACCATGACACCTAAATTAAATCACCACTCCCATGCATCCACGTGTACAAAACCAAAAATAAAAATGCATAATAAGAATTTGAACAATTGAAAACAATATTCAATGATATGCATTCAAACCCGTCAACCTTGGTTTCAAAATCCCCATTAATGATTCATGAAAAATAATTTTAAAATATGATTTTAGTAAAGTAACAATGAGGGAAGTGTCACATGCCTGAATTACAAAGATTCATGGAGAGAAATTGAATCTTGAACACTTAGATGATTACTTTGGAAAAACCCTAGACAATGTTACTTGATAGAATTTAGAGAGAGTAAAGAGGGTATTTAATATTTTAAATTATGGAATGAACAACCAAAAAGTGTTATATGGACACGGGGGCTTAAGGGTTTTGAGTGGGAAATGTCCAAAGTGCCACAAATTAAAGTTGTTAAAAGTCATTCTTGGTTACGAGATAAAACACTGATTCGTCACCTCATCGTATGAATCGTAGCCATAAATCGCATCCTAGAAAGTGATTTGGATACCCACACACTATGCATCATACAAATCTATGATACCAACTCGTGACCTAATGATACAACTCATATAGTCTAGTCGTACCCAAGATAGAATCCAAAGGGATTGTCTCACAACTCGTAGTGAGTCACTCATACTAAGAGCAAAATCTAGCCAGTTACACAGTGGTTTGGTCATGAATTGGGTCCCTAGAAATTTAAGGAAACCATACGATACATATGGTGAGTATTCTACAGGGAAGAGATCTCAATGCTAATGGAATTTTTATTGGCCAAAGCTTGGGGTATTTAAGTCTCCCCCTTAGGATCATTCGTCCTCGAATGATGGGTCAAGGAAACACAAGCATGAGTGGACTTCATATACTTCTACTCTTACCTTTTACTATGTTAGAAAACAAAGATGCCAAGGAAATCATCCTTTTCCTTAAGAAAAATAGAAAACATAGATATTAGGAATATACACATACCTCAGGCACGAATTTCCATAATGGGGAATAGAAACGGAAACTTGGACTTCATGTCCTCCTCGGTTTCCAAACTACCTTCCTCGAACTTTTGGTTCCGCAATAGAACCTTTACCGAAGCCACTTCCTTCATCCACAACCGATGAACTTGCCGATCCAAGATCCCCACGGGACCTCCTTATAGGACAAAGAATCTGAACTACCAACGTTCTTCAAGGTAACTACCAATGATCAATCACCCACGCATTTTTGCATCATAGACACGTGGAATACCAAGTGAATGTAACTCATGCTAGAGGAAAACTCCAACTCCTATGTAACATTACCAACCCTTCTCAAAACCATGTACGGGCACATATCGGGGACTGAGCTTGCCCTTGTTTCTAAACTGCATTACTCCCTTCATGGGAGATACCTTCAAGAACACCAAATCTCCAACCTCAAACTCCAACTTTGTTTACCTTATATCCCCATAAGACTTTTGGAAACTTTGGGAATTCTTAATCCTATTCAGATTACCTTTACCTTTTCCATAGCTTGGTGAACCAAATTTGGACCAAACATCTCCGCCTTACCAACCTCGAACCACCCAATCAGAGATCTACACCTCCTACCATACAATGCCTTAAATATTTTCGTACTAATACTAGAATGGTAACTATTAATATAAGAAAATTCAATAAGGGGAAAGTGGTCATACCAACTACCACCAAAGTTGATTACATAAGCTCGCATCATACCTTTCAAAGCCTGAATGGTTCTTCCTACTTGGCCATCCTCCTGGGAGTGAAAGGAGGTGGTAAGGATCACTTTAGTACCTAAACCACACTGAAAAGAGCACCAAAAATGTAATGAAAACTAAGTACCACAATAAAAAATAAACGAGGCAGATGCACCATGTGAATTTACGACCACCTGAAGGAACAACTTTGCATAGACCTCAGTAGAATAATTAGTCCACACAAGAAAGAAGTAAGTGGAATTAGTCATACTATCCACGATGACCCAAATGGAGGCATACTATTTACGCACCTGCAGAAGATCAATAATGAAATTCATATTAAATACCTCCTATTTCCACACCAGCAGTTTAATATCTTGGATTAGCCCACTAGGTCTCATGTGCTCTACGTTCACTTGCTGACACACCTTACACTTAGTCACAAACATGGATCTGTCTTATTTCATATTATTCTACCAATAAATATCCTGGAGATCATGATACATCTTTGTTGAACCTGGATGAACCCTATACAACGATTCATAGGCCTAGCGAAAATCCGGCCCTAAAACCTATCAACATCAGGAATGTACAACCTCCCTTGGTACCTCAAGATGCTATCACTTCCATCTCAGAGGTCATCACATTTTGCTTTCCACATCATCCTTGACCTTCATAAATAATGGGTCTAATATTTGATTCTTCTTTATTTTAAAACCAAGAGATGATTGTGCCACCCATTTCAAAATACACCACCATCCTCAGAGTCCAAGAGACAAACTCCAAGGATAGCCATGAGGTGAATATCCTTCACAAATTCCCTCTTATCCTTCCCCATGTGCAACATGCTACCCATTAATAACCGCTAAGAGCATTAGCAACCACGTTAGCTTTACCTGGAAGGTAGTGAAGGATCATATCATAGTCCTTCAGAAACTCAATCCACCTTCTTTGCTTTAGATTAGCTATTTCTGGATGAATACATACTACATGATCATATGATTAGAAAAGATATCAACATGGGACCCATATAAATAGTGATATCAAATTTTTAATGTGAACACCATGACTAACTACTCAAATTCATGAGTTTGATAGTTCTTCTCAAAAACCTTAAACTATCTAGAGGAATAAGCAACCACCTTACCATGCTGCATCAAAACACAACCTAAAAAAACCCGAGATGCATCACAATTGACAATAAATCCCCCGATTCCTTCAGGCAAAGTCATGACCGGAGCTGAAGTCAACAATCTTTCAGCTTCTTAAAGCTACCCTCGCAAACATCAGACCACAAAAACTTTACCTTCTTTAGAGACAACTTTAGCAATGGGGCAACAATGAAAGATAAACTTTCCACAAACCTTCTGTAATTACCGATTAAACACTTTCGTAATTAAACTACTGATCTTTTAGGGTATGCAACACAATGTGAAGGTGATTGGCATGATCCACCTCGCTTTTAGAGTACACCAAAATATCATCTATGAATATGATGACAAACAAATCCAAAAACTGATAGAATAATTTATTCATCAAGTTCATGAATGTCGTTGGGGCATTAGTAAAACTAAAAGACATGACTAATAATTCAGACTACCTATATCATGTGCAGAAAGAAGTCTTAAGCATATCCACCTCCCTAATCTTTAATTGATGATACCTGGATAGAAGATTAATCCTAGAGGAAAACTTGGGACCCTAAAGCTGATCAAACAAATCATCTATCCTTGAACGGTGGTGTTTATTCATTACCATTACCTTATTGAATTTCCAATAATTAATAGTTATTTGGTGGGAACCATCTTTCTTATGCACAAATAATACTTGTGCACCCCATTGATAAATACTAGGATGAATAAAACCCTTTTCTAAAAGATTCTTCAACTTCTTCTTGAGTTTCTTCAACTCAATTGGAGCCATTCTATATGGGGGAATAGAGTTAGGACGAGTGTCTGGAACAAGATCAATACAAAAATCAATAACTCTATTGGGATGGACACCAAGAAGATCATCAGGAAAAACCTATGGGAATTCACTAGCTATGGGAACTGCTATAAATGAATGACCCTCTGAGGTAGAATTACTAACCCAGACCAAATGATAGAGACATCCCTTGGAAATTAATTTACTGGCTCTAAGATACGAAATGAACCTCCCCGTAGTCTTTAGGGAACTTCTCTCTCATTTAACAATTGGTTCATTATGGAATTTAAACATGACCTTACAGGTACGAAAGTATAAAGATGCATAACACAAGTGCAGCCAGTCCATCCCTAAAATAACATCAAAGTTAAACATGTCTAACTCTATCAGATCCACAAGAGCTTCTCTATTACCAATAGATACCACACAACCACTGTAGACTCTTCTAGCAACCACATAGTCTCCGATTGGGGTAGAAAAAGAAAAAGGATTAGAAATACACTCAAGACCAAATCCAAAATACACATCCATAAGTAGGGTCACATAAGAAAGATATGACTCTCGATTAAGTAAATAGTACACATCACAGGAAAAAAGTTTCAAAATACCAGTAACCACATTTAGAGACGCCTCAGACTCCTAATGACTAGTAAGAGCATAAAGGCAGTTTCGACCAGTGTTAAAGCAAAAGTGGTACTCTTTGGTGCAGGAGCTGATAAAATGGCAAGATAGATCTTATTTTTCCCAGGAGAATCTCTAGAGGGACAATCCTATTGTATATGTCTGATCTAACCATACATAAAACCTTAGTTTCTCCCTTCTCGCATCGGACATAGTGGTGCTGACCATAAATTCTATAAAAAAAGTAGGATGGTGATGAGTGGGCCCTACTGGTATGTGATTAGGAACCTTGTTCCCTAAAAGCATTACTATCCCAAAAACATCGGTCACTAGAAGACTTTGGGTAAGGAAAACTAGCGATCGAATAAGAGTTAAGACTCCCTCAGTTCTTTGACTTAGACCACTTTCTGCTCTGTTGTTGAGTTCAACCCTTTTTTGAATACCAAAATTTCTTACTCTACATCTCACAAATCACAACTTGCTTTTTTTTCTTCTATTCGACCTACTGCATATAAACTATAAGTCAAGAAATGTCTCTATCCATGTTTAGCTAGGCAACCTTACTCTTCAGAATTAAATCTCAAAATAACTCGAAAGTGAACTTCCTTATTCTAGCCCTCATGATAGATACCAACTTAGAAGAATACCTAGAAAACTAATGAAATTTCAAGGCATACTCCTAGATTATCATTCATACTTGTCTCAAGTTAACAAATTCTTCTGCCTTTGCCTCCATCAACTCCTGAGGAATGAAGCGGTCCAAAAATACACTAGAAAAATCATCCCATAAGGCAGAACACACATATTCACCTCTCAACTATTTCCATTCTTTGTACCACTAGTACGCTAAAAAGTTTAGTTGGTAGGAAACAAACTTTACACCTTTAACCACTAAAGCATGAATAACTCAGAAGATCTTCTCCGTCTTATAAATAGAACTTTGAGGATTCTTCTCAACCATAATACTAATAAACATTGGAAGATGCAACCTTACAAATTAGCAAACTCTGGTGGCCATAGAAGAACCCATGGAAGTACCAGTAGAACCCAATTATTGTGACTAAGATGTCATAAACTGGGTCAATAGGTTAATAGAGCAATAAAACTCAGAATTAGTAACCTACCATTGAGGCGACTGAGTATGAGTGTCACCCTTAGGAGTAGGATCAGTTTGGACAGGTGGGACACTAAGAGAATAGTCAGATGTAGCGATTATTGAACAGGTATGAACCCTAAAAATTGAATGAGCTCGATCTACATTATCCTTAAATGGGATAAAAGAAGTTCTACAAATATCAAATCTTCTTGAAGGAATGATCTGAAAGACGAACAAATGAAAATTAGAAGGATCTAAGACCTTAGACTCTATAGCCTGAAATAAAGACAACAAGAAAGAGAAATATTCCTAAATGTTTCAGAGCTTCTCCCCTATAAGTGTGGTGTGCTATACACTGATAAAAGATAATATACTTGACACAACTTTATGGACCCTTAATCAATCATGAATCTAGGCTCTGATACTACCTTGGTCATGACCCGAACTAGGGCCTAGCCATGACAGGTTACTCAAGTTCCACGTGGACCAAAGATCACCCTCTTTTACCTCACCAAACCAATGCACCAATATTAATTATTGTATGATTTCTACACCACCCACTAGTAATCAGACAACCATCTATCACAAAAATAATCAACCAAACCACCCATGTCCACAGTAGTCTAACAAAGCCTCTACCAAACTAAAAATCAATAAAATATTGGGACATGACCCCGATAATAGCCAAAACCAGTATCAAAATGATAGTTAGAATTTTTTATAAAAACCATAATATAAATTAGGGTCTTCCAAAGGATGGAAGCTCACCACTTTAGTATGATTTTTTTAGCTTATCCTGAATCTAAGTTACTGGGCTTGAGAGGTCAAAGTATGGCCAGTTAGTACATCGCATGGGGATACAACATTTAAAGATGATTAGCAGCTGGAGCGCTAGCATGTACTTCAGGGATAGAGGAACAAAATAATGCCACAATAACATTGATGCTTTACAAGATTTATCAAGAAGCAGACAAATCAAATAGTACCTATACCATTGATACTTTCAGTGTGTGGCAAACCTTGGATTAGATAGTGGCTCAAGAGGTACCGCAGTTGAGAACTAAAATTTGTCTCCTTCAATGCAGTTTGTAGTAATGAGAGAAGAAAAGGTGAATATTGTGGATACTCGAGGTAAGAATTCTAAACATGTAGATTCATATTCTGATGAAGAAGCTAAGTATTTGTATAGAGAGATGGTAGTTTCTGAGCCAAGGGCCAAGGGTCTAATAAAGACAGTTGGAACTTGAGGCAAGGGAATCATGGATGAAACTAATATGGATATGGGTATAAGGATAGGAGTAGAGAGCATGATGGTGACTTAAGGAGGACATATTATTACGAAGACAAGAGTGGAGTTTATGTTACACTAGGGGACCATGATTCGGTGTCCTGGAGTTCAAGAATTGAAGTATTGCTGGAGAAGCTTATGAACGGTTTAGAGAGACAAGGGAGTTGCCTAAATAAAGTTATGGAATATATTTTAAGGTTGAGCTAGAAATTAGAGTCGCATGAACCACGATTAAGAAGCTTGAGAAGTAGTTTAGGCATATGTCTACCACATTAAATTTGTGTCAATCAAGTACTCTTCCCAGCGATACTATTTAGAATCTGAAGAAAGATATAAACTACCTAGTTGTCACAACTCAGAGTGGTAAAGGTATTATTGATCCATATATGCCTACAATTTATTATGTGAGGTATGATACTTTAAATGTTGATGATGTGAACAAAATTGAATCTAAAAAGTTGGTGACTAATAATGAAGCATCTCAGTAGCCGACAATTAACGAGAAAAGATATGACAATGCAAAAGGAAAAGCTAAGGAAGTTGCACTAGTATTGAAGCCCATTACATGACTTCCTCTACCTTTTCCCCTAGGTTAAAGAAGAAAGCTAAAGAAGGGAACTATCGTAAGTGTATATCGATGTTAAAAGAATTGCCTTGAATATCTTTTCCATAGAAGCATTAGAGTAGATGGCTGGTTATGAAAAAATCATGAAGGATTTACAGACTAAGATATAGACAGTGAGTTTTGAGCCCACTAATAATATGCACCAATGTAGTGCCATTGCCTCGCAGTCTTTAGTAGAAAATAAGGAAGATCCCAAAGCTTTCACTAGTCCTTGTACTATAGGCTCTTTACACTTTGCATAAACTTTATGTGACCTAGAAGCTAGCATTAATTTAATGTCACTAGCTGTATATAAGCAGTTGTTGTTGGGGTTATCTAAGCTGGCCTCTATGAGACTATTGATGGGAGATCGTACTGTGAAAATCTCGATCAGTATATTATATGATGTGTTGGTGAAAATAGGTTCTTTTATATAACTAACTAATTTTGTGATTCTCAATTGTGAGGTAGATTTTGACATTTCTATCATCTTAGGAAGGCCTTTCCTTAACATATGTAGGGCATTGCTTGACATGGAGATGGAACATGTAAAATTTAGGCTTAATAATGAGCATGTTACATTCAATATATATAAGTTGTTGAAGCATCCAAAATACATGAGGGTGATTTCTGTGATTGATACGATATATGAGGATGAATTGGTTTTACCCATTGAGGAGAGGCTTGGTGTGGGTAGTTGTGATCATGAATTTTGATATTAATTATATTGAGGAGTATGATGAGATGGTGAGTGAAATTATTGGAAGAGTTTCATATTCTTAAGCACCAAATAAGTTGGACCTTAATATGCAAAATAGAGTAACTCCTCTGACAAGACCATATCTTAAGGAGCCATCGGTATTGGAATTGAAGGGCCTCCCTTGTCAGTTGCATTATGCATGCTTGGGAGGCAATAATACCTTGTTTGTTATTATTGTAATAGATTTATTGGAGTCATAGGTTGAGTCTTTGATCTTAATTTTGCAAAAGTTTTAAAGGGATATTGGTTGGACTAAGGCTGATATCATCGGAATTCCACCTAGACTTCGCACTAGTAGGATTCAACTTGATCGAAGTGTGTCCCTAGCACTTAGAATCGACATCAATTGAATCAACCTATGAAAAAAATGGTGAAGAAGGAGTTTAATAAGTAGGTTAGATGAAGGTTTATTTTACCCTATTTCCCACGACAAATAAGAGAGCCTAAAATTACAAAACTGGGAAAAATATAAGGAAATTTTATGTTTGAACCTACAAACCTACGACTTTTGAGTTGCACTCAGGAATTATGGTTGGATTCATAGGAATCAAACTTGAAGCCCAGAACATCAGAGGATTTAGTTGATACCTACGAACATGATTTTTGACTTGAACTAACAAATCATGGGTTCAACTAGTGGATTAACTACTCAACTCATGAGTCCATCCTATGAGTCAAGAATTTAACTCACAAATCTTGAATAGGATTAGTAGGTCAGACCTATACTTAAATTTATTTTTCCATTATTTTTTTTATTATTATATGAATACTAACAATTCTCTATAAAGGTAACATAGAATTAAAATAGAAATCAAATAAGTTCATAAATTCCAGAATGAGAGACGAGTCTCTTGAGTAATATTGGTTCATGGAGTAGTACTCTATTACAGTGTAACACCTCTAATACACAAGGCTTAGATATATGGTACAAGGAGGACTAGTAGAAAAAAAGCAACTCAGCTGGCTCCTCAGCCTATACTACCAACTAGACCCAGGCCCCACCGGCTCTTGTGTCCAGTCCATAAATTAAAAATGCATAGAGGTCACAAGCATTCTGCCCAGCCCCTCCCTAGTCTAATAAGACATATAAGGCTTCTAGTTCCAATAAGAGTGAGGAGGGCTCGGTTATCCAATAATCTAAAAAAGGGGAAAAGTATATATTAGGTACCAAAGATAGAGATAAAAATGCACCCCAGTCTGAGGAAGGTGAAGACATATTTCAGGGTACTGAGGATGCTTCTGTTTTAGCTGTAGTAGCATTGGAGTACACATATGTCTCTACCATACCAGTAGCTCAAGCAATTTATAAATGGTGTGTAGAGGATATGTAGAGTATATATGATTGAGGCCTTAAGGTTAATGATTATGTAAGGCCTCAATGGAGTATAGCTAAGGATACCGTCATTTGGCTTTCAATTTTAGAATAGATTCTGAATTTGAAGGCCATATATGATAAATAGGATCAGATAGATAATTGAGCCTTACAGATCCTACATCCTAGAGATAGTGTATGAGTTTTATACTTCTTATGACACTTCAATTGATTTGATCACACCTATGAGGAAGAGAGATCAAGACCATCCTCCGCTAACCTATACACTAGTCTGAGGTTTTAGCGTTGACTTATCTGTGGAGACAATTCATAGATTCTTATTTTGTCCTGAGTTTGAGGGCCAACTACTACAACATAGTTTGGCTATAAGTTGAGGATAGTTTGGAGTATAAAGAAAATGAGAGATCTTGACCAGCAAGATTGTAGGAGAGATTTAGCAAGATGGGCATATCGTCGGATTGTTGGGCGTGTTGTTGATGCCCCTTAGGTTGAGGAAAAGTCAGATATAAACGTTTATTCTTTGCATTTCATAGTAATGTTTTGGTGGTCCATAGTGAGGCATAAATTTCGTCCCATAATTATAGATATTGTACTCATATGGGACCGTGTAGTATTGGTTGCAAACCTTATTATTGGATGTGACATAGATTTTTCTTGGCAGATCAAACACGAGTTTCAAGAAAGGGTTTTCATGAGATCACTAGTATTTCTTTCCACTGCTTAACATAGAGACTTTTTGATGTAGTAGGACTATCAGTATTACCAGTGGTTAATTATCATATTATGTTAACCTGGATGGCTAAATATATTGAGAGGTTGAAAGTAGGTGGTGATCATGACACCAGCAACCAACCAGTAGAGACTTAACTACTACTGGAACTGAGAGGGCTTTAGGTACTTCAGCTCTAGGTTCTATGTCTATAGTGCCCCCTCGCCTTCTAATTTTAGGAATAGTGATAATATCAAGAGTGTTCTTACAATTGTTGATGGGAAAGAAGTAAGAGTTTGTAGAACACAAGTCATATACCAACCCCTAATAATCAAAGTTTCTTGGTAAAATAAGGCCTTCAGTGTAGATTACATTGAAGGAATCAGAGGCACGAGTTGAGTCAGGGATAATGGACACAAAGGAGTAGTTTACTAGAGTGTTGCATGGAAGGATAAATTTTTTAAATATTGATAGAGAGAGACTCTGTGAGCCTAGGGTGCCTAACTTATCAAGACTATGCAAGGAGGTAGCCATATTGACATCGGTGGTTTACAGTTTAGCTGAGAGTCACGTAATCCTATCATACCTCTAGTTATACCTTCTTCTCCAAAGTCATTGCCTATACCACTACCACTGAAATTTTATTAAATTATTGATAATGATGAGGCCCATACTATTGGGGCTAAGATTGGATGAGAGAATGTCGAGTAGAGTGATAGCTTTAATGAATTTATGTGGGACCTAAAAATGGTCACCATGGATTTTTTGAACTAATACCAGATTGATGAGTGTGAGCATGAAAAAAGTAAGTTGGGTGCCTCTTCTAGTCAAGCACCACCACCACCTCCTAGTACTATGCTCGACATCCTCTTAGTGCCCCAACTAGGGGCGAGGCCACATTTGATATCTATCCCTACACCCATATTTTGTTTCTTTTCTTAGTATGCACATGGTATAGTGCATCAAATTTTAGTAGGGGGAGCATTGTACCAACCACTCAGTGCCCTAACCATTCTTATTATCTTGTTTAACCTTTTCACCTTCCCATTTTAATTACAATGAACTTGTTTTTTCCATAGTCACTCATTGTACATTGTGAACCTAAACTATAGCAAATCACCTAAGTTGAGGATATCCATCATAGGGGTGTGTAGTTAAAGATAGATATAAAGAGGATGTTGAAAAAAAGAATGTAGGGTTGGGTGTGGTAGAAAGGTGCATAAAAAATAAATAAAAAATTTAATGACTAAAGAAAACTACACCCAATGAAAATAGTAAATAAAGGAGAAAAGGGAGAATAAAAGACACATGGTTAAGTAGTGGAGCCAAAATGTAGGTGTAATGTCAAGGAGGGTGAGTCACCATTTACCATATGTACCATACCTACCCCAAGCTTATATTATGAGTCAAGAAAACTTCTATAGTGATCCCAGTTGAACTGTTCAAAAAACTAGGTTATAGAAAATAAGATCAAGCCTAGGGTATCTTATGCACATTGTTTGAAGCTCTTTTTTAGCATTACTATTTTGATGTAGTCCCTTTATTGATATGAATTATGATATTGTGAGAGTTGGTAATTTTTTTTTAAAGGAACATAGGTTGCATTGTTAACTACGTCTTTGCTCGGGCAATGTCATTTGCGTACATGCTTGGTTGTTTGTTTCTTATTTGATGCCATCACTTGATTCCATTAGTGTCATGATATTGTTCTACATATCTACGCATAGTGGTTTTGAAAGTTTTGCATTGGAAGGGGTTAATAATTTAACTAAAATTGATAAATTGACTATTATATGTTCCTTATGTTTCTTTTAGTTAAGCATTATGTTTGTTTATTGTGTGTTAGTTTCCTTAGTACATGCAAATATTCTAGGTTGAGGGTATTGATGTGCCATGGTTACATATAACTTTTAATGCTTAAAAAATAATTTTTCATAGGAACATAGATGTTCTTGATATATAGGATATGTGTATGTATTGATCTCTCAAAAAATAGGGTTCGAAGCAGTGATTGAGAAAAAAGGATGAAGAGTTGTTGAAACGATAAACCACAAGTCAGCCTATTACTCCTGGGTATTACCTATTGATGTTTTGTCTTTTGACAAAATATTTTACATCTTAGACAAGGGATAATTGTGCATTTTCAAGCAACAATTATTGTATTTGATACTGGATTTTAGTGTTTTCAGGTTAAAAACTAAGCAGAAGGGATAACTTGGAAAAATGGAAGAAACAAGAACAAAAAGTAAAATAACAACCAAACTGATGGCCATCAATCATGTGATGGGCCATCAGAGTCACCGTTAAAGCTTAACAGAATGTGTAGAATGGATAACCCATGTGACGGTCCAAGTGATGGACCATCAGACCACTGACGGGCCGTCAACCTAGCCATCAGAGTGGTTCTTTGATTGATCAAGCGACGTCCCAAGTGATGGAAAGTCACAATAGTGATGGCCCATCAACATGACCATCATGCCTTAAATAGAATGCAATAGCTTGGGACTTTTAGCGACGGTCCAAGTGACGGATGATCAGGCCACTGACGTACCATCTGCTTGGCCGTCAACTATGATGCGACAATGCTGAGTTCAAATTTTAAATCCCCAGTACCAAGGGAACATATAAATACCCAGTCTAGGTTTATATTAGGTTTCTTTCATTCATCTTTTATCATATTTCTATCTTTGAAATTGATTGTAACGTATTACTCTCTGAGATTACAAGCTACTTTTGTGGATGTGAGGATTTTAATCATTATTCTCACTGAAGATCAAGAAAAGTTATGGGAACTTTTGTATGTAATTCTTTGAATTAATTTAAGAACAAAATAATGTTTTCTTGTTCTTCTTCTTATTCTTTTGAGATTATAGCTAAAACTCCCATAACTAGGGTTGTGGGAGACTTGATGTGATTTGCTGATTGGGGTTGTGAGAATGATAAATTTAAATAATTAATTGATATTGAAAAAACTCCTCTTCGCAATCATGACCTTTCTTGGTTGCAAACTTTAAGGGTGAACCCAAGAACATCACTTGATTGAGTATAAAAGTGTATGTTGGGAAAAAAGGAAATTTACAAGGAATTCAGAGGTTTCAACCTTTGGGTTAAGAGTTGATGCCTTTAAAGAATCAACCCACTTGAGAAATCAAATAATTAAATTCATTCTTTGAGTTTGAAAGAATTAAAGGGAAATTACCTATTTAGGTTCAAAAATGAATGGGTCAACTTTAGAATTCAATAACTCTTGCAATTGACGTAGTAAATTGGAAATTTAGAACAACTCACAACCCTAACTTCTTTAACATCTTGGTGAACATAATCCTAGTTTGATTCATCTCATTGAATTAAAACTTGCAATCATACTGTCTAGTTGGAACACTACATACTACAAACATCAAAATCTTGTTAACAAACCAAAACCCCATTTACCCCAGAACCTTTGATCAATAGTTTATTAATAATCATAACACTTAGTTTGCATAGTATTCCCTGTGGGATTCGACCCCAACCTAGTTGGGTTCTATATTTGACAGCGACCGCTTACACTTTCTAACAAGAGTTATAATTTGGGCATATCAATTTTTTGCGCCGTTGCCGGGGAATACGGTTGTTAATTACATTTATGAGTGTTAATTGACATTTGGTAAAGTTCCTAATTTTACTTTTATTTATTGATTTTGTTCATTACAGGATCTTTATTTTACATGCCAAGTACGAGGAGGTCAAGAGAACCATTATTATTATATCATCCGGAACCTCAATTAATTGGAAGGATGGTAGATCAACAAAAAATAGATACACTAGCTACCTTAGATAGGGATTAATTAAACCAAAAAAATAATGGTCAGCCAACTCGTGTTCATAACCCAGTTGAGGAAAACTTTTGAGATGATTATCTGATTGACCCTTTAAATAGGAGGCATGCTGAGAGTATAGCTGCGCCGGTGAATAGGAATCGGGCAGCAAGAGAAAGAGCAAAGCGCCAACCTACTGTGTAGTTTGTAGCTGATGAGAAATATAACACAAATTTGGACGAGGCTGGTGCCATAGGAGAAATTATTCCTCACCCAATAGCACCAGCAGTGAAGTTCAACATCACCAACACCATGATACAGTTTATTAACCTTAGAGGGATGTTTGGTGGACTTCTAGGGGACGATCCAAATATGCACTTGATGAACTTCATCAATAGCTGTAAACCTTTTGACAACCTTGGAGTTGGATAGAAGGTAATTCGGTTGCAATTATACCCGTTGTCTCTATCTGTAGAGGAAACAACATGGTTGAATAAATTGGATCCCGATTCTATAAAAAATTGAAGAAAGTTGAGAGAAGCTTTGCTAGAAAGGTTTTTTCTTCCTTCTAGGATGTTATAGTTGAGGGATGAGATTACTAACTTTAGGCAGTTTTCGAATGATGCACTCCATAAAACTTGGATGAGATTTAAGATAAAGTTGAAACAGTGCCTTAACCACAAGATGATCGATGAGTATTTGATGGAAACATTCTACAGAGCTTTAAACTCCATCACTAATCTAACCGTAGACAATGCTGCAGGGGGAGCATTCATGGATCTTACTTTCACTAAGGCTGTAGATATGTTGGAGTGGTTGACAAAGAAAAGTAGATCTTGGCATACCACAGATTCTTTGGTAGCAAGCTCTACTATATTTAGTGGTATGTCTACAGAGCAGAGGCAGAAAGAAGAAGGGCGTGACCAAGATATGTCACACATGAAGACCCAGATAGATCTACTTATAAAGTATTTTCTATCAAGGAAGTCTGAAAAGGTGAAAGCCGTTAGGTCACAAGGTAGAGTTAATTTTAATTTTGAGAAGAATGCTAATTATTTGAACAACCAGGGGGTTTTCGAGGTAATAGCCAAGGGAATCAAGGTCGAACTTATTATGAAAAATTTGGTTACAAATATCATTACCAAGGGAGATGGAAAAATAAGAATGATAGGAGTGGATTTTATATGCCTCCTAGAAATCATAATAGTGCTGCTACTAGTTCAGGTAAGATGTCCATGAAGGATATGATGGAGAAGTTATTGAAAGGGATGGAGTCCATTATTGCTGGTGTGAAAATTATGAAGGGTGACTTATCCTCTGTGAGTCAGTTGGTTGAGTCACATTTAAATTTAATAAAATAGGTGGAGCAGTAGATGAACCAACTTTTATTGACACTAAATCAGAGAAAGAGTAGTACTGCGCCGAGTTACACTGTGGAAAACCCTCCGAATGATGGGTCTTGTATGAAGATTTCTAATCGCAGTGGTAAAGTATTACTAGGACCTTGTATGGGCAAGCCAATGATTAATGATGTAGTTGAGTTGGATGAGAAAGTAGAAGAGGACCATCCAATCGAGTCTGAGAAGCTAGATATTTATGAAATTTAATCTAACCCTCAGAGGACTTATGCGTTAGAAAAAGATAAGGAAAATGAGGGAGAAATAGTGGTTAAAGTAATTCCAAAACCACTCCCTCTATTTTCTCATTGATTGAAGAAAAAGTCGGATGAACGAAGTTTAGCATGTTCATGGCAATCCTAAAATAGTTGACTGTGCATGTGCCATTGGTGGAGGAACTAGAACAAATGTGATGCTATGCTAAATTTATAAAAGACCTTGTCACAAAAAAGATGATAGTGAGCTATGAATCGGTGGACAATCTCTACAATTGTAGTTCTATTTCGACAAGATCCTTAGTGCAAAGGAAAGTGGATCCTGGAGCATGCACCATCACATGTACTATTATATCGCTAGATTTTACAAAGCCCCTGTGTGATCTTGGAGCGGGTATTAATTTGATGCCACTAGAATTTTATAAGAAGTTGGTATTGGCAGATCCCATGCCCACTAATATGAGACTTGTGATGGCAGATAGATCAGTGAACCTGCCAATTGGTATATTATATGATATGCTTGTGAAGTTGGCCAGCTTTATTTTCCCTGCTGACTTTGTCATCTTGGATTGCGAGGTAGACTTTAAGGTACCCATAATCTTTGGTAGACTTTTTTTCATAATCGGGAGTGTGTTGATTGACGTGCGGGCAAATAAACCGAAGTTTAAGCTCAATGATGAGGTAGTTAGATTTGATATTTTCCAATCAATGAAGCAATACAAAGAGATTAGTTTATTCTTCATTTTTGATGTTTATTATGAAGAAGAGTGAGAGGTGCCGATTGAGGAGAAATTTGCTATTAAAACTTTGGTTGTGGTGTTGATGAACTTTTATAGAAAAGATATTAAGGAATACAAGGAGATATTATGTTCCCTAACAAGAATGGGATCATATTCATATGATCCTAAGAAGCTATATTTGGACCTCAAAAATCATCCAACACTACCGGCTAAGCCATCTATTGAAGAGCCACTGGTGTTAGAACTAAAGAAGAAACTGAGCAATGTACGATATGTGTTTCTAGACAATGGAAACATTTTACCTATGATTATTGAAGCAGAATTGGGTGAGATGTAGGTTGAGGCGCTTATATCTATGCTTAAAAGGTACAAAAGGGATATGGGATGGACTATTTCCAATATTATTGGTATCTCTTCGGGTATATACACTCAAAAAATTTATCTTGAGGAAGATTGCACACCAACTATTGAGCATCAATACAAATTGAACCCACCAATGCAAGAAGTGGTTAAATAAATGATCATTAAATCGCTTGACACAAGGGTAGTGTACCCCATCTCTGACAGTAAGTGGATGAGTCCTACACAATGTGTGCCCAAAAAAGAGGGCATGATTGTATTTGGTAATGAGAAAAATGAGTTGATTCCACTTAGGCTAGTGACTGGGTGGTGAGTGTGTATGGACTATCAGAAGTTGAACTTGTGGACATTGAAAGATCACTTCCCAATACTCTTGATGGATCAGATGCTTGATCGTTTGGCAGAAAGGGGTGTGTATTGCTTCTTGGATGGGTGTTTTGGATACAACCATATTTATATTGCTCCCAAACACTAGGAGAAGACAACATTTACGCGCCTGTATGACACATTTACATTCAAGCATATATCATTTGGTCTATGTAATGCACCCACCATATTCCAGCGGTGCATGATGTCTATTTTCTCCGACATGGTGGAGGACACCTTGGAGGTGTTCATTGATGATTTTTCTATAGTAGGTGACTCATTTCAGCTATGTCTTGTAAATTTTAGTAGTACACTGCAGAGATATGAGGAATTCAATCTCGTGCTGAATTAGGAGAAATGCCACTTCATGGTGAAGGAGAGTATTGTTCTTGGACATTGAATTTCAGCCAAGGGGATTGAAGTTGACCCTTCAAAAGTAGAAGTTATAAAGAAATTACCCCCTCCTATCTCTGTGAAGGGAGTTTGTAGCTTCTTAGGACATGCTGGATTCTACCACCGGTTTACTATGGACTTCTCAAAAATTGAAAATCCATTGTGCAAATTGTTGGAGAAGAAGGCTAATTTTGTATTTGATGATGATTATAGGAAGGCATTTGAATGCCTTAAAGAGAATCTTCTGGCTTCCCCTATCATTGTTGATCAAGACTGGTCTAAGCCTTTCGAAATCATGTGTGATGCAAATGGAGTAGCACTTGGGGATGTGCTTGGCGAAAATAAAGAAAATTGTTGCACCCCATTTACTATGTGAGCAAGGCATTGAATGGGGTGCAGAAGAATTACACTGTTCCTGGGCTGAAACTTTTCATGGTTGTCTATGCTTTTGAGATGTTCCATGCTTATTTGTTGGGAACCAAGGTGGTAGTTCGTACAGACCATGCTACCTTGAGATATTTGATGGCAAAGAAGGATGATAAACCAAGGTTAATTAGATGGGTGCTGCTTCTACAAGAGTTTGACTTTGAGGTCAATAATAGGAAATGATGTCAAAATTAGATCGCAGACCATCTATCCAAGCTTGACGGAGATCTGGAAATCACTGATGAATGCAAAATTGATGATGCATTCCTTGATGAGCATATACTTTCTACTGTGCTTTAAAGAGTACCTTGGAACATACACTTTGCCAACTATGTGGTAAGCAATTTTTTTCTTGAAGATATCTGCTTTCATCAAAAAAGAAAATTCCTCTATGATGCCAAAATTTACTTCTTGGATGAGCCATAGCTGATTAGGCTGTGTTCTGATAATATTATCAGAAAGTATGTCCCCAGAAGTTGATATGTTGAACATATTTTAAGCTTGCCATGCTTCACCAGTCGGGGGTCACCATGCATGTGATCGTATCGCAAGAAAAGTTCAACAGTGTCTATTATTGGCCAACTTTTTTCAGGGATGCATATAGATTTGTAAAGAAATGTGACCAGTGTCTGAGGCAAGGTTCAATTTCGAATCACCATGAGATGCCTAGGAAAAAAATGCTAGAGGTTGAATTGTTCGACGTTTGGGGTGTTGAGAAGCAGTGGATCTGGATGACAACAAAGGTAAGAGCGTAGTTTTTTTTTGAGAAAATAATATCTTCTCTCACTTTGGAGTAGCACATACTATCATAAGCGATGGAGGATCTCATTTATGGGGTGAAACAAATTAAAGTAGCAACTCTATACAACCCACAAACTAGTGGGAACGTGGAGATTTTGAATTGTGATATAAAGGTCATCCTAGCCAAAATAATGAATGCAAGTAGGCAAGATCGGTCTCGAAATCTCGATGACGCCTTGTGAGCGTATCAAACTACTTTCAAGACACCCATTGGAATTTCACCATACAAATTAGTCTATGGTAAAGCATGCCACTTGCTGATTGAGTTGGAACACAAGGCATTGTGGGCACTCAAGAGGCTAAAT
The DNA here is from genome assembly GCA_030864215.1 of Capsicum pubescens. Taxonomy (NCBI): domain Eukaryota; kingdom Viridiplantae; phylum Streptophyta; class Magnoliopsida; order Solanales; family Solanaceae; genus Capsicum; species Capsicum pubescens. The sequence continues at coordinate 191,077,877 of CM061542.1, read as the reverse complement.
TTGAATTGGAATGAGGAAACAGAGTTACGACTGGGGCAGCTGAATGAGATGGATGAATTTCATCTCGGGGTATATGAAAGAGCTGACCTTTACAAGGAAAGAATAAATAAATATAACGATTGAAAGATTAAAAAGAGGGATTTTCAGAAAGGTAATTGTTTATTACTCTTCAACACCAGATTGAAGCGCTTCCACAGTAAACTTAGGTCTAAGTGGTCAGGCCGGTTTAAAGTTGCACACGTCTACTCATCTTGATTAGTCAAACTTGTAAATGAAGATGAAAGTTTCCTCAAGGTAAACGGGCAACAAGTTAACTGATATATTGGTTCGATGGAGTTGGTTAAGTGTTTGGGTACAGTCTATCTCAATAAAATCTAAGTAATCGAGATGACTGAGTCGTGCCACGATATTAAATCAGACGCTTGTGGGATGCAACCCATAATGTGTTTTTGAAAATATAGTTAGAGTTATTTTTTTATCTTGGTTCAATTTGAAGTATTTTTGCTAGTATGCGGGGATAAAAATACAGGATAATAGAATTTGATCAAGTTGAAGGTGGTTGGCGGGAGTGTTGACGGACCATCAAGGTCCTGACGGACCATTACTAAAAATGTCAAAGCCATCGCAACATAATTGCCATTCTTGATAAGGTTTGATGCCTAAGTTGACAGACCGTCATAGTCCTGACGGACCGTTAGGGACGTCGTCAACATGGAGCTAAAAGTCTAGGTTCTTGATAAGAGCTGACAGGCACCATGACGGACCTTCAAACATTTGAAGGACCTTCACATTCACTATTGGAGAAAGGCATAATGAATTATGTTCTAGTAAATATCGACAGTGTAATCGACGAACTGTCAGACACCCGACCGGCCACCAGATTGCCCATTAATCGAACCCTAGTTTATAAACGAGTGGGTCGGGTCATTAAAAGGCTATTTAGTCATTTTGATCCGACCCAAATATTATTTAATAGATATTGGGAGTCAGTTACTCACACATTCCTAACTCTTTAACTGCCATAACTGTTCACATCTATTTACATTCATTGTAGGATTCAAATTCATCCCCTCTTACGACTCTCTATCTTCCCCATTCTCTTCTATTTAAACAACTCTCTCTTTCCCTGATTGTAATCATAAAGTAAGTTAAGTCTCTCAATGATAATGTAATTTAATAGCCATTGTTATTTGTGAAGTCCTAAAAATTCAGAATAGTGAAGAATACTGCAAAAACAAGGTATGATCACAACTTCACTCTTCTTTTCAACATGATGAATGTGATTTGTGTGAGTTTGATGATGTTTGAAATGAACTTCATCTTGTTTTTTCATTATTGTGCTTTTGATTTAGTTGAAATCTAGTAAATATTATTCTGGGTGAAGTTTGAGTAACACATGTACCAAAAATGGTGAAACTAGTGTTTTAATGTTGCATTAATGCCATTATTGTCTGCATAGTTAAGCAATGTACTCCAGGTGTTCGACATATTGACAAAGTGAAACCTGATGCTGAAAAATATAAGTGATGGCCAACATGATGTACCATTGGACACCCGACGGACCATCACTTTGACCGTCAAAAAGTTTGTAAAGGAATTGGTTGTGGTTTAGCCGTGACGGACAACCTGACGGACCGTTAGACCGCTGATGGATTGTCCAAATGATCGTAAAAATACTATATGAAAATTTTTCATTGGTTAAGACTTGACGGTCAGGGAGACGGACCGTCAAACCCTGATGGACCGTCAACCCACTCATCAAGTCAAGTTTTTCATAAATTCTTCCTGATTTTGATCCAACTATTTCTTGATTCCTTGGTCAGGAAAATGTCATACAAACTACCCATAAGAAAAGGCAGTGTAAGGACTCAATATGGAAGGGGCAGAAATGAGCCGATATTAAGTGAGGAGGCTCCATTTTTCAACACTCGGCAAAGAGATAGGATGAATCAGGCACTCTCCCAATCTGAAGAGAAGAGTGAGAGCAGCAACAGTAGCATATGCTCGAGCCCCAATAAGGAAGGGGTTAACACATCAAACCCCGACTAAGTTGAGGCATCGGAAACTGTGTACACCAATGTGGTTAAAAGAAAAGATACTCAAACACGGGAAGCAATTAGGTGACAGATTGAAGGAGCACAGGATAAATATCGTAACAAGCTTAAACTAACAACAACCAGGATAATAAAGACGCCAATCTCTAAGGAGCACCAAATCGTAACGGCCGAGTTGCATGAGTACCCAGAGCTAGAGTGGCGACATAATGAATATGAGTTAACTTGGATGACCAAGCCTCTCGGGGCATACCAAAAAAATCTTGTGCAGGAGTTTTTCGCCAATTATTTAGCATTGGAAGAGAAAGACTGTCCCAAAGGCTAAAAAATTTTAGGCTTAACCAACGGGGAATCAGTTCTGCTAAGAGGGTCAACATTGATATGGCTATTTTCATGTTGAACAGGATACTATTTGGGCCTAACTATGAAGCACTATCTTCTATGCCAGAACTTGAGCATCGTTTAACTATGGACTCTACCCAAAGGCCTTTGTTATATAGGCTCCTCACTGAAAATGGTAACCCATCATGGGCACTTAATCCCAAAGAGAGCATTACGAAGTCTTCCCTCAATTTTTGAGCTAACTTTTGGTAGGATATTGTTAGACTATGGTTGATACCGATAGGGGGAGATACTAACTTTGATAGTCATAGGGCAGTGTTGGGGGATAGTGTGGTTACCGTTTGAAGATTATTTTGGCCAAATTATTGCTGATGAGTTATTCGTTCTGGCACACAAAGTGGCAAGTACCTTACCATTTCCGTGTTTAATCACAAAATTATGTAGATAGGATAATGTGCTTTTGATCCGAGGTGTTGATAATGAGATTCAAGCAACTCACATGCAGGAAATAAAAAAAATAAAGGATGACTAAAAATATGAAATGCAAGTCAACAAGACTCCTACTTATCAGATGCAACCAGCTGTAGCCCCTAGGACTTTTGAGATCCCCAAAGGTATGTAGTTTCCTATTACTATATATATACCGCCCGATTATGTGCCTCGTAGTACTTCTACAGGATCAACATCTATGCCACTAATGGGTGGGACTTCAGACACTGTATCTATCCCACCCAAGTATTTTGAGTACAGGCTATCACCGGAGAATTTTACCAAGTCTGTCAAAGCACAGAAAAAGTTTGTATAATAGTTGATCTCCTGGGAAAAATAGTTCAAGCCATTTGTTGAATTCATCATTGATGAATCCTTAAAGTTATATCAGCATATTACGGAAAAAATGGATGGCATGGAAGAATGTATAAACAAGCAGCTGGATGAGCTATCATTGACAGATTTTGTAAAATTCATGGCAGAATACAAAAAGTCCTAGGTTGATAGAGCTGAGATTAAGAGACAACTATTGCAACCCACTTTTGATCCTACTTTAATCATTAGTTATGAGGAAGAGAGACTTGTTGATCTGAAAGGTAGACTGCTCAAAGACAAAAGTAAGTAGGTGGACCAAAGTACTAATATGAAGGCCACGATAAGAATAAAGAGACAAGAGATGACACTTGAGGAAAGGTATGAGAGAGACTTCAGGAAATCTACTAAGAGATTGAAGAAAGATAAAATTTGAGGAAGAAGAAAGATGCAGATAAAGCTACAGGAGTATCGACCAGTTCTACCCCATTTAGGGGGATAATTTCAGATTTGTTTCTTATTGAGATACCTCCGAGCCAGGAGGAGGCTTATTTGAGCATCCCTACTACAATAGGGGTTAATATTATTGCACCTGAGGCAAAAGAATCCTAACCATATTTGAATGACTCATCAGCCTGAGAGGCTTTACAAGTATTCCACTCCTTCGTACTTTATGGTAATGCATTTGGGGAAAAAGTATTTTGTTTAGTGGGGGTGGGTTTTTGTGATGTTTCGGTTACCATGGGATTTTTTGTTTCATGTGTTCTTTTCCTCCCATATGCTATCTATTAGAACCGACATGTTTAGGTTACATATTTATTTTTCCTTTATCATCATGATGTACATATTATTCATTGATTTTATATATGTATTGTCTTTTGTTTTAGCACCCTTTTTGTATGTATGGATGATAAATGAATATGGCAAAGTGATTTGGACATGTTTGTATGGCTATTCATTCTTATCACTTAGTGTATATTAAATAACCATTTATGATTCTATAATTGGCATTGAGATGTAGAAATAAAGTGAGCATGATAATGTGATGTAAATCCCAAGAGGTGGTAGAATAAGTGTTAATTCATTGTGTGTGTATGCGAGTGTTTTCTATAGTTCTAGCATAGTGTATACAACTATAACTTGCCTAATTAATTGATATTGCTTTGTGATTTATTCAATAAGATAGGCTAGCAGGACTCCTTCAATTATTAGTCCACTTAGCCATAAAGAATAACCCACCAAAAAGAATTTTCTTATTTTGAACCCTTGTTGAGCTTTTGTTAGTCATTCCCAATAAATTTGATTCACTCTCTTTAGTATGTTAGCACCTAACTTTGGCCTCGGTTTAATTTTTGATATCGTGCACCTTAGATTAGACAAAATATCTAAGTTGAGGGTGGCTACTGTCAGGAAGTTAACAGTTTGATGTAGGTGGTTTGGATTTGAAATAAAATATCGCATTTGGCCCTGATCTAGTTAGATATTATTCACCTCAATTGACTGCATCAACATAAGTTTACGATGGCTAATGTTGACACTTTTAAAATGTTTTTGGTTAATGGTGAAATCGTGGATGAATAGTATGGATTGTAATTCAACTAAAAAGGCATTAGACTTGGTGAGTAGCAATCAAGGCAAAATAGAGTGAAGTTCAAAATTGAAGTCACTTTTCCTAAAAGTAGTCCTCACTTGACACCGAAATCTCATTACAAGCCATAGAAAGACTATTTGATCTTTGTTAATCAACCATAGAGGAACATTGTATGATAAAGGCAAGTTTATGGGTGTGTATGCTTTGTTTTCAAATTTATTTGTAAGATCGAGAGTCTTGGTTTTTGTCCATAGGCTAAATGAATAATGTATGGTGGACTTCTTTAACTGTAGAGGTAATTTGAGTTATACTTAGTTTTAATAATTTCTGTGGGATATTGTATGTATGGTTGTGTTTGTACTGAATTTTAAATAATGCTAGTTATAGATCCTGATTTCTTAAGACCACATGAGTGAGATTATAGTTGAGTGATTGTATGAAATCTAGTTTAACAGTTGAATGCCCATCATTGTGTTTGTTTATGCATGCGATTTGGTGTTGAGTTTCTTAAGGATAAGCAATTGTCTTAAGTTGAGGGTGTTGATGTTCCATCTTTTAACGAAATATTTTACATCTTTTACAAGGGATAATTGTGAATTTTCAAGCAACTGTTGTTGTATTTGATGCTAGATTTTAATGTTTTCAGGTCAAAAAGTTAGTTGAAGGGATAAGTTGAAAAAATAGAAGGAACAGGAACAAAAAGAAGAATGACGACCAAAATTATAGTCCATCAACCATGTGATGAACCGTTAGAGTCACCTTCAAAGCTTAACAGAATGAACAGAATGGATAACCCAAGTGACAGTCCATGTGATGGTCCGTCAGACCTTTGATAGGCTGTCAACCTGGCCGTTAAGCTGAGACAGAAAGTGGTTCTTTGATTGATCAAGTGATGACCCTAGTGGCAGACCTTCAGACCAACGATTTCCCATAAACATGACCGTCATACCTTAAACAGAATGCAGTAGCTTAGGAATTTCAGTGATGGTCCAAGTGATAAACTGTCAGGCCACTAACGGACCATCAGCTTGGCCGTCACTTGTGATGCGACAATTCTGAGCTTAAATTTTAAATCCCCAGTACCTGGGAATATATAAATACCCAGTCTAGGTTTAAATTAGGTATCTTTCATTAATCTTTTATCTTATTTCTATCTTTGAAATTGATTGTAACATCTTACTCTATGAGATTACAAGCTACTTTTGTGGATCTGAGGTTTTTAATCATTATTCTCACCAAATATCAAGAACAATTGTGGGAACTTTTGTAAGTAATTATTTGAATTAATTTATGAACAAAACGATGTTTTCTTGTTCTTCTTTTGAGATGTGTGGCTAAAACTCCAATAATTAGGGTTATGGAGCCTTGATGTGAGTTGCTGATTGGGGTTGTGAGAATGCTAATTTCCAGGATTAATTGAGATTGTATAAACTCCTCTTCGCAATCATGACCTTTCTTGGTTGTAAACTTGATGGGTGAGCCCAAGAACATCACTTGTTTGAGTAGAAAAGTATATGTTGGAAAAAAAGAGATATACAAGGAATTTAGAGGTTTCAATCTTTGGGTTAAGGGTTGATGCCTTAACAAGAACAACCCACTTGAGAAATCAATTAAATAATTAATGCATTCTTTGAGTCCGAAAGAATTAAAAGGTAATTACCCATTTAGGTTGAGAAACGAATGGGTCAACTTTAGAATTCAATAATTCTTGCAATTGAAGTTGTAAATCAAAAATTTAGAACAACTCACAACCCTAAATGCTTGACATCTTGGTGAACATAATACTAGTTTTATTAATATCATTAAATTAAAACTTGCAATCATACTCTGTAGTTGGAACACTACTTTCTACAAACATCAAAATCTTGTTAACAAACCAAAATCCTTTTTACCTCGGAACCTTTGATCAATAGTCCATTAATAATCATAATACTTAGTTTTCACAGTATTCCCCGTGGGATTAGACCCCAACCTAGTTAGGTTATATATTTGACAACGACTGCTACACTTTCTAATTAGTGTTGTAATTTGGGCTTATCACCTACGAAACATGAGTAATGTTAGTGAGTTGAACATCTAAAGATGAATATTGGGTCTGATTTCTTCAAGGCTACCTGTGAATCGTAGGTTCAGCCGACTAATAGCGCATAGCCATCATGAGATTTGTCCAATTCCTATGAGGTCACCTATGATTTGTAAGTTCTACCTAATAATCATTAGTTTCCATTGTGAGTTTTGTTTCAAAAAGTTTAAAGTTTTCTCTGATTTCCATCAGACAATGACATGATTTATGGGTTGTACCTACAACTTAACCCACGAATGTAGTGTTGCTATCGACTTATATTTTTCTATATTTTTTAGGATAGGTTTTATTTTGTAACTAAAAATAATTTTAAGATGTTTTACTTTTAGTTTACACATTCTACATACTTTTTTACGTTATTTTGAGTTTTGAGATACATTATTTATCTTTGAATTACTATTGTTTGTTTTTAGGGTTTATAATTAAATTCATATTTTTGTTTTTTTATCCTATTCATTTTATGTTCATCACTATGTTTTCGTCTATGGAATCTTTGTTTGATCTTACAACCATGAGTTGGTAAACCCTATTACTAGGTGAGTGTAAATTTTTTCTTGATTGGTGTTTTTGTATATATTGGTATCTCCTCCACTTTGATTGCTTTTCTAAGGGTAGCAAACATTAGGAATTACATTGTATTCAGTACTTGATTAATGAAGAAGTTGAGATTAGGAAAAAAAATAACAAAATTTATGTGAAATAATTATCCTTCATCAAATTAACCTGAGACCGAGTAGAGAAAGTTAATTCGAGATCATAAAACAACGGCTAGAAAGGTGACACTTTGAGACCGAGAGTAGATGAGTGAAATTCACCTTAACCATGGTAGAGAGACGGTTAGGTGATACATAACTTGTTAGTTTTTTCATGCCAGTCATCAAGATAGTTTGATAAGCACAAACATTCTTGTTGTGTTATGAGGTAAGGGGGAACAATATCCTAGTGCTTGTCTCATATTAATTACAACCCTAATTTACCAGTATTCATTACCATTACTCTGATTTTTACAAAACCCTTTTTTTATTTATATAATTTCATGTTACACCAAAAAGTTCTTGATAGATTTCTGGCCTACTCCTCGAGGGACCGACCCCGACCTAGTTAGGTTTTATATTTGACCAACGAACTCTTTATATATTCATAGAGGATAAATTTAGGAATCATCATACACAGAATTTTCTATAGACTATAGAAGGATTTCAACCGCTAGGGCAGGTTTTTGTTATTGGGTTTTAGACTCTTGAGTCACAACTAGCTATAATTTTGGCCCCATTTGTTGAGAATTTTCCTGCTAGACTTGTTATTCCTCTTATTATTGGTCTTAATATTTTTTTTGAGGTGTATAAGAGATTCAAGAGATTTATTTGATTGGCCCCACCCAAGTTCAGTAGTTCTATTACTGAGGATACTTATGAGTTTCTAACTTATTGTCAGGAGAGAATGCATAACCTCTATTCACTTGAGTCCCATTATGTTGCTTATACTTTCTACTACTAAATTGATTTGGCTAGCCAGTGGTGGAGGTCTATTTTTCATTGTAGTTTAGAGGGTTCCCCATAGTTGATGTGGACCTAGTTTTTTTATTCCTTTTAGATAGATTTAGGAGCAATAGCTTGAGGGATAAGTTAGGAGATAAGTTTGATTATTTAGAGCAGTGTTCTATGACTATTTCATAGAATAGTTCTCATTTGTATACACTATCTAGAGATACCACTACTATCATCTACATAAAGCTTTTGGGGATTAGAAAGTTTATTAAGGGTTTGAGTGGTTATTATTAGTTGGTGATACCTAAGCTAATGGTCTTGGGTGGTTCTTTGAATTGTATCATAGATCATACTAGGGTTATCATATTGGTAGTTCCAAGAGGATACATCGATATGGAAGATTTTGTAGTCATCTATTATGACGTAGAGATTTCTCCAGTAGAGGTTCTCATGGTTACCATGGTAGACTAGTTTAGATAACAATGTGGAGTTCAGTTAATTAATAGCTTTATGGGTTTTGAGAATTTGGATAGTCATATTAGGTATCGATTGGTTCTCTCTTTATCATAGTTTTTGATTTTTTTCAAAGATTGTGACTTTAGCAACTCTAGGTATGCCAATATTAGAGTGCAAAGACATTCTTAGTTTTTGTCCTAAAGGGGTAATATTTCATGACCATTTATGTTATTTTCTGCATTTCTTCTAATTTTTTTCATTAGAGATTTCCTATTGTTGATGTAGGTCATTTATGACATGCTGGGACTGGCAGATCAGTTTCTAGGCAGTTCGTTTGGTTTTTAGAGCCAATTCCTATTTTTAAGTCTTCGCTAGTTCAAATTTGCTACTAAGTAAAAACATTTGTCAAACAACTACATATGCTAATTCTAATTATTCCAATAGCTCTAGAATGTTGATTTTAGGCTAGATGGACTCACTATTTAGGCCCGAGACACTCAAGCTCATTTTGACCTATTTGTCAAAAAGTTAGGAAATGAAAGTATGGTATGGGACCCACTTTTTGATTAAATAACCTTGAATACAAACATTTACTAAACCATTGGGTCTAGAACGTCGAATATAATAAGGTAGCATAGTTTGTTTACATATTTTGTATTTCAAATGAATTCTGAGAGGGTGGCAAAGACTTGGAAATCACCAAGTCTTAGCTAGTGTTGATGCACCAATGCTCTCCATCTATAGACTGAGGTTCTGATCTCACAGATACTGCACAAGTACCAAAATTGTGACACTTATGTCATATATGCGACAACCTTGGTAGGAGGCAAATACTACAATCGTGAGGGGTAGGTCGCGATAGCGACTCCCGAGCACCTGGTAAAGGTATAAATATGCCCCTTTTTGCCCTTTTTTCACCCTTCTACATCCATTTATAAGAGAGTCAAACCCTAAATATAGAGAAATCTTAAGGTTTGAGCTTGTGGGTGAATTAGGCAGTTCAAATAATGATTATTACGCTATTTTCCATCAAAATTATGGTCGTTTACATATATACTTGGTTGTTTGTTTCTTATCTGAGGCCATAACTTGATTTCTTTAGTGTCATGATATTGTCGTACATGTGTAAACACAATGGTTTTGAAAGGTTTTCATAGGAAGGGGTTAATAATTTTGATAAAAATGGAAAAAAATGACAGTCGTAGGTGCCTTAGGTTTCCTTGGCTAGGCATCATGTTTTTTTATTGTGTATTAGTTTCCCGAGGACATGCAAATATTCTAAATTGAGGGTGTTAATCTTTCATGGTTACATGGAACTTTTAATTCTTAACCAAGGATATTTTGTAGGAACTTAGGCATTCTTGTTTGATGTGATATGCGTATATGTTGATCTTGCAAGAAAAGAGAGTTCGGAAAAAATATTAAGAAAGCAGGATGAAGAGTTCTTGAAACGGTAACACACAAGTCAACCTATGACTCATGGGTAGTATGTATGACTCGTGGGTTGTGTCATTGTTTATGCTTTGAGGAAGCTTTAAATGCACAAGCACAACTACCCCACTCATGATTTGAAGTTAGTGGTAGTACTTTTGGTACTTATTATTTGGAGGCATTATCTTTATGGTGTGGATTGTGTGATTTTCGCAGATCATCGTAGTCTTCAAAATCTTATGACCTAGAAGGATCTTAATTCTAGGCAACATAGATGGATGGTGTTGCTTAAGGACTATGACTTTTCAATCTTATATCATCTGGGAAAGATAAATGCAGTAGTAGACTCCGTGAGTCTGAAGGCAGAGAGTATGGGTAGCTTAGCTAGTATTGCAACCTCTCAGAGGCCATTTGCTTGGGACATTTATTCCTTAGCCAACTTAATTATGCAACTTGACATTTTAGATCCGAGGTTGATTCTTGATAGTGTTTAGTCTATGTCCGAACTATTTGAATAAATTTGGGATCGTCAGTTTGAGGATAGTAGACTTTGCATCCACCGTGATAAGGTGTTGAGTGTGAGTCCAAGAGGGATACCATAGATCCTAAGGGTTTCTTGATATTTGATAGCCATATTTTTGTTTTGAGGATAGATAAATTGTTTTAGTTAATTTTGTGTGAGGCTCATTGTGATGTTCCATGTTTTCATGGAACTTACGATGCTTAAACTTGAAGAATATACATTTACTTAAGGCTTTTTAGTTTGATTTGATATGGAATTGGAGTGTTTTTTTAAGAAACTAGTTGTTAGAAGTTAACTGGAAGAAAACAGCACAAAAAGACAAGAAAAGATCACCTACTTTAGAACCTACGCCCCATAGGTACCACCTACAAGGCATAGGCGGGTCCGTATCTATTGAACTTGCAAAAATAGAGAGCAAAATTTGAGACTAGCAACTACGTCGTTCCTATGGCCGTAGGTACCACTTACACCCTATAGGTGGGTCCGTAGGTGGCCGCCGATGCATTTTTTGGGATCATTTTAGTTTTAATTCACAGGGTTCCCATGCAACCTAAATACACTCTTATGATGTTTTTAGTCCTTATTATGTACGTTTAGTCAAGTTTTTCTCTTTTATTTAGGATTTGAATTCTAGGGTTTCCATGTACTCTATAAATACCATTTCAACGTTTCTTCATTAGTTGATGCTGGTGGATGCAGAGATAGGCCATTGGAGGCTAGTTTTTGCAATTTGGGGCAAATTTTACACACTATATTCTCTTTTGATATTGTTTTGTAATTCAATTTAAGACTTTGGGTTTTTTTCATTATTGTGAGTTTGATTTTATGATTTTATCTATGAATTCCATGAATGGTATCATAACTATGAGCGACTAATATAGGAACCCTAGTGAATTAATGAAGTAGAGGAAGTCCCAGGTCGTTATTGATAAATATTCTTACATGTGTTGTGGTTTTCTTATGTTTAGTTAATTTCTTAACGGTGGCCAGCATTTGGATCCCACTTATGTTCAATACAAACCCGTAAGGAAGGTAGAGATTAGGAAAAGGAGATCACAATAATAATTTAAAGTTAATTGTTGAAATAAGGTAACCTACACTATTAACTCATGACAATTAACTATCATCTAATAACCTTTAGAATGAGAGAAAATAGTTGTAATTTGGGTCTAAGGCAAAGGTCAGTAAGGAGACACTCTAAGATTGAGAGGAGATTTGTGAAATTGACCAAACTATGTGGAGAGGCGGTTGGTGATACATAACATGTCAGATTTTGTATGAAACATATTGGAATAGTTCGATAGTGAATGAAAAATCTAAAGAATTAGAAGCCAGGGGGAACACAAGTCTAGTGTTCTTCTTAAATTGTTTACAACAAAAACATCCAATTCTTCTTACTTACTTTTTGTTACTACAAATTACCTCCTTTACTTTTCCGTACTGCCTGATGATTTCAACAAGTTCGAAAAGGATTTTTCACATATTTCCTATGGGATCAACCCCAACCTAGTTGGGTTAATATATATTTACAGCGACCGCTTTATATTTTAACTAGATGTGTAGTTTTGGTGTTATCAAAACTTTGGCACCAATGCCAGGGAATAGAGTTGTAGATTTATGGATTGGAGTTGTTGAAGTTGTCAAATTTTTCTTTTCTATTTTTCTTCAGGCATATACTGTTATATGCCTGCTCTTTTTGATATGAAAACTAGTCCATAGGATGTATAGAGTAAAGAAAGTCTTCTTTATTATTGATCCAATATCCTTTTAATAATGTGTGATATTGTAGGAGTGTGGTAGATATAGTGTGGGAACACAAGAAGAGCCTAATGGAAACATTTACACACCTTGCCAACAAAAATCATGATCTTATTCAAAATGTTGATAGGTATTGCTTGGATATTCATTACTTAAAAGTAGAGTTAAATGAAAAAGTTGTTGCGTGTAATTCCCAAAAGCTTAGTTATGAGTGGTGTGAGACAGAAAATATTCTTAAAAGCCAACTTGAGAAGCTAAAATTGGAGGATTCAATAATTGCTCATACTCTTATGGATAGTGTAACTATTAACGGTTGCGTACTAGAGTTATGTAGGGATGTAAATATTATTGGCATTCCTGAGTTGGGGCGTATTGGACCTCATTTGAATCATTTTTCCACATTATGTTTGGATAGTACGATATTGATCAAGACATCCAAGCCTAAAGAAAAGTGCGAGAAAGTGGAAGCATACATCTACATTCTTGAATTTGTTGATCTAGAAAAAAAGAATTATATTTCTCGCATAAGGGCAAAGAAGTACAATATGCCGTATCTATTGCATGGGTCTTTTATTTTTCTACTACTGTCGCTTGAGCATAATGGGAAATAAAAAAAACACTCTTTGGCTGCCTTGATAAAATTTGAGTAATCAAAGTATCCATGGGCTTGTTAGTGATGTCTGAGTAACAAACATAGCCACGTCATGACACAAAGTTAAAAAAAATGCTGCTCGGGAGGCACTCTAAGATATTTTATTGTTTTCTCAACCTTTAGTGTTCATTAACATCGAATATGCGCATATATAGTGATATGAGTGTGTTTCTATCTCTCAAGCTTTATAGCGGCGTAATGCATTGTGGACAATGCATGTCTTAAGTTAAGGGTGGGGTTTCTTGTGGGTCTTGATGTCCTCTTAGGGTTTTTGATGTCGTGTTTTTTTTCCCAGAGTCCTATTCCTAGTTGAGTCGACATGTTTTAGAAAAATATATTTTTTTGTGATGTTTTGAGTTTAACTAGGAGAAAGATAAGTATCTAAAGGAGTAGATAGAATGTGTTTATAAATTATACCACTTCAAAAATTTGTTTTAGAACTATGTTATATGTATATATGTGTGACCATTGTAGATCCTGTTGTGGCGTTAGGATTAGGGGCATAATAATTATAGATTATAATTAGATGAATTAGATAGGTACTAGCTTGTGATATAACCATGAGCCATGTATGTGATATACACCTTTTTATTCTTTGTGTGTTAAATCCAAAACAAGCCCAGTTAGTTTAGGTGGTTGGATAGTCAGTTAGGAAATGATCATAGGCCCTTTTTTATATTAGTCCTCTTTTAGCCTAAATGATTTTCCATGTGTGAATATGTATCCTTTTATCCAAATTTTGAGCCTGTATAGCCTATTTCTGTTGTTACTCCTTTCACCTTCCCATATGTGTTACAACGAACCTATTATGTCCTTGGTCCTTCTTGGACTATGCACACTTTATCTCTGGCAAATTGTATGTTTTGAGGGTGGCTATTATAACACTTCATAATATGAAATAGGTAAGAAGAAGGGTAAAATAAATGAAAAAAAAGTAGGGCTGGGTGTGATAGAAAAGAAAAAAAAAGAAAATTGTCAAAAAAAGAAAAAGAAAGAATAAAATAAACCACACCGAACTTGATTGTGCAATAAAAGGAATAAAAGGGAGAAATAAGAGTTGAATAAGCAGAAATTGGTTTATAGGTTGGCCCCCAAAGTAAGTGTAGTGCTAAGTAGTCTTAGTCACTAAAATTCTTTTATTTATCATACCATCCCCAAGCCTACATTACAAGATGAATAACGTTCTATTGTGATCCTAACTTTTCTTTCTCAAAGCCAAGGTAAAGAAAATAAGGGCAAGCCTATGATATTTGATGCGCATTGGTCGAACTTCTCTTTTGAGTCTGAGTGTCTCTTAATACGTCCCTGCATTGACATGCCTGATTTCATATGAGTGATTTGGGACTTCATTGTTGTGAGGGCACATGGATTGTGCTGTTAGCTAATTATTTGTTTAGGTAGTATAACTAATATGCATTATTGTTTGTTGCTAATCTAATGCCATTGCTCTATTCCATTATGTTACATTGTTATGCTTCGTAGATACACATAGTTGGTTTTAAAGTATTGAACTTTGAGAGGGTAAAGTGTTTTGAGCTAAATTTGATGATTGACTACCATAGGTATCTATGGTTTCTCTTGGATAAGCATCGTAATATTTTTTGGTATGTTTTGTTGCTTGAGGAAATAGAATGTTCTAAGTTGAGTGTCTTGATGTTCCATGGTTTCATGGAACTTACGATGCTTAAAATTTTAGAATATGCATGTACATAAGGATATTTTTTTAAATTTGATGTGGTTTTGAAGTGATTTTGCGTGAAACTAGGTGTTGGAAACTAACTGGAAGACAATAAAATGAAAAGCCAAAAACATGATCACCTTCTTTAAAACCTACACCCCGTAGGTACCACTTACTGGGTGTAGGTGGGTTGTTATGTAATAGAACATGAAAAAATGGAAAGCAAATTTTGGGAGTTCCACCTACACACCCCTAACTATGATCGTCGGTACCAGTTATGCCCTGTTGATGGTTACATAGGTGGACACCTACACATTCTTTCTGAATCATTTTGGATTTACTTCCTAGGGTTCCCATGAGACTTAAATACACTCTTATGATGTTTTTTATCCTTATTATGTATGTTTAGTGATTATTTCCTCCTTTGTTTAGGATTTGTATTATACGATTTCCTTGTACTCTATAAATACCCTTTCTACGTTTCTTAGTTAGTTGATGCTAGTGGATTGAGAGAGTGGCCCTTGAAGTCTATTTATTGCCTTTTGGGATATGCTTACACACCATATACTCTAGTGTTCATGTTTGGTTATTCAATTTAAAATTTTGGGTTTTCTTCCTTCATTATTGTGATATTGATTTTATTACTTTATCTATGAATTCCGTGAATGGTCTTATAACTATGAATGGCTAACTCCCTTAACTAGGACTGTGGGAACCCTGGAAGATTAACAAAGTAGAGGAAGTGCCATGTCATTCTAGATGAAGATTCTTGCATTTATTGTGGTTTTCTTTAATTTAATTAATATTTTAATGGTGGCCAACATTAAGATCCCTCCTTTATTCATTATTTACACAAAAAAGAGGTAGACATTAGGGAAAAAAGATAACAACAGTGATTTGGAGTTAATTACCAAAATAAGTTTATCTACACTATCTACATAAGGCATTTAACTTTCATCTAATCAACTTAAGATCGAGAGTAGATAGTTGACACCGGGGTCCAAAGAAAGGATTAGTAAGGTAATACTCTGAGACCAAGAAGAGATGAGTGAAATTCACCAAAGAATTCCAAGAGGTGGTTGGTGATACATAACTTGTCAAATTTCTTATGCAAGGTATTGGAATAGCTATACAATGCACGTTGAATATATGCTAAGCCAGGGAGAATGCATGCCCAGTTATTATCTTAAATTGGTTACAACAAAAAGTATCCAAGTCTTGCTACTTCTTGTTAGTTACTACAATATCCCCCTTTTACTTTTCTACACTGGCTGGTGATTACAATAAGTTCAAGAAGGATTTCTGACATATTCCCTGTGGGGTTGACCCCAGCCTAGTTGGGTTGCTATATTTTTAAAGCAACCTCTTTTTATCCTTCAATTTGAGGTGTAGTTAAGGCATTGTCACATAGCTCTAGATATTTCATTCATCCATGTACAACTAAGATGCATTGAGATTTGAGACAACATTATTGTTGGAATAACATAAAGAGAGATATGGCAGACTTTGTAGCTTGGTCCCTATGTCATCGGTATGTGAAGTTCAAGAAACAATAATCGAGTGGGTTGATTTAAAGATTGCCTATTATTTAGTGGAAATAAGAGAGGATCAACATAAACTTTGTTAGTTGTTTGCCTCACACTTTCTGTGGTGATGATGGTATTTCAGTCGTCGTCGATCAGCTAGCGAAGTCGGTATATTTTATTCCTATTCATATGTCCTTAAGTGTCAAAAGGTTAGCCCCTATCTATGTGCATGAGATAGTCCATTTGCATGATGTTCCTATATCTATTATTTCAGACCAGGGTTCCATGTTCACTTATATCTTTTAGAGAGCTTTTCTGGATGAGTTGGCTACTCATATGGATCTTAATACAACCTTGAATACTATGATTGATGGTTAGTTGGAGCAGACTATTTAGGTTCTCTAGGATATATTTTGTGCTTGTGTTAAGGATTTTAGAGGGCATTGGGAGATACACATAGCCTTGGAAAAGTTTGCATATCATAACATTTATTATTTGAGTATGGAGATGGAACCTTTTGAGGCTTTATATAGTAGGTGATTCCATTCCCTAATTAGATGGTTTGAGACTTTTAGATTAGATCTCATGGTACTAATCCTCTTAAGGAGTCAATGGATAGAGTCAGGGTTATTTAGGATAGGTTAAGAGCAACTCTAAGTAGGCAGAAGGATTATACAGTCGGTAGACTGGACATCGAGCATTGATATTTATAGTTGGTGATCAGGTATTCCCTCATATATCACCTATAAAAGGTATGATGAGGTTCAAGATAAAAGAAAAGATCATCAAAAATATATTGTACCTTTAGATATTCTTCTTATAGTATGTTAGATGGCCTATGAGTTAGCCTTACCTATAGATTTGTCTTCTATACATCTGGTTTTCCATGTTTCTATGTTGTGGTAATATATTCCTGATCCATCCCATGTGCTTTGATGGGACTCATTCCAATTAGATGAGTGGTTGACCTTCGTGGATGATCCTATGCTTATTTTTGCTAGTTAGGTCAGACAGTTGCACACTAGGGAGATACTTGTAGTTAATGTTTAGTGGAGGAACCATCCCATAGAAGAGGTTAATTGGGAGATCTAACGTGAGATTCTATCCCAGTATCCTCACCTGTTCGAGGCTTAAGGTACATCCTAGTCCTTTACTCTTGTAGATGAATGTCCTTTTAAGGAATATAGTGGGTACTCGAGGCAAGGATTCTAGGCATAAAGGGTAAGATTTTGAGAAAAAAACTAATTATTTGCATAGAGATATGGCAGTTTCTAAGACAAGGGCTAAGGGTAAATCAAGACACTTTGAACTTAAGGTAAGGGAATTAAGGTTGAAACTACTATTGATACAGGTATCGAGATATGCGTAGAGAGCATGATGGTTACTTGAGGAGGAAAGATGGTTACAAGCATAAGAGTGGATTTTATGTTCCACTGAGAATCACGATGCTGAGTCCCAGAGTTCAAAAATAGATTTATTGCTTGCAAAGCTTTTGAAGGGTTTAGAGAGCAAAGAGAGTTTCCTCAAGGATATTAAGGAAAATATTTTAGGTTTGATCTAGAATGTAGATTCACATTCAATCGCAATTATGCAGATTAAGCAATAGTTTAGGAATATGTTTGACACATTAAAATAGTGTCAATTGGGAACTCTTCCTAGAAATACTATTTAGATTCTACAAAAAGATAGTCGCTGCCTAGATATCACCACTTAGAGTGGTAAAACTACTATTGCTCAATAAATTCCTACGGTTGGTGATGTGAGGAATGATATTCTAAATGTTTATGATGCAAACGAAATTGAATCTAAAAAGTTGGTGACTAATGATGAATCATCTAAGTAGCCAATAGTTTTTGATAGAAGAGCTAATAATGGTAAAGGGAAAGGTAAGGATGTTGCACCAATATTGAAGCCCGTTCCATGATCTCATTCCTTTACCCCAAGGTTCAAGAAGAAAGCTAAAGAAGGTAAGTATCAGAAGTTTATATTTATGTTGAAAGAATTTCCTTGAATATCCCTCCTTTGGAAGCGTTGGAGTAAATGCTTGGTTATGAAAATTTTATGAATAATTAGTGATTGAGAAGTGGACGGTGATTTTTTAGCCGACTTATAATATGCGCCAAAGTAGTGCCATTGCCTCGTGATCTTCAGTATAAAAGAAGGAAGATACTAAAGATTTCTCTATTCCTTGTACTATTTGCTCTTTAAACTTTGTACGAGCTTTATGTGATCAGTGAGATAGAATTAATTTAATATCACTAGTCATATACAAACAGTTGGGGTTGGGGTTACCTAAGTCGGCCTCTTTGAGACTATTAATAACAGATTGTACTGTGACAAAGTCAGTTGGTATATTTTGTGATGTGTTGGTGAAACTGTCTTCTTTTATATTCCCAACTGATTTTGCGATTCTTGATTGTGAGATTGATTTTAAAATTTCTGTCATCCTGGGAATGCCTTTCCTTGCCACATGTAAGGGATTGGTTTACATAGATATGGAACAAATGAAATTCACACTTAATGAAGACCATGTTCTATTTAATATATGTCAGTTGATAAAACATACAAAATATATGAGGGCAATTTCGGTTATTGATACGGTAAATGCATATGTATTGGTTGTACCAACTGAAGAGAGTCTTAGGTGGAGTCACTTGTGGCTATGATCACTAATTTTGATATTGATGGTATTTAGGAGTATGATGACATAGTTAGTGCTATTGTTTGTAGAGGTTCATATACTTATGCACCAAAGATATTGGAACTTGATATAAAAAACATAGCAACCCCTCTATCAAGACCATCTATTAAGTATCCACCGATCATGGAATTGAAGGTCCTACCTTCTCACTAGCATTATGCATTCTTGGGGGCTAACAATACTTTGCGGGTTATTATTGCAACTGGTTTATTAAAGTTGTAAGTTGAGTCTTTGATCTCAGTTTTGTAGAGGTTTTAAAGGTATATTGTCTGGACTATGGCTGATAGTATCGATATTAAACACTGAATTTACACTCATAAGATTTTTCTTTAATAGGAGTGTGTTCCTAGCACTAAGCATCAACATGAACTAAATCCATATATGCAAAAGGTGGTAAATAAGGAGATCATTAAGTTGTCAGATGCAGATGTTGTTTACCCTATTACTGTTAGAAAATATGTGAGCCTAATATAGTATGTGCCAAAGAAGGGTGGGATCATTGTCTTACCAAATGAAAAAAATGAGTTAGTTCCCACGAGACCAATCATGGGATGGAGGTTTGCATGGATTATTGGAAGATAAATACTTGGACCAAGAAGGACAAATTTGCAATACTATTCATGGATTATATGTTAGACCTTATTGCTGGTAGAGGGTGGTATTATTTACATAATGGTTATCAGGGAAAATTAGATCTCTATTTCTCCCAAGGACAAAGATAAAACCACATTCACTTTTCTATACAGTATGTTTGCATTTGAACGGTGCCCTTTGATCTTTATAATTCTCTTTCCTTCTTTAAGTCTTGCACGATGTGTATTTTTCTAACATAGTGGAGGATACTACCAAGGTCCTCATGGAGGATTTCTTTGTTATTGGTGATTTGTTTGATGATTGATTAGATCACTTTGCCAATGCACTAAAACGATGTGAAAAAATGCAACCTGGTGCTGAACTGGGAGAAATATCACATAATGTCCATAGAGAGAATAGTTCATGGGAAAAAACTTCCAATGAAAAGGATAGACATCGACAAGGCAATAATTAAGGTGATTGAAAGATTGCCTCCATTTATTTCTATGAAGAGAATTTGGTGTTTTTGGGTCATGTGAGTTCTAATAGGAGGTTAATCAAGGATTTTTCTAAAATTCCAAATCCATTGTTCAAATTATTAGAGAAGGATATGAATTTCATGATTGATGGTGCTTGTCTCAATTCTTTGAATTTCTGAAAAAGAGGTTATGTTTTGCTTCTATTGTCCTATCTTTGAATTAGACCTTTCCATTTGAATTAATATGTAATGAAAGTGTTGTGGATTTATAAGTAGCTTTAGTAAAATCACTAGAGAATATACTTCATCCCATTTACTATGCCAGCAAAGCATTAAACCTTGCACAAAAATATTACAAGGTGACTGAAAAGGAAATACTTGTTGTGCTATTGATTTTGAGAAATTCTGATCTTAATTTATTTGTACTAAATTCATTTTGAAAATGATCATACTGATCTTAGGTACCTTATGGAGAAGAAATATTCTAATACAAGTTTTATCCGATGGGTACTGTTGATACAAGAATTTGATTTTGAGGTTAAGGATAAAAAAGGCACTAAAAATAAGGTTGCAGACCATCTATCCTGCCTCGAAGATGACGAATGTGTAAAACTAAGGAATGAGATCAAGATTGATGATTCTCTTCCACATTAGCATGTCTTGGAAGAATCACAAGTCTTAATTCCTTTGTTTGATAACTTTGCTTACTATTTGGCAAGTGACCTTGTCCTAGAGTACATGTCATTTTAGTAGCAAAAATAATTTGTGCATGAGGTAAAAAAGTTCTTTTAGGATGAGTCATACATATTGTGAGTGCGTACAGATAGTATGATTCAGAGGTATATTCCTGAGGTTGAGATGATGAGTATTTTAGAGGCCTATCATTCGTCTCCAGCGGGGGGTCACCTTTAAGGTACTCAAACTACGCACAAAATTTTGTAATGTGGTTATTAGTAGCTGACTATATATAAGGATTCACATGACTATTATTTTTCCTGTAACCAATACAAAAGGCAGGGGAATATCTCACATAAGAATGAGCTTCCTATGACTCCAATTCTTTAGCTTAAACTATTTGATGTGTGAGGTATTTACTTTTTCAGCCCATTTTTGAGTTCAGATGGATGAAGTATATCTTTGTGGCTATCAACTACATGTATAAATGGGTGGAACCAATTGCACTTCAAAACAATGAAGATAAAGAGTGTCAAAACATTTATAATGAAGAATATATTTTCTAGATTTGGTACTCTACGAGTTATCATCAGTGGGGGGGGGGGGGCGTCCTATTTTCGCAATAATCCATTCAAAGACCTACTTGAGAAATATGGTATAAACTATAACGTGGAAAAACCTTACCATCCATAGACTAGTGAGAAATTTGAGGTCTCCAATCAATAGATAAAGTCTATTTTTTGCAAAAACTATGAATTACAATAGGCCTAATTGGTCAAGAAAAGAAGACGACAGACTTTAGGCCTACAGGACAACTTACAATACCCCCTTATGTACCTCACCTGATCATTTTATGTAGGAAAGGTATGCCACCTACCGGTTGAACTGGAGCATAAGGCACTATGGGCATTGAAGAAGTTGAATTTTATGTGAAATGATATTGCACACTTGTTATTTGACAAGATGAATGAGATTGAGGAGTTTTGTTTCTAGGTCAATGAAAGTTCTACCTTGTACAAGGATAATATGAAATTGTACTATGATATGATAATTTATAGGAAGGAATTCAAACTTTGTGACTTGGTTTTATTGAATAATTTGAGACTTTACTTATTTCTTTGCAAGTTGAAGTATAGGTGGTCTGGACCATTTACCATAGTAATAGTATTTCCATATGGTTCTATTGAGTTACAATAAGATGGGATTGCCCCATTCAGGTGAATAAAAATCATATTAATCATTATATGAGAAGTACGGAGTTGATAAAAGTATGAGATAACAAGAACCTTGACGATGTCTTAGTAGTCAAGGGAGTTAAGTCATGTTGTAATGTTAAATTAGTTGGTTCATGGGAGGCAACTCATGGGCTTATTGGTGAAGTCAAAGTACCCAACATAGCCTTGTCGTCCTTCGATGTTAAATTAAGCAATGGTTGGGAGGTAAGTCATGGTGTTTGTGTTAACATTGTTTTTGTTTTGCAGTATAGTTAGCATGAGGAAATCACTGGCATAAGATAAAATTGCAAAAATTCAAAAAAGTCTAGCTAAGTTGACTTACGTGTGCAGTCTATGAGTCATGGGTACATTGACTCATGGATTGGACTCATGAGAATAAGAGCGGATTTTCTATTCTCTGAGCTTAATGCACGAGTCATACTCATGATTTGTGAGTTCAACCCATGATTCATGGGTTGAATCATGGGAATTAGATGTTCCCCTGTATGTTTTAAAATTTTAACTCATGACTCAAACCACGAGTCATGAGTACAACCCATCATTAGTAGCCAGAGTCATAGAAATTCGAAAGTAGGTTTGGCTGCAGATCTCTACTCACTACTCTTACCCATGATTAGTTAGTTAACCCACTAATCATGATCTAGGTTGTAAGGCCAAATTTAATATTTTAATCATTGGGACTATATAACCCAACCGGAGTCGGTTATTTCCTTTTGATTAAAATCCAAAATTGATAAACTTCTAAAAATTCACAACTCCAACTCAAATTCAAACTCTTTCACCTTATAACATTCCAATTCCTACTCCAAACCAACTTTCTTCTCTATACAAAGGCTATAAAATCGTGAAAACTAAATTGTTCTTCTTCTATTAGAATCATCATATAGAAGTAAGGTCTCTTATGATTCAAATTTTGTGATAAATTGATTTTTGTGCATGGAAACTTGAGACAACACCTAGGGTAAAATAGAACTTGATTAGCACTTATAATTCTTGAATTACTTGAAACCCAAAATGGTGGAATTGAACATAATTGATCAGAATTTTTACAAAGTGATATTGAATAAGTTATATTGTGTGCATTTTTGTACTAAAACTTAGCATAATCTAAGTAAATTTAATGTTTGAACCTATAAGCCCTACCTATGACTCGTGAGTTGAACTTGCAAATTATGGTTGGATTCATATAAATTAGACTTGAAATGTTGAACCTCAGAGGTGTTAGATGATACCTACAAACACAATTAGTAACATAAACCTACATATCATGGGGTAAACTAGTCGATTAACTTCTCTACTCATGAGTCCAGCCTATGAGTCATGAATATAACTCAAAAATCATTAATAGGATTAGTAGGTAGGAAGTGCACTTAAATTTATTTTTCCATTAATTTTTTATTTCTATGAATACTAACGATTCTTCGTACAAGTACCATGGAACCAAAAGGGATACCAAAGAAGGGATTACATTCTAGAATGAGAGATATGTCTCCCGAAAGATGTTGGTTGATAGAGAAGTACTCTATTTATAGTTCTCCATTGGTACTACACCAGGCTTAGAGAGATTCTACATCAAGGACTAGTTTACAGTCAACCACTCATTCGGCTTCTCAACGTACACTAACACCTAGACCCCAGGCCCCACCATCTCTCGTGGCCAGTCCATTAATGAAAAATGCATCGAGGTCACCAGTACATTCCTTTACCCTTCCCTAGTTTGATGAGAAAAAAAAGGGATCTATTTTTAGTGAGAGTAAGAAAAGGTTAGTCATCCCCTTGTCTGAGGAGGGGGGAGAGTTTGCATCGGGTACCAAAGATAGATTGAAAAATGCACCTAGTCTTATAAAGGTTCAGTGACATTTTAGGGTACTGAAGATTCCTCTACTTCAGTTCTAGTAGCTCCGGTGTGTGGAGGAAATGCAGGGCATAAATAATAGAGATTGATATGTAGTAGAAACATTTCACATTCGATGATTAAAAATGTGAAATTATTCTTTAACTTAGGTTTTTTTATAAGATGTGATTTGTATTTTGTAAGGACATTCGGTAGGAAGTGGCGTGGACTAAAAAGTGAAATAAAAGCTCTCAAGAAGTGATGTACTAGTCTGGCTATGAGTCGTTAAGTCACCTTAGGACTCATAGCCCATTTTGTAAAGACAACAGACACAAGTTTCCTCATGAAGAAGAGCTAATAGAGTGACGACTACTAGAAGTATATGACTCATAATGTAACTATACGAGTCATAACCACTGAAGACAGAAAAAGATCTACAACAACAAGCAACAATACATAAGGTGACCTAATGACTCATTGCCAGAGGCGTAGCCACTGTCGACCAAGTTTTCCTATTCAACTTTTAATTAGGATTTCTTTTCTATTTTGAGACACTATAAGTACCCTAGGGTTATTCTTGTATGATGTTATGCACATTTGATATTTTTATACATACTTTCACTTAATTTGATCATTGATACAATTGTTCTTGGATTTTTTGTTTCATATTTAAAGAGATTTCATATTTTTTTCCTTCATTATTGTACAATTAATTACATATATTATTCATTGATTATCATGGGTTGTTCCATAAGAATGAGAAACTAATTTCTTTGACTAGGGTTTGGGAACAATGGTGGATTAACCACGTAAGGAAAGTACGAGTTTCATCTACTCTACTGTAGCTGTGGGTATTGCAATCTTCTTCATATTAATTGTAACCCAAGCTATTGCAGAAGCTTTTTAATTTCTTGTATTAAAGAATGTCCTTACATAGGAGTTTGAGAATTGAAAAAGAGGGTTACAACAGTGATTAAAAGCAATCAACCCTCTTCTAATAAACTCAAGAATCAAAAGGTAAGGGTGATACTGAGGTTATAGACAAGATACTGCAAGGTGACACCTTGAGACTCGCAAGGTGTAGGGTGAGATTTATCTACACTTTCCCAAGATGGTTGATAATCATAGGTTGTCAACTTTTCATGTAAAATAGTTGGTTAGGTTGATCAAACATGAGAAACTCATGAAGTTGAGAAGCCAGGGGAAGCAATCCTACTTTTTGTCTTCTATTGTTTACAAACTCAAGCATTCAAGTTTGGATACTTGTTACTGTTGATTTCCAAAGTCCCCAATTTACTTTTCCATACTGCTCATGGATTTTGTCAAGTTTGACATATTGTTCCACGTGTTCCCTATAGGTTCGACCCCAACCTTTTTTGGTTTACTATATTTGACATTGACTACAACATACATCTTTAAAGTTTTTTTTTGGCAACATCAAATTTTTGGGTTGTTGTTGGGGAATATGATGTTGAATTATTGACTAATGTTGGTGAAGTTCACGGATTTTATTTTCTATTAATTAGTTCGGTATACACTAGTGTGTGCCTAGCACTAGGAGTCAAGGACATCCCTTAATCCCTATTGATCTAGAATCCAAAAAAATTATGCAAACACCAAGAAGGTTGTCGTAGCATGATAGTGATGGGGTTCCAATAGTAGTTCATGATGACCCTTTTTCTATATCTTTTCCTGCTCCAGGTAATCCACAAAATATTGTTAATAGTCAGACTGAGCTTATATTCGAAGATGCAATTGAATAATAGAGAAGACCGATTGATGAACCCAGGTTAGTACAATAAGAAGAGGTGTCCTAATCTTTTATTAGGGGATGAATTAACCTAAATAAGGGATAATATAAGCAATTAAAGCAAATCAACTATGGTGCCTTTACGCTAAACATATTTCATACAATCTCATAAATTCTATCCACTGATAAAGTGTTCCTCACTAGGGTCATGAACCCACTTGACATTGGTCATTATATATCACATGGTGGAAGATCTCGAGAGATACAATACTATTAGTATCTACCACCATATGATGAAGATGAAGACATGGGTTATGTTGATCCTGCATAGACAGAAAACATTTTTCTTCCTACATTATCCCCTAATATGATGTTCGATATTACTAGTGCAATGATCCAGGAACAAAACTTAAAAGATATATTTTTTGGATTAGCAACAGGCGAGGCAAACATGCATCTGTCAAATTTTACTGGGATCTGTACTTCGTATACCATACCATAGATCACGAAGCTTTGAGGTTGTGGTTGTTCCCTACTAGGATGCTATATCTAATAGATGAGATTTTTAAATTTTGGAAGTTACCTGCAGAGTCTATATATGAAGCATGGTTTCAGTTAAAAAAGAAGATAAACATGCTACAACAACACTAGATTCCTAGATCCAACCTATGGCCTAAGGTAGATACCATATCTGGAGGTTCACTTATATGTCTTTATTAGGATATGGACTAAGAAATGAAAGATGAGAGATCTATCACAAACTGAGGGTGGCACACTAGGAAGGATGATAAAGGAGTTAGTACGTATCATATTGGGGCTATGATTTAATATAGAGCTTGTGATGATATGGTAGTAGAAGTTATAGAATTTTTAGCAATGATCATTGAAAATGTGAATGCAGTAGGGGTACAAGAAAATTCTTCTAGGGCTTATAAGTAGTGGGTTGTTGAACCAAAGAGCAATGAAACCAAGGTTGAAATTACTACAGTTATATGTACTAAAATAGAAGTAGAGAGTGAGATGGTGATTGGAGGCGCAAAGATGATTATAAAGAGAAAAGTGATAGACATGTTCCACTATGTAGCTGAGATATAGAGTCAAGAATTGAGGAAATGTTGTCAAAGTTAAAAAAAGGACAAGAAAGCCTGGAAAGATGCCTTAAGGGGATTAAGGTAGACATATCAACACTTTGTCAGAAAGTTGAGTCACATGCCACCATGATTAAATAGTTGGAGCAACAGTCGGCCATATTAAATCGAAGGCAACCTGACACTCTTTCTAGTAATACAGTCTAAAACCTAAAAAATGATAGTGTTTTCCATTCCATTACTACTTGGAGTGGTTATACCACCATGGATTCGCCCATGCCCACCATGAGTTAGATAAATAATGATTATGATCATGTAGATTATCAGAAAGAACTTGGATTAGTAGCTGGAAAATCAGCAAATAATAGATTAGTTGTAAGAAGGACAAACATAAGGGTATAGTTGATGAACCTGTTCTAAATAGTATTTTGAGACCTCCCCTTTTTTTTCTCAAAGTGTAAAAAAGAAGAATAAATAAGGAAAATATGAAAATATTCTATCAATGTAGAATGAGTTGCCTATAAACATACAACTTGTAGAGGCATTAGAGTAAATGCCTGGTTACATAAAATTCATGAAAGATCTGTTCACTTGGAAGATGAAAGTGAGCTATGAGCCCACTAAAAATATATATATCACTGCAGTTCTTTTGCTTCTAGATCATTGGTAGAGAAGAACGAGGACCCTAGATCCTTCACAATTCCATATACCATTGGGTCCTTCTCCTTTTCTCGAGATTTATATGATCTAGGAGACAATATTTATTTTATATCGCTTGTTATGTTTAAGAAGTTAGGGTTGGGGGAAGCCAAACTGATATTAATAAGATTATTGATGGCTGAATGGACCTTGAAAATATCGTTCGGTATTCTTTGTGATGTGTTGGTGATGGTGGCATACTTTATCTTTCTAGCCAATTTTGTGATACTTGATTGTGAGGTGGACTTCCAAGTCCCTATCATCTTAGGCAGACCCTTTCTACCTACGGTTAGGGCATTGGTTGATTTGGAATCAGGAAAGATAAATTTCAGACTCAATGATGAATAGACAATCTTCAATGATAGTTGTTTCATTGATATACACCATTGATGATGAGGTTGATACATTGATTGTTTCAATTGAGGAAAGGTTGGGGTGCTAAAGAAGTAGCAATAGTAATCATAAATTTTGATAGTGATAGAATTAAGCAGTATGAATTTATGGTAGGTGATCTATATGGGAGAGGATCTTATACTTACATTCCAAAGAATCTTGATTTAGATTTAAAAAATAGAACCACTCCTCCCACTCGAGTGTTAATTAAGATGCCACTGGTCTTGGAGTTGAAGGTCCTCCCGTCTAACTTATGATATGCAATTTTGAGGGCTAACAATACCTTGCCAGTGATCCTTTTAGATTATTTGATTGATACCAAGGTAGAACCATTATTGTTATTGTTTCAATAGTTCAAGAGAGATATAGAGTAGACCATTGCTAATATTGTAGGCATTCTGCTAGACATTTGTACTCACAAGATCCAACTGGAATCGGACTACATTCCTATTACAGAGCATCTTTAGCAGCAAAATCATCCTATGTAGGATGTGGTAAAGAATGAGATCAATAAGTGGTTGGAAGTTAGTGTTGTCTACCACATTGTAGGTAGCAAGTGGGTCAGTCGTATTTAGTATATCCTAAAGAAAGGCAAAATTACAATCATTCCAAATGAGAAGAATGAGCTCATGCCAACAAGACTAGTCACAGGATGGAGAGTGTGTATGGACTATAGAAAGCTAAACTTATGGACGAAGAAAGACAACTTCCCAATGACCTTCGTGGATCAGATGCTAAATAGACTTGCGGGAAAAGGTTGGCACTATTTTTTAGAAGTTTAGTTAGGCTACAATCATATCACGATCGCTCCCTAAGATCAATAGAATTCAATTTGACCTACCCATATTGGACCTTTGCTTTCAAGATAATGGCTTTTGTGTTGTGTAACGCTCCAGAAAATTTTTAGAGATGCATGATGTATATCTTCTTTGACATAGTAGAAGACACCATTGAGGTATTCATGGATGACTTTTCTATAGTAGATGATCTTTTGATGATGTTCGGTTAACTTGGCCTATGCTCTAAGGCGATGTGAAGAATGTAACTTGGTACTGAACTAAGATAAGTACCATTTTATGGTAAAACAAGGAATTTTACTTGGTTACAAGATCTAAAAAAGAGGATTATAGGTTGACAAGGAAAAAATTAAATTAATAGAGAAGTTTCTACTGCCAACTTCAGTTAATGGAAATCAGAGTTTTTTAGGCCCTACACCTTTTTACAGATGATTTATCAAGGATTTCTTGAGGATTTCAAACATATTATCCATGTTTCTTAAGAAATAGATGAAGTTTGATCTTCATGAGGCATGTCTTAAAGATTTTGAGTGCCTAAAGAAGTAGTTAGAGTTAGTTCCAATCATTGTGTGTCATGATTGTACTTGCCATTCGAGATGATATGTGATGGGAGAGAAGTGGCCTTAGGTGTTGTCCTGGGCCAAAGGTGAGCAAAGATTTTGCACCTAATCTACTATGCCAGCAAAGCATTAAACCCTACTCAGAAGAATTATACTATTATAGAATAAGAGTTTCTAGTAGTGGTTTTTGTCTTTGAGAAATTTTGGTCTTATCTGATTGGCGCTGAGATTGTTTTGCATTCATAGCATACAACCCCTATATTCTTGATGGAAAAGAAATATGCATTTCCAAGATTGATCTGTTGGGTTCTTTTGCTGCAAGAATTAAATTTTTAGGTGAAAGACAATAAGGGTACAGAAAATCAAGTGCATTATCATTTGTCCAGACTTGAGGATGAATCAATGCAGAAAGTAGGGGATGGTCTTGAAATTAATGATACTTTTCCATATGAGCAAATTTTTACGGTATCACAATACCTAATTCTCTATTTTTTGCCTTTGCAAATAACCTTGCAAGTGATCTTGTCCTAGAAGATCTATCCTTCAAGCAGAGAAAGAGGTTTATACATGAGGTAAGAAAGTTTTTATTTGATGAACCTTATCTTTAAAGAATTTGTGTGGATGGGTTTATTCATAGATGTATTCTTAATTTGGATATGATGAGCATTCTTGAGGCTTGTCATGCATCACCTGTTGGAGGTCACCATAGGGGAACCCACACAACCCACAAGATCATGTAGTGTGGGTACTACTGTCAGACAATCAACAAATATGCTTATGACTTTGCTTTCTTTGACCAATTCCATCTTCAGGAAATTATTTTGAGGCACCATGAACTCTTTATGACCCTTATTTCAGATCTAGAGCTATTTGATGTGTGGGGTGTGTACTTCATGGGGATATTTGTGAGCTCCTATAGTATGAGGTATATCTTGGTTGCAGTGGACTATATGTTCAAATGGGTAGAAGAAGTAGCTCTCCCCACTAATTAAGGAAGAAGTGTCACCACATTCCTTAAAAATCATATATTTTCTCAGTTTGGCACTCCACTTGATATTATAAGTGATGGAGGGTCATATTTTTTCTATCACCGGTACAAGGGTCTACTTGAGAAATATGGATTAAAGAATAAGGTGGCAACACCTTTTCACTCTCAGAAAAATGGAAAAGTTTAGGTCTCCAATAGGGAAATCAAATCCATCTTTGAAAAGATTGTGAATGCCAAAAGGATTGACTGGTCAAGAAAGCATGATGATGCATTATGGTCTTTTCAGAAAACTTATTAAACCCCCATAGGTGCCTCCCCATATCAGCTTATGATTGGAAATGAATGCCACTTGACTGTTAAGCTTTAGCACAAGGCACTATGGGCATTTAAAAAGATAAATTTTTGTGGCATAACGCAACAAACATGAGGATGATTAAAGTGAATAAGTTTGATTAATTCCTACTTTGGGCTTATGAGAGTTCTAAACTATAAAAACTGAAGATAAAGCTACATCATGATTGAAAATTTAAGAAAAGAGTATTTGAGACAGGTGATCAGGTGTTATTGTATAAATCAAGATTACATTTTTTTCTAGGCATGTTGAAGTCTAGATGGTATGGGCCATTCCTTGTATTGACAGTGTTCCTATATGGTACTATATAATTAAAGTGTGATGGTGAAGCCCCATTCAAGGTGAATGGGCAAAGAGTGAAGCAATACATGAGAAGTAGTGAAGAAGTTAAGGTGGTTGTATATATGGACCTTGGTAAAACCTGAGTAACCTAGGCAATTTCATCATGTCACGATGTTAAATCAAGCACTGTATGGGAGGTAACCCATGGGGATGGTTGGTGAAATCTTAGTATCCAACCTTGGAACATTGTGTCGCAATGTTAAATCAAGTGTTGTGTGGGAGGCAACCCATATTTTGTACTTATTTAAGTATAGGGTGATTTATGCATTCAATGTCCAGCGCTTGAGATTGCAAGAATAAACCAAAAAAAAATTCTGGTGCCAGGCCATACAACCCAGTTTAAGAGCTGCAAGAGGACCTTACATCTCATAATCAGGATTTGAAGGGTGACCAGAACTCAAGCCACTCTTAGGTATTTGTTTTGTATAGTCATTAGGTATCTCAAAAAGAGTCGTAGGCAGTGACTATTACTCATCACCTTTAATCGTAATGACTGGAGACCCAGGTAAAGTACTAGGCGTTACGAAAGGAGTCTAAGACTATTATTCACTGGCTATGAGTCGTTAAGACAACTTTAACCAGTCTTGATAGAATAGACCCATCGTGTCGACCCAACCCAATAAAAATAGTAAATAAAGGAGATAAGGGTGAATAAAAGATGCATGGTTAAGTAGTAGAGCCAAAAACTTAAGTGTAATATCATGGAAGGTGATTCACCATTTCTGATATGTACCATACCTACCCCAAGACTATATTATAGGTCACAAAATCTTCTATAGTGATCCTAATATAATTATTCAAAAACTAAGGTAAAGAAATACGAGCAAGCGTATAGTATCTTATGCACATTGTTTGAACTTCTTCTTGAGAATAAGTCGTTATGATGTAGTTCCTGAATTGATATGCATTATGATATTGTTAGTGTTGGGAATTTTTTGTTATAAGGGTGAATGGGTTGCATTCTTAACAACTTAGTTGTTTGTGTAATGTCATTTGCATATACCCTTAGTTGTCTGGTTCTAATATGATTTAATCACTTGATTCCTTTAGTTTAATGATATTTTTCTACATATGTACACAAAGTGTTTTTGAAAGTTGTTCACAAAAAGGGGTATATAATTTAAACAAAAAATTAGTAAATTCACTGCGTATGTGCCTTAGGTTCCCTTTAGTTCAGCATCATGTTTGTTTACTGTGTTGCCAGAGGACATATAAATGTTCTATGTTGAGGGTATTGTTTACATGGATCTTTTAATTATTAAACAAGAATATTTTGTAGGAAATTAGGTATTCTTGCTAGATATCAGGTGCATATTTATTGATCTTGCAGGAAAACAAGGTTCAGAGAAAGGATTGAGAATGAGGGATGAAGAGTTATAGAAATGGTAACCCACGAATCAACCTATGTCTCATGGGTAGTACTTATAAATCATGAGTATCATTACTAAGTTGATGTTCTAAAGATAAATGTTGGGTTTTATTTCTATAAGGCTACCTATGATTAGTAGGTTCTACTTACTAATCGTGAGTAGCCATCGTGAGCTGAGTCCACCTATGATTCATAGGTTTTACCTACTAATCATGAGTTTCCATGGTTAGTTGAATTTCAAAAAGTTTGATATTTATCAAATTTCCACGAGACAAAGGCGCGATTTGTGGGTTGTACCAACTACTCAACCCACGAATCTTTAGTTGCTGCAAACCCATATTTTCTACACTATTTAGGATAGGTTTTATTTTGTAACTAAAAATACTTCGAGGATGTTTTCTTTTAGTGTACACAGTCTACATACTTTTTGCATTCTTTTGAGTTCTGAGATACATTATTGATCTCATAATTATTATTGTTGGTTTGTAAGGTTTATAATTAAATTAAGATTTTGGGTTGTATCTTATTCTTTGTAAGTTCATCATCACACTTTCTTTTATGGAATCTTTTCTTGATATTTCAACCATGAGTTGGTAATCTCCATAACTAGAGTTGTGGGAACCCTGATGGATTAACAAAGCAAATTTAGTGTAAATTCATTCTTGATAGGTGTTCGAACATGTATTGGTATCTTCTTCAATTTTATTTCTTATCTAACTATCATGAATGTTAGGAAATTTCATGTATTTGGTACTTTCTCGAGAAATAGGTAGAGATTTTGAATAGAAAAGAACAAAAGTAATGCAAAGAAATTCACCTTCATCTATTTAACTTAAGATCGAGAAGATATAGTTAATTTGAGATCATAAAAAAAGGGTTAGAAAAGTGACACTTTGAGACCGAGAGTAGGTTAGTGAAATTCACCAAAAACATGGTCTAGAGATGGTTAGGTGATACATAACTTGGTAGATTTTTCATGAAAGGCATCTAAATAGTTTGACAAACACGAACAGTCTTATGGTGTTATAAAGTTGGGGGAAAACAATCCTAGTGCCTGTCTAAAATTAATTGCAAACCTAATTGCCTATTAATCATTATTATAACTCAGTTCGTTAGACAAAATCTTATTTTATTAATGAGATTTGAAGATACATCATTATGTTCTTGATAGACTTTTGGCCTACACCTCGTGGTATGAACCCCAACCTAGTTAGCTTATATATTTGATTGACGACCACTTTATACTTTCTTAGAGGTGTAATTTAGGTTACATCATACACCAAATGGTTTGTAGACTATAGGTAGGAGTTTATCCACTAGGGCATGTTTCTATTATTGGGTTTTAGACTCCTGAGGCATAACCAGCTATAATTGTGGCCCAATTATTGGAGACTTTTCCTACTAGACTTGCTACTCCTCTTATTCATGGTCTTGATTTTTTGTGGAGAGGTAT
Source organism: Capsicum pubescens (assembly GCA_030864215.1). NCBI lineage: Eukaryota > Viridiplantae > Streptophyta > Magnoliopsida > Solanales > Solanaceae > Capsicum > Capsicum pubescens. Next base: position 191,044,208 of record CM061542.1, on the reverse strand, counting down.
AAGATATTCAAGAGATTTATTTACTGACCCCTCACATGATTAGTGGTTCTATTGGTGAGGATGCTTATGAGTTTCTGACTTATTTCCAGGAGAGGATGCATAACCTTGATTCACTTGAGTCCGATGGTGTTGCATACACTATCTACCATTTAACTGATATGGCTAGCAAGTAGTGGAGGTTTTTTGTTAGTTGTAGATTAGTGGGTTCCCCTCTATTCATGTGGACCTAATTTTTTTATGCTTTTTCAGATAGGCTTACGACCAATATTTTGAGGGACAAGTTGATGGATGCATTTTATCATTTAGAGCAGGGCTCTATTATTATTTCATAGAATGAATATTATTTGTATTCACTATCCATAGATACCACAACTAGAAACTACATTAAGCCTCTGAGCATTAGGATGTTTTTAAGGGTTTGAAAGGTTATTATCAGTTGGTGATAGCTAAGCTGAGGTCTTACGTGATTCTTTTTATATCATCATAAATCATGCTATTTTTATTAAGACTATTCACACGGGTTTTCATAGTGGTAGTGCCAAGACGATACATCGACATTGAAAGTTGTGAGGTCATCCTTCCAAGGTAGGGATTCTCCAATAAAGGTTCTTATGGTTTACATGGTAGACTAGTTCATGTAGCATTGTGGAGTTCAGGTAGTCAGTAGGTTTGTGGGTTTTAAGACCTTAGATAGTCATATTAGGTATCAATTTGTTGTCTCTTTTTTATAGTTTTGGATTACTTTTCAAATATTGTAACTTTAACTACTCTAGGTATGCCAATATTAGAGTGTAAAGGCACTCCTAGTTTGTATCATACATGGGTACCTATGTAATGACCATTTAGGTTATTTTCCATATTTATTCTTATTTTTGTTGTTAGAGCTTTCCAATAGTCACCCCAGGTCATTTATGACCTGTTGGGATTGACAGTTCAGTTACTGGTTAGTTTATTTGGTTTTTAAAGACAATCCCTTATTTTGAAGTCTTCAACAATAACAACAATAAACCCAGTGTATTCCCACATAGTGAGGTCTGGGGAGGGTAAGATGTACGCAGTCTATACCACTACCTCTAGAAAAGTAGCAAGGCTATTTCTAATAGACCCCCGGCTCAAGATAAGATAAGTAATCACAACCGTACAAAACGCATGGAACACGATGGTAAGACATAAAAATGCCCCTACAATGGAAAGTAAACAAAGAATAGTAGGAACTCGTAATACAACATGCAACAAGGTAGCCTAACAAAAGTAATACACCAAATAGGTAATGCCTTACCCTACCTGCCCTAATAGTCACTAGCCTTGTATCCTAATACGTGTCCTCCAGCTCTTCTTATCTAGGGTCATATTCTCAGTAAGATGTAACTGCTCTATGTCCCTCCTAATCACCTCTCTCTAATATTTCTTTGGCCTACCCCTACCCCACTTGAAATCATACAAAGCAAGCCTCTCATATCTATGAACTAGTGCATCTGTTCCCCTCCTCATCACGTGTCCAAACAAACTCAAATAGACCTCCCGTATCTTATCCTCCACTAAACCTACTCCAACCCTCTCCCGGATAGTCTCATTCCAAACCCTATCCCCCCTAGTAAGACCACACATCCAACGTAACATCCATATTTCCACCACCTTCAATTTTTAATAAGAGAGTTCTTGACTGGCCAACAATCTTCTCCCTACAACATGGTCGGGTGGACTTCCACCCTGTAAAATTTTTCTTTAAGCTTGGGAAAAACCTTCTTATCACACAACACCCCCGAGGCGAGCTTCTACTTCATCCATCCCGCCCCAATATGGTGAGAGATATCCTCATCAATCTCACCATTCCCTTGAATCATGGACCCAAGGTACTTAAAACTATCCCTCTTACACACCACCTGAGAATCCAACCTTACTACCACCTCGTCCTGCTCCCTCGAGCCATTAAACTTACATTCCAAATATTCGGTCTTGCTCCTATGCAACCAGAACCCTTTAGACTCAAGGGTCTATCTACACACCTTTAATTTATTATTCACACCTCCCCGGGTCTCGTTAATCAAAACCACATCATCCACAAAAAACATACACCAGGGTACCTCTCCTTGGATACACCGCGTCAACACCTCCACAACCAAAGAAAACAAAAACGGGCTAAGAGTAGATCCCTGATGCAATCCTATCAAGACTGGAAAATGCTCCGAATCTCCTCCCTCTGTCCTCACCTGGGTCTTAGCTCCATCATACATGTCCTTAATTGCTCTGATATACGTCACCGGGACCCTACTCACCTCCAAACATCTCCAAAGTACTTCCCTAGGGACTTTGTCATATGCCTTCTCCAAGTCGATAAACACCATGTGTAGGTCCTTTTTCCTTTCCCTGTACTGTTCCACCAGTCTCGCACTAGGTAAATTGCCTCTATCGTAGAGAGCCCAGGCATAAATCCAAACTGGTTCTCCGAAATAGACACTAACCTCCTCAACCTCCACTCGACCACTCTCTCCAAAATCTTTTTTGTTTGACTCAATAACTTAATACCCCTATAGTTTTTGCAACTCTGAATGTCACCCCTATAGTTATTTTGAAGTCTTCATTGGTTAAATTATCTACTGGGAAAAACTTTAATTAAATGAACTTGTATGCTAATTCTAACTATTTAAAAATTCCTAAAAAGTTGATTTTAGGCTAGGTAAACTCTTCGGTTTTGTCCTGAGGGACCTGGGCTTAATTCGACCTATTGGTAGAAAATCTAAAAAAATTAAAGTTGGGTGTAGGACCCACTTTTTGTTGAAATGACCTCGGATGAAAATTTTGACTGCGCCATTGAGTCAGGAACATCAAATTTGATTAGGTAGCATCATCCATTTACATATATGGATTCCCGATAAATCTTGAGGGTTGGCAAAGACTTGGAAATCTCAAAGTCTCTGCTAGTGCTGATGCACCAGCGTTCGCTATCCATAGACCATGATTGCGATCTTACTTCCACAACATTAGTACCACAATTGTGATACTTAATTATCACATATAATAACCTTGGAAGGTGGTAAATACTGCGATCATGAGGGGTAGGTCGCAATAGCAACTCATGAGCACCTGGGAAGGGTATAAATATACCCCTTTTTTACCCTTCTTCACCCCTATTAATCTATTTCCAAGAAATTTAAAACCTATATATTAAGAAAACATAGGATTAGATCTTGTGGGTAATTTGGGGATCTTGGATAATGACTATTATGCAATTTTCCGTCAAAATTATGGTAAGATTTCTTCATGTTCTTGGTTAATTTCCCTTTTTCTTGTCTAAAATCCCTAAAATTTTAGATTTGATTTTAGCACCAATGTAGCTTGTATTTCACACATTTTTTAGGGTAATTACTCTTTGAGTATAAGGGAATGTTGGGTGGTTTTCGGGAATGCCATTTCTATGGACGAGACCCTCATAGTATTTTGAAATAATTTTGGACTTGAAGACCAATAGTGCAATAGGGATATAATTATTCTTATTGTGATGAGTAGATTATGGTTTTTATAGTGTGGCACCTTGCAGAAGATTCTCGAAAGGAAAAATCACTAATTTAGCTGATTCTTTAAGCTTTAATAAGTGTCCAGGTATGCTAGGTTTTCTTTCTTTATATTGAGCTATGTCATAGGATATTTATGATATTAGGTTAGATTCAAGATAGGTTTTAGGTGTTGATAATAGGAATTACAATTGATGAGTGATGAATTTTCCACCAATCAACATCCAAATTAACGCACACTACTATGCTCTAAAGGTACGAAGGAGACTATTTTGTGATTTAAATGCACTAGTTCTCATGTTTTGCAGGTAGAAAAATTATTGAAATGAAAAGAAAAAAAAACAAGCTGAAAAAGGAGCAAAAGGTGAAGATAAGTGCAAAAGCTAGAAAATCGTATAGGTTGGGCCTCAGTTATTTTGATCGCGGGGTGGACACCACTATCTTCGTAAGTTAAGGAAGTAAAAAGCATGAAATCACATGAAGAATGCAACGATTGTAGATCCTCAATTGCGTCTAAGCCAATGCGACCGCAGTATAGCGAGATTTCCAGCTTGGGGCAAAATTTTCATTCCACAGTGCCAATCCCAATTCTCACCAAAAGGGCTCAAATCATTATATATGAATCAATCTGTAAACCTACCTCGAATCCTTAGTTTATCTTTTTTTTGAAATTTCTTGGATCTTGGAGAAAATATTGTACTAATCATGAGCTAAGAAGACATTAGAGTGACATTTAAGTGTAGATTTGGTATCACCTATTGAAGATCCATTGGATTCTAAAGTGTGGTTTTCCCTCTATTTATTTTCTTATGGATAAATTTGATAAAAATATTAGTTTATTTATGTTTATTACCATTATGATTTGCTAGATCTACCTCTTGGGATTATGCTAGAATAGGATGCAACTGTGTGTCGGTTGTGATATATTTATGTATATTTTAGTTTGTTGATAATGGGTTCTATTATTCCTTGATTAAATTTGTTGGGATTTGTGGGTAAAATTCCTAAATACCCAAATGGGTTTGATGAATGAAAATCCCAAGCTCTTGAAAGCTCAAACCATCCTTGAAAGAGGGGTTTGGGTGAACTCTAGGAACCCTCAGCATCCTTGAAAGAGGAATATGGGAACCAAAGCAATAGTAGACAATTTGCAGGTATGTCTTGCCATTTTTTCACTATCTTAGAAATATGGGTGATTAGGAGGATAACTATAACATGGGTACCATCCTAGAAATTGGGATACCCAATTGAGGTATTAGGTGATTTTAATTGGCACACCCGTTATTTACTCAAAAGGGTCAATAAGTGACATCTTTGAGTTTTTGTTGAAAAACTAGCCACAAACACCTTAAACCTAGCCTACCACATCATCAACAATTCGAATTTGCACCAAATCATCATGATCCCATGCATAATTTTCCCCTAGGAAAGCATAGTCTCAAGATCAATTTTAATTGATTATATTCTAATTATTCTTAGTCTTGAATTAGTCCTTTAGAAGTCCAAAAATTACTTTCACATTAGAAAAGATTTAGAACCCCAAACCATTTTGTACCATATATTTGAATTTAACAAGCAACTACTATTTTGGACTTACTAAATCGCTACTCACATTGATCCTCATGTATTCAACCCCTACTCCTAGTTGGGTAAATATATTGATAGCGACCGTCTTGCATTCAAATTGACATGTAAGTTGAGTGTTATCAAAAATGGCGTCATTGTCGGGGAATAATTTGGCGTATTGAGTTAGTTTTAAATTGTAGCTTACTTGCTTGAATTCAAACTTGTAATTATTTATTTGTGATTTTCTTTTATTTATTTTGTTATATAGGTCTTTATTATTGTTTATTTGTTGATTATCATGGAGTCTTAGAATGAAAGTGATCCCGGTGGTTGGAAATCCTATCATGACAATCCATGTTCATATTGTAATGGACTCTACTTTTGGCAATATTGTAAATATGCTCCCCATAGAGAGATTTGTGCACCATCTCTATTCTATAGGGAATATTGTTTTTCTTAATGTAGAGATTGAGTTGGCATTGGATTTATTATCCAAATACCCCATCCCCCCATTATTCTAACCCAATTACTAATTTTGCTTATGATTTTAACTTATCTTGGATCGGGTGGAATCAATGGGGGATAATATACATCTCATGCATCAATCCATTAGGGCATGTAATGAGGATATTAGAACTATAGAAGAAGAAAGTGTGGACGATAATATATCAAATACCATGGGTGGGGCCACTCTTTAAAATGAGCTCAATAGTGTTGAATCTTCAATGATTTCCCAACTATCCAAACCAAACATCAGAGATGATGTCAAAAAGGAAAAAATAGTACTAGAGTAAAAAAAATAAGCAAAGCAAATCCCTTATAAAGACTCTACTCCATTTTGGGCGAGGATACAAATTAGGAAAAATACCTCATTCTAACTATTTCTCAACATTAAGCTCGGTGGAGTTGATGATAATTAATCCACCTGAGAAAATGTTGAATAAGGGTGATAATGCACTATTTCCTTATATCTTGGATTTTTTATTTCCAAAAGGTTATGCTAAGACCCTAATATTTAAAGCTAAGAAACATAAAGATCGATGTCCAATTAGTGGCCTTCTAATGTTCTCTCCATTGTCCAACGAGCCCACATGAATCTTTGATGCAAAAATGGGAAAATGGTTTATGTCTTCAATATGGAGAGATTAAGAAGGCACCATTAAGCCCCTACTTTTACCCAAAGAGTTACGAAGATGAAATGATCAAACGTTTGGCAAAAGATTCAAATCCTGTAAGTGGAGACATAAATGAGGATTAAAGAAGTATCATTCAACAATGTTATACCAAGTACTTGATGGTAGGAAACTCATCATTTACATGTTTACATTATTTATTTTTGAATAAGTCATATAATTTGGATTCTTTGTTGGTGCTTTGGACAGGATTGGAAGCCGAAATTAGGGGAAAATCAAGTTTTAAAAGTGTGGTAGCCCTATTTAAAACAATGTAAAATAGGGGAGCAAAACACTTTAGGTATCACGATCACATCTTGAGGATTGCGACCGCAATACTGCAATCGCGTCTACAGTGCCGCGATCATGGAAACTTCTCTAGTCTGCTTCTTGGTTATCACTGCAGTTTCAGGGAGCCCTTTAACATTTTTTATGCTTTTCTATTATGTAGTGAGGTCACTAAAAATATTATATTTGGGGGTGTGGCTCTAACCTTATGTGTATTCATTGGTTTGCATTACTCGAACCTAGTTCTCTTAAAGCATGGAAATTTTGTAAATTGATTGGTTTCATTGCTTAGTTTTATAATACTTCTAATAATGATGGTGGACGAGCCTTTCTCTATGATAGATTGAGTGACTACATTCTTAAGGAGAGCTCATTGTGAAATAGTTTAGAGTCATGGGTGCAGGGTAAGTCTGAGAACCCATAGAACTGGAAATACAAATGCAAGGGAAATTCTAAGTACCTGTAGCATTTGAGAATTTGGGATTGTCATCATACCTATGGTAAAGTTTGAGTATCCATATGGTTTGCATATAGGAAATCCAAAATGGAAGATTAAGGCTTGGGTTGAGTTAATACTTTGGAAATTATACGTGGTGCAAACGAAAAGCAAACACGCCCCTTCGTCCAAAATTTTTTCAAAAAAATCAAAGGTCTTTGACATGAGCGTCCTTGTGACAATGTTTTTCTCTTTTTTTGACTCCAAATTTTTGACTTGTGTAAATTGATACATACTCCTTTGTTTTGTCTCTAGTGTGAGGGGTAATAAAACCTCCTTGGTGAATTTTTAGGCAATGTGTGGTGAGTTTATTTGTTCAAACCTCATATGTATTTTAATCATATAAAACTTGCCCCATTAGTCTCTCAAGTCTAATTGTGATTATACTTGGTCGGTGAGGTGGTCTTTGGCCATTTTTGTGACAATGGAAGTCCACTTTAGCCTAAAAAGCCTACCTATGTATAAATGTATCCCTAGGCACCCATTTTGATCCTTTGAACCTTTCATTCTAAACACATTACAAGCTGTGAGACTTTCAAATTTTATCCCTCTTTTAAAGCCTACCCACATTGAACTTACAATTGCAACTTAAGATGAAAGGCATAAGTTGGGGGTGTTAAAGATTAGAAGAGGTATTGTTAGGCCACAAAGTTGTAAGTCAGTGCCTATGAGCTTAAACATTGAATGAAAATGGAAAAGAAAAACAAAGGATCAAACAAAGGATAGAAAAGCATGAGTTATGCAAGGAAAATAAATGATAAGAAAGTGGGCGAACCAAAGAAGAAAAAAATAGGCACATGCTTAAATAGAGAAAACAAAGAGAAGTGGCCCATAGTCAAAAGTTAGATTGAATAGTGTGAAATTGACGTAGATGTTCAAGGAAGGGTGTAGCCACTTTGTTCTCAAATAATATTCTACCACACCCCAAACCTACATTATATGCTCAAAACGCTCTTTGAGATCTCCAACCAAGTGCATTCATAGTAGTGGCGATTGAAAATAGGGGCAATCCTATGGTATGGTACTCTTAAGCATTGATATTTCTTAAGAGAGGGAGTGTTTCATACTTAAATTCCTTGTTGCATTCTTGGGAACTTGGTGTGTGAAATTTTCTTTCATGTGAGGAGGCATGTGAAAAAATTAAGGTGGGAGATTTGGTCATCTCTCGAAAAATGAGGAAAAAGAAGTATAATGTGGTTAAGCTCAAAAGGTGAGTCATCTCTCGAATATTAGTTATTGTTGCATTATTGTTCTTTAGAGTCTTGGACAGTTTTGAAAATAGCATTTTATGTTGAATGGTGTCTTTAAATTGACTTTTCCCATGTGAGTAGAGCTATGTGTGGTAGCAATCAAGTTGATGTCATTGTGATCATTGAGTAATAAAATTTGGACACAAAATTTCATTGTCTCGTGTGAAATGGAGTGGTGTTGTTTGAGGACAAGCAAAGATTTAAGTTAAGGGTGTTGGTGAGTGGTGAATTTACCACCCATCGACATCCAAATTAGCACACACTACTACGCTCTAATGGTATGAATGAGACTATTTTATGATTTAAATGAAATAATTCTCATGTTTTGTAGGTACAAAAATTGCAGAGATAAAAAGAATCAAAACAAGCTGTAAAAAGAAGAGAAAAGGGAAAATAAGTGCAAAATCTAGAAAATTATGCAATCCAGGCCTCAGGTATTGCGATCGCAGGGTGGCCACCGCAATTGCGGTAAGTGAAGAAAGTCAGAAGGCTACAGCCGCATGAAGAATGAAGTGATCATGGATCCACGATCACGGTTAAGACAGTGCAATTGTGGTATAGTGGGATTTCCAGCCCAGGGAAAAATTATCATTGCACACTACCGATCCCAATTCTCATAAAAAAGGCTAAAATCTCTCATTATAGATGAATCATTCTATAATCCTACATCCCATCCTTAGTTTAGTTTTTTTTTTTGGTAGTTTCTTGGAGTTTTGAGATAAACTTGTACTAATCTATGGCTAAGAAGAAATTACAGTGATTTTTAAGTGTAGATTTGGCATCACCCATTGAAGATTCATTGGATTTTAAAGTGTGGTTTTCCTTCTCTTTATTTTATTATGGATAACTTTGATGTAAATATTGTTTTTTTTTGTGTTTGTTATGATCTTGGGATTATGCTAGAATAAGATGCATTTATGTGTGAGTTGTTATGTATTTATGTATAATTTAGTTTTCTGATGATGGGTTCTATTATTGCTTGATTAAATTGGTTGGGATTTGTGGGTGAAAGTCCCAAATTCCCAAAGGGTTCGATGGATGAAAATTCCAAGATCTTGAAAGTTCAAACCATCCTTGAAAGGGGGATTTGGGTGAACTATACGAACCCTCATCATCTTTGAAAGATATATGTGGGAACCAAAGAAATAGTAGATAATTTATGGGTATATCTTGCTAATTTTTCACTATCTTAGACATAAGGATGATTAGGAGGATGACTATACCATGGGTATCATCCTAGGAATAGGGATACCCAATTAAGGTATTGGGTTGATTTAATTGGCATCTTTGAGGTTTTATTGGAATACTAGCCTCAAAGTCCTTACATCAATGATTCAAATTTACACTGAATCATCATGATCCCATGCATAATTTGACCCTAGGAAAGAATAGTACAATGATCCATTTTAATTGATTATACTCTAATTATTCTTAGTCTCGAATTCGTCCTTTAGAAGCCCAAGAATTACTTTCACATTTTAAAATATTAAGAACCCCCAAACCATTTTGTACCATAGGCTTTAATTTAGAAAGAAACAACTATTTCATACTTACTCAATCTCCACTCACAATGTTCCTCGTGTATTAGTCCCCAACTCTTAGTTGGGTAAATATATTGACAACGATCGCCTTGAAATCTACTTGACATGTAAGTTGAGCGTTATCAACCATGCTTGGGTTAGTTAGATCGTTTGTGTTATTTGGAAACAGTGATTTAGCCATAATTGACTTAGTTGTACTTTTTTAGGTGAGATTTCTATCTTAGGGTTGATTGTGGCTTAGTTAACATCTAAAGGCTGATTTAGATACCTTAGCCTAGACCAGGGAAAATATCACCTTGTAATGAATTTTGGGGATTTAAAATTATGTCCTTTAACTAACCTTAGGATAAGGTTCTTATTAGTCGTGGAAAAACTTTTATTCAATTGTGATGCACCTTGAAATTTGTTACTAAGGTAATATTGAGGAGATTTGGCACGTCACGATTATGATGGCTTGATGATCTAAATTCCTATTCAAGTTCGGATAATGATTATGGTATTTATGATATAAATACTGATTCAAGTTTTATTATTACGTATAATATTTATTACATAATACTTGTTTGAGTCTGGATTATGATTATGATATTGATGATATATTTACCGATTCAAGTTTTGATATTGATTACAAAATTGGTTATATAATTACTGGATCGAGTCCGGCTATTACTTATGATATTGATTATATAATGTTGATATGAGTCTAGATAATGATTATGATATTTATGTTTATTTACTTTTGAATCTGAATATTGATTATATTATTGTGGATATAATTACAAGTTTGAGTCTGTCTATTTCTTATTATATTGATTATATGATACTGGTTCAAGTCTAACAATGGAATATGATGTGAGATATGGGTATCAGTTAAAATTAGTAATGGGAAATTGACTATAGTGTGGAATGACATGGAAGGATTTTAGTAGTATCATGGAAAATGTAAAATGATGGTGGTTTGATTTATCCTTTACTTGATTGTACCCTCCAGGATTATGGGGCCTACGTGAGGTTATTTACTTTTCTATAGTTATTGACTTGTGACGGCTAATCTTGTAGTTATAATTGCTTATCCTTTATATTTTTGTTCCAATTTATTTATTTCAATGTGTACAACAATTTTGGAGTTATGTATAGGTTTTCCCCTTTTCTTGACTTAGTTAGGTTATCCTGCATTTTATCACATTTATATCATAATCTCACTCAGTTAGTTGATGATGCCTATTGAGTACCTGTGGCTTTGGTACTCGTACTAAACTTTCATAACTTATTGGTGTAAATTCATGTACTAGTTGTCGTCGTTGATTTGAGGATCATTCGCTATTAGATTCTAGAGATAGGGTGAACTCTTGGAGTAAGAGTTTCCCCTTTTCTTTTATTTACCTATGTCACGTTTTTGTTTTGAGACAGATTGTGCTAACTATCTAGAACTTCTAGTAGAATTTTAGTAGCTCTTGTACAGACTCTACCAAGTGGGGAGATAGTTTTCTATTTTATGCTACTTTTTAGACTATTTCTATTATATTTCATATTTTCAAATGGTACTGTCTATTTTGCCATTTTTGGGGCATTTTCCACCAATTTAATCCATTGTATTTAGATCCAGTTTATAGTTTGTCTTACCTACAAGCGAGATAAAGTAGGTTCCATCATGACTCGTAAATTAACACGGGACCAATTGGTATTAGAGCCTAGGTTTCACCGATATTGTTTGTACAGGAGAAAGTGTCTAGAAGAGACCCATGGATTGGAACAATGACATTTGTTTCTTATGTTTAGAAGGCTATAGTACATTATTAGGAGTTCTTCACTTCTTTCACTCATTTCGTGGTATGTCACTGAGTTGGTTTCTAGAACATTCCTTTGGTTTCACTCTTTTATAGATAACTAGGACATATGCTACCGCTATACGAGATGAGGGTCTAGAGAATGAACATAGGGATCCTATTGCTTTTCATGGATGACCAAGAGGTTGCGGACATCCGTGAGATATGTTCCCAGTTAGGTGCCAGGATAGTGTCCATCACCAGACCCTTTTCTATCTCCTTAGCTAGAGGTTCTTCCCCCTAGAAAGCGATAGTCCAGGGACCAGATTAAACACTACTAGGGTTTATTTCTTCTTCACTGTTTAGGGAAGCTTTGGTTCAACATTTGGGGTTGGTCGGTGGTACTCTATTTGATGGTGCACAATCTATAGATCAAAATAGTATTGAGGTAGGGTGTAGACTGTAGCTACGACTACCAGAGTTATGGTCAATCCTGCACTGGTAGTTTTGCATCCAGTAGGTTCCTAGCCTGCTATATCTGTTAAGGAGAAGAAGATGTTATGTAGATTCTTGACATCGGTGGTTTATAGTTTAACAGAGAGTCACGTTCTCCTGTCATCCCTCCAATTATACCTTTCATTCCATAACTATTGTTGATACCACTAACACTAATAGATAATTTATTCACTAATAATTATTAGGCCCAAACTATTTAGGCTAATATAGGATGAGAGCATGCCGAGCAAAGTGTTACTCAAATGACTTTGTGTGGGACTTGAAGAGGGCCACCATGTAGTCTGTGATCCAATCAAAGATTGACGAGAGTGAGCATGCCCAAAGTAAGTTGTGCACATCTTTTAGTCGAGCACCACCACCACCTCCTGGCACTACACTTGACATGTCTCTTTGTGAACCAGCTTAGGGAGAGGCTATATTCTATTCCAATCCCTACGCCCATATATTATTTCTTTGATTAGTATGCACTAGATGTAGTGCATCAGCTCTTAGTTAGGGGTGGGGGTGTACCAACTACTCAGGGTTTTCATTTTCATGACTCTTTACCTCAGAATGTGCTAACATAGTAGAGGCAACATGGTTAGGTTATTGTTTTCATTATATACATTATGTTTTGTTTTTTATGACCAGGAGAAAAATAAGGAACCTTGGTGTAGTCAAATTTAGTGCTTTTGTGTGTTTTTGACAAAATAATGAAGCCCCTCCAAAAAATATTATAAACAATTTGTTGTGAGTATGCATTGTTGTAACCATTGTTGAATTAGTTATGGCATTATTATTAGGGACAAAATAATCATTGCTTAGCATTGCATGAACCAGATAGGAAATCGTTGATATGATAACTTTGTTCCATGTGTAAGGTGTTTACTTAGCATTTAAATTGATTCTTGGGAGGCCATGTTTAGCTACCAGAAAGGCATTGGTAGATGTGGAATACGCGGAGATGAAGTTTAGATTGAATTATAAGGAGGTATCCTTCAACATATGCAAGTCCATGAAACAACCAATGGACCTACAAGTCATCTCAGTGATTGATGTTATTGATGGAGAAGTGTCAAACCATTTTGATATGGGCTTGTTGAGTGAGCCTTTAGTAGGGGTGCTATGGAATTATGAACTAGATAAAGTGGAGGAGTATGATTAGGTGGTAGCATCTTTAACCGGGCTTGGATTTCACACCAAGAACCCGATTAAACTAGATCTTAAACTAAAAAACTGAGAAAGTCCACTTGCAAAACCATCCATTCTTAAACCTCCCAAAATTGAATAGAAGACCTTGCCACCACATCTCAAATACGTGTTCTTGGGTGAGGAAGATATGTTACCAATCATTATTTCTAGTGACCAAAACTTCTCTCAGAAGCATTGAAGTTGGTGTTGAATAAATCCATTTGGGCCATATGTTGGATGATAGCGGACATCATCGGAATAGTTCCCGACATTTTCTCGCACAAAATTAAACTTGAGAAAGATCACATACCTAGTGTGGATCACCATAGGAGATTAAAACAACCCATGCAAAAGGTAGTAAAAAAGGAAATTATAAAGTGGCTCGATGAGCGAGTGATATATCCTATATCCAATAGCATGTGGGTGGGCCTGGTGCAATGCATTTCGAAGAAAGGTCGTATTAGGGTTGTCAAAAATGAAAAAAATGATCTCATCCCCATACGACCTGTCGCCGGATAGCGTGTGTGTATGGACTACCGAAAGCTGAATTCATGGACTGAGAAGGACCATTTTCCAATGTTTTTCATGGATCAAATGCTAGATAGGCTTGCCAGAAAAGGATAGTATTATTTCTTGGACAGGTACTCTGGGTACAATCAAATTTGTATCGCACTTGAGGACCAAGAAAACATAACTTTTACTTGTACATATGGTATATTTGCGTTAAAGGAAATGCCCTTTGGGTTATGTAATTCCCCGACAACCTTTCAACGTTGCATGTTTTCAATATTTGCGTATATGGCTGAGGACTCTATGGAATTGTTATGGGCGACTTCTCGGTAGTGGGGAACTCTTTCAAGTCATGCCTCGAACATTTAAGCAACGTGCTTGAAAGGTGCATAGAAATGAACCTTGTCTTGAATTGGGAGAAGTGCCACTTTATGGTCAAAGAAGGATTGTACTAGGCCACAAGATATCCGAAAAGGGCATTGAAGTTGAAAAAGCCAAAGTTGAGGTAATTTCTAAGCTCCAACCTCCCATTTCCGTAAAAGGTGTTTGAAGTTTTCTTGGTCATTCTTGGTTCTACTGACGTTTCATTAAGTATTTTTCTAAGATAGCGCACCCATGTGTAAACTTCTTGAGAAGGAATCTATATTCGACATTGATGAAGCATATTTGAAGGCTTTTAAACATATTAAGGAATTTCTCATTTCATCCCCTATTATTATGGCTTCGAATTGGTCATTTCCGTTCGAGATAATGTGTGACGTAAGTGGTATTTCATTTGGTGTGATGCTAGGACAACACATGTACAAGCTATTTCATCCTATCTACGATGAAAGTAAAACCTTGAATGACACCCAACACAACTACACTGTCACCGATCAAGAATTTTTAGTGGTAGTATATGCCTTTGAAAAGTTTTGAGCCTATTTGTTAGTCACGAGAGTAGTGGTACACATGGATCACTCCACCCTTAGGTACTTCATGTACAAGAAAGAAGCAAAACCACATTTAATTAGGTGGATTTTTCTATTACAAGAGTTCAAGTTTTAGGTGAAAGATCGGAAAGGGTGCCAAATTCAAGTGGCTGATCATCTCTCTCGACTTGAAAGCAACAATGAAAAGCATGGGGAGATAAAAATTGAAGATTCTTTCCCTGACAAATTGATGATGACCATTTAGGGGAATAATACTCCATTGTATGCCGACTATTCCAACTATGTAGCGAGTGGAAGACTCCCCGAAGGATTGAGTTACCATCAAAATAAACGGTGTTTGTTTGATGCAAGGAGATATTTTTGGGATGAACTAGTTTTTTCGGGAATGTACCGACGGAGTTATTAGTCGGTGTGTCAATTATAATAAAATAAATGATATCTTGGAAGATTTTCATTCTTCACCTTATGGTGGTCACCACGGAGGAATCCGAACCACCTTAAAGATTCTCCAATGTGGGTTTAATTAGTGTTCAATGCATTGGGATTCCATTGAATGGGTTAAATATTGTCACAAATGTAAAATGTGAGGGCTATTTAAAGAAGGCACGAGATGCCTGATAATGCTAAACACACTCCCATGATTGAGGGGTGAGGCGGTTGTTGTCAAGTAACCCAATTTGAATTCAAGTTGAATCTCAAGGAGTGAATTATAGACTTCAAATCCTATGGGTGTTAAAATTACTACGAGGTTACCCAGAATGCTAAAAAAACTGACATGTAAAATAAAAATAGGGGGATTTTTTTTTGGAAACTTGTTGTACAATCTTTAGCAAATGATCAAGAGATAGCACTTTCATTTTAAGCAACAACATTGGGGGAAATCTTGGGATTATGTCTACCTAACGGTAAAAGTATATGGGTTAATAAATGTTTATCATGAAATTTAGTTGTTAACTAAAGGATAGGTTAGGTTGAAGGTCATTATGGTTAAATTTTTGATAAAACCACAACTATTTCTCTCGTTGGCTGTCTCAAGTACCTAACAAGTGTTAAATTCGTACTCACCCAAAATGTTAATCAATCATCCCCATTTCTAGGCTGATGCTCTTAACATGATTTACACTTCTAATACACTTATTTCTAAGATTGCAAAAGGGAGCAAACCATAGGCTTAATTGTCCACCATTGCCTTGTCCCCCCTATAACCCTCTTTTAAGGATGTTATAGGTTACCTTATATTCTCGTTTATCCTACTTTTGAAGATGATAAAGGGTTTCTAGAGTTTAGGTTTTCACCCATCAAACCCATTTGGTGATTTAGGGCTTTCACCTATCAAATTCCAACTCATAAGATCAAGCAGTGGTGAAATCATCACTCAAAAACTAACAATCATGCAAACACAAAAATACCAACACACAAATTACACTCTAGTTCAACATAATCCTAAGACTATCTTATTTATCTACTCATGAAGAAAGTAAAGAGAGATATACGATAAGGATTATAAAAGGCAACCATTCTTCACAAAAATTCAAAGAAATCAAGCCTTAAAAATTACTTACACACTTCCCCAATTAGGGTTTCAAGATTTCAATTTAATAGATCTTATGAGGTAAGCAATATCCAAAGAAGAAAGGGTTTTTTCTCATATATGGTTTGGGATTCTTCTAAGTACTTTTGCAGATCTGTCCCAGGGCATATTCCCGCCGAACCATGATCGTGCGTAACTGTCTGCGACCGCTTCCACACAATTATAGTTTTGTGTCGTGACCGCATTATGTTGACTATCTTGACTGACCACGACCATAGATTGAGGATCACAATCGCGGTAACTGAGGCGGATGTATTCCAGGTCTGCAGATACACTCTTCTTTGCTCCTTTTTTTTATTTTTAGCCTCAATCCTCATTTTTTGATCTCCTCAAATCTATGCCTACAAAGAGCGGATATTAGTTCCTTTTATCACCTATATGTCTCATTCATTTATTTAAAATAAGGTAATGTGCACAAATATTTAGTGAGAATGAGTGTAAAAATCAGCCTCATCAACACCCCCAACTTAAGACCTTGCTTATTCCCAAGCAACACTATCTCTTATAAGAGACAACTCATATGTATGCCCTCATTATATCATGCAATGATCACGATGACTCAAACTTGATCGCTACCACCAAAAGATTTTCGCACATGGGTAAATAGGCTTTTAACGAGTCCCCTCATCATAAGATGAAATAGAGAAGAATGCAATAGAATTTGGGGAGCAACCATGTAACAACCATTATTACTCCAGAAATGACTCACGTGTTGAATATAATAATACAATACTTCAGATTATCTCATTGTACGGAAGATGAAAAAATCACCCACCCCAACTAGTTCACATGCCTCCTCACAAGAAAGGAAAAATTCACACACCTTGTTACCAAGCATGAAACAAGGAATTTTAATGGGATACACTCACTTTCTTAAGAAATTCTCCCTGCTAACAGGTACCTTGCCATAGGCTTGCCCCAATTTTCAATCACCACTATATTGACCACACTTTGTAGGGAATCACAAAGGGATTTTTGTGCTTGTAGGCTTAGGGTTGGGGTAGGATATCATTCGGGAATAACTTGAATACACCTCTCATAGAACATTCACATCACACTTTTTCAATCCTTCCTTTTGTCTAAGGGACACTCTTCTTTAATTTCTTCTTTTTCTACGCCTACTAATAGCTTCCTTTGCACCACTTTTCTTTGATTTTTTTTTCTTTCAATTTACGCGCACTTCATTCCTTCGATGGACTCATTCATTTTCTATTTTTTTTCACGGTTCAAGCTCAAGAGGCATTTCTCTAACAACTTTGTGGCCTTACACTTTCTTCCTTCAACCTTTGCCATCCCCAACTTAGGCTTGTAGCCTCAAGTTACATTTTCAAGTTCAATGAGGTTTTGGTTCATAAGAGAGATAAAAAGGATGGTCACAGGTTGTAATAAGTTTTCCAAAGAATGGTCCAAAGGCTCAAAGTGGGTTCTAAGGATAATTAAGCATGTGTATGCTTTTTAGGCTAGAATGGGCTTCCAAAATCACAAGATGGCCTATGATTATTTTACCAAACAAGCATAATCAAAGTTTTGCTTTAAAAGAGTATTGAGGCAAGTTGTAGATGGTATAAGTACATATGAGATGAACACAATTAACCTCACACACATGGCATGTAAATATTTTCAGTGGGTTCAATTATTCTACCATCTTAAGACAAAGATGGAGTATTCACTATTTTTCCAAAGTCAACTTTTGGATCCAAAGAAAGAAGGAAAATTTTCATCAAAAACTTGCTCACGTCCATGACTTCGAATTTTACATAAAATTTAGACGAAAAGGGTTGTTTGCTTTTCTATTTGCACCACACATAATTTGTTAATCATGGAAACCACCCAAGATATCATATTATATTGCAAATCATAGTACGGGCACCCCACCATATGGTTACTTAGACTTCACCAATGAATAATAATGCAATCTTAGATTATAAATGCTACAGCTACTCAAACTTCCCTAGATTATCAATGTTATAGGTACTCAGACTTCCATATATTATAAATGATACATGGACTCAAATTTCCCTTGCATTCTATGGCATCGGTACCGCTGGTCCTCAGTCTTCCCCTGCATCGAAGGTTAGAAACCCAATCATGGCAGAACCAAAATAATGTAACAAACCCAGAACAAAATAGTTAATACATGAAAATGCGGGCACGATCAGAGTGACCTATTATTACAACCCAAATAAACATAAAGATAAGAGTTATCCAAAAGAGCAGAAAAGTATACAAAAATATCAATGATACAAGCCAAAATTAAATGAACAGGAATAAGGAGACACCCCCAACTGAAAAGAGAGCAGTATCTCCACAACATAAATAATCAAGGGTAAAAGAGATAAGGGTGTTCCCTGAAACTGCATCAAGGGCTGCTATCACTTTTGGACTCTGCATCACCACCTTCATTCTCAAAATCTGACCACTCAGCTGGGGCCTCATAATCAGTGTCCATCCATGAAAAAGTAAGTCTATCTCAGGGACTTAAAACCTTCCATAGGACCTTCACGCCCTTCCATATCTTGATAATTATTTCGTCTCTCTTTTTCTCCCTTGTAACCATTTTTCAGGTTTTATCCGGAGGTCTCGATGTGACTACTCCAAAGAAGAGTAGGCCTTTTCAAGATTATCAATGGTACTTTCTTGCTTATTTTTTCCTCTTTGTACTTCTCATAATCGGTACATAACACATTAGAATGATGAGTGATGGAAGACTCTCCCGGTCCTTGGGGCAAACTAGATACAAACTCTTTGATGGTTGGAATATTTACTCCAATTTCCTCTAAAGGTCCCATGGTGGTGGGCATATGAGACTCAGGATCACTGCATGCTGGATTTTCAAAGTTTATATTTATTTTCTTGCTTATGTTGGATGCGCCCTCACCTATAATACTCAAACAATAAATGGGGGCATTAGGGTGCACCCACGTATCACTAGTATACTATTCCACCCCCGCTCTTTTGTAAAGCTCTATAATTAAGGAGGGAAAGAATAGATATGTACCACCTTGGTCCTTAAAATGATCTATCTTATTAACCATAAGTTGACCAACATCTAGAGAGATGACGTCTAGAATACTTGAAACCATCCTAGTAAGAAATTCGGGGACTACTGTCGTATGGGTGTAAGGAGAAACTTGGCTACAGATGATGTGCAATGATATTCGGGCCTCAGAAGTGAAGTATTTCATTAAAATATTGCTTTTAGTATTTTTCCTTGAGACTTTCTTTCTGGGGCATAGTCGTTGTGCTAACCAACTTCCCGATTTACACACCTTTGCTTTGAATTCACTCATATCAGTATGCTTGAGCCCATAAACATCATTGATTTGTTTAGCCCCAACTTTCACCGGCTTTACCTGAATCTTAATACTCACATTACGTGGGTCCAAAAAAGAGACTTCACTGATGTTTTCATAAAATTTATGGATCCATTGCTCATTTGCAATGCATGGATTCGGGGAGAAGAAACGCCACCCTATGGCTTTAAGTTTTTCATGAAGTGCTGATAGTTTCTTCCGCTTATTTTGCAAGCAAATTCCCCTCCAAGAGCAACTTTGTCCCTTAAATATCCCTGTAGTACTGAGTGTGGCACTCGGGTTTCATGAATAGGATGTGATCATACTTATCCATGATGTTTTCCTAAAAGCACTAAGCACACATTATATCTTTTGATGAAATTTTAAGCATGCAAGTTGTGCTAATTTATCACAAAAGTTCATTGGACTAGGTGTTTGGTGTTGCTTGACTAATCATTAGAAATGATGGATTTTTGGCATGGCAGGAAACTGTCCTAAGTTACCATGATCGCAAGTCAGGACCACATTCGCACTACTACAATCGTGATCTACGAGCGTGGTCGCACTACCTGAGGCTAGTTCTGTGTCAGCTCTGCATGTTCAGATTTCTTCCAAATTTAGGCTACGAGTATGTTCTACAATATGGATGAACATGAAGATCATTGGTACAATGATAACAATAATGTGAATGTGACCTTTCGAAAGTAAATATTAATATTTAAAGTTTATTTGAGCATTTTATCAAACACTTATTGTGCATATCTTATTTGTCTACCTATTTCATACATCATTGGGTACTCATGATTTCCCCACTTGTGTGCACACCTTAATCAAATAGCCAACATCACACCAATACCAAGTATGACAACATGGAAAGCATAAAAATCAATATTTTAAGCCCTTTTCTTAATCATGCATTATATGGCCTATTTTCAAATGTAAAGGCATGGATTCATGCCACCTACCAGAGTTGTGATGCAAAGGGATGCAAGGATGTTGTTTGAGAGCTCACAAACTTTGACAGAAATTAGCACAAATTAGAGAGTACAATATTAAAATAGAGTGTAAGGGAAATAAGGGAAACTAAGGGTTAAATGGTAGAAATGGTCGTGATCGCGATCAAGGTACTGCTTTCGCAGACACCCGCAAGACCATGATCATTCTTAAGGACCGTGATCGCGGTAACTAAGAGAAATTTTACTCCTCTATTTTCCCTCTTTAGTATTTTACTCAATTTTGACATATTTCTCCCCTGTTCATCTTATCAAATGCACTCCATAGTGCCATAAATGCATGGGTTATTCATATGCAAAAGATAACATGTACCTTACAAAAACATAACAAAAATGATATGAGCCACTCTCATGGAATTTGTGGGTTGCCTCCCACCTAGCGCCTTATGTATCATCATGTCATGACGTCTTCCTTCCTTCATTCTCAAGGTGGGTATTTGAACCCCTCTTCATTCATCTTTTCATTTTTTACATCCACCACGACTACAACTTGCAACTACGTGGTTTTCTTCTTTGACTTGCAAATTTTGAAAAAGACCTCATCCTCTTGCACTCTAAATTTCATCTCCCCCAGCTCTAGATCAATAATGGCTCTCTCGGTGTCCAAAAAGGGATGACAATGAATGATAGGAACCTTTTGGTCCATTTCACAATATAATACCCCAAAATTTTTTGGGAGAATAGACTTGTCCACTTTCACAAGGATGTCAAACAATATACCCACCGACCATTTTATAGACCGGTCCAACATTAAGAGTCACATAGAGATAGGCATCTGGGTATCCAAACCATGTTTCTTGTATATGACAAAAGGAATTAAGTTGATGCTCACATCAAGGTCACATAGAGCTTTTACAAATTCATGCATCCCAATTGTGCAAGGAATAGTGAATGCTCAGGGGTCATTTTTCTTTTCTGCAAACTTGCTAACCATGATAGCGCTACATCCATGAGTGACCTTAATAGTATCACCTTCAACAAGTTTCTTCTTGTACATTAACTTTTTCATCAACTTAGTGTATCCCAAAATCTCTTGGATAGCTTCAAGCAACAAGATATTTATCGATAGGTTGCTAATTTTGGCCATGAACTTCCTCAATTTGTCATTTTCCTCTTTTATATGCTAATGTTGAAGAAATGGGGTAGGAACTTGGATGGTTGGTCTTGCTTCAAATTGTGGCCTTTACACTTCAACCACCTCCTCATTGCTTTTATCGATCTCTTTCTCATCATTTGCCTCTCTTCCTTGAGATGTCACCTCCTTTGATTTGTACTTAGGTATTTTCTCACTCATGTCTCCTGTAAAAGGTTCCTCAAGTCCTTTTCCATTCCTTGTGATAATTGCTAGGATTTGAGCATCGTTCTTTAGGTTAGCAATTTTGTCACTCGAAAGTCCACCTCTAGGTCTAGCATTTTATTGCATGGATATTACCCTCACTTGGGTCTCTAACTTCACGATAGAGGAGGAGTGAGACACCATCATTTGGAAGAGTTGGGAGAAATCACTGTTCAACTCATAGACCATATTATTCGTGCCTTCTTCTCTATTCAAGATCCTTGCTAACATATCCTCAGTCTTGAACTTTTTAGGGTCAATGGTACTATATTCCTTGGCTTTAGCTCAATCATAAGGAGGGACATAATGATCATAATCATGTTCACTATCTCTCCAATCTCCATCCCGTTCATAATCTATCCAACATTGGTTCCCACCTTGCTTTTGATAGGCGGGGCGGGAACCCCCTTTGTAGTTTTCCAAGTACCGTATTTCTTTATCCAACGTCTTTGTGTATTTATCATCTTTCGAAGATTTTGATGCTACGGTGTTTACCGCTTTTGCGGGTGCACCCATAACATGCATCGTCAAGAGCTCAAGTAGGGTAATAATTTTGTCTATGTTCTCCTCTTTTTCTTCTTCTTATTTTCTTTGTTCATTATTCTCCACGAAGGTAATAAAAGGGGTTTTGGAAGCTTTGGTATCTCGAAGATGCCAACCCTAATTTTGTTTTGATCTAGCTCCTATCAATCGAAAGGCTGCAAGATGATGTAATCACACCATAGAGCTGCCCACCGCATTATCCACCACCATTTTATTTAATGGATCAAGAGTCCTATAGAAAATCTTGAGGAGCATTTTATCAGGACCTCATGATTTGGGAATTATGCTAACATTCCATTAAATCTCTCCGAAGCCTCAAACAATGGTTCTCTATTCATTTGCCAGAAGTTCACAATCTTATCCTGCATTTGAAGCATTTTTAATGGTGGGAAGTATCTATCAAGAAACACCATGGTAATATCTTCCAAGGGTGTAATTAAGTCCAGTGAAAGTGAGCGAAGACATAAAAGGGCCTCACCCGTTAGTGAGAATAGGAAAAGTTGAATTCAAATGGATTATTGTGTAATATGTGTTATGTTAAATGGAACAAAAAATTCCACAAAGTTCTTTAAATGAACATTCAGGTGCTCATATGCTTGACCCCAATACAACCCTCTCATTTGGAACATGTGATGCATAACGCTAGTCATATAAAACACTACATTCCCATAGGTTGGCGGGATGTGAATTGCATTTGTTTGTCCCACTTTATTTAATTGACCTTCATCATCAAAAAGGGCATCTAAGCGGCCCATATTCCATCCGTTATCACTCATTTCTCCATTTACACTTTGATCACCTACAAAAGATTCAAAAACAACAAATAAAGTAAATTACACTACTCCGGGTTTTCCCAAGTTAGAATGACACCACATAAGAGAAATCTATATTTCAGTACCCAACAATGGTACCATATAGATAATGCTTAACTCACTCCCATGATTGAGGGGTGAGGTAGTCGTTGTCAAGTAACCTAATTTGAATTGGGGTCAAATCTCAAGGATCGGATTATAGACTTCAAACCCTATGGGTGTTCAAATTACTATGAGGTTACCTGGAATGCTAACAAAAACATGTAAAATAAAAATGGGGGGATATTTTTGGAAACTTGTTGTACAATCTTTAGCAAATGATCAAGAGATGAAACCTTCAATTTAAGTAACAATATTGGGGGAAATCATGGGGTATGTCTTCCTAAAGGTAAAAATATGTGGCTTAATGATGGTTTAGCATAATTTTTAGTTGTTAACTAAAGGATACTCTAGGTCGAAGGTCCTTGTGGTTAATATTTTGATAAAACCACAATGATTTCATCCGTTGGTTCTTTCGAGCACCTAACAATTTTGAAATTCATAATCACCCAAAACCTAAATCAAGCATACTTATTTCTAGGATGATGCTTTTGAAATGATTTACACTTCTAATATACTTATTTCTAAGATTGTAAAAGGGAGAAAACCATAGTATTAATTGTCCACCATTGCCTATCCCATCTATAACCCTCTTTTAAGGATATTATAGGTTACTTTATATTCACCTTCATCTCTCTTTCGAGGATGATAAAGGGTTTATAGAGCTTAGGATTTTCACCCATCAAACCCATTTAGAGATTTGGGCCTTTCACCCATCAAATTCCAACTCATAAGCTCGAGAAATAGTGAAATACTCACTCAACAACTAACAATCATGCAAACACAACAATACCCACACACAAATTACAATCTAGCTCAAGATAATCCCAAGACTAAATTACTTAGCTACTCATGAACAATGTAAAGAGAGATATACCTTAAGGATTATCCAAATCATTCATTCATTACAAAAATCCTTAGAAATGAAGACTGAAACATTAATTACACACTTTCCCTATTACAGTTTCAAGATTTCAATTGAAAATATCTTATAAGGTAAGCAATACCCCAAGAAGAAAGGTTTTTACTTATATATGGTTTTGAATTCTTCTAAGTACTTTTATAGAACTGACCCTGGGCATATTCTCGTCGAACTGTGATTGCGCGTGACTATTCGCTACCACATCCACACAACCGCAGTTGTGTACCGTGACCATATTGTTTTGATCATCTTGACTGACAACAACCACGGATTAAGGAACGCGGTCACGGTAATTGAGCCTGATGTAGTCCAGGTCTTCAGCTGCATTCTTCTTTTCTCTCTTTTTATCTTTTTCAGCCCTAATCCATATGTTTCAATCTCCTCAACTCTATGCGTGTAAAGAATGGATATTAGTGCATTTTATCACTAATATGTCTCAATCATTTATTTAAAACAAGGTAATATGCACAAATTTTTTGTGAGAATAACTGGAAAAATCACCCCTCATCAATTCCCCTCAAGCCTAACTTTGAGGTGGCACTCTTTGATGTAGGGGGATTGATTTGATGGGCCTTTTTGTGAGTTCATTCAAAAATAAATACATTTTAGTGGAGGTTGATTATGTTTCCAAATGGGAGGACGTCATGGTACTCCTAACTAATCAAATCAAGTGCATCACCTTATTTCTAAAAAAACATATTTTTAGACACCCCTCGGGACATCATTAGTAATGGTGGCTCATACTTTTGGAAACGAGTGTTTGGTGATATTCTTGAAAAGTATGGAGTTAAACACAAGGTTGACACTCCATACCGCTCCCAAATGAGCAGACAAGTGGAGGTTTTGAATCTAGAAATCAAGGCCATACAAAAAAAATGGTAAATATGGGTTGTACAAATTAGGCAAGGAAACTTGATGAAGCTCTTTAGGCCTACAAAACCCCAATTAGAATTTCTTCCTATCAATTGGTGTTTGGAAAATCATACCATTTACCCATCGATCTTGAGCACAAGGCTTTGTGGGATTTAATGAAGTTATATATGATCTAAGGAGAAGCATCTGAGGCACGGATGACGCAACTCCATGATATGGAGGAATTTTTCTCAAAGGCATATAAAAGTTTGTCATTGTATAAGGAGAAAATGTAGAATTGGCATGATTCTTAGATATTAAGGCAATAATTCTATGTTGGAGAGAATGTACTCCTCTACAATTCTTGTTTGAAACTCTTTCTGGGGAAGCTTAGCTCAAAGTGGTCGGGAATATTTTTTATTTATAATGTCTACCTAAGTGGTTCCATGGAATTATAAGATAATGAAGGAAAGAAATTCATAGTAAACGGTCAAAGTCTGTAGTATTAAATTCAAAGTTTCTATGTTATGAAACAGGAGAGTCGTGCTTCGACGTTAAATTAGGAACTTGATTGGAGGCAACCCATTTGTTTTTAACTTATCTTGTGTTTATTTTGATGATTTGTAGGCTTTTTTAACATAAGTAGTGTACCTAGAAAAATAGGAAAAACAGAGTTGGAAAGCTAGCAACTTCACTGGAAAAAAAAAATAGAGAAAAAATAGAGGAATTCAGTCTTAGTTACTATGACTGTGGCTAAAGATTCTTACACTACCTACTGTTATTGAAAACCCTTCTCAACCATTTTATTTCTGAAATTTGCTTCAGTGAGGACATTTCTGGCATTTGAGTTGGGGGTGTGGAAAGGTTATTTAGGTTTTGCTACTTAAGTTTTTCTACCTATGGATGAACTTTTCCCTACGATAGATTGAGTGATAGCATTCTTAAGGGAAAAACATTGAGCCTGGGTTGTCAAACATACGTGTCGGGCAATTCTTAGTACCCATAGCATAACCGTCAGGAATAGAAGGGAAGTCTGAGTACCCGTGGCATTGGATTTTATGAAACTGGGGTCAAGTTTTGTACCATTGGCCAAGTCTGAGTAAACATATAGTTATTTTTCCCGTTTTGAGCCTAAATGTGAGACTAAGGCTTTGGCTATTGCCATAAGTTAGCAAATTGTGGGTGGTGCTAATGTAAAATGAAGAACCCCCTCCGTCCAAAATTTGTTTTCCAAACAAAACAAAAGCTATGGATGTGAACAATTTTGTAACAAAACTTTTCTCTTTCTTTGGCTTCAGAAATTTTGACTTATGCATAGTAATAAATACTCCAAATATTTTCTCTCGTGGGAGGGACATTTGAGTCCCGTTGGCGAATTTGGCATGCCATGTATTGTGAAATTTTGTTATTCATCTCGTGTACACTTGTGTTTTCTAGAACTTGTCTGTTAGTCTTTCAAAGCTAATTTTGATTGTATTTAGTTGGAGAAATAATCTTAGGACGCCTTTGTTATTTTTAAACCCACTCTATCCTAAAAAGCCTAAACATGCATAATTATAATCCCTAGTACCCACTTTCAACCTTTGGACATTTCTTTGGCAAATGCATCACACCCCATGATCAATTTTTTTTATCTCTCTTTTGAACTAAATCCTCTTTGAACTTGAAAATATAACTTGAGGCTAAAAGCCTAAGCTGGGGGTGGTAAAGTTTGATGGAAATAATTTTAGAGCCACAAAGTTGTAGCTATGTTCCTAATATGCCTAGATTTAAAAAGAAACAAATAGAAGAGGAAAGAGTCCTACAAAGGAAAGAATTGCACGAAGTTGCAAGAAAATGAAATGAGAGAATTGGGTAAACGAACAAAGTAAAAAATAGGCATGATAAAAGAAAGAAAACAAACAAGAGTGGCCCATAGTTAAAAAGAAAGAATAAAGAGTTTGATGTAGCTTTTCAACGAGGGGTGTAGCCATGTATTTCAAAATTATACCTTACCATTACCCGAACCTACGTTATGAGCATTGAAAGTCCTTTGAGATCTCAAACCACTTACTTTATTTTTAGTGGCGATTTAAAATAGGGGCAAGCCTATGGTATGATACTTGTTGCATAGAGATTTCTTTTGTGAGGGAGAGAGTTTTTGCACTTAAAATTTCTTGTTGCATTTTTGATAGCTTTATGTGTAGAATTTTCTTTCTTGTGAGGATTGGCATGTGAAACAAGTTGGGGTGAGTTATTTTTTCACCTTTCAAAGAATGAGGCAAAGGGAGTGTAGATAAGTTGTGTTAAGAGGAAGCCACATATAGAGTATTGGTTGTTGTTGCTTGGTTTCTATTTAAAGTCCAATGTATCCTTGGATGTTGCATCTTATACTGAGAGGTATAGTGGAAATTAGCTTAGACCATGTATAATGACCTACTTGTGGTAGCACAAAAGTTGAACTCATTGTGATCTTTAAGGCATAAAGATTAGGCATAGGTGATTGTTCTCTTATGGTGAGAAATAGTATGCTTAAGGACAAGAAAATGCTTTAAGTTAGGGGTGTTGATGAGTGGTAATCTTACTACTCATTCGCACTACATAGTCGTGCACATTATTTTGTTTTGAGTGAATAAATTAGAAATCATTGTGATTGAATACAATAATATCCACTCTTTGAAGTCATGGAGTTGGGGGGTATAGAAACATGTGGATTGGAGCTTAAAATGCTCAAAAAGAGAGCAAGAAATTGTAGTTGAAGACGTGGATCTGAAGGGCCTCAGTTACCACAATCAAGGTATAAACACCGCAATCGCCGCTAGTTAAGAAGGGAGTATATCAAGTCTTTGTTAACGCAATCATGATTAGAAGACTGCGATTGTTGTCTATCAAGTCTACCGACAAACCTCGATCACTCGGTCATAGCCGTGATCGTAGTTGTGTGATCATAGTCAAAGCTTCGCAACCGTAGGACAGTGGGATAAATCAGTAGATGGTGTTTTTATCAATTCGTATAGTTGAATCAAAAGATTTATATGAATGATCCAAGACACTAAGGGTGTGGGGGGAAGAGAGAAAGAAATACCCTATACTTTGAGAGTGAAAAAATAATTATTCATAGTTGTTAAAATTAATTTATTCAAAGAGAAAGCTAGCGACATTGGAGAGTGGAATTGAATATTATTTTTACCCTCTTTCATCATGAACACTATTGAAGAAATATGCGGTAAACATTTTTTCTCCAATTTTATGAGTAGCTAACCTCTTTATTCTTGGAATTATGTTGAACTACAGTGTAATTGTGTGTGGGTGTTATTGTGTTTCCATGATTCTTAGTTGTTGAGTATGGGTTCCACCATTTCTTGAATTTATGAGTTGGAATTTGTAGGTGGAAGTCCCAAATCTCCAAATGGGTTTGATGGATGAGAACTCTAAACTCTTAAAACCCTTTATCTTCCTTGAAAAAGTGATAAAGGTGAACATAAAGTGACCCATCATATCCTTGAAAGAGGGATATAGGGGGACAAGGAAGTGGTGGCCAATTAAGTCTATGGTTTACTATCTTTTGAAATCTTACAAATAAGTGTAATTAGATTGTAAAGCATGTCAAGAACATCATCCTAGAAATAGGGATACTTGATTGAGGTTTTGGGTGAATATAACTTGTACACTTGTTAGGTGCTCGAAAGAGCCAATGGGTAAAATCGTTATGGCTTGATTTAAAGACTGGCCATAATGGCTATACACTTAGCCTATCCTTTACTTAACTACTAAGTTTCATGTTAAAATGTCAACAACCCGCATGCATCACCTTTAGGTAGACATAATCCCAAGATCTCCTCAAATGTTTTTTTCAAGTCAATTGTATTGCTTTGGTGTGTTGTAGTAAAAAATTATTTCAAACAAACATCAAATTACATCCCCTTATTTTATTTTATATGTTGTGTTTATAGACACTCTAGGTTCCCTTCTAGTGATTAGAGCACCCATAAGACTCAAAATTTATAATTCGCTCTTTGTGGATTCAACCCCAACTCTAGTTGTGTTATTGACAATGACTGCCTCACCCCTCAAATGTGGGAGTGAACTAAGCTTTATTAATGAATAGTATCTTCCATTAGTTTCTAGATTTGTTCATCATCGTGTTTATAGATGATATTATAATGTATTCAAAGAGCGAGGTGGATCATTCCGATCAGCTCCGTATTATGTTGGAAAACTTAAAAGATCTGATTTTGTATGTTGAGTTTTTGATGTTTGAATTCCTATTAAAATTTCTTACCTTTCTTGGTCATGTCGTTTCTAATAAAATGATCACGATGGATCCACCAGAAAGTTGCAGTGGTTAAGAAGTGACCTAGGCCCATGACTCTAACTGATATTTGAAGATTTTTTGTTCTAGCCGATTGTTAGGAGAGTTGTGGAGAGTTTCTCTACTACAGCTACCTCGCTTACTAAGTTTACCCGGAAGAAGGTAAAGTTTTTATGGTCTGATGCTTGTAAGGGTAGTGTTGAGAAGCTGGAAGATAAGATGACTTCGACTCTACTTTTGATTCTTCCTGAAGGTACTGATCATTTTGTGTTTATTATGATGTGTCCCGTGTGGGACATGGTTATGTGTTGATGCAGTATGGCAAGTTGGTGGCCTATGCTTCTAGGCAGTTAAAAGTTCATGAGAAGAATTTTCCAACTCATGACTTGGAGTTGTTGGTTTTGATGTTCGCATAGAAGATTTGACGTCACAATTTGTATGTATTCCATGTGGATATCTGTTTATATCATAAGAGCCTGCAATATGTGTTCACTCAAAAGGTGCTAAATCAGGTAAATAAGATGGCTTGAGCTGCTAAAAAACTACAACATGAGTCTCCACTATCGCCAAGGTAAGGCTAATGTGGTTATTGATGCTCTTGTAAGGTTATCCATGGGGAGTCTAGCTCATGTGGATGAGGATAAAGGGGAGTTGGTGAAATATTTTCACCATTTAGTTAACCTTGGAGTTCATCTCTTGCACTCTGAGGATAGTGGTGTTCTTGTGAATGAGGTGGCAAAGTCATCCTTTATTGATGAGATAAAGAAAAAGTAGGTATTGGATCCTGTCTCAATGAAGATTAAGGAGGATATGGGATAACAAGATTCTTTATCTTTTGAGATTTTGGCGATTGTATCTTGTTGTACCATGGTAGATTATCTGTTCCCGATATAAATAGGTTGAAAGATAGGATCTTGGCTAAGGATTATAAATCGCATTATGTCATTTATGCTGGTTTGATTAAAATGTATCATGATTTTAAGGATAATTATTGATGGAACAATATGAAGTGAGACATGGCAAGTTTTGTGTCTAAATACATGGTGTATCAACAGCTGAAGGTTGAGCACTTGAGGCTCGATGGGTTAACCCAAGAGATTGAGTTGCTTTGTGGAAATAGGAAGTGATTAATTTGGATTTTGTTCCGTTCTTCCTTGGTCTCAAATTAAGTTCGATTCGACTTGGGTCATTGTGTATAGGATGAAAAAGTCTACTCACTTCTTTCTTGTGAGTACTAATTATTTGGCAGAGGATTATGCGAAGTTGATCATCCAAAAGATTATGAAATTGAATGGGGAATTTGTTTCCATCATATGAGATAGCGGTACATAGTTCTTATCATATTTTTGGTGTTTATTTTAGAT
The DNA here is from genome assembly GCA_030864215.1 of Capsicum pubescens. Taxonomy (NCBI): domain Eukaryota; kingdom Viridiplantae; phylum Streptophyta; class Magnoliopsida; order Solanales; family Solanaceae; genus Capsicum; species Capsicum pubescens. The sequence continues at coordinate 191,013,373 of CM061542.1, read as the reverse complement.
CGGTTTGGTAAATAAGGTGAGCCTTAGTACTGCTTTCCACCAGAAGTCGGGTGGGCAAGCGAAAAGGACTATCCATACATTGGAAGATTTGCTTCGGGCTTGTGTGATTGACTATAGTGGTAGTTGGGTCAATCATTTGCCTCTTATAGAGATTGCGTGTAATATTACCTATCACTTTAGAATTGGGATGGCTCCATTTGAGGCGTTGTATGGTAGGAGGTGTAGATCTCCTTTTGGGTACTTCAAGGTTGGTGAGATAGATTTTTTTTTGCATGGATTTGATTTACCAAGCAATGGAGAAGGTAATGGTCATTTGGTATAGGATTAGAGCTTCCCAAAGCCGCTAAAAGTCCCATACGGATGTGAGGGATATGGATTTAGAGTTTGAGGTTAACGATTCAGTTTTCTTTAAGGTATCTTCTATGAAGGGAGTAAAGCAGTTGGGGAAGAAGGAGAAGCTCAGTCCCTGGTATGTTGGCCTGTACTTGGTTTTGAAGAGGGCTTGTAAGGTTGTGTATGAGTTAGAGTTTCCTACTAGTTTGAGCTCCATTCATCCCATGTTTCATGTTTCGATGCTGAGGTAGTCTTTGGGTGATCCATCCCTGATTGTGCCTATCAAGGATATTGGTATTTTGGATTCCTTATCATATGAGGAAGTCTCCGTTAAGTTCCTTGATTGGCAACTTCATTGGTTGCGGATGAAGGACATAGATTTGGTAAAGGTTCAATAGAGGAACAACAAGGTTAAAGTGGTTGCATGGGAAGCCAAAAAGGAGATGAAGTCCAAGTATCCATTCTTGTTTTCCACTCTGGATAATCATTGCAAGCTATCTGTTATTCTTAAAGTCTTTGTTTTCTTTGTTAAAGGAAAGAATGATTTCCTTAGCATCTTTATTTTCTGTCTTTGTTAAAGTTGAGGGTAGCGTTGTGTGGGGTTAATTCATGAGACTATATGACTTGTCCCATAATTCGAGGATGAATGATCTAAGTGGGGGAGAATTGAAACACCCCAGATATTTCCATCAAAAATTCTTGAGCTTTGGGCTCACTGCCTTGGTCACGACTATTGGTGATGAGTCATAAGATGAGGTTATGAGTCATAGTACCCTGGTCTTAACCAAATAAGAAACTTAGTGGCAAGGTTTTGCTCTGAGTATGAGTAGCTCAATATAATCCCTAATTATATGTTACAAGTCGTAAATTCAAATCATAGGACGTCCAGTGTTTAATTCTTTTGGGGTTCTATGTTGCTCACGACTAGATCTTATGAGTTGTAAGATCTCTTTATGTGTGGGTTAGAGGATTCGTAAGGTAGGCAGTTTGTGGGGGTCCTAGTTACTGTCCATGTTATGACTCGTTTATATTAGTCGTAAGGTATGGGTACGAGTCAAGGGGTTGACTCATAACCAGGCTGATACTTTTTCAATTTTTAAGTTGGGGGCACTTTAGATATGTCCCACTTAAAACCCTTTAGACCCCACGTCCATAAACATTTTTGGGGTATTCATTCACCACTTTAATGGATTAATCATTTCAAAATTCTTTCTCAAACTTTTTGGTCAAGTTAAGGCTAGGGTTTCAAGAGGACGATCAATTAGGGTTCCTAAGGGTGGTTTATCTCCTTATATCTTACTATTTCAGGCATGTTACTCTTCCCTTATTGTGAATTATGTAAAAACATGGTTTTTAAAGTATTATTCATGAGATTATTGTGATGGTTTTGAAGAAAAGGTTGGGGTTTTTGAATTTTATTAATTGAACAATGTTTCTCATGGTTTATATATATGTGTGTGTGTGTGATTTTCATGCCTTTAATATGATTTCGAACTTGTAGGTGCATGGGTACATTGAATGAACTAGGTAATTGTAATTTTTCCCATAACTTGTGGCTTTAAAGTGGTTTTAACCCCAACCCTATAATATGAAATTGGTTGCAGTTATGAGAAATGTGGGAATTTGTAAAATTGAACTAGTTTTGAACTATTGCATGATATAAAGAAGTATTTGAAATACAATTTTATGTTTTAGTGAACAAAGGGAGTCGGTGTTCCCAATATGTATTAATGAAAAAAAGGAGTTGTTCTCCCCAACTTAATGGAACTGTTTTTGCATAATGTGTTACGTTGCAAGTGTAGTAGGTATGACGATACCAACAATGTATGCCGAAAAGTTTATAATGTGGTTCATTGAATGGGAATATGTGACAATTGTTTTAAATTTGTTTTAATAAGGTTCTGTAGCTTAGACATGATAGTGGTGGTCCGAGTGACCAATACTGGAAACCGCATTTGCCGGCGCGGGGTCCAAACTGACTAGGGAGGTTCGAGTCCCATTTATTATAATTTAATGATTTGGGAAGTTTGAGTCCCCTATAAATCATTATTTGATCGCCTGCTTAAGTCACCATGGTAAGTGTTGGAAGATTTGAGTCCCCCATGTTCATATATATGAGATTATTCTTAGGTTCGTGTGGATACACGCACGTTGCCCGACCATGGGGTGAGAGATTGGGCCCATACAGCCCGTGGGTACTTTTATATGACGGTTTAGCTACACAATCTAGGCTAAATTTTAGAAACACATAGTAAGCCTTATTCCCTATCCCAGAATATGACACACACACACACACAAACATATATATATATATATATATTTATATGCTTATGAATTTGATAATGTGTGTTGGTGTCACCACCCAACTTCTCTTCATGATGGTGCCTACCATAACCGACCAGTAGGAAAGCCAACTCGTAGTCCAAAATGGCTAGTAACGAACTACTTAATAATATAACGAAAAGAATGCGGAATAAATGAAAATAAATATCAAAACATAATAAAACCCCAAAACCTGGTGGTATCAGTATAAGAGCTTCTAATATATTAAGAGTACAAAAGTAAAATATGAAGATAAATACACTTATAAAACATATCTCCGAATACAATGTAGAGACTAGTCTAATACATAAGAGAGAGATAAGTAATACTCCGAGCATCAGGATCTCACTCTAACTCTCCGAACCATTGCTGCTCGACACGACACACACATCAACGATGGTAACCCGTACTGTGATCTGCAGGCTGCAGATATATAGTATGAGTACCAAAAGAATGGTACTCATTAGGAAACTACCAACTGAGGTCCAAAGATAAAGAAGATATATAAAACATATCAATAGAATGAAATCTACACAAAAAAGTCCAGAAATCATATAACAGTCAATGAGATAATAAGGAACAACTATCCTATTCTTATCCAATAGACCCACATAATAAGTCTAAGTAAGTAATAAGGGTGCACTATCTTACTCCACCAATACATAGGAATTTAAACACTATATTGTATATCCCTGGCCAATATAAGAATAAAGAGCAAAAGAAGAATATATAATAATATACAAGGCCGAGGAACGAATATACCATATGAATAAATTAAGGAAGGGATATACAGTGTTACCATAGCTACATATAGCTAAATATATATGTATACATAAAAACATAAGGTCTCCTCAAAGTATAACCTAGATCATCATATCCGCATTCCAAGACCTCATTATAATACTATCTGGATTCAATTATTTATTACTCAAGGTTTCTAATCCACATGGCTAGACATGAAATAATCGTGTACAACAATGCAATCATAAGATAGACGAGGCCAAAAACGTACATCAAATCTCAATACTGGATCAATGACCAATCTCTCATAAGCTTTCCATAATAATGATCATAACAATGATAACAAGAATATCAATAACAATGCGAATATCTGGCATCTTTGGAAAATCAAATATCTAGTCGAGCCTATGCGTACCCCCACTAACCCAGGCTCGGAAACATCAATTAACATAAAGTAACACAAGGCATATTCATCACCCATATCTATGTCACTGTTCCATATATGCGAATACATAGGCGTATACTGGTGATAGGCGATGTGTATGCAAGAATGAATAAAAGGTACACAATTAATATCACAAACATCCTCCAGACTCAAACCGAGTAAATATATATTATCATCACAACATCCTTCGGCCTTTTATGCTATCAATATCATCATCATAGTATTTTGGCTTTGACGGGTATCAAAACATCATAATAGTATCCTCCATCCTTGTCGAGTATCAATATATCATCAAAGTAGTATCCTCCGACCTTGTTGGGTATCAATAAAATTATAACAGTATCCTCGGGCCTTGTTAGGTATCAATATCTCACATAGTATCCTCCGACCTTGCCAGGTATCAATATATCATCACACCCATCAATACATATATATATATAGGTGTAATAGGTCTACTGACTAAACTCATGGCTATAAAGAGTGTAAATTCATGTCTATTGCTAGGAGTAATCTTCGACATTAAATCATTGGAAAATATAGAAATGGTTGAAATTTCTCATCACTAGAGTAAATAATAGTGTCAAGTCATTGATCGAAATCTGCCTAAGCTAAATCTTTAAAACATCATTACTAAACTCTTTCATATATTTAAGTTATCCATTAAGTTAGGGAATTGTTATTGTGAATAAATCCATTTTTAAAGGTGAAAAGTGGGCTTCAAACCTTATTTAGGAAGAACTTTCATAAGATCTTATTTTATCTAGAATCACATCTAGTACCTATATAATAATCTTGAATGTACCAAATCTATGCATCCCATCACCAGTATCCAAATCAATAAAGTTGTAAGCAACATATCGCATGTTCTTCTGTCCCATATTAGAGAGATGTTTATACAAACATATATATGTATATTCATAAACTACAACCATATCCTTTAAAAGGATAATTACTTCATAGATGTCCATTCGATAACATACCATGGCCTTTGGCCCAATAATATGTTCATAATAATCACAACCCTATAATCACAGTCTTAGGCCCACATACATATTTGAATCCCATATCGTCATTCATATTTATAAGACATATCATATCTATAATCCTCTCACATATAGGAGGCATAATATCAATAATCATATCACATCTATAAGGCATCTCATATCTATAAGTCACACATCATGACAATGAAGAAATCACAACTCTAGAACAATTATCATATATAAGAAGAATATCATCTATTTAGGCACGATAATCATAATTAAGAGGATAATCATCTCTATAGGTCCAACAATCATAACTAAGAGGCATATCATCTCTATAGGCCCAATAATCATAACTAAGAGGGAGATCATCTCTATAGGCCAATAATCATATCTAAGAGGAAAATTACCTCTATAGGCGGAATAATAACAACTAAGAGGAATATCGTCTATATAGGTGGAACAATCATAACTAACAGGAATATCATCTATATAAGCCTAATAATCATAACTAAGAGGAATATCATCTCTATAGTCCAATAATCATATCTAAGAAGAAAGTCACCTCTATAGGAAAAAAAATCACAACTAAGAGGATAATCATCTCTATAGGCCCAAAAATCATAACTATGAGGAATATCATCGCTATAGGCCAATAATCATATATAAGAGTAAATTCACCTCTATAGGCCAAATAATCACAACTAAGAGGAAAATCATCTCATCGTCCCAACAATCATAACTAATATGATTATCATCTCCATAGGCCCAACAAACATATCTAAGAGGAATATCATCTCTAGAGGTCCAATAATCATATCTAAGAGGAATATCATCTCTAGAGGTCCAATAATCATAACTAAGAGGATTATCATCTCTAAGGGTCTGAATTCATTTGTACGAGTAAATAGCATTTTTATAGTCAAAGTATCAATTCAAGAAGGAAATAGCATATCTATGGGAAAAATATCAAGTCTAAGAGGAAACAACGTCTCTAATGATCTAATATAATGTCTAAGAGGGAATAGTATCTCTATAGGCTCATTTTTATTTCTATAGGGAATAACATAGCCATAACTCATAAGTCACAATTCGGGGAACATCATTGCAATTTATAAAGTCACGAAGTAACCTTATGCTAAGGTTTACGAGTCTCAACTATGCCTAACATCCCCAACTAGGTCCACAAGGCTAACACAATGTCTTGGCATAAGTGGTCTAGACAATCCCTCTTCTACTACTCAATTTCCATATTTAGGAAAACCATTCCCTAAATATACTAAGGTATCTAGTTGAACTTCTAGATGTCAAGTTATCGATAACAAATTCTAGTATAGGAACTTTACCTAGAAACATGGGCATTTATGTCAATTCTATCCAAATTATGATTTCAAGATCACTAGAATAACCCAACTAAGGTTAATCATACTAACCATGATTCCACTGCTTAAACCACATCCCAAACCTAACATCATGCCATATTAGTGCTACGAATTTACCTAAACTAGGAAGAAGGTCATCGCATCCAAAAAGGGTATTAAATAACTTAATTTATAGGTCCAAACCCCCATCAAATCCCCAAAATTCAATATAAAAATAGATTCATTCTATCCATAATCAATCTTAACATTCACATTCACATGCAATATATATCACACATTATATATGAAGAAGAGTAGACAGATGCCTACCACAAAGCCGAACAACAAAACCTTCCTCTATTCACTAAAAGCTCGTCTTCATTCAACAAGACCAAAATGCTAACACATTATCAAAATAGTAATCTACTCATCAATACGAATCTAACGATACCCATATTGCACTATTGTGCTACAGGTTCAAAAACATCACCGAAAACCCCAAACTGGTCCCACATACGAAAAACCAATTTTTGAGGTTAACCCATTATTATAGCAAGCTCATACATTATTAAGGAAACATAACCCTCAAGAAATGGGTGAAAACAAATTTAATTTTTTGCTAAAATAAAAACCTGGGTGAATAAGAGGTTTTGGGTCAAAAACTGAGAAATCCATATATAAAGAGCTTAAATCTTAAAATAATGTAAGAAAAAATCATGCTAATAGATGCTTAGCAAGCTCCCAAGTCATACACAATGATCAATTTTGAGTTATTACACTCATTTAGGTGTTCTAGGTACCAAAGATGGATCAAAAATTGCAAAATTGCAGCCTATAGGGTCCTTATGTACCCAAACCATATTTGGAGATAGTACTATCACGGTTCTAGTGGCCATTATCCTACTATCCCGGTCACCATACAATTTTCTGCAATCGAAGATTCTCCCTGGGGACTAGGTGACGACAAAACCAAAATCTTGATTTTGACCCTCGGAACTTATTCGGAATCTAAAGACCATGATGCAATAGTTTATTTTGATTGTAAACAACATTTCAAATCCAATGGATTTTTCATAATTTTCATCTGAGATTGTATAGAGAAAATGTGGGGCACACACCTATTGTTTAATTCTTTTATAAAATCTATTCAATAGCCCAAAATAAGCCCGGGAGTGTTGGGACCTAAACCAAGGGTCCCCCTAGCCTAAAATGGACGTTTCGGATGCTAAGGCGAATTTGGATTTTCCATCCAAGGTTGTTTCGACAAAATATGGGTCACACACCTGTATTTCAATTTTTCAACTTTCCAACCAATAGGTTGATATAAGCTCGGATGCATTGGGACCCGATCCAAATGTCTACCTAGAATACTATAAATATTTCGGATCTATTGGAGCAACCAAAATTTGTATTCAAGATCATTTCGTTGAAGTTTTTTCCCAATGGACATTTGGAACCATCGAAGACTTAAAAATAGTGAATTGACTCTAAAAACCAAACGAACTGCCTAATAATTTAACCATCAGTCCAAACAACTCATAAATGACTTGGGGAAGCTATGGAGAAGCTCAAACGGTGTGGATAATCAAAATATGAAAAATGGTCGTAAGGGTCAATACAATATCCACTACTAAAAAGACTTTTTTCCTCAAAAGTAAACAAGTAGAAAGAACCTCAAAGGCTCAAAAGTATGAGGTACTGGGACCGCATGCTCCCAACTTGACTTCCAAGTAACCTCAACAAAGAGAGAACACTTGTAAGACATTTTGCCACATGCATCCCTTTTTTAACCAGTACTATCATTCTACTTCTAAATAGCTAAAACTCATGACCGCTACCTGGCCTCAAACTAAACAAATAAGGCTGATGCACGCATGTCTCAACTATAACACGCTGATACTATCTCTATATCCTCATAAATAAACTAAGACTTATCCGAGCCAAAGCCAACCCAAGTCATGATTCATGCCATCAAATCCAAATCCAAATATACACTCCCTTTACAAATTTTTTCCTGCAATCCACTCCAAGCCAGGAGGAAAATCACCTGAATCTCGCTCACCCAGTCTTATTATGGAGAACTCAAAGAACTATATGTGTCCTACTTAAAGTCCATATGGAAAATATGAGAATAAGCTCATACGACGTTGTTTAGGCACACAAATAGATATAATTGGGGATGTAATCCATGCTAATGTTGTAATTAGTCCAGATGAAAATCAAACTGATATCTCAAAATAAAAGGTATAACTACTCATCACTAAATATTCCACTCCAGGATGTCTTATCCATCGAGAATAAAGTCATATTGAATCCAACTCAAGTATATTACTCATACTGAGTAAATGATAAAAAAATTCTAAAGAAAAATAGAGATTCAGGGTGAAAGCTGAAAGAACAAAAACTGTGTCCACGGGCTATCATCTGAAATTTTATAAACCATAATCCATCAAAAGTTGAGGAGATCGAATAGGCAATCTGTGGAGTTGGATCAATCAACCGATGCATGAAATCTAAATTGGGATAAGTCTAAAACAAAATTTGCACGCAAACTCTACAACACCAAGGTGAAATCTCAACACAAAGGCCAAATCATTCGGTCTCAACCACCCAAACCTACCTTTAAGATGGGTAGGCATTCGTATTACAAATTTATCATACTTCTAAATCGCAATTCCAAGGCATCAAATCAAAAACATAGTCAATAAGGCTATATCAAATATTAATCCTCTCAAATTGACTTTATTATCAAAATCTAACATATCCGAGATAAATCATGTCAACCCATAGTCAAGACATATCTGAAGAACAAAAATTACCGTAGGGATAACCACCGCCAGAAAATCAAAGAAACCAACTCTATTTCAGCGAGAGGGTATGAAATATAGCCACAAAATAGAAATCATGCCAAAGGATGAATCACTGGATGAAAATACAAATAACCAACTCCATATCCACTGGAGGGCATGAACTATCCAAACATACTCAAAAGCTTCCCAAAGCTGAAAACCACACCAGTATTGAAAAAACTTTAAAAACTCAGAGAAATCCAACTTTAGTAGACAACTAATCAATCTAACACTCCTTTTTACTAAAGAATAGCAACAAACGCCTATCATCAAGGAGAAAGACTCCACCAAGCCTCATTAGGCCGTACAAACTCTGAAATGTGGATTTCCCAAATCCACCCAAGTAGGACAATCACCGCTTGATCCATCCAAGAATCACATCATCATAAAAGAAATATACTAATCCTGAAACCAAGGTAAAATTTAATACCATCACAAGAAAATCAACAACTCAAGATGAAGAATTTTAAATTTTCTAACATAAAGCGATCACAAAAAAGGCCACCTGCCTATAACTCTCTAACTTTACTAAAGGCAAAACCATATTGCAGGAAAGGAGATTCCAATCTCCACACTAATAAATAAGGTAAGCCATTACAAGAGAATAAACCCAAAATATCTAATAGATGAATCCATGATATCTCAATCTTAAAACCACTATCGAGGTATGAAATAATAACAATCGAAGAACAAATTATTAAAGAAAATAAATGACTGAGTAGTAACATATTCATGAATTCAATAATAAGGCACATAATGACCGATAAAAATTCATCAAGGCATATAATCATCAATGGGTATGAAAACCCCAATACACATAATAAGTGATAAATGCAGGAAATAAAAGAACACCAATCATGGTGACATCCGCAATCACATGCCTTACGAGCATAGGGAAAAAATGATCTGAATGAGTCTAACTCGGACCGATCAACTAAGTCATCAACTAAGGTGACATACACACTATCTCTTACTAAAGATACCACAACATCACAAGGATAATCTGAATTAGATGAATGACTGGACATCTCATGTCGAGGACACTCCCTAGACTAGTAGTCGGTCACTCAGCAGTAGTAGCAACTGCTGATGTATTAATTTGGAGTGAACACAAACTGAGCTCAAATTGTTGGCCAATTTAAGCTGAAAAAATCTTCATAATTATGTCCATACTTCTAAAATCACAATCTATCTTAAGAACTCTACGATGGCGGGGAATACGTGCTAACTCTAGTTGATCATCTATCTCATACCTAGGGCATTCTTAAAACAAGTGTCTTATCATGACACAACCAAACAAAGATCCTAGAATACTTCGAGAAACTGCCCTTCATGATGCAAAATGGTCACCATGGCTTGTAGAACCATACCACTCTTTGTAAGTTTGATAGGGACTCTACCTACTATTATCATCACGACTAATTTAAGAACTACTCATTGTATGGAATATTATTTGCATAGAGCAGATGGGTAGTAGGTGAAGATAAACTCTACCTAAAGAATCCTCAAACTCAGATAAAATAACAATAGCACTATACTGATGGCATGCCTCTTGCCTCCATTTCTATAAGTCTTAATACTTGTGCTCTCTATGGTCCTCCCATAATCAACATTCTAATAATAGAAAGATTCGGCTGCTATCCAGTGCTCCGGTGCCAAATGGAGTGAAAATACTAACCCTCTAGCATATCCATGCCTAATGTCTGGCTTAGTAGGGTGTAGCATAGGAAATTTCATGGACCACATGAGAAATCCAATATCGTACTCAAAACTGTTAAAACCCCTGATAAACACTAATATACCCAACTATGGTCCGAGAACTGCTCGATGAATCAAATTTCATCTATAGCTGAGAGGGATCTACAACATAACTCAAATTCCCAATGTTGAACCTTAAAGGCTAAAGTAGTCACGAGCTTTACTAAAGCTTATGCTGCCCCAAATCCTGTTTGGCTGCCATTGAAGATATTTGATATCTATCTCTAAATAACTAGTCCGATGTTGCGCTGAAATTCTAAAAACATGTGTTAATGTCTTGTCTGCATCTATCGACAATGTTGCATCATCCTTCGAGTATAGAATATAGTCAAAGAATGTGTTTGAGTTTCATAGGAATATGGTCACATGATAAGGAGTGAAGAAGTGAATTTCCTAAAATATCACTACAGCCTCATGAAGATAGGTTATGGTCATCTTCGCATCGATCCACAGGATTTTAATAAACACTTATCTCTTGTACTAATCACCAATGAAACCTAGGCTCTTATACAAATTTGTCACGACCCAGTTGCTCAAGTAATGGTGGCATCTACCATAACCCACCAGTAGGCAAGCCAACTTGTAGTCTTGAATGCCAAGTAATAGACTACTTAATAATATTAGGAAAAGAATACGGAATAAATGAAAATAAATATCAATACATAATAAAAAGCCAAAATCTAGTGGTACCAGTACAAGTGTTTCTAATATAAAAAGAGCACAAAAGTGAAATATCAAGATAAAAATACTGATACAACATATCTTTGAATAAAACTTAGAGACTAGTCTAATACATAAGAGAGAGATAAGTAATACTTCAAATGTCAAGAGCTCACTCTAAGTCTCTGGACCATGGTTGCTCTGCATGATAAACACATCAATGAAAATAACCAGTACAATGATTTGCAGGCTGTATAAGTATAGTATGAGTACCAAATGAATGATACTCAGTAGGCAACTACCAACTAAACTCCAAAGATAAACCATATTGTAGTATGAGTACCAAATGAATGGTACTCAATATGCAACTGCCAACTGAACTACAAAGATAAAGCAAACATTTACAACATATAAATAGAATGAAAACTATACCCAAGAGTCCAGAAATGATATAATAGCCAATAAAATTATAAGGAACAACTATCATATTTATACCCAATGGACAGATATAATAAGGCTAAGTATGTAATAAGAGAGCACTATCTTATTCCTTCCATAATTAGGAATCTAAACACTATATTGTGTATCCCTAGCAAATATACAAATAATGAGCGAAAGATGAATATATAATAATATACTGGGCTTAGGAATGAATATACCATATGACCAAATGAGAAAAGGGATATACAGTAGTACCATAGCTACATATAGCTAGATATATATATTTATACATATAAATATGAGGCCATATCATAATATAACCTAGATCATTATATCCTCATTCTAAGACCTCATTATAATCCTATTAGGATTAAATTCTATCATACTCAGGGTTTCTAATCGACATGGATAGTCATGAAATAGTCTTGAATAACAATGTAATCATATGATAGAAGAGGCCAAAAATATACCTCAAATCTCGATACGAAATCATTGACCAATCTATCATAAGATAGCCATAATAATGATCATAACAATGATAATAACAATATCAAGAACAATGTGAATAACTGAAAACTTTTGGAAACCAAATACCTTGTCGAGCCTATGCTTACCCCCATCGCCCTAGGCTCGAAAGGTTCAATAAACATACAACATCACAAGGAAAATTAATATCCCATAAATTTGCAATCATCCCATACCGGCTTATAGACATAGGTGCATACTAGTGATAGGGGATGAACATACAAGAATGAATAAAATGTATAAAATCAATATCACGACCATCCTCCGAACTTAAAGCGGGTATATATATATATCATCATCAAACAATCATTCGGCCTTGCTAGGTATCAATATTATTATCATAGTATCCTCTGGCCTTGTTGGATATTAATAAAATTATATCAGTATACTACAACTTTGTCGGGTATCAATATATCATCACAGTAGTATTCTCTGGCATTATCGGGTAACAATAATGTCATAACAGTATCCTACGACCTTTCTAGGTATTAATATATTATCACAATATCTTTCGGCCCTATCGAGTATCAATATATCATCACAACCATCAATACACATATATAGGTACAATAGGTACACATACTCAAGCATGGCTATAAAGAGTGTAAATCTGTAAGTCTATTGTCCGAAGTGATCTTCGGGACTAAATAATTGTTAAAATATAAAATGGGCTGAAATATCTCACCATTAGGGTAAATAATAGTGTCAAGTCATGGAACAAAATCTGCCTTGGAAAAATCTTTAAAACATCATTATTAACCACTTTCAAATATTTAAGTTATCCATTAAGTTAGGAAATTATTATTGTAATTAATCTATTTTTGAAGGTTAAAAGTGGGTTTCAAACTTTATTTAGGAAGAACAGTCATAAAATCGTATTTTATCTAGAATCACATTGATTATTGATATAATAACCATGAATATACCAAATCTAGGCATGCCATCATTAGTATCCAAATCAATAAAATTGTAAGAAACATACTGCATCATCCTCTCGCTCATACCAGAGAGATATGTATATAAACATATATATTTATATTCATAACCTACAATTGTATCCTTTTCAAGGATAATTAGTTCCTGGATGTCCATTCGATAACATAACACAGCCCTTGGCCCAATAATATTTCCAGAATAATCACAACCTTATAGTCAAGGCCTTAGGACTACATACATATCTGAAACCCATATTGACATTTATATTTATAAGCCGCAACATATCTATAATCATCTCACATATAGGAGTCATCTCACATATAGGAGGCGTAATATCAATAAACATATTACATCTATAAGACATCTCATATCTATTAGTCATACATCTTGACTATGAAGAATATCACTTCTCTAGGCCAATTATCATATCTAAGAGGAATATCATTTTTATAGGCCCGATAATAATAACTAAGAGGATAATTATCTCTATAGGCCCAACAATCATAACTAAGAGGAATATTATCACTATAGGACCAATAATCATAACTAAGTGGAATATCATTTCTATAGGCCATAAATCATGTCTAAGTGGAAAGTCACCTCTATAGGCCGCATAATCACAACTAAGAGGAAAATCATCTCTATAGGCCCAACAATCAGAACTAAGAGAAATATCATCTCTATAGACCTAGTAATCATAACTAAGAAGAATATCATCTGTATAGGAAAATAATCATAACTACTAGGAATTCCACCTTTATATGCCAAATAATCACAACTAAGAGAAAAATCATCACTATAGGCCCAACAATCACTACTAAGTGGAATATTATCTCTATAGGCCAATAATCATATCTAAGAGGAAATTCACCTCTATAGGCTAAATAATCACAAGTAAGAGAAAAATCATTTCTATATGCCCAACAATCATAACTAAGAGTAATATCATAACTATAGGACCAACAATTATAACTGAGAGAAATATTATCACTATAGGCCCAATAATCATAAGTAAGAGAAATATCATCTATAAGGGCCCGACGTCATGCCTCAGAAGAAATAAAACCTCTATGGGCCAAGGATAAAGTCTAGCAGAAAATAGAGTCTCTATGAGCCAAATATCAAGTCTAAGAGGAAACAACATCTCTAAAGGTCCAATATAACGTCTAAAGGGGAATAGTATCTCTATAGGCCCATTATCATTTCTATAATTAACATAGCCATAACTCATAAGTCACAATCCGGGGAACATCATTACAGTATACCAAGTAACGAAGTAACCTTATACTAAGTTTAACTAGACTCAAATTTGCCTAACATCTGAAATTATCTGTAAGGCTAACACAAGTCGTGGCCAATGTCGGTCAAACAATCCCACTTCTAATCCTCAATTTCCATATTCAGGCAAACTATGTTCTAACTAGACTAAGGTATCTAGTTCAACTTCTAGATGTCAAATAAGTCATAACCAATTCTAAGATAGGAACTTTATCAAGAAAAATGGTCATTTATGTCAATTCTACCTAAATAACGATTTCAAGATCACTAGAATAGCCCAACTAAAATTAATCATACTGACCATGATTCCAATACTTAAACCACATCTCAAACCTAACATCAAGCCATTTCTGTTCTACAAATTAACCCTAACTAAGGAGAAGGACATCGAGTTAAAAAAAGGTTATTAAATAAATCAACTTATGGGTCAAAACCCCCATCAAATCCACAAACTTCAATATTCAATACTTAGTCATTCCATCTATAACCAATCTTAACATTCACATTCACACGCAATATATACCACACATTATCTATGAAGAAGAGTAGACATAAGCCTACCTTTAAGCCGAACTGCAAAATCTCCCACCATTCACCAAAAGATTTTCTTTATTCCACAAGAAAAAAATGACAACACACTATCAAATAGTAATCTATTTATCAATACGAGGCGAATGATACCTATATTGCACCATTGTTCTTCAGGTCCAAAAATAACACCATAAACCACAAGTGAGACCCATATACAAAAAATAAATTTCTAAGGTTAACCCAGCATGATATCAAGATCATACATTATCAAGGAACCACAACCCTTAAGAAAGGGTGAAAATACTATTAATTTTGGGCTAAAATCAAAACCTAGGTGAATTTGGGTTTTTTGGTCAAAAACAAAGAAATTCATTAATAAAGTGATGAAATCTTACCATAATGTAGGTGAAAATCATGAAAATAGATGTTTAGAAATCTCCTATGTAACCCACCATGATCAATTTTTAGTTATTACACTCATTTAGGGGTTCTAGGTCTCAAAGTTGGGTAAAAAATAGCCAAAATGCAACATATAGGGCTACTATATAGACATACCAGGCATGATGATACCACTATCACGTTCCTAGGGACATTATCGTGCTATCCCCATTTCTGTGAAATTTTTCGCAATGGTGGTTGCTCCTCTAGGCACTAGATGACAACAAAATCAAAATCTTGATTTTGACTGTCGGGGCTAATTTTGAATCCAAAGAACATGATCCAATAGTAAATTTTTAGTGTAAACCACATTTCAAATCCATTGAAATCATCAAAACTTTCATTCAAGATTGTTTATACAAAAAGTGGGGCCCACACCTATAGTTTTATTTATTTTATAAAATCTACTCAATAGCCTAAAATAAGTCTGGGAGACTTGGGACCTGAATTAATGGTCCCCCTAGCCTAAAATAAATATTTTAGATGAGATGGACCAGTCGGATTTAGAATCCGAGTTCGTTTAAACCAATTGTGGGTCCCAAACCTATATATCAATTTTCCAACTTTCTAACCAATAGATCTAAATGAAATCGGGTGCATTAAAACTCGTACCAAAGGTCTACCTAGCCTAAAATTTCTATGCATATCTACTAGTAGAGTTAGAATTTGCATCCAAGATCATTTTATAAAAAAATTTAACTGTTGTCTATTTGGAACCAGCAAAGCTTCAAAATAGGGAATTGGCTTTAAGAACCCAATGAACTTCCTGGTAATTAAACCGTCAGTCCCATCATGTCATAAATGACTTGGTGCAGCTATGAAGAAGCTCAAATAATGAAGATAATACGAAATATGAAAAATGATTGAAAGGGTCATTACAATTGGATTTTGAATGATTTTAAATTATTGATCATATCATTATGTTATCCTTAGACCCGAGTTAGATGCTAGAGTTAATCCCTCTAACCATATTCGAATGTTGTATCCCCACACAATGTCAAAACTAGTCATACTTCTACTCTACCTGGTCAGTCACTTGGATTCAGGATCAACTAGTGAGTCAGATTGAAGTGGTAAGCTTCCATACTTTGGAAGACCACATTTCATGATTAGTGTTTCCTTTACATTTTGACTATTTCTTTGTCATTAATTTTTGACTAAGGTTAGAGGTATGTCCAAACTGGATATTCTTTAATTTTGATTAGAAACCTTGTCGAACTACTGTTGGCATGGGCGGTGTCGGTATTGATATTGGCATTGGTATTGGTATTGTCACTGATATTTGTATTGTTTTTTTTTTGCTGTAGACTTAATGTAAAGTATTTAAATTAATATTCTCTTATCTTGTTATTTGTTCAAAATTTAGCCTACTTAGGGGTGTAGTGTGTTTGGTTTGGTTAGGTACAAGGGGTGATCTCTAGTAGACATGGGACATAAGATATCCATCACGGCCAAGCCCTGATTTGTGTCATGACATTGAAGCACCAAAAAAGCTAGGTGAATCCAAGATAAATAATCTTCCCAACATCTTCTTCTCCTCAGAATATATTGCAGGCTAGCTCAAAACTTGTTGAATAGCTACTGGCTGATTAGCTAAAAAAACATGAGGAACCTCAACTCTAGGAGTTGGAGCTACAGGATTTGCCCCCACCTCAATAGCACTATGATAAGTATACTATAAACCATCAGAAGGCGTACCATCATTAATACCTAAAAACAGAATCTATATATGAATCTATGAGCAATGAAGAGGGAACAAAATCTAGTGGAGCCTAGACTTATCCCTGTCTCACTGTTGCTTATAGTGGAAGAATCTCTAGCTCGGGTGTAGGAATTGGGTATGAGGAAGGCATCCTATCCTGATTCCTAGCTGATGCATGATGAGATTTTCCTAGACCTCTAGGTCATCCATGAACAAGAGTTGGATCCCTAGGCTCAGTCTCAGGACCCTTATATCGTGAAGCAGTAGCACATGTCCAGGTGATCTACGAAGGAGTAATGTCAAGGGAATATTCTACAAACCAACTCAGACACTTAGCATAATATGAGTGAAAAAAAGTGATGAACTACTAAGTATGTCATATAGCCTACAAAAGATAGGAAATAAACGTCAATGTTTTGATCTGTGGGACTCAACTAGACACTTACTCTTGTACCAAAAATATCGGTGAAATCTAGGCTCTGATACCAATTTGTCATGACAAAATTTACAGGTAATGATGGCACCTTCTAAAACCTGATAGTAGGTAAGCTAATATCATAACTCGAAGCTAATGCAATTAGATAAGTCAGTAAGAAATGCCATCTTAGGCAAAAATTCAACGAACACAAGTTAAAATATAAAAAAAAATCTAAATAATTAAGCAGTCAATATAAAATACTGATGTAAATAGAGATACAAGATAAGGATATTCATGAGACAATCAAGAAATTAAGGAGAGATAGGGAAGATTGAAAGAAATAATCCCACAATTGAAATAAATTAGACATGAACAAATATACATTTGTGATTCTCTAATTTGAACAAACAATTACATGATTAATTTAAGGATGGAGAGAATTGAACTCATACTTGAATAATCTTACCAAAAGATATTCAAGAGAGAACCAATATAGAGTCAAATGGAGTCAACACATAAGCCTCACCAAGAGAGTTAACCTAAAAATATTGTCTACCTAAAATAATGTTCATCCTATTCTATTTATAGTGTTAGGGTTACCTAAAATAGAAAATAACATAAATACCATTAGTTACATGTGCATCATATATGAAAAAAGGACACTAAAATGCAATGTTTATCTTCTCTAGTATTGGTTCTTTATGTTCCAAACTATTTTGAAACACTCTAGGCTCTTGATGTCAAGTTGAAATCCTTTCATGCCACTAGCCCTTCCCGATATTGCATCAGATACCAATCCCACAACATGGTAAAGCTACTACAAAGGCATCTAATGTAAATAATACAACCTAAAGGACTTTTATAATATAGTCAATACATATGTATCAAATAATAAAGACTGAATATAGGATATAGAGGGAAATGGGCGACTCGAACTCCATGAGTCTACTGTAATACCCCAAAAAATCCAAACCAATATTAGCTCCATATTTCAATCTCATGCATAGTAAATCATGATTATTTTATAGTTTTATGAGTAATTTAGATGTATATTAAGTCTTCAAATAACTCCCATCTATCAGACGAATCAAAACATTCCTTACCAATTGAATTATTGGGAAACATATTTCTATAGTCAACTTTAAATGAGAATATCTCTCTTTGTACTATGAATTTTTGAGCTCATGAATGATAAAAATATAGATAATTGACTTATCTTTGCAACTATACCAATTTCTCCAAAATATGATACCGGAGCTAAAAGTTATACCCATTTTAGTCCAGCATGTCAGCCTGGAAACTAAGTGATGACCTGTCTGACAGCTTATCACATTTCTGACGACCTGTCTGATGGCTTATCACATTTCTGACAACCTTTATGATGGATTATCACATTTTTATGACTTATTAGCCATGTCATCAATCTTAGACAGCAACCCATCAATTCCACAACTTAGATGAAGACCTGGACTGACGGGCTATCACAGATCTGACGACTTATCAGTCTTGGTCGTCTGCTGATAATTTCAGCAACTGAGAAGTAATTTTGTAGGGATATTTTGATCTTTTTCCCTCACCCTAAACCTCACCCCCATGACATAAAACACTAAAAACATATATTTAGCTATTGGTTTTTAGTTTCAAAAACACTTAACCCTCTTTGTTCCCAAGAAGAAACTTAGGGTTTCTTCTCAATTAACTTCAAGATCCCATCACACTCTCCACAATATATTCAAGAATTAAGATTCTCAATCTAATAACATTCAATAAATGCCAATTTTCTTTCAAGATTCAATCCCTAAGGTATGCGTAGTGTTCATCCATGGATTTCTTTCATTCATGGAATCCAAGAATCATGTTTTAAATAACAAAATTGTGATTTTCTTGTTATGGTGCGATCATGTTCATGTTGATGGTTGTTATTAGAGTTTCAAGATGGTATCTTAATGTATTTTTAGGAAGTATGTGAGCATGTTAGTTGAAATCCATGAGTATGGGTGGCTCAAGATTGTTAAATTGATGAATACACCTACGCCACAAAGTGTGCATATAAGGTGTGTCATAAAATCCCTAAAAGACTAGAAATCATGTATTATATTTGAATTGTAACTTAAATGACAAATGCATGTGACACCCTTATGAAAATAATGACTTCTATGATATTGTTATGGATCATTATTGTTGATGGAATGTTTATGAAAGTAGATTGATGAACATATGGCATGTTGTTATGAGCATTCCCTTCCATGTATAAGACTTTGAGAACTATGTGTAGTATGAAATCTCCAACTTATGGTATTTTGAATTATGAATATTAGTCATGTGTTCAAGAAGAGCAAAGTCATGTTTTGTCAGTTTCCCTCCATCGAGTCCTGGGAGTACTTGTATCTGACAATTTAGCTATCTTCCTAGAGCCATGTCATGTTTCACGATACTCTCAGTCAAGCCATGATCCATAGAACTAAGTCAACCATGTGACTCAGGAAATCTCAGAAAATCTCAGTAGTTCAGTAATCTCAGTGATTTCAGGATTCCAAGTAAAATCTCAGTAACTACAGTACTCTCAGTCAGTCCTCAGACATCAGTACATTCCGTCAGTCAACAGAACTCAGTAAACTTAGTTTAGCTCCGCTAAACAATACCAGTAGTATCAGTTCAACTAATCAGTTCAGTTCAACTAATCAGTTCAGTTCAGTTAACCAGTTCAGCTCAATTAATTAGTTCAGTGGCTTTTAGATGGGAGTAGGATTTAGCACCGAGCGATCCTAGGGATGGGGACTCACCCTCTAGATAGGACTGGTATCCTTAGAAGAAATCCCTAAGTTCCAAAACTACATATCTAGCGTAGGTATGATATGTAACCTGTTAGATCAGACTGACATACTCAGGAATCACCCGTTAGCACATTTAAATGTATAGGACTAATCCCAGGGGTCACCCACTAGATTAGGACTGACTCCACAACAGTTGTCTTTACCAGTGGCGCGGTGCTGACACTCCTCCAACAGGGGTTATAGGTTGGACCCTAGACTATCTAGAAAGGGGCATATCGGTTAGATAAATACATCCCATATTTTCAGTTATAGAATCAGGACTGTCAGATACAGTCAATCCTTATCATTATCACTAGACTTCGAGATTACCCACTAGATAGGACTGACCTCAACTATGGTTTATCAGTATGAGTATCATCAGATTTAGAGATCATTCACTAGGTAGGACTGATCTCAGAATGAGTCAAATTATCTTTATTATCATTATACTCAGAGATCACCCGCTAGATAGGAGTGATCTCAGATTCAGTTACTCTATATAGAATGGAACTCAGATAGTTCCATCAAAACATAGAATTTCAGATACAGTTGCTCAGTATCAATTACATCTGTTATGCTGATCATCACAGTCATATCAGTTATATCAGTCATCATAACTCACGTTATCAGTATTCAGTTTCAAGACAGTTAGACACAGTCAATCAGACCAGTTCTTCATAATTTGAACTATCAAAAATAGTTGTTCATCTATTTAGTATATTAGTATCAGTACACTCATGTTGTCAGCATTCAAACTCAGTAGTCAGTATCACCAAGAGTTCAATTATAGTTACTTATGCATGTACATATTCTCATGTTCATATTAGTCAGCATTGTTCATGCATATAAACCCTTTGCATTTAGCCTAAATCACTCGTATACTCAGTACATTTAGTCGTACTGAGGCATTCGCGCTATGGTGTTTTATTTTATGCCATAGGTTTAGAGGCACGAGTTCCAGAGCAGTAATAGCATTGCAGATTTCAGCAGTCAAAGTTAGCAGTGAGTCCTCATTTTCTGAGGACATGGTTACTACTTTATTACTTCAGTATTTTAGTTTGGCTTTCAGTAGTCAAGAGCTAGTAGGAGACATGTTCCTTCCACTCCCTACTTCAGATAGTTACAGGCTTTTAGACTAGATTATAGACTAGATTATAGACTAGATTGAGACTTCAGTACTTAAGTTTTGTTTTGGTATTGTGATACCACTTTATTCAGACATTGTTATTATTCAGATTACGTTCAGTATTGAACCTTATGGCCTTTCAGTTCATGTTTCCACATTTATATACATATATTATGCAGTGTACAGGTACAGATATCAGTCATGGGTTAGCTTGTGGTCCTTCGGGGTCATGAGCACCGTGTTGTATTTCGGTTCAGAAAATTAAGGCGTTACACCCACCCTATCTTCAAAAGTCAACCATAGCATGAGTACCAAACAAAGGTACCAAACAGCTAGTACTCAAATCTACAACAACAAGGTACAAAATTGTAGTATGAGTACCAAACAAAGGGTAGTTAGTAGGCATCATTGGATGACTAAGTTATGTCATGATATAAAGATGATATAATGCAAGATAATGATATGTAAGTAAAGGCATAGAATTTAACCTAAATTATCTCCATCATCACTGAATATAATAAGTTATTAAACCAAAATATTTGCATAACATAAGGCATCAACACATACAAATATCATCGTGCATAAGATATAGATAGTTCGTAACCATAATGCATCATAAGGCATATACACAAGTAAGCATAACTAACAAGTTAGCGCCCATACGCAAACTGGTGTATAAAGTAAAGAACCCATCATCGCATCCCATACTATAGGAGAGTACACCCAAGAGAGATAATATTAAGGCATTTAACAAACAACATATCTAAATATCATCATTATTCCACCATATTCCACATTTTCATCAATTAGATATTTTATCAAACTTCTATTAGATAGCATCATTGACCATGTAATCATATTCTATACTATTACTATTATTAGTTACTTATCATCAATACCTAATTGCCCCTATTATTTAACAAACAAAGATTATTAACTAGATCTTTTGACTCCTAGCCATCAAAGTTATCCATTAGACAACTATTCACTATATAGAAATTTTAATTTCCAACATCCCTTAACTAGCCATTATTTATCACTAGCATTACTCACTAAGTGAATCCTCTTTTTACAACTAGTTTTCCCACTTACAACCTAGTCTTACTTAATCACTTGAATAAGATCCATTGCGAACCATTAGTTATCATTCATCATTAATTACACCAATTTATATGTATTTAACATTAGTGGGATACAACTAGTATCAAAATTTCAAAAAACTACCCAAATTACATATAGACAAGTACATATACATATGAGCTTAAAATTGCTATACATAGGGCTAGCCGAACTAGAACAAGTAGATGTACACATATACATCAACAATCATCCTCTGAACTTGTTGGGTATATCTTTATAATCATCCTCTGGCCATGCTGGGTATCATCATTATCACCATATTATCTGTCCTTACTAGGTATCAACATCATCGCAACATCCTCTGTCCTTGTCGGGTATCAACATCATTTTCATAACATTCTCTATCCTTGTCGGGTATCAATATCATCAAAATAGGAAAATTAATGTCAATAATAGAGAACAATCCCTATGATAAATAAAGTAAATTACAAGCTCCATAATGGATAAAGTATAGTACAAGCTCAATGAAGGATGAAGTAAAGAACATTAAAGGAAAAGCAAGAAAAGCATAGCTTCATATTTCCTCATTCATCATCAATGTGACATTATCAATAAATATGTATATATATAGGTAACATGACTAATATATGATATAAGCCAATAATCTAGTACATTAGACCATATCACAACCATAAGCACTAGCATGAGTAATGGTCTACAAGTAACCTATTCATTGGCACACCATTAGTACAAAGAATTTTTATTACAAACTTGAGCAATATCAAACCTATGGCTTTATTTATAACATGGTCATGGGCTCCGTTAGTATAATAAACAATATCTCATTATGGCATCATCAGTAATTGTAGTTTATTAGCACATGAACATTAGTTCTAATGAAGTCACCATAGCTTACTACCAAGGTTAGCCTACATGATTTCAAAGCACCATTTTCTAGGCATTTGCTAAGCGTCAATGGTCTTAAAGATTACTATATCAATCCAATATTAAGGTGGGTCAAGAATCCCCTCTTAATTCCCCCAAATACATTCTATGTCCAACTTGTACTTGGCACTAGGCTATGTTCTCTAGACAAACTCCTAGATTTATAGCAAGCCACTAATAGTCCTAAGGTAAAGGCCTTTCCAAACACCACACCTAACTTAACCATAGTAATTAAGGCAATTCCTTCAATGTAAGCAACTAGGGTTAAATCACCCATAACATGAGTGACAAGTTCACTCCCATATAGATAAGGTAACTAGAGCATCCTAATGCTAGCCATGAGACCTGAAGTCAAATTCAACAAGATTTAAGACTACAAGACAAATATTAAAATATATGTGTTCAAGAGTCCTAAATGATTCAATTAAACCCATATATTATAATGCAATATTCCAACACCTAAAACCCATCTCTATCTAAAAAGATATAACAATTATACTATAACATAGCTCAATCTAATAAGGAACAAGCCTAACCTACCTAAATCTAAAGAAAGCTATAAACTGCTAAACATTTGATTTTATTTTTCGAGAAGCATCTTCAAGGTGCCAAGCTATCAAAAACAAAATCTACACATTATAAGGAGAACAACAATACCCATATTACACCATTGTGCTCTTGATCAAACAACGTTACCAAAAGCACCAAGTGGATCCCATTTATGAAATACACATTTTTGAGGTCAACCCAATGTTCATACACCATCAAGTAATCATACCACTCAAGAAATAGGTGAAGAATAAGCTTAATTAGGTCTAAATCAAGACCCTAAGATATTTGGGGTTTTGGTCAAGAATTAAATAAATTCAAGCTATTGGATAGGAATGTCCTACTCTTTCACCAATCATTTGCTCTTCTAACCCAAAGAAACATTATCTAGGATCATTATTGTGCAGAAGTAAATTCTCAGCTACCCAATTCATATTGTTGGAAATATTACACCTTTTTATTGGAATTTCTTTATCTAATAGTTTACCAAAAATGATGTTTAACTCTAAGAGAATAGGGGAACCAGGTACATTTAGTGCTTTAAAGGCTTCAGGTCATTTTGATCTTCTGAGATAAGAGAAACTTTAGGTCAAGAAACTTTTGGTTCAATTTGACCAAAGCCCTGATTTAGGTCCACCACCAGGGATGACCCAATAGGTATTTCCATAGTTGTTAAAGTTTCAATAGGAACGGATACATCTAGAGCCTCAGTTGTTTCTTAAAAGGACACAGTAAGTGGCATGGACTCACATCCTTGTTGACAAATTAAGGAGAGGTCTTCTATAGTCTTGGGTATTAAAGAATTAGAATGTTCAATTTGGGGGTTTTAAAACTAAATTTCTGGGGATTGACTAACTTTTGGGTATTTTTTAGGGCTCAAGAGATTAGGAAATTTAGCAATTTGGAGCTTTTGTCAGAGAGAGAATGAAAATAGTTTATTTCTTAGAGGGTGAATGATTGAGGAAGATGATTTGTGAATTAATTATGAAGAGAACGGAATGGAATGAGTTTGATTTTGTATTTAAGGAAAGTGATTGTTGTCATTGAGAGACCTTTTGAATGAAATGACATGGGTGGTTCTAATTAGTGCAACCCTTCACCTTAATTAATATTTGACAACTTTTACTCACTGAAAGAAAAAACATGTAGCTTTCTTATAAAGAATTTTATGATTTCTAAAGAACACTATTTTGTGTCTTATTTTCAAAGTAGGTGTCTTATTTTTAATAAGGTAAGAGGCCTTGAGCTTCCAATTTGTCATCTGAAGTTGAGTTATGCTGGGACCTGAAGATTTTGACTAGACCCTTCTTGATGTTCTTTAACTAGAGAAAGGGTCTGTAACTAAGATCCTATATAACTATTATCTTTATCATTCCCAATTGCCTAATTTAGTTGCTGACCACCATCTTTAACAATATTATCCATTTGAGCAGGAATACATTCTTCAATATCAGAATCTTCATAATCATACGGATTCACTAGCTTTCCTGACTCATCAAAGACCATATGTATAATTTCTTCCACACATAGTGTTCTCTTATTGAAAAATCTATATACTTTTCTTGTTGAGGAGTATCCCCCAAATATTGCTTCATCAAAAATTTTCTTGGTAAATATTACTAGAACCTCATAGTTTTCATCATTGGTTCTCAAGAACATTGTCCAGGTGAACCTACTTTTTATACTTAAAAGTGGAATTGGTTTGTTTTCCCTTAACACAAGCATAAAAAACCTTGTTATTTGAAAACTGCATCTCTATCATACCACGGACCAGGTCCTTTGAAGCCAATTTGTTCAACAAAGAGAAACTTATATGTCCCAACCTTCTATGCCAAATAACAACATTTTCACCTTGTGTAATTAAGCAGGTAAACTATTAGTCAGCTACATAATACAAATCATCCACATACATTTTCTTGCACATCATATCTCTAAGAATGACATTGCGAGACTTCAAACTTGATACAGTACATCCATCAGACAAGTAATTCACCTTATTACCTTTGCCAAAAATTTGAGATACACTTAGAAGTCTATACTTGACACTATCTAAAAGACAGATATCTTTTATTACATGATCTAAAGATTTTCCAATCATTCCTCCACTATGGATATTTATCTTTTTACAATTTCAAAATAAGACACCTCCATCTTGAAGTGTCTTGACAGAGTGAAAACAATCATTCCTCCCAATCATATGCTTCAAACATCCATTATCCTTGAACCAGTTCTAATTGTATTTCCTTTATCCTACCTTCAAATAAAGTCATTTGTTATATTTGTTAACCCACTTAAGTTTGAGTTCCCAAAATAAAGATAAAGGTATGATCATATCTTCTTTGTCCCAACTAGACAGAGGTTTCTTCTTCTAATTTCTTAATGATTTGGTGCACTTAGGATAAGATTTTGCTTGCTGGATGTACCTAACACTCTTTATTTTAGCTCTAAGAAAAATTTGATAGTTTTCCTTCAAGTGTCCATCCCTTCCACAATGAATACATAACTATTTATGGACCTTCTTTTAATCGTCAAGAATAGCCTTATCTTGAGACACACGTGATTGGGTTTTACACTGATATCTAAGGCTTTTACCATCATTGACACCTTGACCAGTTAAATTAGAATGAATTTATGAGAATGTGGTCTATTTAAGTGATTTGTTATGGTTTTTCTCTTATAAGGACTAGATCCCTTTATATTTCCTCATTGTTATTAAGAGTAGTAATGAGATGCTTATGAGAATACCTTAATTCTTGTTCAATCTTAATTTGATGCCCTGAGGCTTTTTTCTTCCCTTTACCATTAGCATTATTTACTTTCTCCAGTTGACTCATTAAACTCAGATATTGAGATTTTAATTTTGTGAGCAATTCTTCTATTTCAGATATCTGGATACTTAAGGAAATAAATTTAAGCTCTTGATTTTTTACTTTATCTTCTAGAGAATTTTTTTCATCATTTCATTCACACAGAATAAATCAACACACTTGCAAGCCTCTTTATCTTTCTAGTGGAGTAGTTATCTATGTTTTTGTTAATGTAATAGAGAGTTACATCATTTTTTTCTTTATCATTTTTGTTTTCCATAATAGAAAACCAGGAATTATAGATGACTTCACTCACCTCCATAGCCAACATAGACACATCTTCAAGCTTTTCAACTTTATTAGATTCGCTGGAGGAATATCTCAGACTGCCAAAGCTTGTTTTACTGCTTTAAATTTTCTTCTTGACTTATCAAGGACCTTGTCATTCCTCTTTTCTTTATTATCTCCAAACATTAGATATTCTTGATAGTACAATTTGTGCGGTGGACAATCCTTGATGAAATGTTCAAGACTTCCACATTTATGACAAACTTCAACTATACCTCCCTTTTTGTTGATGCTTTCTTTCTTTTTAAATTGGCCACTTTTCTTCTTTACTCTCACAATTATTTTTGAAATGTATGCAACATAATTTATTCCTCGCTTGATTCAGACTTTGATGCTTTCAATGCCAGAGACTTTTCCTTTTTTACTTCCTTCTTCTCTTGCCCTTGTTGCTTCTTAAGCTTATGAGTTTTCAGATTACCAATAAGTCCATCCACTGTGAGAGTCTTCAATTTTTTTCATTAATAATAGCATACACTTTGCTTTCCCAGGACTTAGGTATAACACCTATAATTTTTCTCACTTGCTTATACAAGGGAATCACTTGTGAGACTTTACACCTAGTTTCTAAAAATAGTTCAGTTATTCTATTTCTGTTAGGGAGGTTCTTCTAACCAACATATAATATGTGAGCTATCATGATGTCCAACGTCATGTTCCCCTAAGGGGAAAACCTTATGTTGGGGAGAGGTGTCATACTCTTGCCTAGGAGTATAACCTGAGCTAAGTGATCATAATCAATATCTACATCCATATAAATAGGATTAATCTTATAATTTGAACCTATATTTGCTCATAGTTCTGCGGCATGTGAAATATGACACATACCCAACTCGGTGCTAAATACTACTCCCTTTAATCTATAAGCTCATTTCGAAGGAAATCTACTTTAAAACTAGCTTAAGGCTTGATAAAGAAACCAATTATGCATCTGTCTATTTCAAGTTGTAATCAAAATTGTAATCAAAACAGTAAAGTAGATTCCATATGTTAGCTGAGAATCAAAAGATCAAGTCTTGTTCAAAATTTGAATATAAGATAGTCATAGGGATCTTAAAAGCATAATCTTCTTGAAATATCAATGCTTAAACTTAGCGATTAAGACCCACATTTTAAATTCATGTAAATTCAAAGCAAAGTATCATGCTCAATATATTTCTTGAAATACTACAATAATATCAACATGATGAATCAACATCACAATACCATGCTTAAACTCAATGGAAATTAGTAATCAATGTCTCAAATCATACTCATGGTATTCAAATCATAAAGGAGAGTTCTCTAAATCAAGACAAATATGGAATTTCATACTTCAATCACTTATAAATCCATAACTCAAAACAAGATACTTTGGGTGTGAACCGTAAATGCAATTCATGTACATTAATCTTTATAAACTAATTTTTGGAACAAGGATTAAAGGAGTATCCATTTTCATAACTCCACATACCTTATTAGATCAATTCAAAGAAGAATCTTGAGCATTGAATTCCTATGATGCTCTTGAGGGCTACTTCTTGAAGTCCTTGGATTTGGAAGCTTGGATTCTTGCTTTTTGTGAAGACAATTTGATGATGTTCTTGGTTTTCTTGATAGGGCTAGGGCTTTCTTGGAGAGAAAAATATGAAATATCATGTAAACAATGCTTTTGGGGGATGAAATACCTTGTTTGGGATAGTTTTAGGTGAGGTAAATGACCCCATTGCCCTCAAATATGCGGAAGTAGAAATTGGAAAATAAGGGAGCATGCTATGAAGCATGCATCGCATGCTCTGGAGTGCCAAAATATTGCGTACGCTGCATGATCTATTGTGGGCTCCCACAATGGTGCAATGTAGTGGGAGTCATGGTCTAATAGCGCAACCTAACTATCTCTCTCACAAAAAAATTGCAATAACTTTTTGCTAGGGTATCAGATTAAGGTCAAATATGCATCATTCGAAATTTGACTCAATTATCTACAACTTAGCGGGTATTAAACTACAAAATGATTTGCATATAAAAAGGTATACATGTTCAAAGTAGACCGTTATAGAATCGAATACTAAACTTTGGACGAATTAAAGGTTCTTAGATCCTTTTTGTTCTAAGTGATTTCTATGAACATCTTTCACATTATCTCCCCCTTGGAATCATTCGTCCTCGAATGATGCATTGGAATTTGTTGAAGCCTTAGAGGTATGGAATAATGTGGACATGATATGTCTTCCAATAAAGTAAATAATTGATCTGAAAAATTGAAAACTTCTATCATAAAACTATTTTCTAAGCTGACTAGCCTTTACTTACTATAAGGAGCTGATTCATGCTGAAAGTTTAGAATTTGCTTGAGGGTTCATGATAAAATCATACATATAGAACTTCGAAGTGATAATGTATGCAAGCATGAATCATGATCCAACAATACTAAGATCACACAGTGGTATTACACTATCTGAGCTAGATTACTTGGAAAACTAAGATCATTCATAAACACTTATGAACTGAATCATGACTAAATATTTGAATCTGAAACTGATGCCTGGTGCATGGACTAAGCTGAATTCAAAATTTCCACGAATACAAAAATTTCACATAATGGAAT
This sequence comes from Capsicum pubescens, assembly GCA_030864215.1. Taxonomy (NCBI): domain Eukaryota; kingdom Viridiplantae; phylum Streptophyta; class Magnoliopsida; order Solanales; family Solanaceae; genus Capsicum; species Capsicum pubescens. The sequence goes on along the minus strand of CM061542.1, from coordinate 190,983,400 downwards.
AGCCTTAATCGTGAAAATTTAGACAGTAAGACTAGATGGAAAGTTGGAAATCTATAAGAGCTTATTTGCTTGATTGCTAAACTGGATTATAGGTTCTATGGACCTAACCATAGTTATTGCTTATATTCAAATAGAGTATTTGTGCAACACTCTTCTAAAAAATTCTAATAATACTATGAAGCAAGGAATTTTGGTAATAATTTGACAAGACATCTGAATAAGAAATCACAACATTGATACAACTCAGTAGCATGGAACATAGACCTAAAAATAACAAGCTAGGATAGAATTACTAGGCCTTTAGGCAATGGAACTTCTTACTTTGAAGATTAGCAACACTTCTCAAATACTCCCTCTACTATACTATTCCCCTTAAATACCATACTCATTTGATTCACCTTAAAATTTTCACATGGGCATTGATAAATCGATCTACTAGAGTCTCAACTAAACTAAATTACCATTGCATGATCAAGCTTAAGTTGAAATTAAAAGGTACAACATGCCACACCATAATACTAATCTAAACCACATGATTTAATCTTTTGTGTCTTATTTAGAGCTCACACCCGAAGTATAACATGCCTTACCACTCCAATGACTAACTCGCGACTTTTACAATGGAATCACTAGCACATATTGTATTCATCCACTTACATCCCAACACTACATTCAAGCCTAGCATTATAACCGCATATGAACTTCAAGGAAGACACCCACAAAATAATACCCCTCATATTCTCTAAACCTCTATCGATAACAACTTTCTTTCACTATTCTTAAGAAGACATACTTTAAATTCTTAACTAACTATGACATATACCAAGGATTTACCTTAATATTCCTTCATTCTTTAGCCTTAGATAGAAAAGCATAAATAATCTTTTTGGATGAGGGTCTTCAACTCCCTCTTATCTAAACCATTTCTTATCCATTATCATCGCCACTATCTTAACATAGGAAGAGGTCACTGAAGGGCTAACACATAAGGACCTGAAGCATGAAAGAATACTATACATAACTTTAAAACTTAACTGAGGCCTAAGGAATAGAATGTCAAAGGCATGGATTCATTAAAAAGATATAAATTGAGGACATACATGATATGATGCGAATTTCACTAATATCATGAGTTCTTAGAACTTATCATACTCTGAAATATTACTTCATACTAATCATAATCTATTCAACATAAGATTGGAGTCCATAGATTTCTTAGGGATGACTTGAATCATAGAGTGAAGTTGTTACTTACTTACTAGAAGTTGAGAATGAACTTGAATACGCATGAAATGTATAAACATTGGCCCATAAATATGCTAAAATAAGAGATGGAAAAATAACAGAGGCATGTTTCGGAGCGGGCGTCACGGGCACTGGCGCAGGCAGTTACTGTTTTGGACTTCAAAACATGCCCTTACGCTTGTCAAAAAATTCCAAAACTTACCCGAGATGTACCTTTCACACACTCGATCATGAATAAACTTTAAAATCGACATTCAAAGGCTGAGAAGGTCAAAAATAAAATCACCGAAGGGTAGGATCCTTAGAAATGACTAAGTCCCAACACTTAGTGGAATCTTCTAAGCCTTGGACCCTTAACTGTAATAGGGAACTGAAATGAGCTAGGGTCTTATAATATCTCCCCCTTAGGTTAAAGCCATCCTTCTAAACTTATGGATCTATTTCATATTCCTAGAACTGAGGCAGAATTTCTTTGCTCTAACGGTCTACACATAAATGCTAACTCAAACGAATAAACTATATTTTGAACTTATTGACGTCGTTCTTGGACTATCCTTTTCATATGTACCATCCTTAACTTTCTCCAGATTCAATAATCATCGTCAAATACATACACTCTCCTTTACAAACATACCTACCTCACTAAAAACATAATCATAGGCTAACAACATCATAATTCTATAATTATATTTTCTACAAACTATAAGAATTAGAATTATACATAAAAGACTCAACACCATCTATCTATAACTCTTTAACTTAGCTATCTAGAACACCCTGTACTATACAACTAAACTTCTTCCACTTAGCAACTTAAGGGTACTACCAACTACACACAACACTTAATAACCTTAGAAAATAATGCAACCCCATATCACCTTGGGCATAACTCTACATCATACCTATAACATCATACTTAATCTCAAATCAGTAAACTTAAATTCTTACATTCACTATTTCAAGCCTATTGGTCACCTCCATATAGCTAGCATCACTAACCAAGGAACCATTATATCCACCTTGATGACCATTCACTATTTAGACATAGTGTCTTGTTCTAGGCATGATTATCAACCCAATATCACATATTATTCTCACTTAAAGGTTATAAAATAAAATATCAAGAAGTACCAGTCCACTAGAACCACATAATAATAATTGATCATGATTGTATGACCCTTCTTATAATAATTTATTAGCACATACTACTTCTACACATCATTGCCTTTGTTGTCACTATATTCTTATACCCATACTTCCAAATATAAGAAGGTTCTACTACCTTAAAATTATAACACTCGAGGTTTCAATATCTCTTGAATGCAAACTCTATTTAACAATCTAAGTTCATACTATCTTTTCTTATGAGCACTATCTGTATTAAAAAAAATAATGAGGAATCTGAATATATATCTTACTTTGTCTTAACTAAAAAAATAATAAGGATGAGGACATAAGCTTTCAAATTAATTAACTTATAACACACTAGAGATCTCCTCTTAAGCCCCTATTATGACTTCTATAATTACTAATTGTAAATCTAAGAGCATCATCTTGGGAGGAAATCAAAATATAGTACTTAGGTTATCTCGAAAGGTTATAGATATAGAAATATGGAGTTACACCTGAACTGAGAGAATTTTCTGAGAGAATTTTTTGAGAGAACAACTTTACAACACAACCTAGAGTATTAAAGAAGTTAAATATTTCTTAAATGCCCTGTAGTCTCTCGAAGAAAATTACAGATGTCTCCATACCATTCTGCAAGACTCTACTAGACATGGAATTATAGTCACCCTATAAAACTTGAACTCTGGGCTCTGATACCAAGTTTATAATGACCCGAGACTACCCCTAGTCGTCAGACGGTGCTTCGGACCACAACTGATCCCAAGAAAACTCTTGTACTGGCATACTGTTAATCAACTAATTTAAATATATATAAAATGACTGAGTTTACTATGCATAAATATAATTATGATAAAATCTGGGAAAAATAAAATACTGATAAAAATGAACAACAGAACTGAAATTACATATCTGAATCTGACTGATATCTTTGAAGCCTCTACTATACTGACTATAGATAGCTGGGACGCAACTCCAACTACCACTAATTAATACATATAAGTAAGAGAGTAAAGTACATAAATAACATCTAACTAAAGTCCCTGAGTAGGAGGAGTCATCATCTGTAGGCTGGAATCTACAACTATTTGATCGTGATATATGGACTACAACTAATCGGTACCTATATTATTAAACAATGTAGCACATAGACATATATATGGATTGGTAATTTTGGAATATACTGAGAATTTAGGGGTGAATGCATAAGTAAAACAATAATTGTATATATACTCATAGATTTTCAAATAATGCATGCTAAGTGTAAATGACTCACATTGACTTGAGTAACTAAAAGTTGAAAATCATAATTCATGAATGATAAAGCATACTGTAGAAATATTATGAGCCATAACATTTAGTTCTAAAAGTTGTACTTGTAATCTGTTTTACAATCATGCATGCTAAGTGTAGGAAGGACTCACTTTTATTATATGAAAACTAAAGCTGAAATCAAGTAACTGATATCTTAAGTAAGACAATAGCTGACTAAACTTGTGAGCTTTTACATCTAGTTTCTAAAAATTATTCTGCTATTCTATTTTTGTTAGGGAGTTTCTTCTAACCTACTTACACCAAGTGAACTATCATGATGTTCAATGACATATTCCCCTAAGGGAAAAACCTCACATTGAGGAGAGGTGCAATACACTTGCCAAGGAGTATAACCTGAGCTAAGTGATCACAATCTATATCTGCATCCATTAAAATTAAAATAATTTTATAATCTAAACCTATGTTGGTTCGTAGTTCTGGGGTATTTGAACTAGGACATATACCCAACTCGGTGCTAAATAGTACTCCATTTAATCGTTATACTAATTTTGTAGGAAATCCACTTTAAAAACTAGCATAAGGGTTTATAATGAAACCAGTTATGTATCTGTCTACTTCAAACTATAATCAAAATTGTAATAAAAAATATAAAGTGGATTCCATATCTTACCTGAGGATCAAAAGATCAAGTTTTGCTCAAAATCTAAATATAAGCTAGTCATAGAGAGCTTAAAAGCATAATCTGCTCAAAATATCAATGATTAAACTTAGGGCTTATGACCCACGTTTTAAACTTATGTAAATTCATAGAAAAATATCATTCTCAACATACTTCTTCAAATACTACAACAATATCAAGATAATGAAATTAACATCACAATACCATTCTTAAACTAAATTGAAAATTTGTAATCAATGTCTCAAATCATACTTATGGTATTCAAATCATAAAAGAGAGTTCACTAAATCAAAACAAATATGAAATTTCATAATTAAATAACTTTATAAATCCATACCTCAAAACAAGAAACTTTGGGTGTGAACCCTAATTGCAATTCATGTAAATTCATCTTTAAAAACTAATTTAGGGCACAGGGATGAAAGGAGTACCTTGTTCATAATCCCACATACATTATTAGATAAATTCAAAGAAGAAACTTGAGCTTTGAATTCCTATGATTCTCTTGAGAGCTACTTCTTGAAGTCCTTGGATTTGAAGATTAGGTTCTTGCTTTCCTTGAAGACAATTTGATGAAGTTCTTGGTGTTCTTGAGGGGTCTTAGGTTTTCTTGGTGAGAAAAAAATGAAATATCATGTAAACAATGCTTTTGGGGTCTGAAATCCCTTCTTTAGGACTGTTTTGGGTGAGTTAAATGACCCCATTATCCACAAATATGTGGAAATAGAAACTGAAAAATAAGGCAAATTTTGGGTGTATTTATGCATTCTAGAGTTACTATTCTATCCTTTTTAGCCTTGTTTTGAGGATGATTTTTATGATATATGTGTTGATAATTATATAAATGAGCATTTATGTGTCCAAATATGTGTTTTCAATGTTTAATGGTGGTTTCACATGAGTTTTGATTCAATTTGAGCATTTAGAAGTCAATTGAGAAAACTAATGTAACTAGCTTAAGCTAGGTGTTTTTCTAGTATCTTGTGTTAAATTCTAATGTGTTTTAATGAGTTAATAAAATTTATATTATGTATTTATATGTAAAACAACTTATTTATAATTTTCAAGGGTCAATTGGATCAAGAAAAGAGTGAAAACAATGAGTTAAAGTTCAATGTGAATTTAGCCTATCCTTAGCTCGTGTTTCTAGTTCATCGGTGAGGATGTTGTGTAGTTTTGATCTCTTAATTGATGTGTTTAATGATTTAGTATTCTTTTTGAATGGATTATGATGATATATTAAGGGTATACAAGCTTCAAATCAAGTGGAAACATCTCAAAAAGGCTCGAAAATGAACACGGAAGCACAAGATGCAAGTTGGACCTAATTTGGACCCCCGAAAAGTATGGGGAGCGTGTATACAGTACAGGTTGCCAATGGATGATTTCAAAGAAACAAATGATTCATAATAATCCCACATTTTTTACCAATAGGATCATGTATCTTATAATGGGGTTTAAAGAGGCCACGTGATGCGTTAAAATTGCGACTAACTACTGAAATTTGACAGATTTTTTTGACAATTGTGATCTGGAACTACGACGCGATGAGGGGAGTACCAAAATCAGGAAAATTTTGGCTATCTGAATGAAAAACCTTATCTAACTTGGTTTATAAACTTTTCACTATAAATATAACGTCCTAAAAAATGTTTTAGACATCTTGGGACCTCTTGGAAACCCTGGATCAACTTGGAACATCATTGGAGGCTACCACAACTTCTTTTTAGGTTTTATCATTCTTTAATTAAGTTTTTTTATGATTTGTATCATCATTCCAAGGGATTGGATGATGAATAATTCCATTCAAGGCCAAACCCTCTTTCCGAGGTTAAAGCCAAGAACATGATTACTATTGTTTTGCATTTAATTCGTTAATTTTGTTTATCATATTTGGTTGTTTGTTTATTATTGTTTTAATTATTTTATGGATTGATCACCCATAAAATACATATATTGTCAACCTTTTGATCTTGGGAGAGGGAATAGGGAGATAGAACATTGGAATAAACAAAGTTTGGGTTTTGATTCTTTTATGAAATAAAGAATTAAACTTAGCATCTAGGATAGGGATGTACTTATATACCTTACTTTATTCAAATGTAGGATGGCATCTTTAATTAACTTAATTGAATTATTACATCCCCGCTCAACGATGTAGTTGTAATGTTAAAATTAGGTAAAAGATTAGAGGTTGAAAAACCTTGATCATGAAATTAACCCAACGAATCAACAACCAAGATAAGCAAATTAGAGGATGAGATTCAATAACATATTATGATTGTTCGAAGTGATTTATCCCTTGGCTTTACTCCATTGACTGTCCCTAGACTTTTACTTTACACATTATTTATTTTATTTTTAATTTACAAAATTACAAACTCTCTTCTTGTTTATTTTTTGTCAATTAGATAGACGGAGAACACAAGTCCCTATGAGATCGATACTTGGGCTTCCTTGAAGCCACTTTACTACTTGATAAGACCACACACACTTGCATGTGCACTTGGGCATTGTCAAGGTTTTGGCACCTTTACTGGGAACTTGTTATTAGGAAACTATCATATTTTTAGTTTTTCTATATTGAGTTGTAAATAATTTTTGTTTAGTTTCTTTTTATTTTCCTTTATATCTATTTTTCTCACTCTTCTCGAGATGTCAGTCTGGGATAGATGGTTTTTGAGTGATGTCAATTCTTATTGTTTTTGTGGAGGACACCACCTTATGTCTTATTATCTAGATTTTTATGAAAGTGCATGGACGAAACTTCACTATATGATGCAGATAATTCGAGGAAGTCTAAGTACTCGAAAAATGATATTGTGGAAATTATTAAGAAGACACCACTGTCACCATGTCTACAGTGGCTAAGCAAAGAAATATATGAGAAGGATATTAGCCAAATTGTGGAGCAAAGACAAGAATCATAACCACTCGATTGTCATATTTTTCTTGAGACTGAAATTGAGAAGTTAAATAAAAGTGTGTTGAATATAGAATAAATTTTGAAGTAGGATTTCTTGGGCCGCGTTCGAAGAAATTTTCTATATTATGTTTAGATGATATCTTGTCGGTGAAATCATATAAAATAGTGGGAGAGTGTGAAGATGAGGAACAAGAATTCTATATTCTTAATTTTGCACAAAACAAACAACATAAAAGCACACCTCACTTAAAGGCCGAGTGGATTACCATGCATATTTTATTACTCGGTTCCTTCATTTTTGTATCACCACCCTATGAGCGACTCAAAAAGATAGATGCTATGTTTGGGGTGAAATTCATATCTTCAAGGTGGAGGAAAAGTTTAATTGGGTCTTGCCGCGATACTAAATTAGCCCCTTCTTGGGAGGCAACCCAAGTTAAGGTATGTTTTCTTTTTAGTTTTTAGTTTTTTTTACTTCACGTAGTTTTTGTTTTTGGTTGAGTCACAGGTTAATGGAAAGTCTGAGTACCATAATCTTGAGCTTTAAGCATGGAAAATATTGAGTGTGGGTCCCATGGATCTCATTTATTTGAAGATACTACTACTAGGCCTAGAGGCCTCAGGGAGTATTTCTATCTCTTACTTTTAAGTTCACTTTGGCAACAAAGTAGATTTTTAAGTGTGGGGTAGAAAAATTCCCAAATTTTGATTCAATTTTTTTTTAGGTTAGGAATAAATGAGATATTCTTGTTGGTGCTATTTTTTATTACATGATGCCAGTGGGTTTGTTGATAAAAGCATGTTGATTGAGTGAATTGCTATTTTTGAGACTCTTAGGCTCATGTTTGTGACTCTAGTATTTGTTGGCTTAATTTTGAATTCATGCTATTGTTTGGTTGGGAGTCTATGATGAAACTATTGAGTTGATCATGTTCCATGTGCGTGTAAGGTTTTTTGTATATTCCATATTGCATGTGATGTCTAGAACTTTCCCGGTGTGTATGTAAACAAAAATAAAGAGTGTGTGTTTAGCAGAAGATATCGGTATTTCTTTGATATCCTTAGTTTATACCTTCTATTTATCCTACCCTTTGTGCATTATCCTAGTTAACCCCCATTGAGCCTTTAACTTATTTTCTTTGGTAGCCTTATATGTAGTGTAATTCCCTTCTTTGATAGACTAATTTGATAAAAAAGCTCCTAAGTGCTTTAATGAAAAATTAAATTAATAAGGAGCTTGAGAAATTGAAGAAAAAAGAGGTGAAATTGATGTTTATATTTGATGTGTGGTGGTTGGTATTGATATAAATGGTGTTAGAAATATTCCCATGATTGCAGGAAAAGAAAAAAATTGAATCTTGAAGGGATAAACAACACACCCACCAAGTGTTTATGAAAATGCTTAAAAGAGATGGGGCTAAAAACTAAAAGGTATCGGTGGATGAAAAAGTGTAACTTGGTTATTGGATATTGATTTTAAATGTATAATATAGTGAATTAAAGCACTTAGAGAGGTTAGTCACTATTCTTGGCCAAAATAGTTCCTACCCATCCTTTAGCCTACATTAAAATCCAAAAAAGTCCTAATTGATCCTAACTTCATCATTCCGATATTAATGGAGAATTACACTAAGGGAAATCCTATGGTTTATTATGTGTAACTTATGAATTCTTTGTGAGAGTGAGCATAATTTGATTCTTGTATCCATTACGTTATAAATTACATTACTGTGAGAGATTATGAGTAACTCTCTTGTTGTGAGGGGCACATGTTTGATGAATTTGGGTGATTTGTATGATGTCCTTTATTGAGAAATAAGCATGATCTTTCCAACTTGTGGAGTCCATTCTTGAGGCTAGGATGTTTTAGAAGTAAGATTCTTGAGCATTTAATTGTGTATAACATGATTAGTATTGTAAACTTGCATTCCGTGTAGTCATTGTAGTGCTAGCATGAGTGTCTTGCATGTAGTAAAAGTGTGGATTCTCTTTAGCTCATTGTTTTTATAGTTAATACTTGTTCGAGTACAAACAAGGCTTTAAGTGTGGGGTGGTGATGTTGGGTGTATTTATGCATTCTAGAGTTACTATTCTAGCCTTTTTAACCTTGTTTTGAGGATGATTCTTATAATATATGTATTGATAATGATATAAATGAGCATTTATATGTCCAAGTATGTGATTACAATGTTTAATGGTGGAATGGAGTGGACATCACGGTCTAATAGCGTGACCTCACTATCTCTCTCACAAAAATGGTTGTCACTTTTCGCTCGGGTATCAAATTAAGGTGAAATTGGTATCGTTGGAAAGATAACTCAATTATCTCCCACTTGGTGAGTCTTAAACTAAAAAATTCTATGTATATAAAAATGTATTCAATGTCAAAATAGACCCTTGTAGAATCAATACTAAACTTTGGATGAATCAAAGGTTCTTAGCTTTTTTTTGTTCTAAGTGATTTCTATGAACATCTTTCACCTCGAAAGAACTTCATAAACTAGGATAATGATCATAGACTTGTACTCACATGGGGATCATTTGGATTAGAGCTTACACACATAGAAACGATGGTTAAAATTTTAGCACAAAAATACGGGGTGTTATAGTGTACTTTACCTAGATAAATCCTTAGTTTATTCATATAATTTTATTATAACGTGATGTTATATACTTGGATAATTACCAAATGAATTTTAAGGCACACTTAATCTTTAAGACTAACTTAATAATTTCTCATATTCTTTCATAGTTAGTAGTTAGCTCGATATCCATGTAAAAGAAGCTGAGTTAATAATTTAACTCAAAGTCTTCATTTTGATAAAATAGTTAAAAGTTAGAATTTTTTTGAAACATTGACATTTTGATTTCATTATTTTGGAATAAAATGAATGGACGGGTTCTTTTTATTTATTCTTTTTTTTTAAAATAAGATTTTTATGAGAAACTTAATAAATTTTTAAAGTTTAGCCAAAGAAATTTAATCCATCGGGAACCATATTTTGTGGATTTTCAAAAGTGTCTAACACCTTCTTTCAAATTTTACTTGAACCATTACCCAAACATTATTTTTTCATAAAAAAAATTCTTTCAGAATTAACTTTAATTAAAGGGTTTTCGTAATTTCCCAAAAATGAAGTGGCGACTCTAAATTATTTTTCTCAAAAGAAAATCAAAAAGATTTTCCTCCAATAAGTTATAAGTTTTTAACTTCTCAAATAAAAATCATAATAGAACGATGACTCTATTAGGGATTCATTCAGGTAAGGATTCTATTTATTTGGTTAATATTTGTATTAATTGTTACGTTTTTCGGTTATGTCTTAAAATTTTCACAATTATAAACTACTGCATTTCATGAAATTTTTTGTCATTCCTGGCAAACCATTAGGTATTAAGAAATAGGATTGTTATATAGGTATATCTTAACTTTCTTTGAACCACCAAGTGAAGTAGTTGATTTGAGTTGGTCAGCAACCACTCGGTGTGTTACCCCAAAAGTCCATTTCGGGTTTTCATACAATTTGAATAAACCACTCTAGTGAACTAGGTTAGAGAAAAACCAAATCCTATGTATAGGAATTTTGACCTAAGAAACACAATAACCCAAGGGTATTGGTCCCATCAGAAGACCACCTTGCAACTGTTGGCCACGAGTCAATAACAGACGATCATTCCCAACATCTCTAAATTGAAAGATATAATGTTGAATTATACAAACCATGTCCTTTGGGGTTGAGGGTTTTGTTTAGATAGTTTCTTTTACTGTAATCCAAAGAAGATCTTCATCTGAAAGGTGTTTGAAAATCTTAAGATGTTTAAGATCAAAGGACCTCCAAGGTGGTTTAGTTTATGTTTGTACCTTGCATGGGACTGATATAATTTATTTCCCTTTTCTCTCATTTTGTATCTCAACTTGATTTATTCATAAAATTTTAATGAAAATTAGGGGGCAATGGAACATCATACAAATGGCATGTATATCCTTCAAACTCTAGGCTTATCCTTGGCTTATAAGGTCACACATATGCTAGGAAATGTTAAAACTTATTTATGCTAAGTTCTTCATTATTTGCATTGTTCTTATTTTTTAATTTGTGTGTTTAAATAACTTATGTTTTATTTTAAACAAAACTAGTTCATTATTCTATTTTGTATTCTTAGAGCATCATTAGGAATATAAAATAAAAATCTTAGTCTTTCTAAAGTACTCTTCAATGTCCATTGACAAAATCCCTCCAATTCGTCCAAGTTTTATTCAAAAAATCAGTCAGGTCATTGTTCAATTCACACCAATCACGTTGCTCTAACAAATTTCTTTCTCACACTTAATTATAGATAGAGTTAACCAAATATTATTTTAATAATAAGACTTTATTATTTTTAAATGAACGTTCCAAATAATCCTTTTGAGAATATTTATTCGCAAATAGACAATTTTATAAAATTATTTAGTTCAGTTTGTTTGATATTTTGTTTCTCCATTAAAATTCAAACTCTATCAAATGATAAATGTTCTGATTATTTAGTAAGTTTCCAAAGGAGTCATATTTTACTACCCCACAAAATTCTAGACGAGTTTCTAGTTATTTGTCCTATGTTTAAAGGTCCCAAAGCTATCATTTCTCACTATGTGAAGGTGACATGGCCACTTTAACACCCCAACAATTTAAACATTGTATTTTCTGCCTTTCCATGTTTGAAACGTTGATTTATGTGTTAGAATATTACTATGGATATTAAAAGGGTCATTCGAGAGAGTTTTAGTAGTAGAGGTTCAGGGTGTTTTTGGACCATGAAAGCAGTAAGCATCTGCAATTTCAGCGTGTCATGAGGATAGTCACCGTGATATGCAGTGTTTCATAGAGGATAGTATTTGTGATACGCAGAATGTCTCAGATGCTAGCCATTGTGCCACACTGTCGTGTAAATTCTTCAGGCACCACTGAAGGGGTAAGGGCATTTTGGACTTTTTATCTCTCCCCAATAGACCCAAATCATGGATTAAAAACTATGAGGGAAAAATTATTATTTTCCCCATTCATCATTAGTTAACGATGTTCAATCTTCTACCATTCTCAAGAACACAAAACTTAAAAGCTTTTTTCTAAGAATCCACCCTTCCTAGGCCCTGATTTCAAGTTTTCCCCAAGAATACAAGGAATTCAGGTATGTGGGATATTCATCAATAGGTACATTCCACCCATTGAGTCCTAAAAATCCCATAATTTTAAAGTATAAATCTATTTCCTCATTTTATCAAATTTCAATGTCATGTATGAATTTATTCAACATTCTCTAAATAGTTTTAAAAGCCATAAAATGTGTTTCCCTATGTGAATTATATTCTTACATTCATTACAAACTTAGGCACCCATATCATGTTCAATTGACACAATTTTGGTTATTAATTTATGAATTTAACCATATGATCATGTTTTCCTCATAAGTTTGTCATCTTCCAATACTGATAATCATGGATTTCATCTGATTTATACTATGCTTTGGTCTATGGATCATGAATATCCTTATAGCATTAAAATGATATTACTGTACTTAATGTATTATTCAATGCTAGTGGGTTATGAACACATGATATCTAGGAAAAATATGTCTATCAGTGTTATCAAGTCAAAAGTCATCTAATTTGTCTTGTATAGTTAAATTTCAAAAATAATATCAAACTGAGAACTTATCATTACTAGGTCATGTTTTATGATTAAATTCATACTATCATCATGTTGAGCGTTTATCGATTTAAACTATGCTAAACTTCTTATTAGTTCCATATCATTTTAAATGAATAAGGATACTAGTTTAATTTAGTTGGGAGTAATACTTAGCACCAAGAAAACTCAAGGATGGCGGCTCTCCCATCAGTTTAGGCAGTGTATTTAGTAGTAGTCCTTAAGATTCAAAACTATGTAGCTAGCATTTGTTATGAGGGGTCACTCGCCTATTTAGACTGGCCTTCCTCTCAGTGGTCACCAATCAGTTTAGGCTTTATATGATGGTCCTTCGAGAAATCAGATTAGTGGATCCACACAGGCAGTGTCAGTAGCCATGACAAGGTATTAACACTATTCCAATTAGGGTTATAAGTGTGACCCTGATTATCTCAAATTTACGCCCATCAGTTAAATGTTAGCTCATAATGTCTTAGTTTAGTATTAATACTACATCAGCTAAGGTTTTCCTGCCCAAGTTTTGAGTTTATCAGTTATTCAATTTAACAAATTATTTCATTACATGCTTTACTTAGTCCTGCAATCATATTATATGTTCATGCATTCATGTTCAGTGCTTATCTGTACTTCAATTAGTTCTATCTCACATACCAGTATATTCCAAATAATGACTACATACTCTAATTTGTGTTATATTGATTTCAAAATATAGATTAGGATTCTTAGTTCCATGATCACCCTTTGTCAGTTTAGTACCACTCAGCAGTAGTTGTGGTGATTCCTTATCCATTGAGGATAAATTATTTGCATATATTTTTAGTACTTCCTTTATTTCAGTTAGTGGTAGTTAGTTGGACGTTTGTCCCATCAACTCCTCATATTTAAGAGGATTTTAGATAGTCGGAATTAATTTTTGTTTTATTACAAGTTCATACATGTTGGGTATTATTTTCCTATGATGTTTTACTACTACTTTATTTAGTTCTCACAATAGATACCAGATCATGGGTTAGCTTGAGGTCTCTTATTGTCTTAAGCATTGTATTACATCTAGGGGGTAGTCTCAAGTCTTGAAAAACTTAGTATTAAAGACAAATAATTTAAAGTGTCCTGGGGTGTCTGAAAGCTACAATGATTAGAGTCTTATGCATGGGTATGAAGCACGCTACACTTATGGGAGAGAGGCTACAAGACATTTTAGGAAAGTTTCCTTTCTTTCATATTCAAGTCATGTGAAGGAGTGTAAGCTCTATTTAATTCCTTTTGCTAACTTGTTCTTCATCCTTTTATAGAAAATGCCTCCCATAAGAAATAATGAGAGAAGGAATGAGGATCATCTCACACCACCACCTATTCAGAAAGACCCTCTGAATGAACATGTTTCCTATGCGAAATTCAGGACCACTTTCACTAATTTTACCCTGCCTATGGCTGCTCAAAATAACTAGTAAGTTGTCGCCTAAAACATCGCGTAGTTATCATGGCAGAAACTCAGATTCTAGACATCACTCAGATAAATTCTTCATTATTTTCTGTGTCAAAGTTTGAGGAGGATTAGCAAGATTTTCTGGATGGTGAGCAAAAAGTGATAGATATCATGGGTGTTACTGCTAGTAAAAGTGCTAACTTAGTTTCCTACCAATTTCAAGGGGTAGCTCATGCATTGGTTAAGCAGTGAAAGGAGAATAGAGGGGCTGAAGCAGGGCCTATAGAGTGGGATGAGTTTGTTATGGATTTCATAGGTAGATTCATTCCACTTGAGTTGAGGGAGGCCAATATATAGAAGTTTATAAATCTAAAGCAGGGTAATATGAGATTGAAGGAATATTCACTCGTGTTCACCAAGTTAGCAAGGTATGCTCTGACTATGATGGCTGATTCTAGGGTCACAATAAGTAAGTTTATATTTGGAGTTTAGATAAATGTAGTTAAAGAACGCAAAAAAACTATGTAGTTTAAGGATATGACCTTTATTGATTAATGGTCCATGGTCAATAGATTGTGGAGATAAACCTCAAGGAAAGGGAAAGAGAGAATAAAAGGGACAGGACATATAATTTCAACTTTTCCTAAAAAAGGTTAGAGGGCGGGAATCATTCTCAGTCCCATCAAAATTATTCATCTCCATCCCCATCCCCAGCCAGTGCTCCAGTGCCTAGGTTTAAACAGGGCAATTGGGATAGAGCATCAAGATCTAAGTCCCAGGGTAGTGTGAATAATTATTGCATAAATTCAGTGTTCAGAAGGTGTTGTTAAGAACTATCAGGGTAAGTTTAGGGCAGGAACAAATATGTACTTTTGGTGTGGCAAGCCAAGCCACAAAATGAGTGAATGTCCTGTAGTTCCCAATGAAAAATGAATGATTATCAGCAGATCCAATCTAACTCTTTGATAGTCCCAGTAGAACTCCTGACTTAGCAGGATACCAAATCTAGTGCCATTAGTGGATATCATCAAAATTGATATTATACTCTACAAACACGACATGGTCAATCCTGATGTGGTTACAGCTACATTAATTCTTTTATCTTCATTTTTATGCATTGTTAGACCCTAGATCTTCACTTTCATTTGTGACTCCCTATAAAGTAATAGACTTTGGCATAAATCCCGACATACTAGCAGAGCCCTTCTTAGTGTCTACCCAAGTGGGTAGTTCTATTGTAGTCGGATAGGTATACAGAAATTGTCCGATCATAGTATCTTAGAAAGTTATTTTGTTGACCTTGTAGAGTTAGAGATGACTAATTTTGATGTCATTTTCAGTATGGATTGCCTTTATTGTTTCTATGACTTAGTTGATTGTAGAAATAGAATTGTCCTATTTCAATTCCATAATGAGCCCAACATAGAATGGAGGGTTAGTACCATAGTGCCTATAAGTCGGTTTTTATCCTATTTTAAGGTAAGAGAGATGATATCCAAGGTATGTTTTTACTATCTTGTCCAAGTCAAAGACTCAAATTGTGAAACTCTAAATCTTGAATCAGTTCCAGTAGTAAATGAGTTTCCAAAAGTGTTCCCTAAAGATGTTCCCACTGATTTTCCACAGAGGGAAATTAACTTAGGAAGAGATCTCTACCCAGATACCTACCCTATCTTAATTCCACCTTACAGAATGGCTCTAATTGATCTTAAAGGATTGAAGCAATAGTTGAAAGATATTTAAGATAGTGGTTTTATTAGGCCTCGTATTTCTCTGTGGGGTGCTCTAGTTTTTTTTTGTCCTATTAAGATGGTCCCCTCCAAATATGAATCAACTACCGTCGGTTGAACAAAGTCACACTCAATAATAAGTATCCTCTCCCCAGAATTGATGACATGTTTGATAAACTTAAAGGTGCAAGCTATTTCTCTATGGTAGACCTTAGATCCGTCTATCATCAACTTAGAGTTAGAGAATATTACATCTTAAAGACAACCTTCAACACTCAATATGGTCACATCAAATTTCTAGTTATGTCTTTTGGAATAATGAATCCTCTTATAGCTTATATGAACTTAATGAACAGGGTGTTCAAGTAGTAATTCAACTCGTTTATCATAGTCTTGACATCCTTGTATATTCTCGTAGTGAGAGAAACCATGCATACAATTTGAGGATTGTATTAAAAACCGTTAAGGATTACCAATGACTTGCTATGTTTAGTAAATATGAATTATAGTTGAGATCAATAGATTTTCTTTGTCACATCATTTCTGATGACGTCTTTTGAGTTGATCCTTAAAAAACTGAAGCAGTAAAAAACTATCCTAGGCCCATCCCTCCACCAAATAATAAGAGTTTCTTGGGTTAGCCGGTTATTACAGATGGTTTATTAAAGGATTTTCTTCTATTGCTTCTACCATGTCTCAATTGACTCAAAAGAATGTCAAATTTTAGTGGTCATATTCCTGTGAGAAGAGTTTAATGGAGTTGAAAACTTGACTCACTTCCACTTCAATATTGACTCTACCTAAGGGTATGGATAGGTTTGTAGTTTAATGTGATGCTTCTAGAATTTGTCTCGATTGTGTGTTAAAGCAGTGAGGTAAGGTGATAGCCTATGCCTCTAGGCATCTCAATCCTCATGAAAAGAATTACCCAACTAATGATCTTAAGTTGGAAATAGTTGTCTTTGCCTTATAGAATAGAAGGCATTACCTTTATAGGGTTCATGTTGTTCTGTTTATAGATGATAAGAGTTTACATTATGTTTTCACTCAAAAAGATCAAAATCTTTACAAGAGAAGGTGGCTTAAATTATTGAAAGACTATGATATGAGTGTGTCATATCACCTGGGTAAGGCCAATGTATTGGCAGATGCTCTTAGTATATTGTGTATAGGATGTGATACGCATGTTTAGGAGGATAAGAAGGAGTTAGTCGGCGAGGTTCATCAGCTTAATAAATTAGGTGTTCGGTTTGTTGATTTGGCCAAAGGTAGTATATGTATTAATAATGGCTTGGAAACATCATTGGTGGCTGAAGTAAAAGAACAACAAGACAGGGATCATATTTTGATCAAATTAAATAAGGTAGTTCAGGATCAGAAAGTTGAGGTTTTCTACCAAAGGGTATATTGTGTACTTCATTGTCAAGGTAGGTTATATGTTCGAGTATGGATAATTTAAGATAGAAAATATTAGCAAAAATGTATGGTGCACATTATTATATTCTCCCAGGATCCACTAAGGTATACCATGATTTTTGAGAAATCTATTTGTGCAATGGTATGTAGAAAAATGTTACGAATTTCATGAATGGGTTTTCTAATTGTCATTAGGATAAGGTTGAGTAACAAATACCTAATGGTACACTTTAGGAGTTCATCACCCCAGCTAGATGTGGGAGGTGGTGAATATGGCTTTGGTTATAGGGTTAGCTCGTACGCGTCATCAACATGATTCAATTTGGGACATTGAAGATATAATGACAAAGTCATCCCATTCTTTCCTAGTTCATTCTTCGTACTCAGTTTAGGATTATGCTAGAATCTATCTTAGGAAGTTGATAAAGTTTCATGGGGTTCCATTGACCACCATTTTAGATAGAGCTACCCAGTTTACCTCTCACTTTTGGAATACTTTTCCATAGGGTATTGGCACCCAAGTCTATTTTAGTATAAGTTTTCATCCTTAGATAGATGATCTGGCAGAGTAGACCATTCAAACCTTAGAGTATATGTTGAGATCTTATGTTATCGACTTCAAGGGTTGTTAGGATGACTACTTACCTTTGATTGAGTTTACCTATAATAACAGTTATCTCTCTAGTATTCAGATGGCTTCATTTGAGGCTCTCTATGGAAAGAGGTGTAGATCTTCTATTAGTTGGTCTGAAGTAGATGAGGCTATTTTAATGTAACTAGATTTAGTGTATGGGGAAATAGAGATAGTTCAGTTGATTCCAGAAAGGCTGAAGACAGCCAAGAGCCGATAGAAATGTTATGTTAATGTGAGGTGAAGAGAACTTGAGTTTGATGTTCGTGACTTGGTTAATATTAAAATTTAACCCATGAAAGGGGTGAATTGGTTTCGAAAGAAATGGAATCTCAATCCCCACAATGTTGGCCCTATATGATCTCTAGTTATTTTGGGAAGATAGCTAATGAATTGGAATTGACTAAAGAATTGGCATCACTCCATTTGGTGTTTTATGTCTCTTTGCTAAAGAAATACATTGGTGACCTAGATTATGTCATTTTTATAGAGAATGTGGGGATGAAAGATAGCCTTTCCTATGAAGAATTCCCAGGTGAAATTCTTGACCGTCAGATCCGTAGGATGAGGAATAAATGAGTCACCTTGGTTAAAGTCCTATGGAAAAGTCAGTTCATCAGGGGAGCTACTTGGGAAATAGAAATAGATATGCGAGCCAAGTACCCCCACCTTTTATCCTTGAATACAGATTCATCTTGAGGTAATGCTTTCCCTTAAGTGATTCTCTCATTTTCTATCTAACCTATATAGCCATCCCCATGTTATAGCATGTATTCATATATTTAGTTCAATCAATTCATTATTTTTTAGATTCAACAATTTTGTCATAAACTAGCTCATAAGTAGTCAGTACATGATTATAGTATTCCTAGTGTCTTAGCTCAGAGAGTTTCATTCAGGGATGAATGATCCCAAGGAGGAGATATTGTAATACCTCTCAAAATTCTTGACAAGTTTCGTGCTATTCATCTCATGTTTAAAGGTCCCAAAGCTATTATTTAACACTAAGTGCAAGTGACATGGCCACTTTAACACACCATGATTTCAAACATTTTATTTTAGACTTTTCCATGTTTGAAACATTGATTTATGAGTTAGAATATGATTAGCGATGTTAAAAGGGTCATTCGAGAGAGTTTTAGAATTTTTGCAAGAGGTTCGGGATTTTTTTAACCATGGAGGCTGTAACTTCCATGATTTCATCATGTCACAGAGTATAGTCTTTGTGATATGCAGCATTTCACAAAAAATAGTCTCCACAATACGTAGCATGTCACGCAGTCTAGCCTCTGCGATAGACACTGGGCCACGTTGAAGTGTAAATCCCGTAGCCTTCATTACAGTGGTGAGGGGCATTTTTGTAATTTTCCTCTCCCCAAAACATCCAAATCACAGCTTAAAACCTAAGAGTGGCATTATTTTCCCCATTCATCATCAGTTAATGACGTTCAACCTCCTCCCCTTTTTCAAGAATACTAAAATCAAAAGCTTTTTTTAAAGAATCCACCTTTAAAGGCCTCAATTTCAAGTTTACCCAAAGAATACAAGGAAATCAGGTATGTGGGATATTCATCAATGGGTTCCTTCTACCCATGGAGTCCCAAAAATCCCTTAATTTTCAAATATAAACCATTTTCTCTTTTGACAAAATATCCATGTCAAGTATGAATTTATTCAATTTTCTCTTAATAGTATTGAATACAAACCATGACAACGTGTTTCCCTATGTGAATTATGTTCTTTCATGCTTTATAAACTTAGTCACCCATATCACGTTCAGTTTACTCTATGTTGTTTATCAATTTATGAATTTAACTATGTGCGCATGTTGTCCTAATAAATTTAACATCTTCCCATACTCAAAATCTTTGATTTCATCAGTTTATTGAGTTATACAATTTTTGGGTTGATGGATGATGAATATCCTTTCAGTATAATGATGATGTTATTGTACTTAATGTATTATTTAGTGCCAGTGGGTTATGAACACACGATACCTAGAAAAATCATATCTATCAGTGTTATCAAGTGACAGGTCATTCAGATTTGGATTGTATAGTTAAATTTTAGAATATCATTAAAATAAGCACTCATCAGTACTAGATTATGTTTTACAAATATATTAAGATTATCATAATGTTAAGAATTTATCAGTTTTAACTATGCTAAACATTTTATCAGTACCAGATCATGGTTAATGAATAAGGATACTAGTGTTATTTAGTTGGGAGTAATACTTATCACCGAGCTAACTCAGGTATGGTGACTCCCCCATTAGTTTAGGTAGAGTCATTAGTATTAGTCCCTAAGTTTCAGAACTATGTAGCCTACATAGGTTATGAGGGGTCACCATCAATTTAGTCTTTATTACTTCTTAGGGGTCACCCATCAGTTTAGGTTGCACACCATAGTCCTTTGGGACATCAAATTAATGGATCAACACAACCAATGTCAGTACCCGTGGCAAGGTGTTGACACTTTTCCAAGCTATAGGTTGGACCCCGATTGGCTCAGATTATGGCATGTAAGTTAAATGTTAGCTCCCACAATCTCAGTTTAATATTTTGACCACATCTACTCAGGTTTGCATGACCAAGGTTTCAGTTTATAAGTTATTAAGTTATTTTGTTTTACAGATAATTTCACTATATACTTTACTTGGTCCTAAATTCATTCTACATGTTCATGCATTTATGTTTAGTGCTTATGTGTAATTCAGTTAGTTCAATCTCACATACCAGTATATTCCAAGTACTGATCGCATACTCTCTTTTGCGCTATATTGATTTCATAATATAGGTCCATACATGAAGTTGCGCAATTGCCCTTAGTTAGTTCTTTTACACTTAGCAATAGTTTTGGTGAGTTCTCATCCATCGAGGAGTTATTATTTGAAGTTATATTTAGTACTTCATTTATTTCTATTAGTCATACTTAGTTGGGGGTTTGTACCATAAACTTCTAATGTTTTAGAGACTTTCAGCTAGTCAGACTTCTCAAAAACTTCTCAAAAATTTAGGTTCCACATATGATGTTTTACTATTACTTTATTCAGTGCTCATAGAAGATACCAGATAATGTGTTAGCTTGGGTTCACTTGTAGACTTAAGCATCGTGTCACAACTAGGGGGTAGTATCGTGTCCTAACACCAATTTATCAAATTCTAGACTGATTTTTCCAAGCCAAGAAAATATTATTTCCTCCATATATTACTTTAGACAATTATTATAATTCATGAACTAACAATTTCACCTTTTAAGTGTTTTTCTTTAATTTTAGAGTGAGGTTGATTTGTGTTGATCAAATTTGCTTTCTTTACAAAATAATAAAAAGAAAATCAGTTTCAAGTAATCGTTCGTAGAACATCAGTATTTCACACTGCCAAAGGTCAATAAAGCTACTACAGACTCATCAGTTCTTACTTGGTGTAACATAAAGACATGTTCAACTATGGATCATTGTTTTTTCATTACAAATACTTCATCTAAATCAATTCCCACCTTGTTTATACCACAGACCCTAGTGCCTCGATAGGAAGAGAAATAACTCTAAGGGTTGTTACTTATCTGGAACAACAAATGGTTTAACTAAGGCTCTTGTTGATGCAAAATGGAATGCCTTCTCATACTCCCCCAGACACGACCCTACCTTCTGATGCTCAGTAAAAAGGGCTTATAATTCAAACAATAGAAGATGTTGATTAATGAGGTCATTTTACCACTTCTCAAAATTCTCATTCTTATTATTTTATATAGATTTTTGATCTTCTGAAGGATAAAAACATATCACTATCACACCATTCTCTTCTAGTATACACTTATTCTACTGCCCCACTAGTGATACAAACTCAAGGGCTATACTTCCTCAATGTTGATCGTTATGTTAAAATTGAGAATGATCCAAGGGTGTACATTAATGAGATAGTTAATAGAATGATCAAGATCTTGAAAGATGTAATGAGAAGTCCCTGGAGGCTCAAAAGTAAAAAAACTGCGAAGTATGAGAAGCTTGTGCATTTCTCGAGATCTAATTGCCTCATAGTTAAAAGATCACAAAATTTAAGAAGTTTTATGGGATTGAAAATCATTATTATTTTAAAAAATATTATTAAGTGTTTTTTGATGTGGGTAAATATGAAGGAATAAGGGTCAAGCTATTCAGTCAAAGCTTGAGTGGAAAGGCTTTACAATGGTAAGCTAATTAAGATATGACCAAATGACTCAATAAGGATGACTTGGCAAGTGATTTTGTTGATCACTACAAGTTTCATATTAAGATTATTCCAGATATAATCTCTGTAAGTAATCTAAAGAATAAATAAAATAAAGGTATTTGTGAATATCATATAGTGGAGAGAAGATAAAACCAAGGTACATCCTCCTATAGAGGAAGATGAAATGATTAGTTACTTCATCCATGCCCTAAATCTTGAATAATTTTATCGTATGGTGAAAATGGTTGGAAAATATTCACTTAAGTGTGAAGAATGGAGAATTTTCTTAGGATGGCCTCAATATAGGGAGAATAATTAATTTGACAAAATAGCAATCCACTTATAAGGGAATCTAGACTAGCTCTTTTGGAAATGGAAAGAATAAGGAGAAAGAATATAGGGGAGTAATTACTCAAGTATGTACATAACATAACAAGTGATTTCTAAAATATCATCCCAATGCGCAACATGCTTCTTTTCTGGTCTATAATGCACGTCTAATATATCATGCTTAACCTCCAATAGAAAACTACTAGAACAATGCACATCGTGCCAACCATGGACAGAAGTCGCCCAGGGTCTTCATCAAATTGGAAGAAAAGTTACTCAATTCTCTGAAAGGTTGATAGAAGCAGAGATATTTCATTTAGAGAAAGTAAAGTCTATGTACACTTCTGCAAATTGGTATAATCCAGACAAGTGATGTTCTTACCTCTGTGGAGTTGTTGGACATTATACCAAGAAATATATCACTCTCAAGAAAAAAAATTAGGATTTTATTGAAAAAAAGATGATAATACTTGAAGAATCTCAAACAAATATGAGCAACAATCCATTTCCCGATCATAATAAGAAGTCATTGGCGTTATCAATCAAAAATACGAATAAAATTTCCTCAAATACACACTTTGGCATCCTTATATATTGTATTTTTAAGTTGTCATTCTCTTTCCTTATAATTGTACTTCATCATTTTAATTTCTCTATAGTTATACCTTGTCACATTATTTTTTGTAATAAAACTTAATGGTTTGATTTCCTTGTAATGAACAACTTCCGACCTGATTTCCCTTGTGGAATAAGCAGGCATCTTATAATATCTTCGGTCACGTTATCAAAAATATTAAACTCTCTTTTTCTTTGTATAAACTATGTTTGACTTAAATTTTCCAAGAATGGGATACATAGGCGGCCAATGTAAGCTTTGGTCAATCTCTTAGAAAATATATCTTTCCATTTTATGTTAGAACTATGTTTGAATTTATATCTACCTCAACAAGATACATAGGTGACACAACGGTTCAGTCATGTACCCCATAAGATTTTTATTTCCCTTTATGAAGGAAACTGGGGTAGAAGTTTTGAGAGGATCTCAAAATTTCACCTCAAGAAGACTTTTTCCCAAGTTAGAATTGAAGATGTCATTAAAGTACCCAACTAGGAAGAAATATATAGAAGGTCTCAAAAATTCTACAGAGTTGATGTTTGCTATAACATAAAACATTAAAGTTTCTTAAAACTACAACTTGTTGAGATGCTCTCAAAAGTTCCATACTGAACAACATCATAAGTTTTAGAGTTTTATGTTACACACTGGGTATAATTTTTTAGGAAAGATACTACAAATTTTGCAAATGTTGTACTTCAAGATTAGGAAAGCTTGCAAGTCAAGTTCAATAAGAAGCATCAGGAGAGCAAGACAAAACCAACATAATTAGTCTCTCAAAAATAATAATTTTCTTTTTATATAGGAACAGTAAAGTCACAAAGTTGACAACTTTTAGCTTGACAAAAAAAATTACCATACCCATTATGGCCTTTCCATAATAATCTAGATAACTTTTATTCTCTTTCTTTTCTCTTAATTTTTATTTTTATTTTTATTTCTTTATTATGATCTCTACCACTTTCTTAGTGTTTTTAGGGAAATAATAAAACACCCAAATATTAGCCCTTGTAAAAATTCTTAGGTATTGGACATTCGGTCAAAGGTATGACTCAAGGGTACTACTCATACAAAAGAATATGACCTAATGGATCCTCTCTTATATAGTGAGCAATTTAGGATGGTATCATACTGTCCAAGATATGGTTTATCCCCTACTAATCGTATATTAGGGTACGGTTCATATTTTTCCAAGCTATATGTTGCCTTATGCTTAGCTTAGTCAAATCTGACTTAGGTACAATTCAAGGTACAGTTTACGGTAACACTCATACCCTAAGATATGTGTCATGTAGATATGGTTGAATCCTAGGCAATGTTGGGGTCAATGATGAGGACTAGGGTATAAGTTAGGGTACCACTCGTACCCTAAGGTATGCTTGGTCAGGTGAGTCGAACCCTCTTGGAAAGTCACTTTTCTACTTTTAAGCCAAGAGATTTATGGACATTTCCCACCCCAAAATCCTTAACTCCCCTTACTATATAACATGTTGTAGCCTTTATTAACATGAATTTGGTGGATCAAGTATTCCAAAACACTCTCCAAAACTCCTTTACCAAGATTAAAGCTAGGGTTTCAAGAGGCATTCATGTAGAGGCTAAGAATGGTCAAGTTCTTCAGTGAATCATCTTGTATAAGGCATAAATCTCTTCTCTTATTGTTAGCTCAAAATATTATATGTTTTAAATAATGATTTTTACTTGTAAATAGTTGTTTTTAAATCAAATGTTGAGGGGTTTTTAATGTATAGTGATGGGTATTGTTTACTCTTTCTTAAAATTGTGTTATACATATTTTCAGTGATGGTTGGCATATGTGGGCGCTTGTTGAATTCGGATTAACAAATGGGTCATGTGTAACCCTATGTTTGATGATTTATACCTTGGTTTTGGTCTTGTTAAATGTATTCCCTCAAGGTGTTTGTGAAAATTTCTAAGAGAATTGACTAGTCACATGTTAATGGTGTTTTGATCTATATCTTAGGCCTAATGAATATGAATGCTCATTAAATGGCTTTATAAAGGCCTGGTTGGCTATGTAATGAGTAATTGATGACTTTTGTGTTTTGAATGGTTAAAAGGGGTTTTAGTCCCCATGCATTAAATTAAATTGTGTTTTAAACTAAAGCTTCGTATAAGAATGCTAGTGAAGAATGAATGGTTTTTTAAGGTTTTTGACAAAGATATATGGATTGGCATTATGGTATGAACTAGGGAATTGTCCTATTTAAGTGATTGATTGATAAATGATTTCATAATGACCTTATGGTCGTAAATGGTGTTGAATTGTAACCATGATGACTTGAATTGACTAAAGGGGTTAGTGTCCCTATGTGTTGAATTGAATAAATGATATTGCATACACAAAGGGATTGAGTACCAAAGCATTAAATGGTTTTCACCTAAATTAGAACATAGGTTAATATCCCTAAACATTGAAATAATTAATGTCTTGTTCAATGATCGGTTTAGGTCCCTAAACAGTAAATTGGTTTGTGTCTATCTTCGATGATGGGTTTGAGTCCCAAGATTATATGAATGAATTGATTATTTGATAATGGTAATGGCATGGTGTAGGCTTCCAAGTGGTGTTGTTATGACTATAACAATGAAGTGCATTTGATAAGTAATTGACTACGTGGTTGTATATTAGAAATGATGGTTTTAAATTAGGCCTTAAAGTGGGACGTGTAGCAAAGCCATTAAAGTGGAGCCCAAAAAACTAACACTAGAAATTATGCTAGTGGTGCGGGTGTGATATGACCGGGAGGTTTAAGTCCCCCATATGAAACATGTGAGTGGAAGGTTCGAGTCCCCCAAATGAAGCATGTGACCGGGAGGTTTGAGTTCCCCATATAAATTATGTGAATGGGAGGTTTGAGTCCCCCAAATGAAATATGTGACCATGATGTTCAAGCCACCCAAATAAAACCTATAAAAGAGAGGTTCGAGTCCTCCTTACTACATATAGTGGTGCATAAGTCACCCTAATGATGCCGGGAGGTTTGAGTCCCCCATAAATGTATATACGATTATGGATATTCTCTAGTTTGTGCAGCTACATGTAATGGGACCTTCCAGTTAGAGGAGAGTTAGGATCATATAGCTCATGGGTTCCTTGTTCTATGAAGGTGATGCTACATAACCTAGTTTAGTGATTTAAATGTTCATGCTAATCTTGTTCACTACACCAGCATTATATACTTTTATAAGTATATATATGCATATATATATATATGGATGCATTTGTTATATGTATTGGATGATTTATTTAAAATTATTTTCACTATTTTAACCTTATCCTTGGGTTACATGTTAGAGCTCCAACCACTAACCGTATTCGGACGCTATGTCCCCAAGCGATATAGGGGCCAAAGATTCTTCTTCTTTATCTGTGCAGTGACCATGTGTTTGAGTGGACTGTATGTTGACATTGATGAGGTGAGCTTCAGTTCTTTTGAAGGCAGATATTTAATAGTATTTTGTCTTATGTCTTAGACTTGCTTTGGACTTGGGTTTTGCTATTTTTGGGGGCCTATCCCGACTTATTATAAAAATCGGTTGTGTAAAGTCTTTGTGGATAACTGTGGACTTCAATATATTGGTCCATTTATTGATATTAATGGATTGAATAGATCCTTCTTATGCTAGGATTGTAGGCTTGTTTTTTCTATCATTTTTTTATAGTCAGAATTCATTCGACACTTGTGGTCTAATGTGATTGTTAGGTTGGGTTAATAGGGTGATCTCCAATCCTGGTTGGTCTAAAGATGCCCATAAGTCAAGGCCCCTTTTTGGGTCATTTCATTTTGGTATCATAGCCTAGGTTCATGGCCAGTTGGGTGTCCACAAAGTCATGTCAAGTCGAGTCTCTTTTATAGGTATATAGAGCGACGTACATACCTCAAGCTATAGATTCTATGGTCTTAGATTCATCTAATTTTTTTTTGCTCATTTTTTTATCATGCCTCTGAGAAGATTAGACATTTAGGCAAATTCATCTGCCCTGACTGAGGGAAATATGGATGAAGCTCATCCAACTTTTGGGATTCAGACCCGGTTATGGGTCGAGACATCTGACTGTCCTCATAGGGTTTTGCCTTCTCCCACTAACCCTATATTTGGAAGTTACACTCCTCCCGATAACCTTAAGGTTATACTACTAATGTTGTGTTTCTTCACCCAAATACTCTATTGACTTAGGTTGGTTGTAAGTGGTCTAAGAGAAAGCATTGGGTGGGTTCTAAATCCCATTTTGCGACTAGTGCTCCATATCCAAAGCCATCGGGAGATAGACATTCTCAGAGTAGTAGTGCTTATAGATTTCAAGGTACCTAGTCCCAGGTTAGTGGTGCCTATTAAACACCGACTATCCTCCGTGTAGATTTTACAGTCAACCTCATCGTGGTCAGTGTGATAAGGAGAGGAAATGATGCTTTAGATATGGTCATATTGGGCACATGCAGTAAGTGTCCCCTTCTTTAATGGATACTAGGGCTAATAGGATCGCTATTGCTACTTTGTCTGGTTCGACATTAATGGGTTTTCTTTTTTTCTTCTTCTTCTATTTGTGGTACTAGCAATGGCAAAAATTGGTTATATGCACCTACTACCAGCCAGGTGTCTGAGGCATCTCCTGATGTTGTTTCAGGAATGTGGAATTTCTTTTTCTGTGATGTGTATTCTTTACTTAGAATGGGGTCCCTCTCTCTCTTATGTGACCCCATTTATGATTGCATATTTTGAATTTAGTTCCAGAGTTAGTTTGGACCCTTTCTATTTTATTTCTACCCCGATAAAGACTTTGTTGTTGTAAGGAGTCTATAAGTGGTGTGGTTGTTGTTGTGGGTTGTGAAGAAACTCTCATTCATTTGATAGAGTTGGTTATAGTTGATTTTGATGTTATTCTAGGGATGGATTGGATGTATTCGTGCTATGTTTCCTTTGATTGTTGGATCTGTAAGGTCATGTTTAAATTCCCTTATGAGTCAGTCATAGTACCGGAAGAGAGTTCTTTAGCGCCAAAAGGAAGGTTCGTCTCTTGACTTAGAGCTCAAGAGTCTATCTCTAAAGGGTGTTTATATCATTTGGTATGAGTTAAAGATTTTAACTCAAAGGTCCATTTTTAAAATTCGTTCTTGTGGTTAATGAATATCCTGAGATCCTTCTTGAATACCTTCCTAGTTTTCTATGGGGAGATTGAGTCATGGGTTGGTCTTATTTCGGACACTTGTCTAATTTCTATTCTTTCTTTCTAGAATAATTCCAGTGGAGTATTTTCGTTCTTGCATTCATAAGTGAGATGGTTTTCCCTAGGAGAGAATAGGTTGTCAGTCGGTAACTAAGGAATTTGGGGTGTCCTTATTGTGGGGTGGACCATGTATATTGTATATTCTCTATGGGATGCTTTGTTGAATAGTGTTCATGGATAGTTGTAAGAAATAGAGCCCCATAGTTTAAGTTGATTCCTACTTGTTTTTAATATGCTTGAACGTGAAAGTAGTGTATAGATAGATCCAGGCCCTTGTAGGGATATGTCAATAGGAAATTATAAGTTGAATTGGACTTGCCCTCAAGCATGAGTTCCTATTCATCCAGTTTTCCATGTCTTTGTGTACAGAAAATATATAGGCAATCTTTCGTTGGTTGTTCCCTTAGAGGATGTTTGTTTTTTTAACTCTTTCACATATGAGTAGGTCTCAATAAGGATAGTGGGTTTGCAAGTACATTGGTTGTAAGCAAAAAAGGTGGATTTGGTAAAGGTTCTTTGGAGGAACCAAAGGTCCGAGAAAGCTACCCACAAGACAAAAGAGGACATGAAGTCCAAGTATC
The DNA here is from genome assembly GCA_030864215.1 of Capsicum pubescens. Classification (NCBI taxonomy): domain Eukaryota; kingdom Viridiplantae; phylum Streptophyta; class Magnoliopsida; order Solanales; family Solanaceae; genus Capsicum; species Capsicum pubescens. The sequence continues at coordinate 190,954,265 of CM061542.1, read as the reverse complement.
CATATCTATCCTCCGTTTTGGAAACTCGTGCTTGAGATATATGTGTTAATTTTCTTAATTAGATTTATATCCTTGATAGGCAAGGGTTCAAGTCCCTAAAATTTGAAATAATCAAGTGTCTTTGATTCACAATGGCTTTTAGTCCCAAAGTCAATGGAACAAATGGTTGGTCGATAATGATTTTTGCATGTGTCCTGACCTTGTTGCATGTCCTTGTTTTCTAGCATTTTTTTAATGTTGATAAGTAATGGCATATTAAATTTTGATTGTGTTTGCCTTACCTTTCATTCGAGGATGAATGATCCTAAGTGAAGGAGAGTGAAACACCCAAGTCCTTGGCCTTTGAAAAAATTCTTGGGTATTGGATATTGTGTCCAAGGTATGACTCAAGGGTACTAGTCATAATATAGAACAAAACCCAAGTCCTTCTCTCTCATATAGTAAGCAGTTTAGGTTTGTATCATACTGGCCAAGATATGGTTTATCCCCTCTTAAGTCGTATGTTAGGATATCGGTCGTATGTTGCCTATTAGTATGGTGCCTTTTGCTTACCCTAGTCAAATCTATCTTGGGTATGGATCAAGATATGGATTAGTGTACCATTTGAACCCTAGGATATGAGTCAAGTAAGTGTGGTCATATCCTTGGCAGTGTAGGGGTCCACAATAAGGACTAGGGTATGAATTAGGGTACCACTTGTACAATAGGGTATGGTTTAGTCAAGTGAGTTGTACCCTCCTGGGAAGTCACGTTTCAGCTTTAAGACAAGGGTTTTACGAACATTTCCCACCCTAAAATCCTTAAGTCCCCTTATTATATAACATGTTTTAGCCTTTTTTAACACTCATTGTGTGGATCAAACATTCCAAAACACTCTCCAAAACTCCTCTAAAAAGATTAAAGCCAGGGTTTCAAGAGGCCTTCATCTATAGGCTAAGAAGGGTCAAGTTCATCCATGAATAATCATGTTTAAGGCATGTATCTCTTCAATCAGTGTTAGCTCAAAATATCATGTATTTTAAACAATGATTATGACTTGTGAATTATGGTTTTGAAATCAAATGTTGAGGTTTTTTTTAATACATAGTGATCGGTATTGTTTACTCTTGCTTAAACTTTTGTAATACATATTTTTGGTGATGGTTGTTACTTTTGTGTGCTTGTTGAATATAGTTTAATAGATGGGTCACGAGTAACCCTAAGTTTGACGATTTATACCTTGGTTTTGGTTTTTCTAAATATATGTCCTTAAGGTGTTTATGAAAATGTCTAAGAGAATTGACTAGTCACATGTTAATGGTGTTTTGAGTTATGGCTTGGGCCTAATGAATATGGATACTCGGTAAAAGTCTATGTAAAGCCCTTGTTGGACATGTAATGAGTAATTGATGAATTTAGAGTTTTGAATGGTTGAAAAGGAGTTTAAGTCCCTAAGCGTGGAATTGAATTGTCTTTCGAACTAAATCTTCGTATAAGAATGCAATTGAAGAATGAATAGTTTTGTAAGGGTTTTGATGACCATAAATGGATTGGCATTGTGGTAGGAAATAGGGCATTAGCCTATTTAATTGATTGATTGATTGATAAATTATTTCATAAAGATCTTATGGTCGTATATGGCGTTGAATTGTATCTATGATGGCTTGAATTGACTAAATGGGTTAGATTCTCTATGTATTGCATTCAATGGATGTCATTGCATAGACAAAGATTTTGAGTCTCAAAGCGTTAAATGGTTTGTGCCTCAATTAGAACATGGGTTTGAGTCCCGAAACATTTAATTAATTAATTTCTTGTTTGATGATAAGTTTGTGTCCCTAAACACTAAATTGGAATGTATCTTTGTTAGATGACGGGTTTGAGTCCTACGGTTATATGAATGAATTGATTGTCTGACAATGGCAATGGCATGGTGTACGCTTACAAGTGGTATTCGTATGACAATACCAATGAAGTCCCTTTGATAAGTAATTAACTAAGTTGTTACATATGAGAAATAACTGTTTTAAATTGGACCTTAAAGTGGGACATGTAGCAAAGCTATGAAAGTGGAGTCTGAAGGAATAGCACTTGAAATTTCACTAGCTGGTGTGGGTGTAATGTTACTGGGAGGTTCGAGTCCCTCATATAAAACATGTGACCGGGAGGTTCGAATCCCACGAATAAAATATGTGACTGGGAGGTTAGAGTCCCCCGGATGAATTATGTGACCGAGAGGTTCGAGTCTCTCGAATGAAACCTATAAAAGGGAGGTTCGAGTACCCCTTACTACATGTAGTAGTGCATAAGTCAGCTTGATGATGCCAGGAGGTTCGAGTACCCCATAAAAGCATATATGGTTATAGATATTCTCTGGTTCTTGCAGCTACACGCACTAGGGACCTTCCAGCTAGGGGAGAGCTAGGCCTATATAGCCCATGGATGCCTTGTTCTATAACAATAATTCAACATAGCCCAGGTTAATGATTTCAAAGATCATGCTAATCTCGTTCCCTAATCCGACATTCTATTCTTATATATATATATATATGGATTGCATTGGTTATGTGCATTGGTTGATTGCTTTTGAATTATTGGCACTATTATAACTTGATTTTTTTCAAGGAAAGTTGGTTGATTGCACTGGTTATGTGCATTGGTTGCATTGGTTATGTGCATTGGTTAATTGCATTGATTATTTACAACTTTATTGCATTGGTTATGTGCATTGGTTGATTGCATTGCTTATGTGTTTAGCTCGTAACCAAGTCAAAACTTTCCTTAACGATGATTCCTTAAGAAATAATCAAATGGAAATGAGAATAACTTCATGATTATAAAGAATATTTTAGCTCAAGACTCACCAAGTGATAAATATTGAAGTATCTTTCGACACATCAAGTTTTGCCTTAATATGGTATCAGGGTGTAATGTTATGACCATTTTATTGAAGCTTTGTCCTGCAGTGAGATGTCACGAGCAAAAACACAATTGGAAGGCATTGTAATGACTATACAATGGTGACTTCTGATCGAGACAACCCCAACATATAAAAGTTGACAAGTATACTTTATAACTTTGAGATAGAACCATGATTTTTCTTTGAAACCACAATCCTAGGTACGATTGTTAGTCCCACAGTTGACCCTGATTGAACCTTAAAACCTACAAACCATGGTAAGACCATAGGTATATTCGATTATCATACCAAGTCTCATATGATCATGTTCAGTGAACTTTCATCCATCTCCTAACCATGTGTAATATACACGATCGGAGGTTTATCCCACAATTATGGTAAGGTCCTATTGTCCCCTCTAATAGCTTCCAGGTATGAGTTTTAAAGGGACCCATAGTACTTTTCCACTCTTTTAACATCAAAACTTCTTTGTTTAGGTTATTTCAAGCCTGATTATTGAGGTTAATATTACCCTAATCCCTCATTACTTAGAGAAACTTTGCAACCAAAGAAAAGAGGCAATTTCTATCCCCAAGGTTGATCTAGAGTTCAACTTCTTCGGGATTTCAATCTTCAAACATTACCTTAGGACTATCATATCCAGGGATGTGTGATTTCATAAATGGGTCACCTTTCCTATTGAGTCCCAAAGTTAACGCAACTCTTCAGTTCAATTCCTTCACAATTTAGGGTTTATGAAAGTTGTCAAGTTTATTAATACATCATTTTGTTGGAGTCTTTGAGTAGTAATCCTTGATTTATCTTGAATTTTAGTGTTACTATATGTCCATAATCACAAACCTTAATTACATTGTTAAATCCATAAGTTTTGACTGGATTTATTAAATTTCTTAAATCACTCAAATTATGAATTTGGCATAATTTTTGCATTCTTCAGGGATGGTGATTTATGAACACCCAATGACCTAGGATTTTATGAATATATATTTATGGGTATAAAATCCCATAGCTACATTCTATTGATTTCTTTTAAATAATGTTTTTATTTTAAGTCTTCAGATTAGTATTATCATTAAATATTACAGTCATCTACCACAACCCTATTTACGAGTCATGATGGCACCTACTCTATCCTACTTATAGGTAAACTAAACCGTAACACACAGTGAAACACAATAGGTTAACTTGGTGGAAAATGTCCAACATAGGTTGAAAGCATCAACATAAATTATAAATAATCAAAGTGTTAGAAATAGATAAAGATAATCAACATAGATACTATCCCATGACTTCGTAGAGCTAGTACACGGGCATTTAGTAATAATAATACAACCCAAATTTATAAAATAGTCAATAACATTTGTCTCGAAACAAAAGACTGAACACAGAAAGATAGAAGAAAATGGTTGACTTTGACTCATAGAGCTCACCCTATCTCCAAATATTAACACAATACAAACATTGATCAATGACGGCCACTAATACTCAGATCTGCACCAAAATGGTACAGAAGTATAGAATGAGTACAAAAAACATGGGTACTCAGTAGGCATCATCGGCCAACTGAGCTCAATCATGATGTCAATATGATAAAATGCAAAATAATAGAACATAACTAAGTCAAGGTATAGAAAAACCAAAAGTGCCTCCAACATAGTTGTTCGTAAACAAGTAAATAAACCAGAATAATAACATAACGTAATAGAAAGCATCAACACAAGATATCATAACTACAAAATTGGCGCCCATATGCCAATTAGTCTAGGAAAGTAAATAACCCTACACAAGACCCTATAATTCTTGAAGGTACAAACAAGGTAAAGCAACCCACCTTTCGCATTTATTATCTCTCATTATACAATAGGAATACATCCAAGTCATGCCACATTATAACCATCAATTATCAATATTCATCATTTTTCAATTAATAAAAACTTATCAACTAACATCATGTAACAACTAATCATTAGGTATCATTAAATAAACTTTAACAACTAAACATCGCTTACTAACTAATCTTCATATAGCGGCTAATCATCACTTATCAACTAGTCATGCTTTACCAATTAACTAATATGTATCAACTAATCATTATTTAACTAAGATCCATTTATATCATACCATATTATAACTATTTCCTTATTTTTGACATTACTAGATTATCAATTTAACACCCCAATGTCATCATATCGTATTAAGTATATCATCATAGTATAATATGTATATCTGGACTCGAACTGGTATGAATATTCAATAATACCCTCATAAATATCATCACAATCATCTTTCAATTTTTTCAGGAACATATAAATCATCATAATCATCCTCTGTCCTTGTCGGGCATATATATCTATATATTATCATAATCATCCTACGGTCTTGCTGGACATATATGTGTCATCATAATCATCCTCCAGTCTTCTCGGGCATATATATATATATATCATCATAATCATACTCTAGTACTGCCGTACATATATATATATATTATCATTATCATGGCCAATAGCACAACCATTAGAGTTTAGATAACATATCTATTACAAGAGTATATTAACAAGATCAATTATCATAATTAAAATTATGAGCTCTAGTATAATTAATAGCATGATTGCAAATATAGTAAATAAGTACGGTCATTAGCATAATCAACAGTATAATTACTAATATAATTAATAAGCATTATCATTATCATAATCCATACCATATTATACATTATAGACATTAAACATGACCTCTAGCATAATAAATATGTACTATTAAGCATAGGCAATAACTTATCAATAGCCTAATCAATGGCTTATCATAATAGATAGCTTATCATTTGTATAGTCGATAGCTTATTAATAGCTTATTCATTAGTTAATCCATGGCATAATCTATAGCTTATTCATAACATAATCAATAATTTAATGTAGTCATTAAGCAAGACCAATATCATAAAAAATAGTGTAAATACTAATATATCAATAATCATGATCCCTATCATAGTTCATAACTCATTTTTTGGTTCAATTAAGATCATAATTTGTGGATTAGTCAATATTATAATCAAGGGCTTATTCAATAGTTTGTCTGATAGACCAATCAATAGCCAAAATAATAGCATACTCAATAGCTCATCAATAACATAAGTTTAATTAATAAATCATTCATAGCATACTACTTAAGCATTAATTTCAACATCATCCATAATAACCAACAAACACCAAGGAATCTAAACATCATCGAAACTACCATCTCCCAAGATGTACAGAAGTATATAAAAGGGTCTTCAAAAAATTTTAAAAGTATTGGCCTTAGGTGGGTTGAAGAACCCGCTTCTAAATCCTCAAAAATTATTTACCAAACAATGTCTACCCAGACTAGGCTACGTGATTTGAGGTGGATTTATGAACCTCAGTGTTCTTATCCAGGCTTATTTAGCATTGTTTTGAGGACTTATTTTTTGATTAATAAGTAAATATTTGTATAATTCAGCATATAATTATTAAAATAATTTACTGAAATGTTTAATTTGTCTTTCAAATAAGTTTGGAATCAATTTGATCACTTAGAGTTTAGAAGAGAAAACTAGTATTAGAAACTTGAGCTATGTGTTGCTTTAGTTGATCTCGATTGATTCTTGTGGCATAATGAGATACTAATGGAATGATTCTATAATTATGTGTGTAATAACTGGTTTATAGTGTTTAAAGTTCAATTTGTAGAAGCAAGAGACATAAAATAAGTAAAAGATCAAAAGGACAAAACTAGTATTCTTAGGTTAAGTTTATAGTTCATCGTCTTGAATTGTATGTTATTTTGAGCTCTAATACATTGTTTTTTATACTATATGATGCTTTATGTGTTTTTCATGATGATATATATATGATACAAAAGATTTAAATCAAGTGGAAAGTACATTAAAAAGCTTGGAAAGGAAGGACAAACACATGAAATAAAACTTGACCAAAAACAGATGTTTTGGAGTCATTGGCATGCCACGAACCTTAGACACCTCTTTAGGGACATTCCACAACCTTGGGGGAGTACTAAGAAGTCAATTAAAGTATATAAATTCTATCAGGGCCTGCCATGGACCCTGGCCACCGCGATATGGGTGTGGCACACTGCTATTTCAAAATGTGCAGCTTGTGGCCTCATAAAAATAAGACCCTTAAATAGTATGTTAGATGCCTTCGATGACCTTGAAATTTTGAGGAAGGCTGGAGAATACTTCAATTAGTATTATTTTTCCATTAGTTTTTTTTATGGATTTTAACATATATTCAATCATTGTGATTACTGTTATGTCCATAAGCGATTAAACACCCTCCAGAAGGGTACAGTTGAGGGACGATTAGCAACTTCAGAAAACTTACGACTGAAGCACTGCATGAGACTTGGAAAAGGTTTAAGAATAAACTTACATAATGTTTGAACCACAATATGACAGACTTGCACTTGATGGAGACTTTGTACAGATCTTTCAACTCTGTGACAAAGCGAATTGTTGACAACGTTATAGGTGGTTCGTTCATTGACCTCTCTTTTCTGGATGCTTCTAATATGCTGAATAGAATTACCAAGCAGAGTCGGGATTGGCACACTAGAGATTCTGTAGTGGCTATCCCTACTGTTACTGGTGGTATTACTGTAGAGTAGCGTAGAAGGGATGAGGAGCAAGATCAGGACATGGCCTATTTGAAGACGTAGATGGACTTGCTGGCTAAGCACTTGTTATTCGGTAAGACTGAAATAGTCAAGGTTGTGGAATCTCAAGGTACTGTATCTGCAGGTGCTGATGCTGAGGCAAACTATGTGAGTAATCAGGGGGTTTTCGAGGCACTAGCCAAGGGAACCAAGGTCGGACTTTCTATGACAAACCTGATTATAAAGATAGGAAGAAGGGACATTGGAGAAACAATAATGACAGGAGTGATTTATATATTCCTCCTAGAAGTTGGGATACTGCATCAACTAGTTCTGGCAAGATATCCATGGAGGACATGATGAAAAAGCTGTTGAAGGGAGTAGAGGCAACCAGCTCGGGGGGTAACTAATATGAAAAGTGAGTTTTCTACCCTCAGTTAGTTGGTTAGCTCACACTTAGATTCTATTAAGCAGTTAGAGTAGCAGATGGGCCAACTTTCAGTTACTCTGAATCAGAGAAAAGCTTGCACTTTACCTTGTGATACAGTTCAGAAACCGCAGACTGATGGCTCTTGTATGGCGATTACCACTCGTAGTGGTAAGATATTATATGGACCTTTTATGGGTAAAGATGTGGAGAAGGAGGTAAGTGTTGATAAATTGGAAAGAAACAATCCAGTGGAGTCTGAGAAGCTGGATGGCTTTGTTGACATGTCAGAGAAAGAAGACGACAAGAAAGAGGAACTGGTATTGAAACAAATTCCAAGACCACCACCTCCATTTCCTAAGAGGTTGAAAAATAAAGAAGATAATGAGAAATTTAGCAATTTCATGGCAATAATGAAACAGGTGACTGTGAATGTGCCATTGATGGAGGCACTTGAGCAAATGCCGAACTATGCTAAATTTATGAAGGAATTGCTAACAAATAAGAGGAAGGTAAGTTGTAAGCTAGTGGACAACATCCATCACTGTGGTGCTGTGTCTTCACAATCCTTAGTGCAGAAAAAGCCTGATCCTGGAGCATTTACCATACCGTGCATAGTTAGGTCCATAAAATATACCAAAGCTTTATGTGACTTAGGAGAAAGTATAAATCTGATGCCACTTGTTATCTACAAGAATCTTGGATTGGGGGAGCCTACCCCCACAATGATGCATCTTGTTATAGAAGATAGATCGATTAAGTGACCGATTGGTATATTAAAGGATGTGCCGGTAAAGGTGGATGATTTTATTCTTCCTGCAAACTTTGTGATACTGGATTGTGATGTTGATTTTGAGGTACCTATCATCTTGGGTAGACCATTATTATCTACGGGGAGAGTATTGGTTGATATGGAGCTCAATGAGCTCAAGTTTAGATATCGAAAAAAGGAGGCCAGATTTAAAATGCAACCTCCTATTAATCAGTTGGAGGAGATGAACATCTTCTCAGTTGTGGATGTATTTTAGGAATGTGGTAATGAGGTAGTGATACGGCATCTTGACGATGTCTGAGTAGTCGAGATAACCAAGTCATGTCGCGATACTAAATCAGGCGTTATTGGGAGGCAACCCAAAATTTTATTTTCATATATTTTGTTTTTATTCAATTAGGTAGTAATAGGAAGGAACTGAAAGGGCACAAAAAGGTCAAGGTAAAAATTGAAGAATGCAAGTCAAGTGGTCTTGACGACATTCGTGATAGGCTATCACAACTGTGACGACTTATCACCAACGTCGTCAGAAAGATCAGAGGGTGAGACTTTCTCTGTTAAGGCTGACGACCTCTATGATAATCTATCATATTTCTGATGGCTTATCAGAAGTTGGTGTCATCCATTGTGTTATTTTGAAAATTCTGGGCCCAATTCGATCCAAATCCGACCCGACCCAGGTGTAAAACCCTTCAGGTTCCCACTTTATTTTATTTCCTTCTTTAAGTATTATTTTATTTCCTTAGTAGGATATTTACTTCCTTTCTAAACACTCCCAAGTATATAAGGAAACCTCTTTCCTGATAGTTGTGGGATTGTAAGGAAAATTAGAGTCTATCTCTCATCTTTTCTTCGCTCTCTCATAATCAAGTGGAGTCAACTCATCAGGTATACTCATAACTTTGTTCTCTTGTCATTGAAGTGGTAAAGTTGTTGAAAATATAATGCTCTAAAGGACAAAACTTGAGTTCAAGTTGTAATAGCATGGAAGTTGGAAATTAGAATTAAGTTGTGCCTAAATTGCAAAAATTTGAAAACCCTAAGTACAAAAATAAAAATACCATATGATTATACGAAGAATTTGGTCCCAAAATTATGAATACAAACTGAGTGGGGGGAATTCTGAGCTAACGACGTTGCTGATAGGCTATCACAAACGTGATGCCTTATCATCTACATCGTCAGCAATGTTGAAAAAGGGATCATTCACTGTTTAAGGCTGACGACATAGCTGATAGGTTATCACTAATATGGCGCCTTATCGGCCACGTCGTCACAAGTTAGATGATAATGCTAAGTGAACTTGAATAGCATATTTTGACTGTTATAACTTGATCATTAAATTGTGTTTGTCTTATGGTCCAGGAACATTCTAATGGAACCTAAAATCAAGAATCCTAACACTCCAAAGAAAGATGCCAAGCCTAAAGTGGTTCAAAAGCTTATTGATGAAGACTCTGATTACGAAGATAAAGTACCACTGCTCAGTTGGAGGAGAAAGAAACCCAGTCCAAAGGAACCTCCTCCACCTAAACCCATTACGGTGGAGGATAGTGATGATACTGAGACTACCACCCCAGCTGAGAGTGAATATTCTGAGCAAGAAGGTTCTAAGCAAACCAAGTCTAAACATCCTGAGTCTGAGATGGATGATTCTGAGGAAACATTCTCCGAAACTCCCGCGACTGAAAATGAAGCTGAGAAGGAACCCCCAGTTCGGGGAACTTTGATAAAATGCAAGAATCCAGAAGTTCGAGAGAGTGCTAGATAAAAGATACCTGAAGCAGAAGACATCTTCCTCAAAGGGTTGATTAGAACAAAAAGAAGATCTACCAGATGGTCGGTGTTTCCGGAGAAGAGAGTCATCATCACAAGATTTCCTGGGTATCCTGCAGTTGAGAAGAAATTTAGAGATTACAGGCTGGGACGGACTGCTAAGAGAGGTAAATCGTTTTTCCTTATAGTAGTCTGGGAGTTCTATGTGAACTACCACACTAGATTAAAGAGCATGTGCAAGAGCGGGGAGACCACAACAGACCAGCCTTTGCTAACCAAAGTTCCAGTTCGTGGGGTAAATGTCGATATTTCTGATATGACTGTCAACAGGTTTCAGCATGGACCCAACTTCAATCCTCAGGTCATAAATCCTGCATTATACCACCATCTAAAGAGTAAGGATGACCAACATCCTTGGTTAGCTACACTTATAGCTGAGGGAGACCCTTTATGGATGACCCAACACAGTAAGCATATTTACAAGGCTTCTTTGACTCAAAAGGCAAAATTTTGGTGGGGTGTTGTACGCACCCATTTGATTCCGACCGAAGGAGATAGTATTTTTGGTGATGATCGAGCAATATTGGTCGCATGTCTTGTGGATAACCTTAAGCTGAATTTTGGGGAGATTATTGCTGAAGAGATCAAGATTCGGGTAACGAGATCTGACACAGCTTATCCATTCCCTTGTCTGATTACCAGGCTCTGCACAGAGGCAGGGGTACCACATATTTCTAGGATTGATGAGACTTTGTATGCCACCAAGACCCACAACCCTATTTTCTATGAGAAAAATCAGCCAAGGCTGACACTTGATAGAGGGGTGAAGGGTGAGGTGAACCCATCAGTTGCAGGCCCTAGTTCAGTACCTGAAGTTGAGGTACAATTTTCTGAGGCTTCTTAGGCAGGCTCAATTCCTGATGATGAGCCAAGTCCATCAGTTCCTATAGCACCAGTGAAAGTTGCATCCCAGCATATTGATATCAGAAAAGTGGCCAAATAGGCTAGATGGTGTGAGACGCAGCTACGTGCCTTTGCTGAGCAATTTTCTACTGGTGTAGATAAAAGAATCAGGGCAGCTTTTGAGACCTTTGCTACTTTGCCTGCATGGGTTGCAGATCTTGAGAACCGTTTTGATGCAAGGGCACAGAAGCTGATTGGAGCAGAGCTTGCTGAATTCACAGTGGCCCTAGAAAAGGTAAAAGCTGAGATGGTGGTAGTACGACAACACCAGATTATAATGCCTACAGGGAAGACAGCGAGGAATCTGAGGATGAACCTTCAATCCTAGATCTCACTGCAGAGCCAGTGAAAAAAAAAGACAATGAAGCTGAAAAAGGTAACAGAAAAAGACAAGAAGATTATGAGAATGAGAGCAAGGCCGAGAAAAAGGTAAATAAGATGAAGAAGGTGGAGAAGACATTGCAGGCAGATGATGAGTTGACAGAACAGGAGAAAGAGGATCTAAAAAAGAAAATGCAAGCGTCCTGAGAGGACAACAGAAAATGGGAAGAAGCACTACGAGCGAGAGATATAGGAGCCTCATCTAGCAGAACAGCTGAACCGGAGCAAAGTGAATCTCCTGATGAGGATAACACTGTTGCAGGGTCGAGGACCCATGATTTGAGACTTGATTGACTCCAGGTATATCCTAACCCTTAGTTTTATTTTGTTTTGATTTTAAGTTGAAGGTGTAGGGTAGCATGTTATTGTAGCATATTCTATAAATAACTAGGAGTAGTGTAAGTTCTGTAGGAAGTTAAATGATTTTGTGATTTTGAACACCTCTCTAAAGGTTTGATTTGCATGAATGTATGAATTTCACCTTAGTGTGACCACTGCGCATCTCTTCATGACATTAGTTTAGTTACCTGACCATCACTACTGAACAATTGCATGAACCAGATAGGTAGTATCCAGTGATATTGCTTGAGTGCCATGTGTGTGTAAGACTATACCGATTTCTCTTTGTAGTGTCAAATCTAGAACTTTCCCGGTTCGTCTTACCATAGTTGAGATATAAGGGTTAGGATAGGATCATAGGCCGTTTTTGAATTTAAGTCACTATTAGCCTAAATGACATTCCTCTAATGCATGATATCCCTTGATCCCGGTTTGATCCTTAATTGACCATTTTTATTTCTATGATACATATCACCTTCCTTTTTTAAATCATAATGAACCTATTTTGGACCTGGTCCTCCTTGGACACTGTGCACCTTAACGTAGGCAAACAGCCTAAGTTGAGGGTGGTTATCATAGGGGTGTGTGATATAAGTTGGGTATGAAGAAGGGTAGAGTAGAAGAGAAACAATCAAAGAAAAAGAATAAAAGGTTGGGTGTTGGTGAAAAAGATCAAGAAAAGAAAATCTGCTTGAATAAAAAAAAGTGCACCCATCCTGAAAGTGTGATCAAGAAAATAGAAAAAGTGAAAAAAGGAGAAAAAGAGAAAAATAAAAGAAAAGAAAAAGAGAGAAAAAAAGGTTAATAAGTGGACCCCATAAGTTAAGGTAGTGCCAAGGAGGTTAGTCACTCTAAATGTCGTATAATATCATACCAGCCCTACCTACGTTACAAGACGAAGAAAGACCTATAGTGATCCTAGCGTACCTATCTGGAAACCTTGGTAATGATGATAAAGGCAAGCATATGGTATTTGGCATACACTGGTTTGAACTTCATTATGAGAGTGAGTGTTTTTGTGATTATCCCCATGTTTATATTTTTAATGTCTGACATGAGAAAAAGAGAGGTATTTCTTTTTTGTGAGGGCACACTAGTATCTTGCTACTCCCAATTTGGAGAAATCAAAATAGGAACTTCTATCAGCTTCTTTTTCAGCTTCTCAAAGGCTTCTTGACAATCCTCCCCAAAATCAAAGCTCACTCTAATGGGTCATCTGACAATATCAGTGTTTGATCAGACTCAAGATCTATAGCGGAAATAGAAAAAAACTCATCATATATAGCTGGCAATTTCAACGCCTTGTACACATCAAAAACCTCAACTTTGTCATGCATTTTCATTGTCATCTTCCCTATTGCTACATTAATTAATGATTGTCCTATTGCTAAGAAGGACCGTTCTAAAATAAATGGGACAACTGGATCAACTTCAAAGTCTAGAATTACAAAGTCCACTATAAATATTAGTGATCCCACTTGCACCAAAACATCTTCAATAATATCATTCGGCCTAGCAAGGGACCTATCCGCTAACTACAAAACAATAGTAGTGGGTTTGAGACTCCTAAGACCCATCTTCTAATACCATGATATAGACATGAGATTTATGCTAGCTCTCAAATCACATAATCCACAAGCAATGATGGTTTTCCCAATGGTGATCTGCAAAGTAAAACTTCCTGGATCCTATAGCTTCGTGGGCAGTTTGTTTTGAATCTTGGATATGCACATGTTAGTAAGTGAAACTATGGCATACTCTGTTAACTGGTTCTTATTTTCCACAATATCATTCAGATGTTTTGTATATTTTGGAACACTCTATAAAATATCAACAAGAAAAGATTTACATGAACCTTCTTTAAAAGATCCAAGAACTTTTTATAAATCACCTCCTCTTGATACTTTCTTTTCCTTTGAGGGACGGGTAAAGGTAAAGTCTTCTTCTCCACTTGAATTTCATCAGTTACAGATTTTTCTTTGACCCTTTTCTCCTTGTTGTCTTTAGAATCATCATGATTGGTTGTGGGACTAACCTGCTCATGAACATCCTTTAACTACAACCCACTCCTTGTTGTAACTATATTTACCTTCTTTGGATTCTCATCTGTGTTGCTAGGTAGGCCTCCTTGAGGTCTTGTATTTTGTGCTCCTGCAATCTGACCGAGTTGCAACTCAAAATTTCTAGTAAGCAACTGCTGACTCTTCAACTCTACTACAAACTGTGCTTGTTGAGTTTTCACTTCTGCTGCAAACTATGCTTATTGAGCTAAAAGCTGCTTTATCATCTCTTCCATAATACTTGATTGAGTAGCAGCTTGATTATTCTGAACCTTCTATTGATTTTGTTACACTGGCCCCTTATACTGATTAGTGTTTTATGCCTGATTTCCATCCCATGAGAAATTGGGATGGTTCCTCCAGTTGGGATTATACGTATTGCCAAAATTCTATTATCCCTGACAATTTGCATTCCCCACATAGCTGACAGAATCTGGATTAGCCGTACAAGCATCTGTTGTATGCTCACTACTTCCATATACCTCATACTAAGAATTTTCCTGTTGGACTGCATTAGCTGTAGCTGCTGCTTGTGGAACCCCCAACTTTATGTTATTAAGGTGAGTAATCATATGATTTTGCATTGCTGTAATCTGCGCTTTTAATGCAGTAAACTGGTCTACCTACAATACCCCTGTGACCTTCTTAGGAGCACTCCTCAAGTTAGCATGCCAATCAGGATTCCCTGATGAAATCCGATTTAGCAGTGTGTATAATTCGTCATAAGTCTTTTCAAGAGCCTGCCCACCTGCTACTGAATCCAAGAGAATCTTGGTGTTTTGATCTAGTCCCTCAATAAAGGTATGAACAAGCACATCATTATACTGATGATAGTGAGGGAAATTTCTTAGCATACCCTTAAATCTCTCCCAAGCTTGGTAGAGATTTTCTCCTTCTTTTTGTCAAAAAACTTAGAATCTCACTTCTTAAACGTGTAGTCTTCCCTGATGGAAAGAATCGAATAAGGAACTTCCAAGCTAAATCTTTCCATGAAGTGATGGAGAGTGATGGTTCAACATGTAACCACTTCTTTGCTTCCCCAATTAAAGAAAAAGAAAAGAGTGTAAATCTGACATAATCAATACTCACCCCTTCAGGAATGTAAGTATCGCTTATTTCCAAGAAGGTCTGTATGTGCTGCTGTGGGTCTTCATGTGAAAGTCTAGAGAATTGCCCCGCTGAATTCAACAATTGCACTATATTATGCTTCAATTCAAATCGACCACCTAGATCGGGCTTGCAAATACTGTTAGTCACATGGTTTGTGAGTGGGATTTCCACCTCACAAATAGGTCTAGCAGCTAGTTGAACATAAACAGTTGGAATAACCGAAGCTGGGACATTTCGGGTATTTGGATCGTTAGGGTCATTTGGATAAACTGGATGAGCCATTTGAACCTGTTGATTTGGATATTGAGCTCTTCACCTTTGTTGAAATACCAATTTTGGTTCTGCAAAAGGCTCTACCAACTCTTTATCTCTCGTCAGTCCTGTAATTAACTAATCCTGCAAAAATTCAGCCGCTAAGATCAAGTCGTTAACACTTAAAATTACTATCAACAAACCAAAAATTTAGCAATTTACTAATTATACTAGTCCCGGCCATGATGCCAAAAACTTATTGCGACTCAAATGAACAAGCAAGTGCACGCGATCGTACAAGTAATACAATAACTTAAACAGTCATATATCATTCCCACGAGGACTAAGCAACTAGAAATTTAACCAACTTTTAGTTTTAGACAATGAGGTATTAAGTGTTGCAAAGTATCAAGATTATTTGGAATTTAAGAATAAAAATGTAAATTAATAAATAAGAATATAGTAATTTATGACAATTGCAAAGAAAGTACGGCTGTAAACAGTACTTATGAGAATTCCAGGGTTGAGGCATTTCGAGCAATCATACAAATTTCAATTCTTATCACAGTCTAATTAGTTATCGGGTTTTTGATTTTCAAGGTTTATTCTACGATCTTGGTCTCCTGAACTCAAATCTTCAATCTATGGAATATTGCAACTACAAATCCCGCAGAGATGCAACCATTCATCTAGATTCATAAAGTTATCTTCTTGAAATTGAACCATGAAAGGATTCTAGGTATATCCCTATCCTAGATGCTAATTCAAACCCTTTATTTCATAAAAGGATAAGAGCCTTGCTTCTTAATTTCTTCGTTCTATCCTACGATTATCCTCCAGGATTCACATAGAAATATAGATTTATTTAAATGGTGGCCACTCATCAAAGTAGTAAGATCAAGAAATTAAGAACAACCCAGATGATAATCCAAAAAGAAACTACGATAAAGAATAGCAAACAGTAATCATGTTCTTGGCCTCAACCCCAGAACAAGGGTGTTTAGCCACTCATGTTTGAATTCAACATCCAAAATAAATAATTAATCATACCAAGATGAACTCTTGAAGTGAAGAAGTTCAAAAGAATGTCTAAAAACCCTAAAAGAGAACTTTATGTTTTTCCGCCACTGCTATACTTGCCGAGAGTGGTTGAAATTTTATTCACATTTTTCTTTTATACTGGGCCAAAATTTGCCTTGGGGTGGACTCTAGAATGCGTCGTATGCTTTATCTCAGAGGAATAGAGTATGCGCCGCACGATGTACTCCGTAACAGTGAAGCATGCATCGCCTACTAAATGCACACACACACTGGAAATTAGCTCTTTAAATTATTCTAAGGCAATGGACCCCTAAAGTGGAGCTTGTGACGCACGCTAATCGCATGATCCCAATGGAATTTGTCTTTGAAAATTTGGCTAAGGCACAGAACCCCTGTACTAGAGCATGCGATGCACGCAAATTGCATGCTCCCACTGGAACTTCTCTTCAAGAATTACATTAAGTCCTGGAACCCTTGAAATATGGCATGCGACGCACGCTAATCGCCTTCCCCCACTGGATATTGTTTTCATAGATTTTTTAAGGCAAAAATTCCATTCCTCTCAGCTCGTTACTCTGCTACCAAATCCAACTCTCTGATCATGCTTTTCGAATCCTTTCAGTGTCCGCAATACTCCATTTAATCAACTCATAGCTTCAATCATCATGCGCTTCCCATTGTGCATCTAATTTAGCAAAAATGCATCAATAATTCATCCTGCATCACTAATCATTTCCATTATCTCATATCATACAATTGTACACTAAACACAATAAAAATACATATTTTAGCTCATAAAACTAGGACTATTGTGGATGAATATTGGTGCTCGAACATATAAATACGCCCAAGATCACTCTCGAACAAGTCCATGCTATTATTCTCAACACACCTAGGCTTCACATCATTTCTTAATGAGAAAGTTTTGTTGGGCACACACTGGCTATAAATGAGTTATAAATTTTCATCCCAAGTATGTCATATCACATATAAAAATATCGTATTACTTTTTTCAGACTTCCTAACCTCAAAATGGACTCTAATGCATTGGAAAACTCATGCACATTATTCAACTAAGAATTCATATAGGTCACCTAACCATCCTCCAAATGCACCCTTACAACATGAGATTTTACCATATTCACATATCATCATGCAATATATCATAAGAATGGGTACATAGAACAAAGAACAAATTCCACTCACTCTTCCAAAGAATTCATACATGATATATGATGAACCATAGTGTTGTACTTGACATAGTACTCCACTAATATCAAAATTTTAAGACTTAGGATCAAATAAATCTTTAAAGGTTTTAATGTAGGTTATGGGATGGGTAGAAAATATTTGGCTAAAAGTAGTGACTAACTTTCCTAAGCCCTTTAATACATCATATGAACATTAGAATCAATATATTAAACCAATTTTTCACCTCATTTATCTTCACACAATTCTTTTGTTTTGCCCCACCTTATTAAACTAATTCATAAACACTGTGGAAGAGAGTATTCTATTCAATACATTATTCAAATTTTTTGAACAATCTTTATTCTTTTCCCTACATAACTCCCAAACTCAATACACATAAATTTTTAACACCAATAACTATGTTCTAGGGGCTTCACTTTCATCTTTCCCTACTTTTATTTCAACTCTTTAGCCTGATTAATTTTCAACTAAAGCGCTTTAGAGATTTGGATCAAATTAATGTCAAATAAAGAAAGGGTATAAGCTACATATAAGGCATCCAAAGAAAATAAGCTAAAGGCTCAATAGGGCTAACTAAGGTATGTACAAGAGTAGGTAAAAAAGGTGTAAAACATGGCTATCAAAAAAATGCCTATATCATCTCCTAAATTCAACACTCTTTATTATCGTTTGCAAATATATCGAGCAAGTTCAAGACATCACTATCATATGGAATAAATAGAAAACCTCACTCACACCAGGTGCATGCTAGATTTAAGTAGGATCCCTATAAACTGTTGACCCAGTAATTGCACAAATTAAAAATTAAGATAACACTAATAACAAGTCACATAATAGAGCTTAGGCATCTAAAAAATAACACCCCACTTTAGTTTGACATGCTTCTTCCTAGAAAAATATTTTGCATGTCATATAGTCATATGGACAAACAAAAAATACATCATACTAGATTAGTTATCGGGTTCTGTAATGCCCTGAGTCTGTACCCCAGACGCTACACAATGCTCATAATCCCGAAGGACACAAGCTAACCCATGACGGGTACTTGCTATAATAACTGAATAGTAATACTGTAACGATGAAAAAATTAGGTGAAAATTTTCCATAAGGTTCAAATATGAAATAAATACTGAGTACGGTACGTCAATACCAAAACTATGCATCTGTCTATAAATACTCTAATTTGAAAAGCCTCTACTGTCTGAATAAAGAGTTGATGGGACAACCCCCAACTAACTCTGACTAATGAAATAAACTGAGTACTAAAATACTGGAATAATAAATCTATCCTTGAACAATGAGGACTCACCACTAGTCTGCTGCTGATGGATCGGGCTACTAAGTATGATCGGGAACCTGTGTATCTGAACCTATGATATAAGACATCATAGCACAAAACAAAGGTATACACAGTACTTTGAATGTACTGGTATGCTAAGTGAGGTAGGCTGAGATGCATGAGGTCATATGCATGAACAATACTGACCGAATAACATGAGTATAACTAAATAAGAGTACATGCAATAAATACATAAACTGTAATTGAGGTCATGGAAATACTGGATACTGCATTCAGAATCACTGGTTTACTGGTATCTGAGTTTACTGATATTGTATTACTGTTAACTGAGTGACTGTATCTGACAGTCCTGATAATGTGGAACTATTCAGTTTCGTACTGAACTGAGTGATTGTGTCTGACAATCTTAATTTCGATAGAACTGAACTGAGTTCTATTTTGAAGACTAAAACTTAGACTGTAGAAGGTAATCATCTAACCGACATGCTCCTTTATGAATAGATTGGGGTCCAACCTGTAACCCCAGTTAAAAGGGTGTCAGTTTCGTTCCACGGGTAAAGATAAGCTGAGTCACCCTCATCTAGAAGGTGCTCTGAATGAGAATGGTGGTACCCTCAACTGGCAGGTAGGACACCTTATCAACCCTCAACTGGCAGGTTAATGTCTAAAATTACGCTGGCTACCTAGTTTTGGAACACAAGGACTGCTTTTAAGGATCAGACACTCTGTTAGCAGGTGAGTCCCTATCCTTGGGTTCACTCGGTGCTGAATCCTACTCCCAACTGAATAGATACTGGACTGAATTCTAAATTGTGCTAGGCTGGACTGATCTGTTACAAATTCATACTATCTGATTGAACTAACTAAGTTCTCTGGATTCCGCTAATTGACAGAATACTACTGAATTCTGTTAACTGACTGAACTCTACTGGGTTCTGAACTAATTACTAAACTACTGATCATGATACTCCCACGTGGTTATATATGCATATATGTATGGTTGTGAATACATATGGTTGGTTTACATGGTTTTAAAGGTTGGAATTATTTTATCATTATCCTGATTGCATGATAACATTCACGACTTGACAATGCAACAATGATTGATGCAAACTTTATAAGGAAAATTTGAACATGCATCGAGATGAATCTAATGGACTGAAACATCATAATACCATGGGTTATCTCCCCCTTGGGACTCTATGATCCTTACATTCTAGAACTATGTAGCCAACATAGGTTGAGGCATCAACACTGGATGATGACGGTTGATAAGGTGGATTAGCACTGTCATATAAGGGCCCTACCATTCTCTTTTTGGAACTCTATCAGATCTTCTTTCGTACAGTTGTCCTATATCTATCCCTCATTATAGGATGCCAAAGTCTATTCTGTAGCTACTATAGCTCTAGGTAATCAGTTAAATTTTTAAGTATTTAATACCCCCAGGATGCGATAGCATAGACTATAAGAAATAGCACAAACTTGACACATGATAACTAATTAATTGATCACCATTCATTCATTGAAGCATTTTGACAAACACTTGCATAACATAAGCTTGTATAAATGCTAATATGATGGGGCTTAACTATTTAACTCACATAAATAATCCACCAAACACTTGAAGGGCATAGTATATGCACACAATACTAAACAAGATGGGGGCATTACAATTTTAAATACCAAATTAATAATTCAAAGGTTTTAACATGAATTCTTATGATGCAAACACATATAATAAACAATTTCATACAAAGCTTGAAACTAATAATGAATTAGGAACTCCATTAACATAGAAATCATGATCACATTCAAACCCAACCATGAAATTCATCAAACTCATGAACTTTTAGTAAAAAGGGTTTCTTGAACTCCAAGGGTGGAAGAAAACCCTTGGATGAACACTCGACGTACCTCAATTCTTGGATTCTTGAAGATTGGTTGTACAATCCTTGGGAATTGAATCTTGGGTTGATAGCCCTAGGGTTTATTCTTGAATGATTTTGAGAGAAAAGAGTGTAAGTTTCTTTGTGAGGGCTGAATTTTATGTTTTAGGGGATACTTCAAAATAGGGAAATGTCCCAAATACCTCTCTAGACGCTATTTTAATTGCTGAAAAATGTGCCCAGCGATGCGCAGACTGACGCATCACATCGATGGGGTCGATGCGATGGTCGACATACCGCGTCGAGTCCATGTTGGTTCAATGGAATTTTCTTCAGGAGTTGGGGAAAAATACTCATCGACGCGATGGGTGACATGGCACGTCGAGATTGCGTCGATCCACTAGTTTGTATTTCCAAACATACCTCAAACGAAGTCTAAAAAATCCAAAACTTGTCTGTGAACACCTATTGATATTCCTGATCTTGAATTAGCTAAAAAAATTGATATTTAAAGGTCATAAGGGTCGTGATAATGGATCATCAACTTACGAAGGCTAAAATAACTCTAAATATGAACACTTACCTGAATTTTTTTCTAAGTCTGGAACCCCTTATTAAGCTTTAATGGACTGAGTTAAGCTTAGAATTTTGTGAAGTCTTACAATATCTCTCCCTTGGGAAGATTCATCCTTGAATGAGACTGATGAGGCTGGAATTACTGACAGACTTAACTTGCTTAATGTACATGCATAACTGTAACATGATTTCATGACTGACACTACTGATATGCTGAAATTTCATACTGAACATGAATATCTGATGCATGAGTATGTGACTGAAGATGATTTATGAATGTGTGACTGGGATTGCTGATAAGCTGATTTTCTCATGCTAAACATGTATATATGATGCATGAATACATAACTGAATATGCAATGGTAACTGATACCATGTCTATAAAAGGAAATCTGAGCATGGAACTGAGTAAGTTCAAAGAAAACTATTATCTTGGGCTGAGTTTGAGTTTGTGGAGAAGAGGTGAGGATACTTGGTCCACTTTTATTATTCTTCTTCCCAAGTAACTCCCTCAACGGACTGATTTTGCCAAAGAATTTTAACTAGAGGAGCTTTTTTTTCCTCAGTCTATGAATCTGATGATCTAGGGTTTCGACTGGGATCTCTTCATAAGAGAGATTGTTCTGAACATCTATACCCTTTATAGGGACTACAATTATTGGGTCACCGACGCACTTCTTTAGCAAGGGGACGTGGAATACTGAGTGTGCTGAGAATAAGTCTGAAGGCAACCCAAGCTCGTAACCTACTTTTCTGAAATAACTGAGAAGTTTGTAAGGATCGGCATATCGGGGACTGAACTTCCCCTCCTTGCCAAACCTCTTTACCCCCTTCATAGGAGAGATTTTTAAGAATATAAAATTATAATCTCAAACTCAAGATCCTTTACTGAACACACATGAACAGGTGTATGAGAATATAACCAAGCCTAAAACATGATACATGAACTGAATATCATGAAATGAACTGAGCCCTTGGATACATGGCGTATGGATGAGATTGGAACTCGAGAGTTATTTTATGAGTACCCACTGCTCTAAACTGGATTTATTACGTGAAGAGAAGATGGAAGATCTAGGTCATGAAAGCTCAGAGAATTATAGTGCATCTCCCCCTTAGTATAATACGTCCCCTGAAGGATACTGAATTGGCTGAGCTACTGAGGAAAGACTGGGATGAAGGATAGGGAACCTACGAACTGAATCGTGACTACATATCTGGGATCTAAAACTAAGGCATGATACATAAACAGATCTGAACTCGCAACTACCTAGTTGCTCTATCTTGGAATATTTACATTCATGAGACTTCTGATACTGTGACTAGATAGAAAGATGGGAAACCAAACCATACAAAAAATTTTGCCTGACCGCTAAACTAAATTCCTGGCTTTATGGACTAACTTATGCTGGGAAACTCATACTCGACTGGAGCCTTTCGTTGACACTCTTTCTATAGATCTTTAATGGCTTTAAGGAGAAAGTAATCTTGGCATGGGCTGAATAAAACACCTGAATAAGAAATCACATCTTGGCGAAAATTTTATAGTGTGAGGTGGGGCCTACGAACATCATCTAAGATAGAGTGATTAAACCCTATGCACTGTAACTACAAATCTTCAAGCTTAGACATATTCCTCAAACACTCTTCCAACTATAGTCTCCACCTTAGTATGACACTTCAACTAAGACTACTGAAAATATTCACATGGGTGCTGAGCATTAATGCATAAGAATACTAACTTGTCTAATTAATTGAATGATTGATAGATGAATACTGGTCATGTAAGAATGAACTGCACTTAGTCTGAATAACTGAAATGAAACTATAGAGTATTATGCATATGAGGTAAGGACTTACTGAGCAACATGAGCTAACTGAGCATGAATGCATGAAAACTGAATTATCTAAGAATGCAAGACCAAGCATATAACATGATTCTGAAATAATCTGTAAATTGAGGTACTAAAATACTGATAACTACGTGATGGGGACTGACATAAATAAAGGATATGAATAGACACTCACACTCTATATTTTCTCAACTTCTAATCTCATAACAAATTCTAATTTCCCCCCTCCGACAACTAAATACAACTCCTTGCTAGCCATTTACTTACACACTAACCTAACTTTTAAGCCTATCTTCATAACTATAGCCTCGTGAAAAAAAGTATGCAAAAATCTCTCCTTAATGTGAAATATGTACTCTCTCCCATCAAAGCAATCGCTCATCACTACATTATTTCATAAGGATGGTTCACTGAAGGGTTAACACATGAGGGCCTGAGGTATGAATGAATACTATACCGAACTCAATACTTAACTGAGGCCTGAGGAATAGGATATCAACATCATGGATTTATTAAGAAATCTAAACTGAGGATATACATGACATAATCTGAATTCAGTCGATCATTAGGAGTGTAGCATGAGTCATGGGAACTGAGCATACTGTAAAGCATGACATAAGTACATGAGTCATGAGTTGCATGACCTGATTCTGGAGTTTTGAGGGTCTGAAGTATGATTCTGAGATGAACTGTGGGTTCATTTACTCTATGGAAATAGACAAGAATGTCATCGATGAAGGCTATAGCAAACATGCCCAAGTATTGCTTGAACACTCAATTCATCAAGTCCATGAGAGCTGTTGGGGCATTAGTAAGACCAAATAATATGACTAGGAATTCGAAGTGACCATACCATGTTCTAAAAGCTATTTTTGGAATGTCACATTCTCTGACTCTGACCTAATGATAGCCTGATCTGAGGTCTATCTTTTAAATGCAACTGGCACCCTGAAGTTGGTTAAACAAGTCATTGATTCTGGGATGTGGATACTTGTTCTTGATTATGACTTTATTTAGCTGATGGTAGTCAATACATATTCTGAGAGAACCATCTTTCTTACGCACGAATAGAACTGGTGTACCCCATGGGGACACACTGGGTCTGATGAATCCCTTATCTAGGAAATCTTTCAACTATTCTTTAATTCTTTGAGTTCTACTGGAGCTATTCTATATGGAAGAATAGATATGGGCAGAGTATCTGGAAGAAGGTCAATTTCAAAGTCAATTTGGGAAACACATATGTGAATTCACATACTACTGACACTGATTCAAGATTAGGGGTTTCTGAACTAGAGTCTTGAACTCAAACGAGATAGTAGACACATCCCTTAGGTATTATTTTTCTCTCCCTAAGGTAAGAAATAAGCTGGCACCTAAATGCTGAAGTACTACCCCTCCACTCTAGGATGGGCTCATTCGGAAACTGAAACTGGATAATTCTATTTCTGCAGTCAACTAAGGCATAGTCGGAATGTAGACAATCTATGCTGAGAATGACATCAAAATTGGAAATCTCTAATTCTACTAAGTCTGCTGAAGTGACTTTCTGAGATACCATAACTGGACAGTTCCTATATACCCGTCGGGATATGATAGATTTACCCACTAGGGTAGAGACTGAGAAAGGCTCTACTATAATTTTGGGACTGACTTCTAATTCAACAACTATATATGGTGTTACAAAGGACAGGGAAGCTCCTGGATCTAGAAAAACATAAACATGTAAATAGAAAACATGTAACGTACCAGTGACCATATCAGGAGAAATTTCCTGATCCTGTTGGGACTGAAGTGTATAGTCTTTTTGGGTGTTACCCATTAGTGGCACTGGAAGTGGCACCCTACTGATTCGGGCCACCAAACTAAGCTGGGGGTCAATTATACTGACTCTGGGAGCCTGACTGAGGACAATCTCTAACCCTATTTCCTAGATTGCCATATTCACAACATACATCACTACTAGCTCTACAGATACCTTGGTGGTTTCTGCCACATTTCTGGCAAAGGGGATTTGATCGGGCACTCTTTGGCCTTGACATTCTGTCCCTCTTATCCTTTCTCCTTTTTTCCTATGCCTTTCCTCCTCACTCTGTGGAGCATAAGATGTAATCCTAGATAGGATAACATCCAACTGATTGTTCTGAGCAACTACTAAATGAGATAATGCGGTGAAAGAAACTCTAAATTCAGCGTGAGAAACATGCTCATTCAGGGGATCTGCCTAAACGAGCGGATGGGCTGACTGGTTTTCATTACTTCTTTCTTTACCTTCTCTAGAAAACATATTCTAGAAGAATAAGGAAGAGATAAATTAGACTGAGAGCTTAACTTTATCTCATTCTCACTCACACAACATGAATACTGAATGAAGGAAAACTTTCCTAAAAATACCTCACAGCTTCTTGTCCATAAGCATGGCACGCTACACACGTATGCACAAGATTCTACTAGACAAGATTTTCAGACTTCCTAGGACTCTTTTGAACCTTGGCTCTAATACAAAGTTTGTAATGCCCCAAGTCTATACCCCGGATGCTACATGTTGCTCATAATCCCGAGGGACCATAAGTTAACCCATGACTGGTACCTGCTGCAATAACTGAATAGTAATATTGTAATTACGTTGAAATTAGGAAAAAAATTTCTATAAGGTTTAAATCAAAAATATATACTGAGTATGGTACATCAATACCAAAACTGTACTACTATCTATAAATACTCTAGTCTAAAAAGCCTCTACTGTCTGAATAAGAAGTTGATGGGACAAACCCCCAACTAACTTCGACTACTAAAATAAACTAAGTACTAAAATAATAAATATATCCTCGAACAATAAGGAATCACCACTAGTCTACTGCTGATCGATCGGGATGCTAAGTATGATCGAAAGACCATGCGTCTGAACCTATGATATAAGACATCATAACGCAAAAGAAAGGTATGCGTCAGTACTTTGAATGTACTGGTATGCTAAGTGAGGTAGGATGAGATACATGGGTTCATATGCATGAAAAATACTGACGGAATAACATGAGTATAACTGAATGAGAGTACATGCAAGAAATACGTAAACTGTAACTGAGGTCATGGTAACACTGGATACTGCATTCAGAATCACTAGTTTACTGATATCTGAGTTTACTGATACTGTATTATTGATAACTGAGTGACTGTATCTGACAGTCTTGATAATGTGGAACTATTTTGAGTTCCGCACTAAACTGAGTGATTGTGTCTGACAGTCCTAATTTTTGTAGAACTGAATTGTGTTCTATTTTGAAGACTGAATTTGAGACTGTAGGAGGTAATCATTTAATTGACATACCCTTTTTTGAATGGATTAGGGTCCAACCTTTAACCCCAATTGGAAGGGTGTCAGTACCGTGCCATGGGTAAATACAAGCTGAGTCACTCTTATCTGGCAGGTGCTCTGAATGAGAATGGTGGTACCCTCAACTGAAAGGTAGGACACCTCATCAACCCTGAACTGGTAGGTTAATATCTCAACCTAAGATGGCTACCTAGTTCTGGAACACAAAGACTGCTTCTAAGGATCACACCCTCTATTGGCAGGTGAGTCCCCATCATTGGGTTCACTCGATGATGAATCCTACTCCCAACTAAATAGATACTAGACTGAATTCTAAACTGTGCTAGGCTGGCCTGATTTGTTACTGATTCATACTATCTGACTGAACTGAACAAAGTTCTCTGGATTCCGCTAACTGACAGAATACTACTGAATTCAATTAACTGAGTGAACTCTATTGAGTTCTAAACTTATTACTAAACTACTAATCATGATACTACCGAGTCTATTCTATAGCTACTATAGCTCTAGGTAAACAACTAGATTTTTGGGTATTAAATACCCCCAAGATGCGATTGCATAGACTATAAGACATAGCACAATCCTGACACATGATAACTAATCACTTGAGAACCATTCATTCATTGAAGTATTTTGACAAACACTTGCATAGCATAAACTTGTATACATGCTAATATGATAGGGCTTAACTATTCGACTCACTTGAACAATCCACCAAACACTTGGATGGCATAGTATATGCACACAATACTAAACAACCTTTCAAATACCAAATTCATAATTCAAAGGTTTTAACATGAATTCTCATGATGCAAACACATATAATAAATAATTTCATACAAAGCTTGCAACTAATCATGAATTAGGAACTCCATTAACATGGAAATCATGATCACATTATAACCCAACCATGAAATTCATCAAACTCATGAACTTGTAGTAAAAAGGGTTTCTTGAACTCCAAGGGTGGAAGGAAACCCTTGGATGAATACTTGACATACCTCAATGCCTGGATTCTTGAAGATTGGTGCTGCAATCCTTGGGAATTGAATCTTGGGTTGATAGCCCTAGGGTTTGTTCTTGAATGATTTTGAGAGAAAAGAGTGTAATTTGCTTTGTGAGGGCTGAATTTCATGTTTTAGGGGCTATTTTGAAATGGGGAAATGTCCCAAATACCCCTTTGTACGCTGTTTTAATTACTGAAAAATGTGCCCAGCGACATGCAGACCGACGCATTGCATTGATGGGGTCGATGGAATGGTCGATGCGTCGCATCGAGTCTGCGTTAGCTCACTAGAATTTTCACGGGGAGTTGGGAAAAATGATCATCAACGCGATGCGTGATGCGGCGCATCGAGATTGCATTGATCCACTGTTTTGGACTTCCAAACATGCCTCAAATAAAGTCCAAAAAATCCAAAACTTATTCGTGAACACCTACTGATATTCCTAATCATGATTTGACCTAAAAGTCGATATTTAAAGGTCATAAGGGTCATGAAAAAGGATCGACAACTTACAAAGGCTAAAATTACTCTAAGTATGAACACTTAGCTGAATTGTTTTCTAAGTTTGGTACCCCTTATTAAGCTTTAAGGGACTGAGTTAAGCTTAGAATTTTGCAGGGTCTTATAGGTTCTCTCACCTATTCACTCCCTAACACTTATTCCCCTTAGTATAGTCATCATCCTTCCATCATTGAGAAAGGTAACTAACTATGATGAGTTATTGGAATGCATCCTAAAAGTAATTGCGAAAAATTTTGTTCCTAAACTAGACATGAAAATAACTAAACAAGTAAAATGATGAAACTAGGAATAGTAAAATAATGAAACTACTACTAACTACAAATTTAGATAATAGAATAATTACTAACTACTACAGAGCGAATGTATTAGAATGTCTATCTTAACCCCAAATCATCAATAATAATAATATCCTACAAAATAACATCCATAATAACAAAATAACCAGAATAGATAAAGGAGAAATTAAAGGAATGAGAACCACCACCCCACACTTAAAATATAGCACTATCCCAAGTGTTTGCAAAATAAAACAAAGATCTTAGGTTGTATAAACACTTCCTGGTCAAGACTCATCCATGTAATCACCAACATCTGGACCGTAGGCCTTATAACCCAAGTCTGGATCTATATCATCATCATCTTTGGACTCAATTTTTGAATCTCATAGATACTTTTCCTCATCAGTAGGGATATCATCATCCACTGGATTGACAAACTCTAGACCTATCCTCAGGAGTGTCCTGGTATGGCAACCAAGTGGGTAGTCAAGCTCCACTATGCGTATCTACTCTCTAGTAATTTCTCTGTCTCCCACTCTCAACTGTAGCATTTGCATCCCATACATGCAGGTAGTAATCTCATCATCCCGAGCATGTCAATCGGGCAATGTCAGCACTGGCCCATGAGAAACATCAAAGCCTCGTATCTGGGTCACATCTACCGAGAGCATGTCCAATATTGGTTTGTAATCCGGGTCCTCCTCCTCAACCTCATGAACCCTAAAAAAATGAGTAAGTTGTCCCCAAAAACCATACTTGTGTCCCTGATGAAAGCGAGCCCTTTTTTATCTCTAAATACCTATATTTATTGCAAATCCCTCCCGCATCAGTGCATAAATTAAATAGACTTTATCTCGAGTGACTTCTGTCATGTACTTCCCAGGAATAAGGCAATGACAGATGATCTTCAACCATATCCTTGCTTCTTTGTTTATCTGTTCATAGGGAAATATCA
Organism: Capsicum pubescens; assembly: GCA_030864215.1. Lineage (NCBI taxonomy): Eukaryota > Viridiplantae > Streptophyta > Magnoliopsida > Solanales > Solanaceae > Capsicum > Capsicum pubescens. The sequence goes on along the minus strand of CM061542.1, from coordinate 190,924,684 downwards.
TGTGATGGCCTACCTCTCGGTGGTGAAACTACCTAGTCGTCGGTTTATTTCTGCAAAATAAATGTCTGATATTAGCATAGGGTGGAGTGATGTTCAGCTATCTCAGCTGAAGTGAGTTCATCTCTAGAGTTGCTAAAATGGTATTCAGATCATGTGCAGTAAAACTAACTACATACCTGCAAATCTTAACTTTTGAATCAGGATCTCTGGGGTCCCAGTTAGCATAGAATTCTCTAATTAAGTGCAGATTGCACTCTGTAGGCTGCTAAAAAATAAAGTTTATATATAGCTCCTCAAGTCTCCAAACCATGCTTGAGAATTTCCTGGGCAAACTCTCCCAAACAATGAACTCGTCTGGGGCATACTTAGACTCAGTATGCTTGGTATACTATTTTTTCCAAGCTCCTCCAACCCAACTAGTTCCGTACCTATGTATCTGGCCACGTGGGATAATAGGGGCTCTAGGTACCCAACCTGTTGGACTAACTCTCTTCTTTGATGGTTTGGAAGGACCAACAACATCTTTCCCTTTCTGGGCTCTGCTTGCCATAATACTCGTCATCCATAATATACAACAATTATGTCAAAATGGCACCTCTTTAGGCTAGCAACCACCAGACGTGGAAGGATTAAGGGGCCACCCACACTTAGTTGCAATCATAGGTGCATAAAATTAGAAACTCGAGTACTCAGACTTCCCCTGTTCCATAATACAACCTCATTGTCACATCATCTAAGAAAATAATTAACTAGCTTGGGTGTTGAGTTATTTATCATAAGATCCATAATCCTGTGGTGATGCTGCTTTACTCAGACTTCAAGAGCGCACCACACTTTACACACAAAGTTGTCACCAAAGATCACAACATACCAGACCAGTATTCTCTTTCAGTTTAACACTGTAACTTTAGTCCAAGCACTGGTCTCGACATAACCCATAAGAGATAAATTTGCAACCAACATTCCTAACTAATAACTTACACAACATTAATATTGTACTCATTTAACAAAACTGGGTTTCCATTCAAGTGTTTGTGCTACCATGAGTCATAGATCATACTTGCGTAGTTAACATGTCTTAAAGATCATTACAAAACTACCAAGATCTCCTCATGTTCACAAGACAAATCATTCTTAATTTTTCAAGAATTACCATCAATATATATGCACACTAAATTCCCCTAGAATCACCATGTGCCAAATTTCAGTTTTACAGTTCAAAGGTATTCGAAGGAGCACAATCTAATACACAAAACATTACATCTCCTTACTGCTATACGGAATAATATTTGCTCTTAAAGATTACAATTAAGCATGAAATACTTCAAGAAATAGGACTGTATTATGTGGATAAATAACACACCATGATACTCAGTTAAGGATGCAATACTTCAGGTAACAGGACTGTATTATGTGCATAAACAACACACCATGATACTCAATAAAGAACAACAGTATATACACCTCGAAACAACAATGAATAGGCCACTTGTCTTGTTTAATTTGTCACAATTTCACACAAGAGTAATATTAAGCCTAGCTATAGGAGACAATAGAATAATATATGCAAAACACCAATAAGCATTGTTCAATACACATATTTGAACATAAAATCACTCTAACTTTTTCCATAACACAATTCAAGGGCTCAATACAAATGCAAAATTCTCACTACATAATAAATTCAATGAAAGATGCATAGAGTTAACCCATAATTCAATCACCAAAAATCTCAACCCACACATCAATCAAAGAAAAATATGCTACGTATTCGCAGGGTGGTTGCAATTTTATGACCCAATTCATGCATTTCAACCACAATATTCAAATAAAGAAAAATTAAAAGAGCTTGATCACTTACCTAATTTGACATAGTGAAGAAGAAAAGAGAGAGCTTTTTGGTGTGACATGCTTTGGGATTAGGAGAATGGAGAAGAGTGGCATGCTAGGTTAAGAGAAAATAGAAGGATTTGGGGGTTTAAGGGGTATAAAAAGGGAAAATTCAGGTTGATAGGAGAATGTCGGGTAAAACTCGACTTTTAATATTTTAATAACCTAAAAAGACACCCTCCATGCCACAACCTTATCGTAAAGGATAAGCGGCGTGACACATTGAAATCATGGAGGCTTAGTGGAATGACCTCCATAAAATTTATCTCTTAGCGTGCCATATCCTTATCACGGAGGATAGGGACTATGGCATGCTAATATCGTGGAGGCCTACTATTTTGCCACATTAGGGGAACTTTTGTTCCCCCTTTGCTTGCCTTTATTTCTCATTGCATTAAATAGAATTTTCATACTTGGTAGCCTCCCAAAAAAACATTTTACTCACTTTAGTTTTTCCCTATTCCACGATGTACCTCATTCCTACAATCTCATCAAAAACAACAAACATATAAGAAAGGGTGGGTTTCCTCCCACCTAGCGCCTTATTTTTGGTCGTGGCTCAACACATATTTTTGTATTTTTGATTTTTTTCTCTATTTTTTTAAATTAAAGAGGAAAAACTACTCTCTTAAGTTACATTCGTGGGTTATCTTCTGTGTACCACCTTTTTTAGTGTCATGGCAAGACCAAACTCAGTTTCACTCCTCTTCAAATGTGATAGATGTCTTATGTCTATCCACATGATATGCCTAAAAGTGATTGACTCTCTATATATTCACAAAAAAAGTAGTGATCTTGTCTTCTTTCCAAATCCCAAAAACCCTATAAGGGGTCATTCTTACCACTTCAAAAAGCCCAGACTACTTCGACCTAAATTTACCTGAAAACAACTTTATTCTGGAATTGAATAGAAAAAAATTCTGGACAGGCTCAAAGATTCTAGTCAGGATCTGCTTATCATGCCACCTTTTGGTCTTTTCTTTATACCATTTCTTATTTTCATAAGCATGTAAGAGAAACTCATCAAGCTCACACAATTGTAGTATCCTTTTCTTTCCTAAAGTCTCTGGATTAAGATTCAATTTCTTCACTACCCAATAAGTTTGATGCTCGAACTCCAGAGGTAAGTGACATGATTTCTCATAAACTAATCGATAAGGAAAGGTCCCAATAGGTGCTTTATAGGATTTCCTATATGCCTATAATGCATCATCCAATTTTATTGACCATGCTTTGCACTGAATATTGACTATTTTCTATAGAATCTATTTGATTCCCTGATTAAATACCTCTACTTAACCACTCATTTGTGGGTGATACGCTATGGCCAACTTATGTCCAACCCCATATTTTCTAGTAGTTTCTTAAACCAATAATTCACAAAATGAGTCCCTCTATCACTAATGATTGCCCTGGGTGATAGAGGGTTTCAGCCAGGGCAATCATTAGAAGTGAGGGTTTCAGCCTCTATCACTAATTCACACTATTTGATTCTTCTTGATAAATTTCATCACCACTTTTGCATCATTAGAAGTGAGGGTTTCAGCCTCTAACCACTTGTACATATAATTCACAACTACCAAATATACAAATTACCATATGATGGGGAAATGGGCCCATAAAATCTATCCCCCACACATAAAAAATTTCCACTTCAAGAATATTATTCAAGGGCATTTAATGGTACCTTGAGATAATGCATGTTCTCTTGCATTGATCACATTCTCTCACATAAGAAATAACATCTTTGAATATTGTGGGCTAAAAGAAACCTGATTGTAATACCTTGTGTGCAATTCGTTTACCTCTATGATAATCTCCATATGATGATGAATGATATCTCTCCAATACTTATTTAGACTCATCTTTCGGAACACATCTTCTCACTACTCGATCAACCCTCTACTTGAACAAATAAGGCTCATCCCACATGTATATGCAAGATTCATGAAATAATTTCTTCCTTTGTTGACTAGTGGCCTCGGGAGGACATACATCACTGACTAACAAGTTCACTATGTTAGTATACCATGAAAGTTCTTCTTTGGTCGGTGCCATAAAATGTTCATGCGAGAACTCTTCCCGAATACCAATCTTATAAATTATATGTGAGCAAACTTCTAACCTCGATAAGTGGTCAACTACTTGATTTTTTGCTCCTCTTCTATCCCGTACATCTAGATCAAATTCTTATAGTAGCAAGATCTATCTGATTAGCCTGGGATTTGCACCTTTTTTATTGAAGATACATATACTTGCTACATGATCTGTATGTACTAATACCTTTGTGCCTACTAGATAAGCTCTGAATTTGTCAAAATGCATAGACTACAACCAACATGTCTTTCTCTGTGATTGTGTAATTTATTTGAGATACATCCAAGGCCTTACCAACATAATAATATATGGAGTGAAAAACCTTTTCCTTATATTTCCCCAGTACTACAGCTATATCCACATAATTAACATCACACATAAGTTCAAATGGTAATTCCCAATCAAGTGTAATCAAGATGGGAGCTTCTATTAATTTTTCTTTCAATCCCTTAAATCACTTCTGACAAGAAGTCCCAAATTCAAATTTGGCTTCTTTCTCTAGAAGCTTACACATTAGACTTGCTATCTTTGAGAAGTCCTTAATCAACCTTCTATAAAAACCCACATGTCCAAGGAAACTACGAACACCCTTAACTGAGATAGGTGGTGGTATTTTCTCAATTACCTTCACTTTTTCCTTTTCAACTTCTAGCCCTTTTTGTGACACTTTATGGACAAGGAATATACCTTCCTTAAACAAGAAGTGGCATTTCTCTCGATTTAATACCAAGTTAGTTTCTTTATACCGAGCCAAGACCCGATCTAGGATTTGCAAACACACATCAAATAAGTTATAAAATACAAAAAAATCACCCGTAAATGCCTCAACAAAATCCTTCATCATGTCATAGAAGATGGCCATCATACACCTTTAGAAAGTAGCAGGTGCATTACACAATCCAAAAGGCATACACCTGAAAGCATAGGTTCTATATGGAATAGTGAATGTTTTCTTTTACTGGTCTTCTAGCACTATGGCTATTGGATTGTAGCCAAAATATCCATCAAGGAAGTAATAGTATTATTGTCCACTAAGTCTATCAAGAATTTGGTTAATAAATAGGATGGGATAATGATCCTTTCGAGTGGCCTCATTAAGCTTCTTATAGTCCATACAGATCCTCCACCCAGTCACAGTATGAGTCGAGATCAACTCATTGTTATCATTTGTCACAATTGTCATCCCTCCTTTGTTTGGGATATATTTCACAAGACTAAACCATTTTTTATTTGAGATGGGATAAACTATCCCCGCATCGAGCCACTTGATCACTTTCTTTCCCACTTCCTCCTTCATTACTGGATTTAATCTTTGGGCCGATGTTGCATACTCGACTTATGATCTTTCTTCCATAAATATTTTGTGTATGCAGAAAGTAGAATTAATTCCTTGGATGTCTAACATTTTCCATCCGATTGCCTTTTTCTTCTTTTAAGCACTTTCAATGCCTCATTTACCTGTACATCATATAGGACTCTAGAGAGGATTAAAGGTAAAGTATCATCATCACCAAGAAAAGCATATTTAAGATAAAATAGAGCCTTAAGCTCTAACTTCAGTGCCTCCTCAACAGATGTCCTGTAAGAGGGATCAAAAGGTCTATTCAAAGGTTCAAATTCACCCATTCTTGTAAGAACACTTGCCACATCAAGGATTTGACCCATTTCAAATGCTTCAACATCACCAAAAGTATGATATCCCACCAATTTTTGCTCTAGTGGATCCTTGGATATAATAAGATGGAACTCAAACTTAAGGTCTATAACTATAATGGCAGATAATTCTTCATATATCACTGGCAGCATTATTTCCTTATATACATCAAACTCCTCGATCTTATCATGATCTCTCATTGTCAACTTCCCTTCAGCCACATTAATTAAAGCACTTCCTATAGCTAAGAAGGGACGTCCCAAAATAAAGAGACTTTTGAATTAGCATCAAAATCTAGAACGATAAAGTCAATCAGAAATATGAGAGAACCTACTTGAACTAACAAGTCATTAATAATCCCATCTTTTCTAGAAAGTTAACGATCCACTAACTATAAAATCATTGTGGTAGGTCTCGGGATGCCTAACCCCATCTTCTTGAACAATGATGTAGGCATGAGGTTTATATTCTCCCAAAGAATACATAAGACTCTAGCACAGATAGATTTCCTAATAGTAATCTAAATAGTGAAACTACCTGGATCTTCATGTTTTGTGGGCAAATTGTTCTGAATTCTTGATGTGCACTTCTCAATAAGTGAAACTATGGCATACTCGATCAGCCGGTTATTATTTGCCATAATATCTTTGATGTACTTTACATATTTTGGAATTCCCTATAATATATCAACAAGCGAAATCTTAATGTGAACCTATTATAGCAAATCAATAAATTTCTGATAGCAAACTTTCTCTTTTTTGCTTCCTTAGCCTTTGTGGGAATGGTGGAGGTGGCTTTACACTTTCCACCTTGGTTTTAGAACTCTTTACTTTGTCATTCACATCTTTATCATTATCCTTTTCTTTATCTCTATCAATAACTTTGTGAGTCACTTACTTAGGTTCTAACTCCTTTAGGGTTCTAACTCCTTTAGTTGCAGCCCACTTTGACTACAAACTATATCACTTATTTTGGATTCAGATCAGTATCACTAGGTAAACCTCCCCGAGGTTTAGTATTTTGTTCCATTGCAAGATGACCCATCTGAACCTCTAAGGTTTTTGTAGCCATTTGCTGATTCTTCATATATACTACCAACTGTGCTTGAGTAGCCCTAATCTATTTCAAAATCTCTTTTATATTACTTGAATGTGTGTGGCTTTATTACCTAGAGCATGTTTCTTCTAATTCTAAATTTTTAGCTCACAATATTGATTTTTATTTTGTCCTTGATTTCCACCCCCTGAGAAGTTGGGGTGATTCCGCCAGTTAACATTGTAAGTATTTCCATAGTTCTGATTACCTTGGCGATGTGCATTACCCATATAATTAATAGACTCTGAATTGGTTGAACAAGTATTTTCTACATGGTCACTGGTACCACATACCTCACACTAAGTCTGAGCCAGATGTACTATATTTGTTATAGGTTATGTGACTCCTAGATTCAAATTGCTGAACTGTGTAGTTATTTAGTTCTTTAATGAAGCAATTTATGTTCCTATATCCATCAGCTAGTCTACCTCTAGCACCTCTATAGCCTTATTTAGAGGGCTCCTCATTGTATCTGCATTCCACTTAGGATTCCCCTATGAAATCCAATTCAGCAGTATGTATAATTCATCATAAGTCTTTTCTAAAAACTATGTACCTGTACCTAAATCCAAGAGAATCTTAGTATTTGGCTTGAGACCCTTGATAGAAGTGTGCACCAACACATCATTAGTCTAATAAAGGTGAGGACAATCTCAGGGCATAGACTTAAATCTTTCCCAATCTTAGTACAAATTTTCTCCATCTTTCTTCCTGAAACTTAGAATTTTTCTTCTAAATCATGTGGTCTTTCAATAAGGTAATAACCAAATAAGAAATTTTCAATCCTAGTTGTCACAGGAAGTGATGGATTTTAGTGGTTTTGCCTTTAACCACCTCTTTGCTTCCCCTAAAAGAGAAAAGGTAAAGAGAGTTAATCTGAAATAATTAGTAGATACCCAATGGGAATTTAAGTATCGTTGATCTCAAGGAAGTTCTGTATATGTTGCTTTGGGTCCTTATGAGATAAACCTATAAATTACCACTCATGTGGAGAAGTTTCACTATGTTTTGTTTCAGTTCAAAACAACCACCCACATCAGGTTTGCGAATGCTGTTAGTAGCATTATTTGCAAGTAGAATTGCCACTTTATGAATAGGTCTAGCTATTGCTCTATTTACAGGAACAACATCTTTTGGATCTACCATTTAAAGTTGTTGATGTAGAGATTAGAGTGTTGCTTCCCTCAGCCGCTGATAAAATATTTACTCAGGTTCCAAATATAGCTCAATCAATTTTGTTTCCCTTGCCAGTCCAATACATTACTTTACCTATAAAAGTCAGCCACTAAGATCAAGTTGTTAACACTTGAATCTTATAATCAAAGGCAAAAATTTAGAAAATTACCAATTACTTAAGTCCCCGGCAAGGACGCCAAAAACTTGTTACGGTCTACCACACACGCAAGTGTTCATGATCAAACAATTAATATAGTGACTCAAAAGAATCTGATATCGAACCCACATGGACTGCTTGTTTAGCAATTCACTTAATTTTAGTTTTGACAATATTATATTCAAGTGTTGTGGAGTATCAAAATATTTGTTACAATGTAGTAACTAAATAACTAATAAGAGAATTATATAGTGTGAAAATAGAAATGTAGTCAAGGATGTAAATAATACGAGAGGAAATTCCATAGCTAAGTCACTCTTTGCAATCATGTAAAATTCTATCCTTATTATTGGTCGTGTTGGTTATCGAGTTATGGATTCACAGGGTTAATATTACAATAATGGTCTTTCAAGCCTCTAATCTTCTACCTAAAAAGACACTACAACTACATCATTGAGTTGGGATGCCATAATCCATTTTAGATGCTTTAAGTTATGTTCCTGCAATTAAACTAAACAAGGCATTCTAGGTATATTTATATCCTAGCCACTAATTCAAATCCTTCATTATTTAAAAGAATAAGAACTTGTTACTTAAACCCTTTGATCTATCCTAATATTCCTTATTTTGGGTTCACAAAAGGATTAAACATGTATTTCAATGGTGGCCAATCATTAAAATAGTAAGAGCAAGAGAATAAGAACAACCCATTTGATAAACCAATGTTTAACCAACTCTAAGAATATTGAAATACAATCATGCATTCAACTTTAACCCAGAACAAGGGAATTTATCCACTCATATTCAAAATGATCATCCATGAAATAGAAATAATCATATCAAATTTAGAGTGAGAAAGTTGAATAGTAAAATAACCCTAAACAAAGCTCATAAGTATTTCTCCTTGCCTTTATGTATACCAAAGCTATCCTAAAAAATTACAAGTGTTTATTTTATAGTAGGGATGGATTGCATGTCTTTAACATAGAAACATGTCACACCCTTATCACGGTGGATAAGTGGCATGAAACGCTAGTATCATAGAAGTGTACTGGAATCAGCCAATTAACTTCTACACAGCCTCCATTCCACAACCTTATCATGGATAATAAGTGGTGTGGCATGCTAATATTGTGCATGGCTACTGAAAATTGCCATCATCTTTTACCCCACCAACATGGCATAGCCTTACCACAAATGCTAAGATTCGTGGAATGCTGGTATATTAATTTTTGCATTTCCAAACTTAGTGTGTACTCATCCTTTTTTGTCCTTCATCCCATGCTTTACAAACTTTCTTCTACTCTTTTCATGCTTAGTGTGTTGTTCCTAGAGCTTTCCATGATCCATAGGCTTTAAGTTTATGCTCAACCAGGTTTATTTTTAGCACATTTAGGTCCCCCAACATTAACCATAACTATTAGCTTGAGGATGTAATTTTAACTCAGACCTAAGATATTTTACAATATTTAGCTCATGGGCCAAGTACATATATGGGTCATAATTATCACTTGGACATATAAATATTCTTAAGATCAGTGAGCCTCTATTTTCCAGAAAGCCTTACAATTTCCTTAGTTTCTTTTTAGATTTTGGGAATTAAAGAGTTCTATTGTCATGGATGGGGGGCATATCCCGACCTAATTTGGTATTATGGTTTTAGAGGTTTTGTGGGAAAAATGTGGGTTGATTTTTTGTTTTGAAATCTTATAACCTTCCTATTGGTTTATATATTATTCTTATTGTTTGGTTTTGCTTTTGCTATTTTTTTATTATGCTTTAGTGGTCAGGCTAGGAGGTTATCTTTGGCCTATAGTGGGCTTGAGATACTAGTCATGGCCAGGCCCTAGTTTCAGTCATGACAAGCTTGGTATTAGAGCATAGGTTTAGGGTCTTTGGGTATCCACAAAGCCGTGTCAATAAGATTCCCTTTTATAGGTGTGTAGTACTCCACACTTATAAGGGGGAGACTATAAGACATTTAGGAATGTTCCCCTTTCTTATGTTCTATCTCGGGCTATAGATTCTGGTGTCTTAAATTTCCCTAACTCTTGATTTGCTCACATTTTAGATCACGCCTCCCCGAAGATCTGATGTTCGTAGAAACTCTCCTAAGGAGAATATAGAGGGGAATCACCATATGTATGGAGTGCAAACCCAGTTTAAGGTCCCTGCTCCTAATTGCACTACCCCACGTGGAGTTCTAATTTTCCTTAGTAGTCCTCTCTGAGCTTCTCAGGGTAGTGATGCTTATGATCAGCCACCTCAGGAGGACATCTCTAATGTGGAGTTCTACTGGTCTATTTTTTTGCTTACTCAGTTGGTAACAACTCAGTCTCATTAATCGAATCATGATAGTTTTGTTGCTCATTCATTTGAGGTCACTTAGGGTCGCCAATTTATGAAGTTGGTCCCCCAACTTTATAGGCTCTTAGGTTGAGGAGTATACTTAGTGGTTTATAGATGAGATAGAGATGATTTTAAGGGTGATGCATGTTATTGACTCTAAGGGTGTAAAGTTTGCTGCATATAAGCTAAAAGATGTAGCTTATCTGTAATACGGTGAGTTAAAGCAGCTGAGAGGTGTTGATGTAGTGCCGGATATATGGGATAAGTTTTCAGGTGCCTTTCTAGAACACTTATTTCCTTAGGAGTTGAGGGAAGCCAAGGTAGATGAATTTGTGAATTTGAAGAAAAGCAAGAGAAGTGTGAAAGAATATGCGTTGAGATTTTAGCAGCTGTCTTGTTATGCTCGAGAGTTGGTTTCTATCCAAAGATAAAAAATGAGGAAGTTTTCTTCCAGGTTGTACACTCAACTTAGTAGTAAAATGTAAGGCTGCAATGTTGAACAATGACATAGATATCTCAAAGTTTATGGTTTATATGCAACAGGTAAAGGATAAGAAGAAAAGATAGATATAGATAAGAGAGAGATAGAATAAAAAGGCTAAATATTTAGAGTAGGGTGTGAATCATGTGAGTAGTGGAAAGAATGGCAGATAATGGACCAAGAAGAATACTTGGGGAAATTCTAATTCATATTTTTGGCTAGTGCTCCATATCCTAAGCCATCTGGTGATTGCTATTTTTAGGCTAGCAGTGGTCCTAAGACCCAGGGTTTCCAGTCTTAGGCTAGTGAAGCTCAATCGACTGTACCTTATCTTCCTTGTAGTTTTTGTGATCATCTTTACCATGGTTTCGGTGATAAGGAAAGGAACTGGTGCTTCAATTATGGTCAGCCAGGGCATATGAAGCAAAATTGTTTTACATCTAAGGTAGCTACTAGGGATAATAAGGTTCCAATTGCCATTTCTTTGGCTCTTGCACCAAAGGGTGCCACTTTGAGTACTAGCACTGGCCGAAACCATCTCTATGCTTTTTCTACCCATCAAGAATTTTAGGCATCTAATGATATTGTCACTAGTATGTTACAACTATTCACTTGTGATGTGTATTTTTTGCTTGATTCGGGTTTTACACTTTCTTATGTGACCCCTTATGTGGATGTATATTTTGGTTTTGGTCCCAAAAATATTTTTGACCCCTTTTCTATGTCCACTCCGGTTGGTGACTCTATAGTTTCTAGAAATATTTATTGGATTTTGTGGTATGTATCTTTCATAGGAAAACATTGGTGGATCTAATAGAACTTGACATGATAGACTTCTATCTGATCTTAGGGATGGATTGGCTTCATTTGTGCTATGCATTTTTGGATTATAGGACCCAGAAGGTTAGTTTCCAGTTCCCAAAAAAAAAAATTGAATGGGAGGGGAATTCCTTAGTGCCTAAGGGGAGGTTTATTTTCTATCTTAGAGCTCAAAAATTAATTTAAAAAGGGTGTCTGTATTACCTAGTCCGGTTTAAGGATTCTAATTCAGAGGATCCTTCTTTGAAATATATCCCCGTGGTTAGTGAGTTTCTTGAAGTGTTTCTCAATAATCTTCTTGGAATTTGTCCCGACAAGGAAATAGATTATGGGATTGATCTTCTATTGGATACCCTTCCTATTTTCATTCCTCCTTATAGAATGGCTTTAGATAAACTAAAGGATCTAAAGGAGTAGTTAAAATATCTTTTTGATATAGGGTTAATCCATCCTATTATTTCTCCATAGAGTGATCCTATGTTTTTTGTGTGAAATAAGGATAGGTCTCTACGGATATATATAGACTATCGTCAGCTGAATAAGGTGGTAGTGAATAATAAGTACCCTATTTCTATGATTAATGATCTTTTAGACCAACTTTTGAATGCTATATTTTTCTATAAGATCAATCTTTTTTTGGGGTATCATCCGTTAAAAATTAGGTAGGGTGATATTCCCAAAATTGCTTTCCGAACCTTTTATGGCCGCTATGAGTTTTGGGTTATGTCATTTGGGTTAACTAATGATCCGAATACTTTTATGGATCTTATGAACTGGGTATTTAGGCAATTTCTAGGTGTGTTTGTGATAGTCTTTATTGATGATGTCTTGGTGTATTATAAGAGTGAGGAGGATCATGCCAATCACCTTCAAATTGTGTTACAAACTCTTAAGGATCAGAGGTTGTACGCTGAATTTCTAAGTGTGAGTTTTGGCTTAATGATGTGACTTTTCTTGGGCATGTGGTATCTAGTAAGGGGATCAAGGTAGATCCATAGAAAGTTGAGGCAATTAAGAGGTGGCCTCGTTACACGACTCCAACCAACATTAGGAGCTTCTTGGACTTGGTTGGGAGTTATTGAAGGTTTATGGAGAGATTATCTTCTATTGCTTCTCTGTTAATGAAGTTGACTCAGAAGAGGGTCAAGTTATTGTGGTTCTATGCTTATAAGGGTAGTTTTGAGAAGTTGAAGGATAATTTGACTTTTGAACTAGTTTTGACCCTTCCCGAGGGTACTGATGGGTTTGTGGTATATTGTGATATGTCCTGTGTGGGATTGAGTTGTGTCTTGATGCAACATGGAAAGGTTGTAGCCTATGCTTCAAGGTAGCCTAAGGTTCATGAGAGGATCTACCCAGCTCATGATTTAGAGTTGGCGGTTGTGATCTTTGCATTGAAAATCTGGCGCCATTACCTATATTTAGTGCATGTGGATATCTATTTAAACCATAAGATCTTGTAGTACGTGTTCACTCAAAGGAATTAAATATCAGGCAAATGAAGTGGCTTGAATTGCTTAAGGATGATGAAATGAGTCTGCACTACCATCTAGGTAAAGCTAATGTTGTTGCTAATGCTCTTAATAGGTTATCTATAGGGAGTTTGTCCCATGTTGATGGGGAGAAGAGAGGGTTGGTAAAGAATCATACTACTTCTGAGACCTATAATGAAAGCCATATTCACCTCCCACTTTCAAATGGGCAACTTTATCTCTTGAGGCATGCCACCAAGCCTCAAGTGTTCTACCTTAACCTGCTGACAGACCATGGGACCTTAGGCGTCAAATTGGTTAATTTGTTTGGAATTGCATAATCAGATTTAACTTGCAAGCATAACTGGTATGGTGATACTAAATGATAAATGCCTTAATAAATGACTCCTAGGTTAATGGGTGGGTTTATGTGCATAATGATTTTAATTTGGGCTTAAGGGGTTGTGTAGCTCACCGTAAAGGTGATGGTCCCAAGGGGACCAATATTGAAAACCACGTTTGCCTGCATAGGGGTCTATATTTCTGTTTGTATGGTTTACATAATATAGATTTTATTAGAATTGTTAGAGCCTCGGTGGCTTTGTCCCTTCCTCAGTTCCCGCAACTACACATACTGGGCCATTTCAACAGGAGAAGCTGAACCTATATAGACTATGGATGCACTTAGTAAGGATAGATATACACAGTCCAGGTTAATGGGTTCAAACTCCCATTTTCATGACCCTTTACCCTATCCTGTTATCTTATATAAGTACGTATGAACATATGCATATGGTTTTCCCAATTTTGGATATGGAATTATTTTATCACTTTCACTGAGTTAAATGCCAGTGCTTATCTGACTAACCATCCTAGGATACCACATCATTTCATGATGTAGGGTCCCAAGACTTTTTGTTACCTCTGGGAAACGTTAGGTGGTGCGATTGTCTGTTAAGTGTTGTGACATGGTGATCTTTCTTCTTCTAAAAAGATTTACCATTTCCTTAGTTTATTTTCAGATTTTAGGAATTGAAGAGTTCCATTGTCATTATTGGTGGCATGTACCAACCTAATTTGGTACTTTGGTTTTAGAGGTTTTATGGAAAAAGTATGGTTGGTTATTTTTTTTGAATTCTTAGAACCTTCCTACTGGTTTATATATTATTCTTATTGTTTGGATTTCCTCTCGCTATTCTCTTATTGTGCTTGGGAGGTTAGTCTAAGGACGGTCTCTAGCCCATGGTAGGCTTGAGATACCTGTCACGACTTGGCCCCTATTCGAGTTGTAACAGAAGGCAACTAAGATCCTTGGCTATCTAGATTAGTTATAGCTGGGATCCACCCCTAATAGGTATTACCCTACCTCATCCCCTTCCTTTACCCCTAGCCTATCCTCTGCCTCTAATTATGGGTTCCACAGCTGGAGACACTGGTGCGGGAACCTATACTCTAGCTTTGTTTTCCCTCATATTCACCATCTTTGGAAATAAAAAAAATAAAGAGGTCAAATACAATTTTGGATCACTAGATACTATTTGGAATCAAGTTATAACACTAAAGAAAAAAGTTAGTGAATTGTTTTGAAGTTCTGTATCCTCTCAAAGAAAAGTACAAACATCTTTGTATGGTCCTAGAAGACTATTGACTCATTCTAGTATGATGAGATCAACAAACTTTGGGATTTAATACTAAATTTGTCACGACCCCAATTCATCATGAGTGGCACCTATACTAAACCTCCAATGCGAGAAACATCTAACCTAGATAACCAACAACAAACACTTATTCAGTTTTTAAATAATAACAAAGCAATTATATTAATAAAACCAATATCTCAAATAGTTTAAATAAATTACAGAAAAGAAATCATCAATTTTAGTACATTTCCGAAAAGTAAGTGGCATCATAACAAAATATCTAACTCTACATAGCTATGCCAGGAAAACTAACAATAAAACTAAAAATTGACTACGTCCAAAAACAAAAATGGCATCATGACAAAACATCTAACTCTACATATCTATGCCAAGAAAACTAACAATAAAACTAAAAATTGACTACGTCCAAAAACAAATGGACAAGATCAAAAAAATGATAGATCATGGTGCTTTCTTGATGACAGGTCACCTTTAGATCTAAAGTCGTACCTATGATCTACAGAATTCAGCAGGTAGTGATGGTGATTCTGAGAATGATAATAGAAAGGTAGGGTCAATTAATGATAATGTGCAATATTATAATGCAATTACTTCTTTACCCTTAGTAGAGAAGAAGGAGGACCCCAGGGCATTCATTATTTTGTATTTTATTTGGCCCTTCAATGTTAGACAAGCTTTGTATGATCTGGGAGACGGCATCAATTTAATGACGCTAGTTGTATACAATCTATTAGGGTTGAGGGCACTCAAACCTACATCCATGAAGTTGTTGATGATTGACTTATCTGCAAAGAAATCGGTGTGTGTTTTGTGTGATATAGTATTAAGGTTGGCATCCTTTATGTTCCCAACTGATTTTGTGATTCTCGACTGTGAGATGGACTTTTAAGCCCCTATTATATTGGGTAGAACCTGCCTAGCCACAGGTAGTTCACTAATTGATATAAAGTTAGAGAAGATGATGTTCATACTAAATAATGAGCAAGTGATTTTTTATGTGTATCAGTCAGTGTAATAATTAGATGATATGAGGGTAGTATCAGAGATAGACAATATTGATGATGATATTGATCCTGAGGCTGTGGCCATTGAGGAGAGAGTTGGGGTCGAGTCATTAGCAATGGTAATCATAAATTTTAAGAGCAATGAAATCAATGAATACGAGGATATGGTTAATGCATTGCATGGTAGATGTTCTAACAATTACGCCCCGAAAAAGTTGGACCTTGATTTGACGAATAGAACCATGCCTCCTGCGAAACCATCAATTCAGGAGCCATCAGTTTTGGAGTTGAAGTCCCTCCCACCTCATTTGCAGTATTCATTCTTGGGGGGCTAAAAATACCTTATTGGTGATTATTTTTGTAGAGTTGGTAGAGTTAAAGGTTGAAGCATTGATATCAGTATTTCCAAGGTTCAAAAGAACCATTAGATGGACCATAATAGACATCATGGGGATTCCACTAGGTATTTGTACTCAAAAGAACAACTTAAGCCGGAGTGATTCCCATCATTGAGAATCAACATATATTGAATCCTCCTATACAGGAGGTTATGAAGAAAGAAATTATCAAGTGTTTAGATGCTGGAGTGGTTTACTCCATTATAGATAGAAAGTGGGTTAGCCTGATTCAATGTGTGCCGAAGAAGGGTAGAATCACCATAATTCCCAATGAGACAAATGAACTTCTACCGATGATACCAGTGACTGGTTGGAGAGTTTGCATGGATTATAGGAAGATGAATACTTGGACATAAAAGGACCATCTTCTCATGCCTTTCATGGATCAGATGCTGGATAGACTAGCAGGCAGGGGTTGGTATTGTTTCTTGACGGGCACTCCGGTTATAATCATATCACTGTTGCTCATGAGGACCAAAAAACTGATACTTACTTGACCTTATGGGACTTTTGCGTTCAACAGAATTCCATTTGGATTATGCAAGGCTCCTGCCACCTTTCAGTGATGAATGATGTATATATTTTCTGACATGGTGGAGGATAGATTGAGGTCTTCATGGATAATTTTTTGGTAGTTGGGGACTTCTTTGATGATTGTTTGAACCATCTAGACAAAGCACTGCAGAGATGTAAAGAGTGCAACTTGGTGCTGAATTGGAAGAAATGCCATTTTATGGTCAAGGAAGGTATGTTCTCGAGCATAAGACCTTAAAATAGGGTATTAAGGTGGATAGAGAAAACATTGAGGTAATTGAAAAGTTACAACGACCAATCTCAGTTAAAGGTATACAAAGATTTTTAGGCCACGCAGGCTTTTATAAAAGGTTTATCAAGGAGTTATTTAAATTGCAAATCCTCAATGCAAACTTTTAGAGAAATAGGTGAAATTTGTATTTAATGATGCATGACTCAAGGCCTTCAAGTTCCTTAAGGAGCGGTTGATCTCAGCTCCTATAATTGTGTACCCTGATTGGTTTACACCATTTAAGGTCATGTATGATTCTAGTGGAGTGGCCTTAGGTGTTGTCTTAGGCTAAAGGAGAAAGAAGATCATTTATCCAATTTATTATGCCAAAAAGGCATCAAACCCCATAGATAAATAATATACAGTCACTGAGCAGGAGTTTCTTATGGTGGTTTTTGCCTGCGAGAAGTTCTGGTCCTAGTTTATAGGGACTAAAGTCATAGTCCACACATATGATGCATCTTTGAGGTACCTAATGTCAAAGAAAGATGCAAAACCGAGATTAATACATTGGGTCCTCTTGCTATAAGAATTTGATTTTAAAGTGAAAGATCGAAAGGGCATAGAGAACCAAGCTGCTTATCACTTGTCTAGGCTTAAAGAAGAGGCAATGCAAAAATTTGGGGAAGAGCTTGACATAGATGATAATTTTCCAGATGAGCGGGTCATGGCAGTATCTCAATGCATAGTTCCCTAGTTTGCTGATTTTGCCAACTATTTGGCAAGTGATCTTGTCCTTGAAGACCTGCCTTTCAACAGCACAAGAGATTTATGCAAGAGGTGAGAAAGTTCTTTTGGGAAAACCATATTTTTTCAGGGTTTATGCGGATGGTGTTATTTAGAGGTGTATCCCTGAGTTAGAGATGATGAGAATTCTTGAAGCTTGCCATTCATCACTAGTTGGAGGTCATCATAGTGGTACTCGCACAACCCACAAAATTTTGCAGTATGGGTTTTATTGTCCTACGATTTATAAGGATGATTATGATTTTGCTCAAGCCTATGACCAATGTCATCTTCAAGGCAATATTTCATGATGCCATAAACTCCCAATGACACCTATCTTAGAGATGAAGTTTTTAATATATGGGGGATTGATTTTATGGGTCTGTTCATGAGATCATATGGCATGAAGTATATTTTTGTAGTGGATGACTATGTTTCAAATGGGTGGAGGCAGTTGCACTTCCAAACAATGAGGGTAGAAGTGTCACCGCATTTAAAAAAAATATATTTTCTCAATTTGCCACTCCACATGAAATTATTAGTGATGGTGGGTCTCACTTTTGCAATTGTCTAGTTAAGGACCTTATTGATTGTTTCAACACCTTATCATCCTTAGACAAGAAAATAAGCTTAGGTCTCCAATAGAGAGATCAAGTTCATATTGGTGAAGACTATGAATACCAACAGGACTGACTTCCATGAAAGTTAGTTAATGATTTTTGGTCCTACTGAACAACTTATAAGACTCCCATAGTTTCCTCTCTGTATCATCTCATATATAGAAAGACATGTCACTTGCCGGTCGAACTCAAGCATAAGGTACTATGGGCGTCAAAAAGACTAAGTTTTGAGTGGAGTGATGCAACAAGGTCAAGATTGAGCAAGGTAAATGAGTTGGTTGAATTCTGGCTTTGTGCTTATGAGAGTTCTATCATATACAATCCAAGAATAACGCTATATCATGATAAGAAAATCGAGAAAAAAGTATTTGTACCCAATGATTTGGTCTTTTTGTATAATTCAAGATTTCACTTGTTCCCGAGCAAGCTGAAGTATAGGTGGTATGGGATATTCACTGTGGTTTGGGTATTCCCACATGGTGCTATAGAACTAAAGTTTGATGCTGAAGCCCTATTCAAGGTAAATTGGCAGCAGGTGAAGCACTATTAGGGAAACATTAAGGAAGTAAAATTATGTGTTGATGTAGACCTTGGCAAAGTCTGAGTAGCCAAGGAAACTAAGTCATGTTGCTACAGTAAATCATATGCTACTTGGGAGGCAACCTAAGGTAACTTCTTCTTTCAGCATGATGCAGATGTCGATTGCGTCCCATGAATTCCCTTGCTTTACATTATTGTCATGACCCAATTCACAAGTCATGATGACACCTACTAAAACCCACCAGTAGGTAAGCCAACACTATAATCCGGAGCTAAGACAATGGGTTATTTTGGTAGAAACGCCCAACGAGGACCACAATATATGAACACAATGAAACACAACAATGTTCCACAATAGATAATCAACTACAAATACCAATCCCACGACCTGGTAATATCATTACAAGAGTAAATAAGTACGACAATAGAAATACAAATCAAAGTCTAACTAGTCTTATACATTCATCTTGAATACAAAAGACTGAATAAATATAGGAGCGAAATGGACAACTCAAAACTCACAGAGTTCACCCTTTCTCCAAATGATCAACACTGCATAATCTCAACTTAGCGGCGACAAATAATACTCGGGTTTGCACAAAAAAGGTACAAAAGTGTAGTATGAGTACCAAACCAATGGGTAATTAGCAGGCATCATCGCCGACTGAGCTAAATTATGATGTAAAAATGATATAAAGAAAGATAATATCTCTAATTCAAGGTAAAAAATTGAACCTGAATCGGCTTCATAATCGCCGTACAAAATAACTAATCAACTAGAACAATAAAATGACATCTCATATCAATACATACTAAAACCATCATATAAAATGAGTAATCGATCCGGAAGCGTAAAGCGACATGTATAAAATTACAACCGCATAAATACCAAGTTCAATGCGCATATATCTATTTGAGCATAAAGTAGAAGAACTCACCACAGCGTCCCATACCTCCAGGGAGTACACCCAAAAGCACATAAACTAAAGAACTCATCATGGCATCCCATACCATCGGAGAGTACATGAAAGGATCAAATCATCAAAGTGTATTAACATATAACCAACTTCTCAATTTCCATGGTTTCCACAATTCCCATCAAAGGTCATTTACCAAGATTCATAATCATCATCAATAACCGCAATTGAAATAACATATACCAAGGTAATCATAACCATAGTCATATGGCCATTTAGATATCTATGATATCAATACACTCTATCTAGTCATTATTTACTAACCAACACTTATTATTATTAGGCTACTAATTCATTAGTCCTTATAGGATCTCCATTTATGGTCTAACAGATTCTTTACATAACTCTCAACCATGAGTTAGAACTAACTATTATTACTAAATAGCCAATTTCCACACCTAGTCAAGAGGCACTACTAATACATAGATGCCATTAGACCAAATCTTATTTCTACCTATCATAGGCGCACTCGTCATCATATAGGAAAAGGTTACATATCATCTATTGGACATATCTATCTATCAACCAACGCCTCTTACTATCTAGAATTATAATCCACAAATCCTCTTTTATTAACCTGTCGACATTTTACTTTAGTCATTAATACCATTAATCTTCAACAATGCTCACCTATTATCACCATTGACCACATAACAATCACAATTGCTAGTTATCATATTTCAACTAATATGATCCATTATCTAGTATTCTAGACGTCTAGTCATCAAGTGAAATAGTCACTTAGAAGACAACTTATTACCACACAATTCATTTACTAGGCAATATTCCTTAGTTAATCCCTTTATTCAAACCAAACATACACACTAGGTAAATTCTTATTTCTATATAGGACTCCACTTTCCAATTATCCTTAACTCTTTAGTCAACATACTCTATTTCTACTCACAATTTAACACTTGTGAGAACTACACCACTAAACAATTGATTAAGATTGAAGAATGTTAATTGACATCCCATGATTAGCATCTTATCTTAAAGGAATAGACAGATGTAATCAAATAAAGGCATAATCACACAAAAACATGTATACACATGTTCACCATACATAACATCAATATATCCTCCGGATGTACCGAGAATCATTATATCATTAATATATCCTCCGAATGTATCGGGCATTATAATATTATCACTATATCCTACGGACTTACCGGACATCATCATACCATCAATATATCCTCCAGATTTACCGGGCATCATCATATCATCAACATATCTTCCGAACTAACTGGGCTTCATCGTATCATCATAATATCCTATGGACTTGTTGGACATCATAATTTATCAACATTCACCATAGAATTAATATTCATCATATCATCAATATATATATACATGTGTGTGTATCCAAATCATTGAAAAGTACAAGACCCACAAATAATATAGTGTAAAAGAAGCAATGAAGGACATATCATAGTATCTGACCATTTATTATCAATACATTATAATAGTAAGTGCATGAATATGCATATCCCTATGGTGTGAACACTCAATGCATTGTCGGGTCTGTACACTAGTTCTATACGACAATTCCTCCAATATTACTTTTAAATCATCCAAAGCATCTAAGGCCAATCTCACAACTATGCATATCTAGGTCAATTTACTCTTAAGATGAGTGAGCAAGGTCACTCCCATCTAACTAGAGCATTCTTATTCTATTCATGAGGATAACAAGTTCAACTAACCAAGGTTCTAGACTATGAGTCAACTATCACACTTTATGTGTTCAAAATACTATGTGACTCAACTAATCCCAAACATTATCTTCTACCATTTCAATATCTAAGACCCTGCCCAATCTTATCAAAATATCACAATTATAGTACAATAAAGCTCAATCTAACACAAGTAAGCCTAACCTACCTCGAATCAAAATATAGCTCACAAACCAACAATATTCGCTTTTTGTTTCATCGAAGCTTCTTCGATGAGCCAAGCTATCAAAAACATAATCAATGAATTATTATGAGAATATCAACACCCATATTTCACCATTTGTCTTTGGGTCCAAAACAATACCAAAAACCCCCAAGTGAGGCCTACATATGAAAAATGAGAATCTGAGACCAACACATTGTTCAAATACCATTTGGGAGTTATAACCCTCAACAAATTGGTGCAAATCAATCATATTTGGGGCTAAAATCAAGCCTATAACTATTTATGGTTTTGAGTCAAAATATTAATAATTCAACACTAAAATTAAAGGATTCATACCTTAGATTCAATGTTAACCACGATTACGCAAGTTATTCAAGTTCCTAATCAACACCCAAGATTCACTTTAAGGTCTACAGTCTCTAGTAGAGTTTTGGGACTCAAGATAATGGAGAAAATGGCCAATTCTTGTCCAAAATGAGTATTTAAACAATCCCTTCCCAGACCCTTAGCTAGGGCGATTGTGCACCCACGCGTGCTGCGATTGTGTCGCACCAAGCACTTTGCAATAGTGGTACCTTACTATACTAGATGATAGTTGAAACTTAGAATTTGATTTTCCAAGTTTACGCCAAGGCCTCGGGATGCATTTGGAGTTCAAAATGGGTAAATGAGATATGTAACCATACTGATTTAGATATTTCACACACATTGGCGAAGTCTTATTTTCCATCCGAGGTTGTTTCAACCAAATGTGGGCCCTACACCTAAATTTCAAATTTTATCAACTTTTCAACCAAATGTGGGCCCTCCAGTAACTGGACTATTGGTTCCAGCAAGTCATAAATGACTTGGGGCAGCTATGGAAAATCTCTAACAGAAAAGATAAGCAAAATCACAAGAAATGACCTAAAGGGTCATTACAACAGCCATACTAAAGAACTTTCATCCCCAAAAGTTAAAGATGAAGAAAATACCTGAAGTCTAGAACAAATAAGGATATTGGACCCATATCTCACTCTTGATCTCCCAATTGGCCTCCTCCACTAGGTGGTGCTTCCAATGAACCTTCACTACATGAATCTCTCTAGTATGCAACTGTCTCACATCACTATCCAAACACGGGCTCCTCCACATACGTCAACTGCTTTTCTAACAGGACTGAATCCCACCAAAGCACATGAGACGGATTAGGAATATACTTTTGTAACATAGAGAAATGGAACACAGATAAACAACAACAAAAATATGGAGGTAAGGCTAACTCATAGGCCACCTCGCCAACTACACAAAGAATCTCAAAAGGACCAATACGTCGAGTGCAGATCTTACATTTACTTTTAAAACTCATCACACCCCTCATTGGCAAAACATAAAGAAATACACAGTCACTAACTTTGAATCTCAAGGCAAGGAGCCTACGGTCGGCATAAGCCTTCTTCCTACTCTAGGCTACTCTAAGCCTATCTTGAATCACACCGACTCTATCCAATGATTCATGAAGGAAATCTATACCACAAGGTCTCACCTCAGAAGTCTCAAACTATCCGATCAGAGAATGACATCTCCTTCCATACAAAGACTCATAAGGCGCCATCTCAATACTCGAATGATAGTTATTATTGTAAGCAAACTCTGTCAATGCTAAGTACTGATCCCACTGTTCTCTAAAATCCATAACACAAGATCAGAGCATATCCTCGAGCACCTGAATAGTCTGCTCAAACTGACCATATGTCTGCAAATGAAAGGCTGTACTCAAATTCACTCGAGTACCCAAGTCCTCCTAGAATGCTTTCCAAAATCACAAAGTAAATACAGAACCAGAGTCAGATATGATAAAAATGGGCACCTTATGCAAATGAACTATCTCCTAAACATAAATCTAGGCTAATCTCTTAGCACTGAAGGTCATCTAAATAGGAATAAAATGTGCCGACTTGGTCAAATGATCAATAATAACCTAAATACCATCATGACCATGGGTAGTACGAGGAAAAACACTAATGATGTCTATAGTAATCCTTTCTCATTTCCACTCTGGAATGGGTAATGTCTGAGTCAATCCACCTAGTTGCTAATGCTCGACCTTAACCTGCTGACAATATAGGCTATGAGCCATAAAGTCTGCCACATCTCTCTTCATACCATCCCACCTGTAATGCTGTCTTAAATCTCTATACATCTTTAGCTATATTGGGGTGAGTAGAATATCTAGAGTGGTGAGCCTCATGAATAATAAATTGAATCAAATCATCAAGCCGAGGAATACAAATATGACCCTATAATCTCAAGATACCCTTGAAATCAATGGTGTGCCTCCCAGATGCACTACTCACCACCTGGTCATTGATAAAACACAACTTTCTATCCTTATACTGAAGATCACGAATCTTCTCAAATAGGGAGGACCTCGCTTCCACACAAGCCAAAATCCTCGCAAGATCCAAAATATCAAGGCAAACCATCAAATTGGTTAAGGACTAAATGTTGCATTCCAAGGTCCTCTGAGAAATTGATATGCTTACAAAGCTACCCATACTCACTGCCTTGTGGCTTAGGGAATCAACTACTACATTTGCCTTACCTGAATAATATAAGAAGGAAATATCATAGTCCTTTAGCAACTCCATCCATCTACGCTGGCAAGTATTAAGCTCTTCCTGGGTCATAAGATGCTGAAGACTGCGATGATCGGTGAAAATCTCATAATGCACACCATATAAATAATGCCTGTAGATCTTAAGCGCAAAAAATACTGCCGCCAACTCCAAATAATGAGTGGGGTAATTGTGCTCATGCACTTTAAGCTGTCTAGAAGCGTAATCTATGACACGGCCCTACTGCATCAAAACACAACCAAGACAACACTAGAAGCATCACAAAACACGGTGAATCCCTCACCCTCAATAGGAAGATCTAACACTGGAGCTGAAGTAAGATAATCCTTGATCTTTCCAAAGCTCAACTCACACTCCCAGACTATAAAAAAGGAACTTTCTTCTGAGTCAATCTAGTCATAGAGGCTAAAATAGTAGCAAATCTCTCAACAAAGCGCCTATAATAACCAGCCAAACCAATGAAAATGCAAACCTCTGTCAGAGACGTAGTCCTAGCCCAATCATAAATTGCCACAATTTTATCCGGGTCCACCATGATACCATCTCTAGAGATCACATGTCCAACAAATGACACTGATGTAAGCCAAAGTTCACACTTAGAGAACTTGGGAAAAAGCAAATGATCTCATTAAGTCTAGAGCACTATCCTAAAATGTTGTGCATACTCCTCACTACTCCTCGAATACATAAGAATGTCATTAATAAATGTAATAACAAAGGATTCTAGGTTGGATCCAAACACACAGTTCATCAAGTCTATGAGCATGGCTAGGGGATTAGTCATCCCAAAATACATCACCAACAACTCATAATGACCATAACGAGTCCTGAAAGCTGTCCTTGGGATATCCTTATCTCGAATCCTTAACTAATGATAACCAAACCTCAAATAAATCTTAGAAAACATGGCCTCACCCTGAAGCTAGTTGAGCAAATCATCGATACGAGGCATGGGATGATGGTTCTTTACTGTCACCCTATTAAGCTACCTATAATTGATACTATATGCATAGAGCCATCTTTCTTCTTCACAAACAAAAGAGGACTCTCTACGGGGACACACTCAGTCTAATAAAACCCTTACTAAAAAAATCCTGAAGCTGAGAATTTAGCTTTTTAAGCTCAGTAGAAGCCATATAATAAGCTGCCATAGAAATAGGTCGGGTGCCAGGATCAAGGCCAATAGCAAACAAAATCTCATTATCAGGGGGGATACCTGGCAGGTCCGTAGGGAACCCATCAGGAAACTCACAAATAATAGAAACAAAGTCAAGCAACTGACTATCTACATGAGTATCATAAATATAAGAATGATAAAACTCACAACCCTTCAATATAAGTCTCTTAGCAGAAACATAAGAAATAATCCCCATCGGCTTGCGGCTAACTGCTCTCTGCCACATAACTGGGGGTACGCCGACATAGCTAAGGTAACGGTCTTGGAAAAATAATCCATGACCACATGATAGTGGGACAACCAGTCCATGTCTAGAATTACATCAAAAACCAGCATATCAAGAATAATAAGATTAGCATAGGTATCAACATCACTAACTGTCATAACACATGATATGAATACTCAATTCACTATTAAAAGATCACCCATGAGAGTAGTTACACGCAATGGCATAGATAATAAATCACTAGTCAAGTCCAACCGTGGTGTATAATAAGCAGATATATAAGAATAAGTGGATTCAGGATCAAATAAAGCAATAGTCGACTTGCGGCACACCAAAATCATACCTGTAACTACAACATCTAAAGTCCTATCCTCGAGTCTAGCATGTATTGCATATAACTGACCACACTCACTGCTTGGCTGGGCACTTGACCAACCTTCTATCCTACTTGCCTGAGTACCACCTCGAGCACCCTGGTAACTACCTCTGTGACCTCACAAACCACCTCTGCTTGAGGGTTAAACTTCTCTAATAGGAGTAGCACCCTGGGCTAAAACAACCATTGCCCTACGACTAGGGTAGTCTCTTAAAAAATGACCAGGAAGCCCACAAGTAAAATAAGAGTCAAGAGAAGAGCTAGAACTCATAGATCCGACAGAACAGGAGTAACCACCACATCTAGTATGGTCTACAGAAGAACCTCTCAAAGACTGATCACTACCCTTACTAGGGCAACCACTAGTACCAAGCTGACATTCACTGAAAAGATGGGCAAAAAGAATGCCTAACATGAGAACTACCATCTCTGAATTAATAACTAATACAAATCCCACTAAATCTTTCTAAATACTTAGGCCTCTTATCACGACCCTCACAATGAATGTCCTCCATCACTCTAGCATGATCTGAAACCTTATCAAAGGTCCTAGTCACAACAACTAGACTCTTAGTAGCCATCCGAATAGGGAGCCTCAGTCCTCTCACAAAGCAACATACTCTCTCATACTCAGTATCTAAAATAGAAGTCACATGTCTGGCTAACTTATAGAAATAGGCCTCATACTTAGTGACTATCATAAAACCCTGCTCTAATCTAATAAACTGATCCCTTAGTCAATGTCTAAGACTGTACAATACATACTTCTCCAAGAATATCTCAGAGAACTGAGTCCATGATGGAGGAGAAGATCAAACTAGCCTAGAACTCATAAAACCTCTCTACTAGTGTTGAGCAGACAAATCCGACTGAAATATAGTGTAATCCACACCACGAGTCTCAACAAGGCCCAAACACAAAGTCTATCCTCATAATCAGTAATAAAATCAAATACATCCTCTTAAGGAGCACCAAAACCCCTAGGCGGATCCAACCTCAAAAACCTACCCACCATTTTTTGCTCCTTAACAGACATAGTAGGTTGGGTCATAATTGGCTAAGCGGCTTCGACTTAACAACTACCAGCATAAGATGAACCATAACTCCAAGAGCTGCAGCTTTACGCTGCACTCCTATCCCAGTAGTCTGGGTACCATCAATAATACCCAACAACTGAATTAAGGCATCTTTAAACAAAGAAGAGGGAATAAAACTTGGTAGAGCCTTGGTTGGTCCCTGGACCACTGCTGGCTATGGTGGAGAAATCTCTATCTCAGGTATAGGAATGGGGTTTAGGGGAGGACCATCCTGATCCTTAGCTAAGGACTCATCACGAGGCTATCCTCAAATAGGAGTATGATCCTTGGGCTCAGTCTCAAGATCCTCATCATGCATAGCTGTAGCATATGTCATGGGCATATGCAAAAAAGGAAATTCAAGAGAATATCCTACAAACTAACTCAGACTCTTAGCATGATGTGAGTGAAAGAACTGAAGGACTCCTAAGAGTATCGCATAGCCTCTCGAAGATAGGAAATAGACGTCAACATTTTGATATGTAGGACTATATTAGACATTTTCTCTTGTACCAACAATATTGGTGAAACCTAGGCTCTGATACTAATTTGGCATGACCTAATTTACAAGTCGTAATGGCACCTACTAAAATCCACTAGTAGGTAAGCCAACACCGTAACTTGGAGCTAAGACAATGGGTTACTTGGTAGAAATTCCCTATGAGGTCCATAATAGATGAACACAATAAAAAATAACAATGTTACACAATAGAAAATCAACTACGAATACCAATCCCATGACCTGGTAATATCAGTACAACAGCATCTAAGTACGACAATAGGAAATACATCTCAAAGTCGAAATAGTCTTATACATTCGTCTTAAATACAAAAGGCTGAATAAAGATAGAAGGGAGACAGATAACTCAAAACTCTAAGCGCTCACCTTGTCTTCGAATGATCATCAATGCACGATCTCAACTCAGCATCGACATCTAGTACTCAGGTCTACACTAAAAATTTACAAAAGTGTAGTATGAGTACCAAAAAATGGGTACTCAGTAGGAATCATCGACCGACTGAGCTAAATTATGATATACAGATGATATAAAGCAAGATAATATCTCTAAGTCAAGGTACAAAATCTAATCAGAATTGTCTTCGTCATCACTATACAAAATAACTAATCCACTAGAACAATAATATGACAGACATCTTATATCAATACATACCAAAACAGTCATATAAAATGAATAATCAATCCGTAAGCGTAAAGCGACATATATACAATTACAACCATATAAATACCAAGTTCAACACGTATACATCCATTAAAGCATAAAGTAAAAGAACTCACCATGACGTCCCATACCACCGGGGAGTACACCTCTAAGAACATAAAGTAAATAACTCATCACGACATCCCATACCACCGGAAAATACATAAAAGGATCAAATCATCAAATTGTATAGACATATAACTAACTTCTTAATTTCCACGGTTTCCACAATTCCCATCAAAGGTCATTTACCAAGATTCATAATCATCATCAATTACCACAATTGAAATAACATATACCTAGGTAATCATAACCATAGTCATATCGCTATTTAGATATATATGATATCAATACACTCTATATAGTCATCATTAACTAACTAAAACTTATTATTTCTTGGATACTAATTCACTAGTCCTTATTGGATCTCCATTTATGGCCTAACTCATTCCTTATATAACCCTCAACCATAAGTAAGCACTAACTATTATTCACTAAATATCAAATGTCCACACTTAGTCAAGATGCACTGCTAATCCATAAACGCCATTAGACCAAAGATTATTTCTCCCAATTATAGGCACACTAGTAATCATACATGAAAAGGTTACATATCATTAATTACACATATCTATCTATCAACCAACGCCTCTTACTATCTAGCATCATAATTCACAATCCTCATTTATCAACCCATCGACATTATAATTTAGTGATCAATATAATTAATCATCATCAATGCTCACCTATTATCACCATTGACCACATAACAATAATAATTTCTAGTTATCATATTTCAACTAGGATAGTCCATTATCTACTATTCTAGATTTCTAGTCATCAAGTAAAATACTCACTAAGAAGAAAACTAGTTGCCACACAATTTGTTTAATAGGAATATTAACTTATTTATCCCTTTATTCAATCCAAACATACTCACAAGGTGAATTCTTATTTCTACAGAAGATTCAACTTGCCAATTAGCCTTAACTCTTTATTCGGAATATTTTATTTCTACTCACCATTTAACACTAGTGAGAACTACACCACTAAACAAGTGATTAACATTGAAAAATTAAAACTAACATCCCATGATTAGCATCATATCTTCAAGGCACACATGGATTCAATCATATAAAGGCATAATCACACAAATGTATATACACATGTTCACTATAAATAACATTAATATCCTCCGGATATGATGGACATCATAATATGATTAATATATCCTCCGGATATATCGAGCATCATAATATCATCAATTTATCCTCCGTACTTACCGGGCATCATCATACCATTAACATATCCTCCGAATATACTGGGCATTATCATATCATACACATATCCTTCTGACATACCAGACATCTTCATATTATCAACCGATTCTCTAGACTTGCCGGGCATCATAATATCATCAACATTCACCATAATATTAATATTCTTTATATTATCAATATATATGTGTGTGTGTATCCAAGTCATTGACAAGTACAAGCCCCACAAACAATAGAGTGTAGGAGAAAAAAAAAAGGACATATCATAGTATCTCACCATTCATTATCAATACATTATAATAGTAAGCACATGAACATGCATATCCCTATGGTGTGAACACTCAATAAATTACCAAGCTTGACATAATTATTAGCATGGTCAATTATAAGTCATGGTTATACTTTCTAGAATCTTCTTCATTAGGCATGATTCACAATACTAGCACAAAAGGAATTCTTTGGCACAAACATAAATTTAGTCACTAGGATTGAGCATAATATGAGTACTAACATAATCCAAGTTTCATATAGTAAACTAGCCAATATGACAAGTTCAATTCACAAAACCTTCCACTACTATCCAAATAATAATAATAAGATAATCAATCAAGTACGAACCTTACTTCCAATGTCAACATTTTGAATAAACAATTCACTGGGTTTATCTATCATATTACCAAAGAATATTCTAGGCATTTAACAAGGATCCAGGTCACTAATAAAGTTACATAGTTCAAGATTAAGGCAAGTCAAATTCCTCTTCTAATACCCCAAATTATCTTCGTGAAGTCTAACTTCTACCCAGAATTAGACTAAGTTATCTAAATCATGTATCAAAGGTTTATCAATCCGCACTAGTTCTATAGGATAATTCTTCCAATATTACCCTTAAATCATCCAAAGCATCTAAGGACAATTTCACTACTAAGCATATCTAGGTAAACTTACTCTTAAGATGAGTGAGCAAAGTCACTCTCGTCTAACTAGAACAATGATAATGCTTAACTCACTTCTATGTTTGAGAGGCGATGCGATCGTTGTTAATAACCCATATCGCGTTGGGGTCAAATCCACAAGGAGCAAAATATAAATGTCAAATCCTATGGGTGTTCTAGTTACTAAAAGGTTACCCGGAATGCTAAAAAATACAACATGTAAATTAAAGTGGGGGAATTGGTTTGAAATTTATTTGTAATAATCTTTGGTTATCAACACACTAATATAACACTTTTGATTTAAATACAAGATTTGAAAGATCTTGGGATTATGTTTATCTAAAGGTAAAATATGTGTAGGTTATTAATAGCTTAACATGGAACTTAGTTGTTCAGTGAGAGATAGGCTAGGTCAAAAGTTTTTGTGTTAGCTTTTCAACAAAACCACAAGGATTTCACCCATTGGCTCTTTTAAGCACCTAACGAGTGTGCAATTAATAGTCACCCAAACCCTTAATCGAGCATCCCTATTTCTAGGAAGATGACCTTGACATGATTTAAACTTCAATCAATCTTATTTCTAAGATTGTAAAAGGTAGTAAGCCATATGCTTAATTTTCCACCATTGCCTTGTCACCCTATAACCCTCTTTTAAGGATGCTATTAGTTCCCATAACTATACCTTTCTCCCTTTTCAAGGATAAAAAAGGGTTTCTAGAGTTTGGATTTTTCACCCATCAAACCCATTTGGAGATTTGGGGTTTTCACCCATATTTCCAACTATTAAGCTCAAGCAATGGTAGAATCCATAATCAACAACTAAAAATCAAGCAAACCCATCAACACCAACGCACAAATACACTTTAGTTCAACATAATCCCAAGACTAAATTACTTAGCTACTCATGAAAGAAGTAAAGAAAGATATACCATAAGGATTATTGAAAGCATTCATTCTTCAAAACATACTAAGAATTTAAAATTCTCTAAAATAAGTTAAAATCTTGCCCGATTAGTTTTTTTTTAAATTTAAAGATGTTTATGAGGTAAGAAATACCCAAAAAAGAAAGGTTTTTTTGCCTATATAAGGTTTGGGATTCATCCATGTGAATTTACAGAACTGCCCTGGGCAACATTCTCGCTTAGCCACAATTGTGTGAGGATGTCCATGATCGCGGTCAATGCGACCGTAGTTTTGCTCCATGATCGCGTTCCTATGACCATCCTAACTGACCACGACCATGGCCTATGGCCCGCGATTGTGGTAATTGAGGTTGGTTACTGCTCTAGGTCTTCAGCTGCACTTCTTTGCTTTCATTTGATCCCTTTTTTAGCTCTAATCCACATCTGTCCATCTCACCAACTATGTACCTGGACAATGTGGATATTAATGCATTAAATCATGATTATATGTCATTTAATTCTACAAAACATAGTAGTGTATATAAATAGTTTGTGCGAATTAGTGGTAAAATCACCACTCATCAACACGCTAACTTAAACCTTTGTTTGTCCTCAAGCAACACCACCTTTTACTATAAGACAATTTCACATGTATGCCTAAATTTATTTCCCAATGATCATGATCACTCCAACTTGATTACGACCACAAAAAGCTCTTCACACATGGTCAAAAAGATTTTCAACGATGCCCCTCAACATAAATTGGAATAATAGAGGACACGTTAGACTTTGAGAAGAAACTATGCAACAACTACCACTCACTCTAGAAATGACTCACTTTTTGACCTCAACCATATAATACCTCTTATTATCTCATTGTGCGAAAGGTCACAAAGTTACCCACCTCAACTTGTTCACATGCCTCCTCACAAGAAAGAAAATTTCACACACCTAGTTACCAATCAGGCAACAAGGAGTTTAATTCCAAACACTCTCTCTCTCTCTTAAGAAAGTCTCAATGCTCACAAGTACCATGCCATAGGTTTGCCCTAATTTTCAATTTCCAGTATAATGAACATACTTGGTTGGGAATCACAAAGGACTTTTTGAGGATATAATGTAGGTTTAAGGTAGGGAAGGATAGAAAATTAGGATAACCAGACTAAACCATTCTTGAAATTCTATATCACACTTATTTCACTTTTACTATTGGACCACTTCTCTATAGAAGCTCTTTTTTTCTCTCTCTTTTTTAGCATAAGATTTCATGCATTTATTTCCTTTGATAGATCTTTTCTTTCTTCCAATTAATTTGCTTTATTTACTTAAGCATGAAGGCACTTTCTTATGAATTCATGTACCAACTATAACTCTTTCAATTTCCACCACCCCAACTTAGGATTTTAGCCTCAATTTGTATTATTAAGTTTAAGGAGTATAGGGTTCAAGAGAGAAGAAATAAAAAGGTCATGACTTGTAATGTGTTTGCCAAAGAAAAGTCTAAAGGCTCAAAGAAGGTGACTAGGGTTAACTCCTATGTATTGGTAGGATATTTAGGCTAAAGTATGCTTCTAATTTTACAAGATGTCCTATGATCATTTTACCAACCAAACACAATCAAAATTTAACCTTGAGAGACTAATGGGGCAATTTTTAGATGGTAAAAATGTATATGAGATATAGACAAATAAGCTCACACATGGCATATGAATCTCGTCAAGGGGGTTATTTTGTACCTCCCACTCAAGAGAAAAATGGAGCACCAACTAATTTTCAAAGTCAATTTTTGAAGTCATAAAAAGAGAAGTTTTTTTATGAGGTTACTCAGTCCATGACCTTGAATTTTGCAAAAACTTTTTGAATGGAGGGGGGTGTTTTCTTTACATCTGCACCATGCATAATTTGCTAATCTTGGAAGCAACCCAAACTATTGTCTCACATTTCCAATGGGTATGAATGTGATCCCAAATCATCAATGCCACAGATACTCTAACTTCCCTTGCATTGACAATAATGCCATGGGTACTCAGACTTCCCTTATAATTCATGGCTAAATACCCACTTACAATGCTTTTCCCTTAAGAATGTCATCACTCAGTCTATCATAGGGAAAAACCTGTCAAATAGAATTAACATAAAGTAACAAACTACGAACACAATAAATAATCCATGCAAATATGGGCACCATCAGAGTTCCCGAATATTACAACCCAAAAATAAATAAGAATCATCCAAAAGAGCAGAGAAATATATACGAATATCAATAATACAAAACCAAATCAAATGAATACGGAGACACCCCTAACCAAAAAGGTAGTATTGTCCCCACTGCATAAATAAGCAAGGATAAAAGAGATAAAAGGGTCTCCCTGAAACTGCATCATAGGCTATTATTACTCTTCGACTCTGCATTATTATCATTCTCCTTAAGGTCAGAGAACTCAGTATATGCCTCATCATTACTCTTCACTTAAGAGGAAAAAAGTCAATCTTAGGATTTTAGGACCTTCCATAGGCCCTTCACCCCTCTCCATATCTTGATGAAGAACTCATCCCCCTTCTTTTCTCTTATGACCATCTTTGTATGAGTGCTCTGGAGGTTACAATGTGACTCTTCCAAAGAAGAGTAGGCTTTCTCAAGCCTAGAAATGGTAGATTCTTTCTTCTTTTGGTCTTTGTACTTCTCATAATTTGCCCACGGCACGTATGAATGATGCATGGCAGAGGGCTATCCTAGTCTCTAGGGAAAAATAGACATAAGCTCTTTGATGGCTGCAATATCAACTCCAATATCCATAAGAGGTCCTGTAGTAGATGGCCTATAAGACTCAGGCTTAATACATGCTAACTTTCCCAAGTTGATCTTTCTCTTCTTGCCTTTGCCCAGTGCGCCCTCTCCTCTAATTCTCAAGGGATAAATGGGAGCAACAGGATGCACCCATGTGTCTCCAGCATACTCTTCAACCCCCGATCTCCTTCAAATCTCAGTAATTAAAGAGAGGATGAAGACATGTGTACCACCTTGATTATTGAAATGATCCATTTCATTGACCATGAGCTGACCAACATCCAAAGGGGTGCCATCTAGAATGCAAACAATGATCCGAGCATGCAAAACTGGTACTGCTGTCATGTGGGTCCAAGGAGAGACTCAAATATAAATAATGTACAACCATATCCAAGCCTCGGAAGTGAAGTCGTTCATGGGATGTTAATTTTAGTCTTTGCCCAAGAGACTTCTGTTCTAAGACACAGCCGTTGAGACAACCGACTCCCTGGTTTACACCCCTTTACTTTGAACTTGCCCATGTCTTCATGTTAGATCCAATTAATATCATTGATTTTCTCCACTCCAATTCTCACCAGTTTTCCCCGAATCTTAATAGTCATATTGAATGGGTTTGAGAAAGACATTTCACTGACGTGGGCATAAAATTCATGGACCCATTATTCATTTACAATGCACAGCTCTGGGGTAAAGCACCGCTACCCTATGGATTCATATTTGTCATAAAATGACAGTAAATTCTCTGCTATATTCTCCAAGAAAATTCCTCTTTCCAAGAGCAACTTTGTCCTCAAAAGATCATTGTAGTAGTAAGTGTGGCTCTCGGGTGCCATGAATTGGATGTGATCATACTTGTCCATGAGGTTGTCCTGAAAGCACTAAGCACACACGATATCTATCAATGACAATTTAACATGCAAACTATGTCACATTGTTCACTAAATCTCATTAGAGTGGGTGTTCGCTGGTGCTTGGCTAAAAATTAGAAGTGCAGAATTTTTGGTATGGAAGGTAACTAACCTCGGTTATTGAGATTGTGAGCCCTGATCGCATTTGTATTGCTGCAATCGCGGT
This sequence comes from Capsicum pubescens, assembly GCA_030864215.1. Classification (NCBI taxonomy): domain Eukaryota; kingdom Viridiplantae; phylum Streptophyta; class Magnoliopsida; order Solanales; family Solanaceae; genus Capsicum; species Capsicum pubescens. Next base: position 190,889,189 of record CM061542.1, on the reverse strand, counting down.
TCATGATCATGGTCACATACCTGAGGCTTGTTTTGTACCAACTTTTCATGTTCAAAACTCTTCCAAATTTTTAGGCCACTAGCATGCTCTGCAACATGGATTCACATGAATACCAAATAAACAATGCTAATAGCTTTTCGAATATTCCCTTTTAAATGCAAAAATCATTAATGAAAATTCATTTGGGCAATGAATCAAACACATAGTGTGAACACCTCATTTGTCTATATTTTTCATATATTTTTGGGTAATCAAGATTTCCCCACTTTTGTGCACACCTTACTCAAGCAGCCAACACCACATAAATACCAAGCATGACAACATGGAAGCATAACAATCAAAACTTTAGGCCCTATCTTAATCATGCATTAAAAAAATAAAAGCATGTATTAATGACACCTATTAGATTTGTGATCCATGAAGGATGAAAGGGTGTTGTTGGAGAGCTCATAAACTTGGCCAGAATTTGGTCCAATCAGAGAGTAAAACTTGAAATGGAGTGTGAGGGAAATAGGGGAAATCAGTGATTAAAATGGATGAAGTGAATGTGACCACGGTTAGGTCACCACAATCGCGAACATATGGATGACCACGATCGCACCTAGGGACCTCCATCATGGTAACTGAGATTATTTTTTCTCCCATGTTTTCCCCTGTTCAGTTTTTTTCTTAATTTTTATAGATTTTTCCCCTGTTTAATTTTCAATGTAAATTACACACTTCCCCCTTTTTAAGCTCATCCAATGAACTCCATAGTTCCCTAAATTCATGAGTTATTCATATAAAAGAACTACCATCTATGCTACAAAAACATAACAAAAAGGATATGATCCACTTTCATGTTATTTGTGGGTTTCCTCCCACCTAGCGCCTTAATTATCATCATGGAAAGATTTCCTCCTTATTTTATTCTCAAGGTAGGTCCTTAAGCACCTCCTCATTCACCTTCTCACTCTTAACATCCACCATGGACACAACTTGAAATTTCATAGTTTGTTTCTTTGTCTGGCAAATTTTTAAAGAGACCTCATCCTCTTGCACCTAAACTTTATTCCCCCTTCTCTAAATCGACAATGACTCTTCCGGTGGCCAAGAAAGGACAACAAAGGATGATAGTACCTCTTCGTCTATTTCAAATTCTAATACCACAAAGTCTTCCAGAAGTATAAGCTTGTCCACTTTAACAAGGACATCAAACAAAATTCCTAGCGGCCTTTTGATGGACCAGTCTGCCATTAAGAGTCGCATAAAGGTCGGTGTAGGGGAATCCAATCCAAGCTTCTTGTAGATGACAAAAAGCATTAAGTTAATGCTCACTCCAAGGTCACATAAAGCTTTTGAAAACTCATGCATCCCGATTGTGCCAGGAATATTCATCTTTCTTTTCCGCAACCTTGCTATCCATGATAGCACTACACCCATGAGTGACCTCAATTGTGTATCCTTTGACAAGCTTCTTTTTGGACATCAACTTTTTCATTAACTTAGCGTATCGTAGGATCTCTTAGATTGCCTGGAGAAATGTGATGTTTATCAATAGATTTCTAAGTTTTTCCATGAACTTCCTTAATTTGTCACCCTCCTCTTTTTTAGGGAATGGGGTAGGAACTTGGATTGTGGGCCTTTCTTCACTTTGTGGCTTTTTAACCTCAACCACTTCTTCGTCATTTTCCTCGTCTCCTTCTCATCATTTTCTTCTCAACTTTGAGGTAACACCTCCTTTGCTTTAGCCTTGGGCATCTTCTCACTCAAGTCTCCTATAAAGAGCTCATTAAGTGTCTTTCCACTCCTTGTTACAATTGCTAAGACTTGAGCGTCATTCTTTGGATTAGCAATCGTGTCACTAGGGAGTCCACCTTTAGTCCTAGCATTTAATTGCATGGATATTTTCCCAATTTGGGTCTCCAATTGCTTGATAGATGCAGAGTGAGACACCATTGCTTAAGAGAGTTGAGAGAAGTCACCTTTCAACTCACGGACCATTTTTTCTATACCTTTCACTCTATTTAAGATTCTTTCTAACACATCCTCGATCTTGAATTTTTTGGGGCCGATGGCACTTGAATCCTTAGTCTTAGCTCAATCATGAGGGGGAACATACCGATTGTATCACACTCCCTACCTCTCCAATATTTACCCACTCGTGATCCATCCAACCTTGGTTCCCATCTTGCCTTTGATTGGCGGGGCAGGAACCCCCCGAGTTGTTAGCCAAATATCGAATTTCCTCATCTAACTTCTTTGATACTTCATCATATTCGTAAGATTTTTATGCTACGACATTTACCGATTTTGTGGGTGCACCCATAACATGATTTGTCAAGAGTTCAAGTTGGCTCATCATTTTTGCCATGTTCTCCTCATTTTCTTCATTTCACTTTCTTTGTTCATTATCACCACAAAAGTAGTATAAGGGATATTAGGAGCTTTGATATCTCGGGTATGCCTGTAACGATCCAATTTTCTGGAACCAAAACATCACACGGTGCTCATGATCCCGAAGGACCACAAGATAACCCTCTACTGATATCTATACCTGAGAACTGCATAATATAGATAATAAATGCGTAAATTGGCCATAAGGTTCAAAACATCTAAAAATACTCAAAACTGAAAACTGAATACTAATACATCTATTTGAAAAACCTCTAAATTGTTTGAACAGTGGAGTTGATGGGACATGTCCCCAACTAACTCTGTTTACTAAAAATAAATAAATCTGATGTGATAATAAAATAAGGATCATCCTCGACTAAAGAGGACTCACTTCTACGTCTACTGCTACTGACTGGGACTGAGCTGTAAAGGTTACTCTGGATCTTGTTCCTCTGAACCTATGGTGTCAAATAAAACACCATAGTGCAAATGGATCAGTATGGGAATTAATGAGTATGAAGATGAGGTAAGGATAAATGTAAGGGCTTATGCAAGTACACTTACTTAACTGAATAATCATGAGAGTACTGAATAAGAACACATGCATGAATGCACAAATCATAACTGAAATCATCATGACTCAAACTACCGAAACTCGGATACCACTTTACTGACATCTAAACTCACTACTAATACTGAGATACTGAATAATTGAATCTCTTGATATAGAAAACTGAGTACTAAAATCGAGATCAGTCCCATTTAGTAAGTGATCTCAGAAACTGATAATACTGAAGCTGATTAACTGAATCTACTCATATCAATGACTGAAAGTTGATCTTACTACTCTCGACTGACTGAATCTGAGATCAAACCTCTATAACGATGATCCTTAAATCTACTATCAATGCTAAGAAAAGATTATGTCTGAGATCAAACCTATCTAGTGGAAGATCTCTGAATCTGATAATGAGATTACTCAACTAAATCTGAGACTGAGATCAAGCCTACCTAGCGGGTGATCTCTGGATCTGATAATACTGATATTGAATATCTTTATGTGAGACCATACCAATCTAGTGGGTGGTCCATGAATTAATGGAATTATCTGAGTTCCTTACTAAGATAGGTGACTATATCTGACAGTCCTAATTTCTGAGTTCTACTCTAAAGACTGATACTGAAACTATAACAGTGGGAGTTCTCACTTAACCAACATGCACCGAATCTAAAATAGTGGGATACAACCTATAACCCCAGCTGGAAGGGTGTCAATACCGTGCCATGGGTAAAGACCTCTACTCTGGTCAAGCCTCTCTAACTGGTGACCCTTACAGGAAGTCAAGCCTAAGGCAGTATAATAGTCAAGCCTTATTCTAATGGGTGACTCCTACTCCCTCGTTGGCTACATAGTTCTGGAGTTTAGGGATTGATCCTAATAACTCTGCCTCTCAAACAGGGAGCCTCCATCCCTGCACTCGCTCGGTGCTAGCTCCTACTCCCAACAGAAAGACTCTAAACTAATTCTTAACTAAACTTAAACTGAGCTGAATTTGTTACTGATCATATTTCTTGAATGACCTGACTGAGTTACGCTAAATTCACTTAGTTCTGTATCTGATGGAATACTACTGAATCTCGTTATCTGATTGTATGATACTGAGTTCCGAACTGAACACTTGAATACTACTAGATCTGAGCTGAGTACTGAACTAAGGCTAGAATACTAGCGATACTGAGATAACTGATATTTCTAAGATTTCTTAAGTTCTATATCTGTCTAAGAGTATAGAATTCTATAACTCACTGAGTTTCGTGGCTTAACTAAGATTATCGAGAAAACTGACACGGGTTCTAGACTTCAGCTAATTTGTCGGGTATAAATACCCCCAAGACTCAATAACATAAAAGTAAAACATAACCATTCTTGAATAATCAAGACCATGGACATTCATTCACTATCACAATCACTAAAGCATCTCTTCAAGTATTTAAAAATCATAAACATGTGATATTATAGGGAAACATGCTATTGGCTCATACTCTATTCAACAAGGTCTTACATCAAAAACTCAGCATGTATAAGTCTTATCATGTATCGAAGAGCACATAATTGGGGAATTTCATGCTATCATATCACAATTCATTCACTAAGGCTTTTTAACAAACACTTGGCATGCATGGGTTTGCACACAATTGGGGATTTCTAGTCCACATGCTATAATGGCTCTAATTCTTCCACACAAGCATTTTATCAAACATATGGGGAGCATGCGTTGCTTATTCAACAATTTCTACACTTAATTAACGTAAACACATCACTTAACAAGCAACTTGAAAAGGGTTTATCATAAACATCACATGAATATCGTGTACTAGGGTCAAAGCTTGAAACCTCACAAACAAAACATGAATTAAAACTCGATAATAGCATGAACATCAATTTCAACTAACATGAATCATGAAAATTCTTAAACATAAGATCTTTGAAATTTCAAAAAAGTTTTTTGAGATTCTATGATGAAAGGGACCCAAGAATCAACTTCTGCATACCTTAAGGAAACTCTTTCTTGAAGGCTCTTGGAGAGATTTTTTATTTCTTGATTTCTTTTGATCTTTCTTGAAGAAGAAAAAAGGGTATTGATTTGTAAGAAACCCTAACTTTTGATGTTGAAGAGGATTAATGAAGTTGTGCCTTGATCGAGTATAAATAGGGGCTAAAAAGAGTGGAAAAAGACCAAAAAGTCCTTTTAGAAACCGACTTAAAATTGCCGATCGGGGACTGCGACGGTCGAAGTGACAGTCCGTTGCTTAGTCTAACGGTACATCGGATCGTCCGTCGCACGTCGGTCAAAAAAAGAGTACACTACCTCAATGTGATGGTCTCAGCAATGGTCCGTTGCAAACTCGACAGTCCTTCGGATGGTCCGTCGCACGTTGACCAGGATGAGGCCACACTACCTCAGTGGTGATGGTCCCATTGATGGTCCGTCACAGTCTTAACGGTCCGTCGTCCTAGCTGTCGCACTTGGGACAGTCATTGCCTTGGTTCCGATGGTCTGGGAGATGGTCTGTTGCAAACTTGATGGTCCATCAACCCAGCCATCGCACCTGGGTGGTTCTAACTGCTTTCAGTAAAACAACCATAACTTCCTCGTTCGATGCCGGATTTTGACAAAATTGGTATCGATGGAAAGCTTATTCAATGATCTACATGGGAAGACACTTATCAACCTTTTAGGTATGGATTAACTCTTTAATGAATACTCTTTAAGGCTCAGGCTATGAGAGAATTGTTTGGGGTATTACAATGCCAACCTCGGTTTTGCTTTGACACTTCTCTTATTAATAGAAAAGCCGCATGGTGGTGCATATTCATTATAGAGCCTCACACCGCATTATCAACCACCATTTTATTTAATGGATATAGGTACCAATAGAAGATATCTAGAAGCATCTTCTCTGGGACCTCATTATTTGGGCATTGAGTTAATTTTCAACTAAACCTTTCCCAAGCTTCAAACAGCGGCTCTCCATTTATTTACCAAAAATTCACAATCTCATCCCCCTTTTGATGCATTTTAGATGGTGGGAAGTATCTATTAATAAACATAGTGGTATGATCTTCCCAAGATGTAATTGAGCTGGGTGGAAGTGAGTGGAGCCATAAAACTACCTCGCTCATTAGTGAGAATGGGAAGAGGCAAAGCCGGATGGATTCTTGAGTAATGTGTTCTACATTGAATGGTTCACACACTTATATGAAATTCTTCAAATGTACATTTGGTTTCCTCATAAGCTTGAACTCGGAACAACCCGTTAATTTGCAACATGTGTAGAATGATACTAGTCACATAAAAGACTATGTTCCCATGGGTTGGTGGGATCCGAATTGTACTAGTTTGGCCTGCTTTATTTAATTGGACTTCATCGTCAAAGAAACCCATGTTACTCTTATTTTAACTCATTGTTCCTTCAACACACCAATCACCTACAAAGATCCAAAAACAACAAATAAAGTATATTACACAACCTTGGGTTTTCCCAAGTAAGAATCACACCGCACAAGTGAAATCTATATTCCACTCCCCAGCAATGGTGCCAATTTTATAACTCTCAACTCACTCCCATATTTTATGGGTGAGGTGATCATTGTCAATAACCCAAATCGTATTAGGGTCGAATCCCTAAGGAGCGAAATATGAATTTCAAATCCTATGGGTGTTCTAATAAATAAGAGGTTACCCAAAATGCTAACAAACACAACATGTAAATTAAAGTGGGGGAATTGGTTTGAAATTTGTTTGTAACAATCTTCAGTTAACAACACACTAATATAGAAATTTTGATTTAAATACAAGATTTGAGAAGATCTAGGGATTATGTCTATCTAAAGGTAAAACATGTGTAGGTTGTTGATAGTTTAACATAGAACTTATTTGTTAAGTGAGAGATGGCTAGTTCGAAAGTCTTTGTGGTTATCCTTTCAACAAAACCACAAGGATTTCACCCATTTTCTCTTTCGAGCACCTAACGAGTGTGAAATTAATAGTCACCCAAAACCTCAATCGGGCATCCCTATTTCTATGAAGATGCCCTTGATATGATTTACACTCCAACCACACTTATTTCTAAGATTGCAAAAGGTAGTAAACCATAGGCTTGATTGTCTACCATTTCCTTCTCACCCTATATCCCTCTTTCAATAATGCTATGGGTTCCCATAACTTCACCTTCGTCCCTCTTTCAAGGATGACGAAGGCTTTCTAGAGTTTAGAGTTTTCACCCATCAAACCCATTTGGATATTTGGGGTTTTCACCCACAAATTCCAACTATTAAGCTCAAGAAATGGTGGAATACATAATCAACAACTAAAAATCATGCAAACCCATCAACACCCATACACAAATACACTTTAGTTCAACATAATCCCAAGACTAAATTACTTAGCTACTCATGAAGAAAGTAAATAAAGCTATACCATAGGGATTATTGAAAGCATTCATTCTTCACAACACACTAAGAATTTAATTCTCCAAAATTAGTTACAATCTTTCCCAATTAGGGTTCTTGTTTTAAATTTAAAGATATCTATGAGGTAAAAAATACCCAAAGAAGAAAGGGTTTTTGGCTATAAAAGGTTTGGGATTCGTCCATGTGAATTTACAAAACTACCCTGGGCAACATTCTCTCTTAGCCACGATTGCATGAGGATGTACGCGATAATGGCTAATACGATCGTGGTTGTGCTTCGCGATCGTGTTCCTATGACAATCTTGACTGACCACGACTGTGGCTTGTGGCCCTTAATCGTAGTAACTGAGGTTGGTGACTGCTCTATATCTTCAGCTACACTTTTTTGCTTCCATTTGATCCCTTTTTAGCTCCAATTCACATCTTTCCATATCACCAACTATATACCTGCATAATATGGATATTAGTGCATTAAATCATGATTATATCTTATTTAATTCTACAAAACATAGTATTGCATATAAATAGCTAGTGAAAATGAGTGGTAAAAAACACCACTCCTCAAGTAATTAGAGCATTCTCATGCTACTCATGAGATAACAAGTTTGGCTAACCAAGGTTTTAGACTATGAGTCAAATATCACACTTTATGTGTTCAAAAGACTAAGTGATTCAACTCATCATAAAAATTACCTTCTACTATTTTAAAATCTAAGATCTTGCACAATCTTATCAAGATATCATAATTATACTACAATAAAGCTCAATCAAACACAAGTAAGACTAACCTACCTCGAATCTAAATATAGCTCACAAACAAACAATCTTTGCTTTCCCTTTCCTCGAAGATTCTTTAAAAATCCAAGATATAAAAAACATAATCTATGCATCATTATGAGAATATGTACACCCCTATTGCACCATGGTGCTTCTGGTTTAAAACGACACCAAAACCCCCCAAGTGGGTCACACATATGGAAATCGAGTTTTCGAGACCAACCTATTTTTCAAATACCATTAGGGAGTTATAAACCTTAAGAAATTGGTGCAAATAAATCAAATTTAGGTATAAAATCAAGCCTCAAACCATTTGGGGTTTTGGGTCAAATAATCAGGAATTCAATGCTAAAATTAAAGGATTCATACCTTAGTTTTGATGTTAACCAAGATTACACAAATTATTCAAGATCCCAATCAACACCCAAGACTCACTTAAGGTCTACACTCTTTATTAGGGTTTTGGGACTCCAGACAATGAGGAAAATGGCAAATTCTTGGCCAAAAAGAGTATTTTAAACAATCACTTCCTAGGACCTTATCTAGGGAGATCACACACCCATCCATTCCATGATCATGGTCATCGTTATTACACTATGGACTTCATAATCACTGCACCTTTCTACACTAGACGACGGCTGAAACTTGGAATTTGAATCCAAGTTTTGGCTAAGGCCTCAGGATGCATCTGGAGTCCATTATGGGAAAATGAGATATGGAACCAAATTGATTTTGATGTTATGGATGCATTGTTGAAGTCATATTTTTCATCTGAGGTCGTTTCAACCAAATGTGGTCCCTACATATAAATTCCAAATTTATCAACTTTCCGACCAATTGATCAAAATATATTCGGATGTAGCGGGACATGAACCAAAGGTCTACCCACCGTAAAATCAATATTCTAGAGCTACTGTCATAGTCAAAATTTGCATTCAATATTGTTTTACTAAAGTTTTTGCTTGATGGACATTTGGAACCAACAATGACTTCTAAATAAGAAAATGGTTCTAAAAAACAAACAAACTGCTCGGCAACTGAACTATCAGTTCCAAAAAGTCATAAATGACTTGGGTAAGCAATGAAAAAGGTCTAACGGTGTATATAAAAGAAATCACGAGGAATAACTTGAAGGGTCACTATACTTATTTTCATGCACTAGGGACGCAGTCTTTTAGTTAGGGGTGGGGTATATCATAGTTGTTGTGGGTTTTTGTTTTCATGCTTTTTTTCTGGTCGATCGTGGTATGGTTGTAGAACTGACATATCTAGGTTAATTTTGTGTCGTATTTTGTTTTGTTTCGTATTGTGTTGTGTTTTTATGTAACTAGAAAATTTTTGCATATCTAGGGCAGTGGACATGCTTTTTTTTATTTTTGTGAAAAATGATACCCCTCCAAAAATTTATTTTTAGAACTGTGTGAATGTATATATGTGTGACCATTGTGAATCTTGTTATGGCATTAGGATTAGGGATAATATAATCATATATAACTTGTGCATGAACCGGATAGGTTATAGCTTGTGATGTGAACCTATGTCATGTGTGTGTGAGATACTATTTAGTTCTGTTTGTGTGTTAAATCTAGAACTTTCCCAATTAGTCTTGCCTAGGTTGTAGGATAGTCGGTTAGGAAATAATCATAGGCCATTTTTTATATTAGTCCACTTTTAGACTAAATGACCTTCCATGTCTGAATAAGTATCCCTTGATCTCGACTTTTGAGTCTTATAGGATAATATTTTTGTTACACCTTACGCCTTCCCATTTGTGATACAATGGACAAACTTTGTCCCTGGTCTTTCTTAGACATTATGCACCTCAACTTAGGCAAATAACCTAAGTTGAGGGTGGATGTCATAGGGGTGCGTATAGTAAAATTGATACAAAGAAGGGTAAAATAAGAGAAAATTTATTAGGGTTGGGGTGTGGTAGAAAATGAAAAAAAGGAAAATAAAAAATTATGAAAAAAAGAAAAAGAATTAATAAAAGAAATGATGTGCTATAGAAATATAGTACTTTCGATGCTAAAAATGAGGAAAATATGCAAGTTTCTGAGGTTGTTTTTTAGATATGATGCATTTTCGGTATGTTTTGTAGGAAGCTAGATTTTTGGACGTTATGTTCATGAAAAAGAGGAAAAAGATATTTTTGGATAATTATATGATCAATAATGGGTGTTCATGATACTTTCTAAATTGTTCATGACCAAAACATGTGCAGGAATTGAATAAGAGCTAAAAAAATACTTTTGGTACCTACCAAGGTCAACTGCAGACCACATGTAGTATATGTTGACAACATAAGGGAAAAACATGTGTTTGAAGTCCAAAATCCTGAGAGAAGAGTTGCTAGAATTTTTTGGTCTGAGCACATGCGATCACCACATACACACAACCTCAGGACGCACGTACCACATGCGTGCAAGACCAAGCTGCATGTGGAGACCACATGTATCCATCAACCCTTTTTTCTTCTATTTTGTTTGCACTCTGGTTTTAGGGTTTCCTTATGTACTATAAATACCCTTTATGTGTTTTTTAGTAAAAGTAACACATTCTTGATACTTATAAATATATTTTGATTTCGAGATTTGATTTTGATCTTGGAATTCTCTTGTATTGATTTTAGTTAATTAATTTAGTTACGGTTTTGGGTTCTTACTTGTAATTATCGTAATTTCATATTATGCTTTCAATCATTAATATTATTGATTACTTCACAAGCATGAGCAGCTATAAACCCTTAGCTAGGTTTGTAGAAACCCTGGTGGATTGATGAAGTAGACAAAGTGCTATTGATATTCTTAACTGATACCCATGCATGCATTGTATTATCTTTATTTTAATAGTTATCTTAGCGACTTCTAACATTAGGATCCCTCCAGATTATTGCTACTTACTCTAAAAGAGAAGTAGTGACTTGAACAAAATAATGACAATAGTAATCTGAGTTTTAAATGTTGATCCATGTTACTAGGTATTATCTAAGTAATATGGTTAGCTTTCATCTAATAACTAGAGACTCAAAAGGTAATATTTAACTGGGATTAAGATAAGGATTATTAAAGGGACATCCCGAGACTCAAAAAGTAAAGGGTGAAATCTGTCTACTCATCCAAAAGACTGTTGATGGTACATAACTTATGTATTCTACATGCAAGGTATCGAGTTGGTCCAACAAGATTGATAAGCCTACAAAGTTTAGAAGTCAGGGGAAACATAATCCTAGTATTCACCTATAACTGATTACAATTGAAGTTGATATTTTCCACTTGTTTGATATTTCTCCTCAAAACCCCTATTTAGTTTTCCAGTTTTGCCCGTTAATTACAACAGTTGAGATCCATGATTTCACATATTTCCTTGGGATTCGACCAAATCCTATACTATGTTACTATATTTGACAATGACTACATAAACTTTGGAGTAAAAGTGCAACTTGAGCGTTATTAAATTTTGATGCCATTGATGGGGAATACGATGTTGATTTGTGAATTGAAGTTGTTATAGTTTTTATTTTTTATTTTTGTTCTTAGTTGGGTATATGCTGATGTATGCCTGACACACGGAGTAGAGACAATTCCTTACTCCCATTGAATCCAAATCCAGAAAGGATCCTACAAATACCTTGTAGGATGATGGAACAGGAAAAAAAAGATAATATTCCTAAAGGGGTTCTAGAACACCCTAGGTTTTGGTACCTAGAAATTTCTTGAGTTTTGAACTCACTACCCTAGCAAAGACACACAATATAATTCATATATAATAGGTATGGGTCAGTTAGCTTAACTCGTAAGGTATCTAGTGAATGGTGGTTAGGTTTCTATTATGTTTACAATTTGGTGGTATGGATCGTTAGGGGGTGTGATGGTTTGTTTGGTCGGTCCCTTAATCAAATTAGTAACTTAGTGATTTGACTTGGCTCTGATTATGAGTGGATCACTAAGAGCCGTGAGAATAGGTTATGAGTCATTGTGAGAAATCGTATGTTTTCCAGTGTCAATCCCTTTGGTTTTTGTCTTGGGTACTATTGGACCATATGAGTCATATGGTCTATTATAAGTGGGTGTTAGAGATTCGTATGGTGCACAGTATATGGGTGTCCAACTCACTATCATGGTTACAACTCCATGAAATAAGTCATATGTTGTAGTCACAAGTCATGGGTCGACTCGTAACCACCTTTGGTATTTTTACAGTTTTTAAGTTGGGGGCATTCTGGATATTTCTCCTTTGTAATATCCCTTTGATACCATGACATAAAACACTATTTGGGGCTTCATTAACCTATTATTCTCAATCAAATACTCATAAAATCACTCTCAAACTCTCTATCAAGTAAAGGCTAGAGTTTCATTAAAATAATCAATTAAGGCTTTCAAGGGTGGTTTCTCTTCGTCTTTCTTAGCGTGTAAGGCATGTTACTCCTCCCTCATTGTTATTTTACAAAGAAGATTTGTTTTAATGTTTGAATTTCATGATATTTTTATGTTTAAATAATGGTTGGGGGTTTTGGATGTTCATGGTTGAATAATGTTTCTCATGGTTTAATAATGTCTCTTTATGCCTTTAATATGATTTTGACATTTTGGAATACATGGTTATGCTAAATGGATTTAGGGGTACTTTGGATTTCCCCTAAACTACTTGGTTATGGTCTTGAAATTTATATGCCCTTAACCTGTTTGTTAAAATGGTAATGAGAATGATTTTGTCATATTGTTTGACTACTCTTGATATCCTTGCATTGCATAAATTGTAATGGAACATAAATTGGTTTGGTTAGTTTTAAACTATTTGGAAAGTCCTTGGTATTCGTGATTTTGGTTTAATTGGAAACTTTGTAGTCATTATAGTTAATGGTTTTCATATGGCATAACAGGATAGACTTGCAAGCTTTAGTTTTGTTTTGACAATACCAATGGTTAATGCCAAATTAAAAGACTCCTTGGTAAATGGTTGGTATGTGTAAATGTTTTTAATATGGGCTTTAAGAGGGATGAGTAGCAAAGCCATGGAAGGTAGGGGGTCCCGAGGGGACAGACACCAAAAACTCATATTTACTGATGTGAGGGTGGTCTTGGTAACCGTGTGCATAATTTCACACTTGTTATTTTGGTGAGATGTATTAGTCATCTCAGGGTTTTTTCTCCAGTCGTATGGCTAACATGCACTAGGTCTCTTTTAATAGGGGGAGCTAAACCCATATAGCCCATGGGTAAATTTAGGAAGGTCAAGCTACTCAACCTAAGTTAAAGGATTAAATGCATGCTAAACCAAGTTCCCTATCTCGGAATGATATATATATATATATGTATATATGTGATTTCATTTGTTTATTTGACTTTATTTTGAATAATGGCATTATCTTTATCTCTAAGTACATACTATCATTCACTCCACTAACCATCTATGGGTTCTATATCCCCACGTGATGTAGTAATCGGCCATACTACCATTCCTCCTGCTCAGTGACTTGGATTCGGGGATATCTTTGAGTCAAAATAAAGCAGTGAGCTTCGATACTCTGAAAGGATCCATTTCATGCTATGGACTTCTTTTATTTTTGTTATTTCTTTAGTTTGGTTGTTTCTATAGTCAGGAGCATGTTCCGACTGGATGTTACTTGATTCTAGTTAGAGGCTTTGTCAGACTACTATAGGCATGGGCGGTGTCAATATTAGTGTCAGCCTTGGTATTGGTATTAGCATTGGTGTTGGCACCGGTTGGATATTTGATTAAGGTTGTTGTATTATGATTATAGAATTTACTTAATATCTTTGAATTATTATTGACTTATCTTGTTATATATTCAGAATTCATCTGGCATAGGGTGTAGGGTGGTTATGGTTGGGTATTAGGGGTGGTCTCCAGTCCTGGTTGAACATGAGATTCCCGACATGACTAGGCCCCAGTTCGGGTTATGTCAAATCGACATCAAAGTTCTAGGTCCATGGTCAATTAGGTGTCCATCAAAAACGTGTTGAGTAAAGTCTCTTTTAAGAGTATGTAGCGCACCACACTCATAAGGGAGAGGCTATAAGGCATCTAAGAATGCTTCTATTTCTTGTGTTCTATTTTTAAGATGTAGAGTCTAAGGTCCTGAAATCTTCTCCAATTCCTATTTGTTCGCTTTTCAGATCATGCCTTCTCAATGATCTAAAGCTTATAGAAAATTTTCTATCCTACCCGAGGAAAATGTTGATAGGACCCACCTTACTTATGGGGTCCAGACCCAATCTAGGGGTCCAATTCCTGATTGACCTCCTAGAGTTACACTAGTTCCCTCTAGTCTTTCTTGAGCTTCCCAGGATGAGGTGACAAATGCTAAGTTTTATCAGTCTATTGATATGTTGGCTCAGTTGGTAGCTTCTCAAACTATGCACGGTGCTACTGTCACTCTATCTTCTGAAGCCACAAGTGTTGGCTAGTTTATGAGGTAGAACCCTCCTGTGGTCACTGGTGTTAAGGTTAAGTAGGATCCTGAGGGTTTTATTGATAAGATAGAGGAGATATTCTGTGTTATAAATGCTACTAATGTGGAGGATATGGAGTTGGATGCCTACCAACTAAAAGATATAGCTTTCCAATGGTATGAGGAGCGGGAGCAGACCCTGAGTGACAATGCTGAGTCAGCCCAGTGAGATGATTTCTCTAGTGCTTTTCTAGATTACTTCATTCCTCAGGAGTTAAGGAAAGTGAAGGCGAAAGAGTTTGTTTACTTGAAACAAGGAAATATGTCAGTCAAGGAGTATGCCTTGAAGTTTTACAAGTTATCTCGGTATTCTCTGGAGTTTGTTTCTAGCATGAGGGCTAGAATAAGAAAGTTTGTTTATGGATTGTCTGAAGACTTAATTGTAGAGAGTATGGCAGCCTTGTTGTATAAGGAAATGAACATTTCCAGGTTTGTTGTGTACATGCAGTAGGTGAAGGAAGAGGAAAAAAAGTAGACCGATATAGGGGAAAAGTAGAGTAAGAATTCAGGTTTTCTGATCAGGGTGGTGGTCAATAGCAGAGTGGAAGGAATGGTGGAATGTAATACCCCGTACTTTTATCTAGCTTGAAATTGTCCCATGTATGTTAGAAACTTACTTTGAAAGATGAATCCACTTTTATATACATGGAATTTTTAAGATTTTCATAATTTGTCATGTGGGAAATTGAATTAGCTTTACAATGATACCAATTTCGTCTAAATCCAATATCGGGGTAGAAAGTTATGACCGTTTTACAGAAAGCAGTCAAAACTACCCAGTTGCGATGATGAGGGCCGGCGAACCGTCGAGCTAGCGATGGACAGTTACCCAAATCGTCGAAGTAGAGGCAGTGAGACAACCTTCTGCCTAAGGGAGACGGCTCAGGCCGATAGAACGTCGAGCTAGCGATGGGCCATCACCCAAGTTGTCGCAGTAGAGACAGTAAACCCCTATTCTGCCCAGGTGCGATGGTCAGGACCGACGGACCATCTACCCAGCGACGGACCATCACACCCACCATTGCATAGTTCAATCAATTATTTTAAAGTCATTTTTAAAAGGGTATTTGGATCTTTTCTACCTGTTTTAACCCCTAATTATAACAGACCAAGCTCATCAGTTCATTATCCATCTACAACATCAAATTAGGGTTTTTTCTCAAAGATAATCCCCAAGAACAAGATCCAAATCATTCTTCAAGAAACTAAGAGATTCTGAGTTTTCCAAGTCAGAGGACTTCAAGAAACTGACAACCCAGGGATGTCATATGTTGATTCAAGGGTCCCTTTCACCCATGAATCTCAAGAATCTCTTTTCAAAATCCAAGATTTGTGTATTTATCAATGTTCATGATTTAAATTGAATTGAAATTCATGTTCATGATGTTATGGGGGTTTTGATTCATGTTTAAAATTACATATTCCAATGATTGACCCTAGGATGTGGTGATTTGCATAATAATCATGATAAACCCATAAATTTACACGTTGATTGATGTATCCGTGATTATTAGATGTGTTGATGATTGTATAACCAAAGCATGCTCCCCATGTGTTCGATTAAATGCCTATGTGAAAGAAAAGTGCCATACTAGTATTATAATATAAAATCCCCATTTATGTACAAATTTATGCATGTCCAGTGTTTGATGAAATGTCTTAGTCAATAAATTATGGATATATGTGTAGCCATTGTGGTGCTTTAGAACTTGTACTTCATGAAATCTCCAACTTATTATATTATGGATTGTTGATGTTGGTCATGTATTCAAGAAAGTCATGTTTTTTTAGTTTCTTCCCATCGAGTCCTGGGGGTACTTGTACCCAAAATTTTAGCCATGGGCCTAGAATCAGTGTTATGTTTTCAAGATACTCTCAGTCCAGCCATGAACCATAGAATTCAGTCAGTCTTATGACTCAGGAAAACTCAGTAATCTCAGTAGTATTCCATCAGTCAACGAAACTTAGTTAATTCAGTTTACTCCAGTTCAGTTAATCATGTTCAGTGTCTATTCAGATGGGAGTAGGAATTAGCACCGAGTGAACACAAGGATGGGAACACACTGTGTCAGATGAGGGTGTGATTCTTAGAAGTCATCCTTCCGTTCTAGAACTATGTAGCCAGCATAGGTTGGGAAATCAACACTGTCAGATGAGGGTTGATGAGGTGGATAACCACTGTCAGATGAGGGCCCCACCATTCTCTTTTATGGACACTGTCAGATAAGGATTTCCCACAGCTTGTCCTTACCAGTGGTGCAGTATTGACACCTTTCTAATTAGGGTTACATATTGGACCCCACCTCAGCTATATTGCTTTATTTGGGGCATGTCGGTTAGATGACTACTTCCTACAGTTTTAGTACAGAATTAGGATTGTCAGATATAGTCATTCAGTCTCAATAATAGAACTCAGATATTTGTACAGGATTCAGGACTGTCAGATACTGTCAACTCAGAATAGTACAGAACTCAGCTAGTTCCATCAGAAACTAGACTGTCAGATATAGTCGCTCAGTATTAGTTATTTCAGTTACACAGTTATCAGTATCTTATGTTATCAGTACTCAGATTTAGTAATCATGTTATCATAAACTCAGTTACAGTTATTATGTATTCATGCATGTATCATCACGCTCATATTATTCAGTCAGTTAGTATAGTTCATGTATGTGAACCCTTTGCATTGATCCTACCTCACATGCATACTAGTATATTCAAATGTACTGATGCATTTGTGCTATTGTATTTTATACCATAGGTTCATAAGCACGATCTCCAGAGCATCAGTAGCATTCCAGTCTCAGTAGTCTGAGTTAGCAATGAGTCATCATCCTTCTAGGACATGACCATTACTTTATTATTTCATTAATTAATTTATTTCAATAGTTGGAGTTGGTTGGGGACATATCCCATCAACTTCTTATTCAGACAGTTCAGTCAGTTAGAGGGTTTTCAGACTAGCATGTTCAGATAGTTATTTCAGTTGTCTTAGGTATTTCATACCCCCTCCAGATGTTATGTTTAATCAGTTATTTTACAGTTTTGAACCTTACGGCCTTACAACCATTATTTTCGTATTTATACAATATATTATGCAGTGTTCAGGTACAAATATCAGTCATGGGTTAGCTTGTGGTCCTTCGAGGTCATGAGCATCGTGTAGCATTTCGAGTACCAGATTTGGGACGTAATAAACTTGGTTCTAAAATATCATAACCGGGCAGTTTCTGTATACTCGTCAGGCTATTATGGTTTTACCCACTAGGGTAGGGACTGAGAAGGGCTCTGCTAGAATTTCAGGATTGACACTGAAATCAACTTCTATAGAGGGAGTAACAAAAGTCAAAGAAGCTCCTGGATCTAGAAAAGCATAAATATACACATGAAAGATCTGTAATGTAACAGTAACCACATCAGGAGAATTATCTGAATCACGATCTTGAGTTAGCAGTCGTAGTATTTTCCTTAACGATTTGGAGGCATTATCTATACGAAGTTCATGTGTATGTGTTCACAGATCATAAGAGCCTTCAGTGTGTCTTTTCTCAGAAAGATCTCAATCTTTTTCAGAGAAGGTAGTTAGAGCTCTTGAAAGATTATGACATGAGTGTCCTTTATCATCCGGGCAAGGCCAACATTGTGGCCGACGCTCTCAGTAGACTATCTCAGGGTAGTATTGCATATGTTGAGGACAGTAAGAAGAAGTTAGTTTAAGAAATCCATCAGCTTGCTAGACTTGGCGTTCGCTTAGTCGATTCAGAAGAGGGTGACATATGGGTTCAGAGTAGTTCAGAATCATCTCTAGTTTCTGAGGTGAAAGAAAAGCAAGATAGAGATCCCAGCCTTTTCAAGTTAAAAAAGTCAGTCAAGGATCAGAAAGTAGAGATTTTCTCCTAAGGGGGAGATGGTGTATTGCGTTGTTAGGGTCATTTGTGTGTTCCAGGTGTAGATGACTTAAGGAAGAAAATTCTTACAGAAGCATATGGTGAACGCTACTCTATTTATCCAAGGGCCACAAAAATGTACCGCGGCTTGTAGGAAATTTATTGGTGGAGTGGTATGAAGAGAGATATTACAGAGTTTGTGGCTAAGTGCTCTATATGTTAGCAGGTTAAGATAGAGCATCAGAATCCCAGTAGGTCCATGTAGGAGTTTAGTATTCCTACTTGGAAGTGGGAAGAAGTGAACATGGACTTCGTGATGGGTTTGCCTCATACTCATCGCCAGCATGATTCAATTTGGGTGATTGTAGTAGGATGAACAAATCATCTCATTTCCTTCCAGTTTATACCTCTCATTCAGCCGAGAATTATGTCAAACTCTACATCAAAGAGTTGGTCAGATTGCACGGTGTTCCGTTAGCTATTATCTCAGGCAGAGGTGCCTAGTTCACCTCTCATTTTTGGAAAGCATTCCAAAAGGGTTTTGGCACCCAAGTTCATCTTAGTACAACTTTTCATCCTCAGACAGATGGTCAAGAATAAAAGACCATTCAGACTTTAGAGGATATGCTATGGGCGTGTGCAATCGATTTCAAGGATAGTTGGGATGACCACTTGCCTTTGATTGAGTTTGCATATAACAACAGCTATTATTCTAGTATTCGGATGGCTCCATTCAAAGCTCTCTATGGTAGGAGATGCAGATCTCAAATCGTTTGGTTCAAAGTTAGTAAGGCCTCAGTTATAGGGCCTGACTTAGTATTCAACGCTTTAGAGAAAGTCCAGTTGATCAGAGAAAGTCTCCGGGATACTTAGAGTCGATAGACGTCTTATGCAGATGTGCGCAAAAAGGATCTTGAGTTCGAGATTGGTGAATATGTTTATCTAAAGATCTCTCTCATAAAAGGAGTGAAGAGATTCGACAAGAAGGGAAAACTTAGCCCCCGATATGTTGGTCCCTTCAAAATTCTCAATCGTTTTGGCAAAGTAGCTTATGAGCTCAAATTTCCTTCAGATCTATCCTTAGTTCATCAAGTCTTACATGTCTCTTTGCTCAAGAAGTGCATAGTTGACCCAGCAGTCGTAGTCCCTATTCAGAGCATAGATGTTTAGAACAACCTCTTTTATGAAGAGATTCTAGTCGAAATCCTAGACTATCAGACTCGTAGACTGAGGAACAAAAAAGTCCTTCTAGTCAAAGTTCTCTGGTAAAATCAGTTAGTTAAGGGAGATACTTGGGAAGTAGAAGTAGATATGTGAACCAAGTATCCTCACCTCTTCTCCGCTAACTCAGGTCTAGCTCAAGGTAAAAGTTCTCCTTAAGCTTTGCAGTTTCATGTTCAGATTTCAGTTACAAGCTTGGTATCCATTTCATGTTTAGAATTCCATTATAATCTTGGTATTAAATACCATTGCATATTCAGTCATGTATTCACGCACCAATTCTGTCATATAATCATGCATCATGCATTCTTATTGTGAGAAACTTAGTTCCTCAGAACACTCGTCATGCATTTATGAATTAGTTACACATGCATCAGATATATGTTTTCAGTATGATATATTCAGTTATCATTTATGTCAGTCATTCATGTTCAGTATGTACGTCAGTTTATCTTTTCCCCTCTCACTTAGTCTTATTCGAGGATGAATATTCTCAAGGAAGAGATATTGTAATACCCCATACTTCTACCTGGCTTGAAATCATCCAGAGTATATTACAAATTTACTTTTAAAGATGAATCTACTTTTATATATGTAGAATTTTTAACATTTTCACTTTTTCATGTGAATAATTGAATTAGCTTTCCAACGATACCAATTTTGTCAAAATCCGGTATCGGGGTAGAAAGTTATAGTCATTTTACAAAAAGCAGTCAAAACTGCCCAGGTCTGATGATGAGGGCCAATGGACCATCGATCTAGTGATGGACCATCACCCAGACCGTCGCAGGAGAGGCAGTGAGACCACCTTCTACCTAAGGGCGATGGCTCAGGCTGATGAAACGTTGAGCTAGTGATGGACAATCGCCCACGCCATCATAGTAGAGATAGTGAACCCCTATTCTGCCCAAGTGCGACGGTCAGGACTGATGGACCGTCGACCCAACGATGGACCATCACACCCACCGTTGCATAGTTTGTTCAGTTATTTTAAAGTCATTTTTAAAAGTGTATTTGGGTATTTTCCATCCGTTTTAACCCCTAATTATATCAAACCAAGGATCATAAGTCCACTATCCATCTATAACATCAAATTAGGGTTTTTTCTCAAAGATTATCCCCAAGAACAAGATCCAAATCATTCTTCAAGAAACTAAGAGATTTTAAGTTCTCCAAGTCCAAGGACTTTAAAAAACTCACAACCCAAGTACGTCATGTGTTGATTCATAGGTCCCTTTCACCCAGGAAGCTCAAGAATCTCTTTTCAAAATCCAAAATTTGTGTATTTATGAATGTTCATGATTTAAATTGAATTGAAATTCATGTTCATGATGTTGTGGGGTTTTGATTCATGTTTGAAATTACATATTCCAATGATTGACCCTAGGATGTGGTAATTTTCATATTAATAATGATAAACCCTTAAATTTACATGTTGATTGATGTATCCATGATTATTAGATGTGTTGATGATTTTATAACAAAAGCATGCTCCCCATGTGTTCGATTAAATGCCTATGTGAAAAAAAAGTGTCATACTAGTATGATAATATGAAATCCCCATTTATGTACAAGTTTATGCATGTCCAGTGTTTGATGAAATGTCTTAGTCAATGAATTATGGATATATGTGTAGCCATTGTGGTGCTTTAGAACTTATACTTCATGAAATCTCCAACTTATTATATTATGGGTTAGTGATGTTGGTTATGTATTCAAGAAAGTCATGCTTTGTCAGTTTCTTCCCATCGAGTCCTGGGGGTACTTATACCCAAAAGTTTAGCCATGGGCCTAGAATCAGTGTCATGTTTTCAAGATGCTCTCAGTTAAGCCATGATCCATAGAATTCAGTCAGTCTCATCACTCAGGAAAACTCAGTAATCTTAGTAGTATTCCGTCAGTCAACGGAACTTAATTAATTCAGTTTAGTCTAGTTCAATTAATCGTGTTCAGTGTCTATTCAGATGGGAGTAGGAATTAGCACTTAGTGAACCCAAGGATGGGAACACACACTGTCAGATGAGGGTGTGATTCTTAGAAGTCATCCTTGCATTCTAGAACTATGAAGCTAGCATAGGTTGAGACATCAACACTGTCAGATGAGGGTTGATGAGGTGGATAAGCACTATCATATAAGGGCTCCACCATTCTATTTTAGGGACACTATCAGATGAGGGTTTCCCATAGCTTGTCCTTACCAGTGGTGAGGTATTGGCACCCTTCCAATTAGGGTTATAGATTGAACCCCACCTTAGCTATATTTCTTTATTTGGGGTATATCGGTTAGATGACTACTTCCCACTGTTTTAGTACAGAATTAGGACTGTCAGATATAGTCATTCAGTCTTAGTAATAGAACTCAGATAGTTCTACAGGATTCAGGAATGTCAGATACAGTCAACTCAGAATAGTATGGAACTCAGCTAGTTCCATCAGAAACTAGACTTTTAGATACAGTCACTCAGTATTAGTTATTTCAATTACATAGTTATCAGTATCTCATCTTATTAGTACTTAGATTCAGTAATCATGTTATCACAAACTCAGTTACAGTTATCATGTATTCATTCATGTATTCTCATGCTCATGTTATTTAGTCAGTTAGTATAGTTCATACATGTGAACCCTTTTCATTATGCCTACCTCACATGCATTCCAGTACATTCAAATGTACTGACACATTTGTGCTATGGTGTTCTATACATAAGTTCAAAAGCACGAGCTCCAGAGCATCAGTAGCATTCCAGTCTTAGTAGTTAGAGTTAGCAGTGAGTCCTCATCCTTCGAGGACATTTACATTACTTTATTATTTTATTAATTAATTTATTTCAGTAGTTGGATTTAGTTGTGGACATGTCCCATCAACTCCTTATTCAGACAGTTTAGTTAGTTAGAAGCTTTTCAGACTAGCATCTTCATATAGTTATTTTAGTTGTCTTGGGTATTTCATAGCCCCTCCAAATGTTATGTTTTATTAGATATGTTACAGTTTAGAACCTTACATCCTTATGGCCTTTATTTCCATATTTATACAGTATATTATACAGTGTTCAGGTACAGATATCAGTCGTGGGTTAGCTTGTGGTCCTTCGAGGTCATGAGCACCATGTAGCATTTCGGGTACCAAATTTGGGGCATTACATGGAATGTGGTCCAAAAAGAGTTAGGGTAATTCTAGGTCTCACTGAACGGCTAGCTCTCTACCCAAAGCCGTCTAAAGACAGGCATTTCAGAGTGGCAATAATTATAGGGCATAGAGTGCCCAATATCTTGATAGTAGGGCCCAGTTAGATCCATCATATCCTCATTGTAGATTTTTTGGTCAATTGCATCGAATTTAATGTGATGAAGGAAAGGACAAGTGCTTTAAATATGGTCAACCAGGGCACATAATTAGAAACTATCCTACTGGTAAGGTAGCTTCTGGGGAAAACAAGGTTTCTATTGCCTTTTCATTAGATCCCTCATAAAAAGGTGCACCATCTAGTTTCGACACTAGTCAAAACTATCTCTATGCTCTCACTATCCGCTAGGATTCTGAGGCTTTGCCTGATGTCATTACTATAATTTTGGAACTCTTTTCTCATTATGTGTCTTGTTTACTTGATCTAGGGTCCACTCTCTCTTATGTGACCCTATTTGTAGCTGTGCATTTTAGTTTCGGTCTCAAGTGTATTCCGAACCCTTTTTCTATTTCTACCTCAGTGGGTAACTCTCTATTGGCTAGAAGAGTCTATAGTGATTTTGTGGTATTTGTGGGAGGTTAGGAGACTCTGTGGATATTTCTGAATTAGACATGGTTGATTTTAATGTCATATTAGGGATGGATTGGTTGCACTTATATTGTGCTTCTCTAGACCGTTGAACCCGTAAGGATGTCTTTAAGTTCCCTAATGAGTCAGTTATTGAATGGAAGGGTGGTTCCCTAGATCCTAAGAGAAGGTTTATATCATATCTTAGAGCCTAGAGATTAATCTCCAAGGGGTGTCTCTACTATCTAGTCTGGGTTAAAGATTCTAACTTGGAGGGTCCTTCTTTGCATTACATCTTGACGGTGAATGAATTCCATGAGGTTTTCCCCTACGACCTTCCTTGTGTTCCTCCTGATAGGGAGATTATTTTGGGATTGATCTTGTTTTGGACTCTCATTTGAACTCTATTACTCTATTTAGAATGGCTCCAACTAAGTTGAAGGAGCTTAAGGAGTAATTAAAGTATCTCTTAGACAAGGGTTTCATCCGTCCCAGTGTGTCCCCGTGGGGTGCATAAGTTTTATTTGTGCGTAAGAAGGATGGTTCCCTTCAGATATGTATTGATTACCGGTAGTTAAATAAGGTAATGGTAAGGAATAAGTACCCTCTTTCAAAAATAAATAATTTGTTTGATCAACTTTAGGGTGCTAAGTTTTTCTCCAAGATTGATCTTTGGTATAGGTACCATTATTTAAAGATTAGGAGGGTGAATATCCCTAAGACTATTTTCCATACCGGTATGGACATTTTGAGTTTTTGGTTATGTCTTTTAGGTTGACCAATGCCCCGATTGCATTCATGGACTTGATGAACAGTCTTCCATCATTGCTAGATTTGTTCATGATTATCTTCATAGATGATGTTTTAGTGTATTCTAAGAGTAAGGTGGATCATGCTAACCAGCTCCATATTGTATTGCATACCCTTAAAGAGCAGTAGTTGTATGCCAAATTCTTAAAATATGAGTTTTGGTTAAATGCTGTCACCTTTCTAGGTCATGTCATTTCTAGTGAAGGGATCATGGTGGATTCACAGAAAGTTTTAACTATCAAGAGGTGGCCTAGACCCATGAATCCAAATGAGATTCAGAGATTCTTGGGTTTGGAGGGCTATTACAGGAGGTTTGTGGAGAGTTTTTCAACTATAGCTACCCTGTTGACTAAGTTGACTCAAAAAAAGGTAAAGTTCTTGTGGTCTGATGCTTATAAGGGTAGTTTTGAGAAGCTGGAGGATAAGTTGACTTTGCTCCAATATTGACTTTGCCTGAAGGCATAGATAGATTTATGGTGTATTATGATGCTTCTCGTGTGGGTCTTGGTTGTGTCTTGATGCAGCATGGCAAGATATCTTATGCCTCTAGACAGTTGAAGGTGCATGAGAAGAATTATTCGACCCATGACTTGGAATTGTTGGTTGTGGTGTTCGCATTGAAAATCTAGTGTCACTATCTATATGGCATGCATGTGGATATCTTTTTTTATCATAAGAGCCTGCAGTATGTGATTACTCAGAAAAAGCTAAACCTTAGGCAAAGGAGATGTCTTAAGTTGCTCAAGAATTATGACATGAGTCTTCACTACCATCCAGGTAAAGCTAATATGGTTACTGATGCTCTTAGTAGGTTATCCATGGGAATTCTTACTCATGTTGATAAAGGTAAGAAGGAGTTGCTGAAAGATATTCATCATTTGGCTAACCATGGAGTTTGTATCTTGGACTCTGAATATGGTGGTGTGGTTGTGTAGGAGGTGGAACAGTCGTCTTTTAGTGCTGAAGTATAAGAGAGGCAAGTGTTAGATCCTATCTTGAAGAGGATCAAGGGTTATGTAGGTGGGCAGAAGGTGGTGGCTATTGAGATTAGTGGTGATGGTACCTTGAGATCCCAAGGGAGGTTATGTGTTCTCGACATAGATGGTTTATGCGAGAGCATTTTGGTTGAGGCGCATAAGTCACGCAATTCTATTTATCCTAGTTCAACGATAATGTATCAAGACCTTAAAGAAATGTATTGGTAGAACAATATGAAACGGGATGTGGCTCATTTTGTGGTCAAGTGTATGGTGTGCCAACAAGTGAAAGTTGAGCACCTGACGCCCAGAGGGTTGTATCAAGAAATTGTGTTGCTTGTTTGGAAATGAGAGGTGATTATCAGGGATTTTGTTACCGGTCTTCCCCGGCCTCAGAATTAGTTTGATTTGATTTGGGTAATCATGGATAGGATGAATAAGTCTTCTCATTTCTTGAAAGTGTGGATAAAGTTTTTGACAGAGGATTATGCGAGGCTGTACCTCCATAAAATTATGAAACTGCATGAGGTGCCTGTTTCTATCATCTCAAATTACGGTACGTAGTTTTCATCTCACTTTTGACGATCATTTCAGAAGGGTTTAAGGATAAAGGTGAGTCTTAGTACTGCTTTTCACCTGCAACCAGATGGGCAATCAAAAAGGAATATTCATACGTTAGAAGATATTCTACGTGCTTGCGTGATTGACTATGGTGGTATTTGGGTTGAGAATCTACCTCTTATAGAGTTTGCCTACAACAATAGCTACCACTCTAGAATTGGAATAGCTCCATTCGAGGTGTTGTATGGCAGGAGGTGTAGATCTCTTATTGGGTGGTTTGAAATTAGAGAGGCGAAAATATTTGGCCTTGATTTGGTTCACCAAGCTATGGAGAAGGTAAAGGTGATTCGGGATAGGCTTAAAGCCTCTTAAAGCCTCCAGAAGTTCTATGGGGATGTAAGGTGTAGGGAGTTAGAGTTTGAGGTTGGGGATAGGGTGTTCTTAAAGGTGTCTCCAATGATGGGAGTGATGCAGTTTGGGATGATGGGGAAGCTCAGTTCCCAGTATGTTGGTCCGTACTTGATTTTGAGAAAGGTTGGCAATGTTGAATACGAGTTGGATTTGCCTTCTAGTTTAAGCCCTATTCATCTAGTTTTTCATGTTTCTATGTTGAGAAAGTGTGTGGGTGATCCATCATAGATTGTGCCTATCAAGGATATTGGTATTTTAGATTTTCTGTCTTATAAGGAGGTCCTTGTTGAGATTTTGGATTAGCAAGTTCGTCTGTTACGAACCAAGGACATCGGTAAAGGTTCTCTGGAGGAACCACAAGGTGGAAGAGGCTACATGGGAAGTAAAAGAGACATGAATTTCAAGTATGCATCTTTGTTTTCCATTTCAGAAGATCGTGCGTAAGGTATATATTGATATTACCATCTTTGTTTTCTGACTTTGTTAAAGAAAAGATAAATTTCCTTGATATCTTGGTTTTCTATCTTAGTTAAAGGTAATAGTGGATTGTGAATTCCCTGGGAATCTATTTTCTATCTTAAAGGTAATCATAGGGGTGATTAGGTGTTTAATCGTGCTAGTTCATGCCTTGTCCCATCATTCAAGGATGAATGATCCAAGTGGGCTAGAATTGAAACACCCTAGGTTTTGGCCCTTGAAAATATCCTGAGTTATGAACTCACTGCCCTAGCAACGACTCACCATATGAGTCATATAGTGTAGGTGTGGGTCAGGTGTCCCAACTCATAAGGTGTACAGTGAATGGTGGTTGGGTTTCTATTATGGTTACGATTTAGTAGTATGGGTCATTAGGGGTGGTGATAGTTTGTTTGGTCGGTCCTTTAATCAAATCAATAACTTATTGACTCAACTTGGCTCTGAATATGAGTATCTTACAAAGAGCCGTAAGGATAGGTTATGAGTCATTGTGAGAAGTGGCATGTTGTCCAGTGTCAATCCCTTTTGTTTCTGTCTTGGGTACGATTGGATCATACGAGTTGTATGGCCTATTCACTAGGGGGTATTAGGGAGTCGTATGGTGGATAGTGTATGGTTGTCGAACTTACTTTCTTTGTGATGACTCCATGGTACGAGCCGTATGTTGTGGTCACGAGTCACAGGGTCAACTCATAACCACCTGTTGTATTTTTGCAGCTTTAAATTGGGGGCATTCTAGACATTTACCCTTTGTAACTACCTTTGATACCATGACATAAAACACCTTTTGGGACTTCATTAACCTATAATTCTCAATCAAACACTCATAAAATCTCTCTCAATCAAAGGCTAGGGTATCATCAAGATAATCAATTAAGTCTTTCAAGGGTGATTTCTTTTTGTCTTCCTTGGTGTCCAAGGCATTTTACTCCCCCCTTATTGTTATTTTACAAAGACCATTTGTTTTAATGTATGAATTTCATGATTTGATATGGTTTGAAATAATGATTGGGGTTTTTGGATGTTCATGGTTTAATAATGTTTCTCATGGTTTAATGATGTCTCTTTCATGCTTTTAATATGATTTTGACATTTTGGAATGCATGCTTACGGTATATGGATTTAGGGTTACTTTGGATTTCCCCTAAATTGCTTGATTTTGTCAACCTCAACCTGTTTGTTAAAATTCCCATGAGAATGATTTTGTCATATTGTTTGACTACTCTTGATATCCTTGCATTGCATATATGGTAATTGAACTTAAATTGGTTTGGCTGGTTTTAATTGGTTTGGAAAGGCCTTGGTGGCCATGATTTTGGTTTAATTGGAAACTTTGGAGTCACCTTAGTTAATGATTTTGGTATAGCATAAAAGGATAGACTTGCAAGGTCTAATTTTTATATGAAGATACCAATGGTTAATGCCTAATTAAAAGACTCCTTGGTAAATGGTTGGAATGTGTAAATGGTTTTATTATGGGTTTAAAGAGGGTCAAGTAGAAAAGTCGTGGAAGGTGGGGTTCTCAGGAGGGGTGATACTAGAAACTCACATTTACCGATGTGAGGGTGGTCATGGTGACATTGTGCATAATGTCACACTTTATATTTTAGGGAGATGTACTAGTCATGTCAGGTTCGTTTCCCCGGTCATGCAGCTAACATACACTGGGGCCCTATCAACTGGGGGAGCTGAACCCATATAACCCACAGGTAGATTTAGGATGGTCAAGCTATTTAGCCCAGGATAATGTTTTAAATGCATACCAAGCTCGATTCCTTATCCCGTAATGATATATATATATATGTGTGTGTGTGAGAGAGAGAGAGAGATTGCATACGATTATTTGACTTGGTTTTGAATAATGGTATTATTTTATCTTTATCCTTGAGTACATTCTAGAATTCACTTTGCTAACTGTGTTTGGGTGTTGTATCCCCATACGATTCAGGAACCGACCATACTACTATTCCTCTTGATCAGTGGCTCGCATTCGGGGATAGCTTTGAATCAGTCTGAAGTGGTGAGCTTCCATACTCCGGAAGGCTCTGTTTCATGTTATAGACTTCTTTTATTTTTGTTATTTCTTTGGTTTGGTTTTGGCTATTGTCAGGGGCATGTTCCGACTGAATGTTAATTGATTCTGGTTAGAGGTTTTGTCAGACTACTATGAGCATAGGCAGTGTCGATATTAGTATCAGCCTTGGCATTGGCATTGGGGTAGGCACTAGTTGGATATTTGATTAAGGTTGTTCGACTATGATTATAGACTTTACCTAATATCTTTGAATTATTATTGTCTTATCTTTTTATATGTTTGGAATTCATCCGACATAGGATGTAAGGCAGTTATGGTTGGGTACTGGGGATTGTACTAGTCTTGGTTGGACTTGAGATGCCTAACATGACTAGGCCCTGGTATGTGTTGTGTCAGGTTCGTGATGATGTGCCTCCCCTCCTCCTGAAGGAGTCAGGACATAGTTGATCGACAGACTGGTGAACTTTTAGCTCAAGCTAAAAATGAGAGGAGGGCAGTTGAAGAAGTTCAGTGCATTGCTCGGGAGGCAGAGTGACCCGACCCGACCAGGGACCTTGTCATAATGGGCATCCCAAGTCCAACAAGGATCGGGGACCACCCCCAGTTACCCAACCCAACCACCATTATCATACCTTGAGTCGGCTAAGTACCGAACATATAATAAGATAGTATAACTGGACAAAGACTGGCTTTTGGATAGGTCTATTCCTAGACCAACCCTACCAATTCATCCCGTCGCACCAAGCCGTACCAACCATACCGAAGTAAACCAATACCGAAACAAGGGCCATAAAGTAGGCCATAACAAAATAAGTTTCAAAACATAATATGATTAATACCAAAATGAAATACAATGGAACAGTAAGAAATTATGTCCAAAGAGAGTTAGAAGTCATGGGACCTTATTAGGGTAAGAAGGGAAATGTCTAGAATACTCCCACGTAAGTTGCACATAATCTCATCACAGGGGTACGACTGACTCTCACGAATCATACACTTCAATACGAGTGGTACCCTCCAGTTGTATCCTAAGGCTCAACCCTTGGACCCAACACTGTCTTGTATATGACTCATCCTACCTAAGTTATATTAACAGTATACGATTTGAACCCTTCACCCGTATCCTTGGAAATATAGAAATACAGATGGTTTGAACACTGCCCACCAAACGTGTCCTGGGTACGACTCGTACGCTGGTTTATGGCTCCTGGTGAGCCACTCATACTCAGATTAAACTTAAGTTACCAAGTCTAAGGTTAAGTAAAGAAACTAAATGATCTGTATCCAGCCATACGACTCGTATCACCAAGTTGTTCCCATTCAAGTGACCAAAATCCATCCTACTAACCAACACGTGGCAGCATACAACTAGACCATACCATTCATACCCCAACATATGGATCCTACCCATGAGTCATATTGGGTCCAGAAACCAGAATTCTAGGAAATTTTCTAAGGTCTAGAAACCAAGGTGTTTCAGTCTCTGCCACTAGGATGATTCGTCCCTGAATGACGAACAAGGTAGGGGTAACCACACACACGAGTCATTTGCATTATCAAATATATTTACAATCCTTAACAAAGTTTGAAAACAAAGAGGCAAAGATATTAATCTTTCCTTTAACAATCTCAAAAAATAAAGATATGTTAAAGTCTCATATCTTCCGCACAAATCCCAAGAGAAGAAAGGAGATGCAGATATTTGGACTTCATTTATCCCTCCGCTTCCCACGTAGATTCTTCGACCTTATGGTTCTGCCATAAAACCTTAACAAAAGGCACATCCTTGGTTCACAACCGATGAACTTGCCTATCTAAGATCTCAACCGAGACCTCTTCATAAGAAAGAGAGTTCGAGATACCCAACCCTTCCAAGGGAACAATCGAAGAAGGATCACCAGAACACTTCCTCAACATGGAGACATGAAATACCGAATGAACCAAACTCAATCTAGAAGTTAAATCCAATTCGTAAGCAACATTACCACCCCTCTACAGAATCTCATAAGGACAAACATACCGGGGACTAAGATTCTCCTTCTTACCTAACCGCACTACTCCCTTCAAGGGAGAAACTTTGACGAAAATCTTATCCCCAACCTCAAACTCCAAGTCTGTATGCCTAACATCCACATTGTTTTTTTGCTAACTTTGGGGAGCCTTAAGCCTCTTCCGAATCACCTTTACCTTAGTC
Organism: Capsicum pubescens; assembly: GCA_030864215.1. Lineage (NCBI taxonomy): Eukaryota > Viridiplantae > Streptophyta > Magnoliopsida > Solanales > Solanaceae > Capsicum > Capsicum pubescens. The sequence continues at coordinate 190,858,258 of CM061542.1, read as the reverse complement.
TATAGCCTGATAAACCAAGTTGGGACCAAACATATCCGCCTTTCCAAGCTCAAACCAAGCAATAGGATATCTATATCTCCTACCATACAATGCGTCAAAATAAGCCATACAAATACTAGAATGATACCTATTGTTGTAAGAAAACTCTACCAAAGGCAGATGCTCAACCCAATTGCCACCATAATGAATCACATAAGCCCGAAGCATATCCTCCAATGTCTAAATAGTTCTCTCTACGTGTCGAACAATCTTCGAATGAAAAGCAGTACTTAGACTCACCTTAGTACCTAATATATTTTGAAAAGATTGACAGAAATGAGATGTAAACTATGTCCTACAATAAAAAATAATCGAAACAGGTACTCCATGCAGCTTCACAATCTCCTGAAGATATAAATTTGCATAATCCACCCCCCCCAAAAAAAATAGTCCTCAATGGAAAAAAATGAGCTAACTTTGTCATCCTATCCATGATGACCCAAATCGAATTATATTGATTCTAAGATCAAGGAAGATCGGTAACAAAATCCACATTGATTACCTACTATTTCCATTCGGGAAAAACAATCTCTTAATATAACTCACCAGGTCTCATGTCTTCAACTTTAACTTGTTAACACACCAAGCACTTGGCCATAAAATCTGCCACGTGCCTCTTCATACCATTCCACCAATACATCTCCTTGAGATCATGATACATCTTAGTGGAATTTGGATAAAAAACATAGCGCAACTCATGTGCCTCAGCTAAAATACTTTGTCGCAAACCGTCGACATCAGGAACATACAACCTTTCTTGGTACCGTAAAGTACTGTCACCACTGATCTAAACAACCATCACCATTTGCCCACCAACATCACCCTTGATTTTTATCAACACAGAATCCAACACTTTTTTCTCCTTGATCTCTACACCAAGAGACGACCGTACCACTTCTTGTACCATTACACCTCCATCCTAGGAGTCCAAGAGGCAAACTTTAAGATTAGCCAAGTGGTGAATATCCTTCACCAATTCCCGTTTTCCTTTCTCCACATGATCCAAACTCCCCATGGACAACCTACTAATTGTATCAACAACCACATTAGCCTTACCTGGGTGATACTAAAGACTCATATCATAATCCTTGAGAAGCTCCAACCATCTTCTCTGCCTAAGATTAAGCTCCTTCTGAGTATCCACATACTATAGACTCTTATGATCAGAAAAGATCTCCACCTATACACCATACAAATAATGTTTCCTATTTTCAAAGCAAACATAACCTCTAACAGCTCTAAATCATTAGTAGAATAGTTTCTCTCATGTGCCTTTAACTGCCTGGAAGCACAGGGAAACATCTTTCCATGTTGCATCAACACACAACCAAGACCTACCTGAGATGCATCACAATAGACAACAAATCCATCATTGCCTTCTTGTAAAGTCAGAATTGGAGCCAAAGCCAGCTTGTCTTTCAACTTCTCAAAACTCCCTTCATAAGTATCTGACCAAGAAAACTTAACCTTGTTCTGAGTCAACTTTGTCAAAGGAGCAACTATTGATGAAAAGCCTTCCACAAACCACCTATAATACCCAGCCAAACCCAAGAAGCTCTGAATGTCAGTTGGGGTCGTGGGTCTAGGATACCCTTTAACTACAGCCATCTTTTTTGGATCCACTATGATCCCCTCACTAGAAATAATATGACTAAGAAAATCCACAACGTTCAACCAAAACTCACACTTGGAGAACTTATCATTAACTGTTGTTCCTTCAAGGTCTGTAATACCACACAGAGGTGATTAGCATAATCCACCTCCCTTTTGGAATAAACCAGAATGTCATCAATAAACACAATGATGAAGAGATCCAAGAACTACCTGAAAACCCTATTAATCAAATCTATAAATGCCACTGGGGCATTAGTCAATCAAAATGGTCCCACCAAAAATTCAAAGTGCCTATACCAAGTACTAAAAGTCGTCTTAGGGATATACACCTCCCTAATCTTTAGTTGATGATACCCAAACCTAAGATCTATATTAGAAAAAAATTTGTCACCTTGCAACTGATCAAACAGATCATCTATCCTTGGAATAAGATACTTGATCTTGACCGTCACCTTATTCAACTGCCTATACTCAATGCAGATTCGAAGGGAACCATCCTTCTTGGGCATAAACAACACCGGTTCACCCCACAGAGATACACTAGGATGAATAAACCCCTTATCCAAAAGACCCTTAAGTTGCCCCTTGAGTTCCCTCAACTCAGTCAGAGCCATTCTATAAGGAGGAATAGATATTAGACGAGTGTCCGAAACCAAATTAATACCAAACTCTATTTTCCTATCTGGAGAAACACCATGAAGATCATCCAAAAAGACCTCAGGAAACTCATTAACTATCAGAACCGAATGAAAAGATGGACCCCCCTAGTTAGAATCTTTAACTCTGACCAAGTGATAAAGATAACCTTTAGAGATTAACCTCCTAGCTCTAAGATAAAAAATAAACTTGCCCATAAGAGTTAAGGAACCACCCTCCCACTCAATTGCTGGTTCACTGGGGAACTTAAAGACAACCTTACAGGTCTGACAATCCAAGGATGTGTAACAAGAGTGTAACCAATCCATCCCTAGAATAACATCAAAATACACCTTATCACATTTAAATAAATCTACCAAAGTCTGCCTACCACCAACAGATACCGCACCTCGTATAGACTCTCTTAGAAATAATCAAGTCACCTATCAAGGTAGAAAAAAAATCCAAAATAACCTCAGGATAAAAAATAATACGTACAACCATAAATGAGGTCACATAAGAAAGAGTGGACCCTCGATCAAGCAGACAATACACTTCACAAGAAAAGAGTTGTAACGTACCAGTTACGACATCAAGCAATTCTCAAATTCTTATTGGGATGCCAAAAAATACAATCTATACCGACCAACACTTAAACTAGGAGTAGTAACAGAAGTAGACACAGCACCATCGGGTGCAAGAGTAGAAGATAAAGCCAACAGTACCTTATTTTCTCTTGTAGCAACCTTATTAAATGGATAATCCCTGAGGCAATAGCCTACCTGGCGATACTTGAAGTATTTATCCCTCCCTTAATCATAATAACCCCAATGAGGACAGCTACAGAACTGACAAATAGGGAATAAAGAAACCGACTGATCCCCACTCGCCTGAGATTAGGCACCTTATGCCCAAAAATAATCACTACCCTGATGACGCCTGTCAGTAGACTGCTTTTTATAAGGAGCACTAGCAGTAGAAATGGATCCAAAAATACTCCACTTTTTTTCTTCCATTTGTCTCTATCTCAACCACCCTAGTACTGAGTACCTCCCTGATCAAAAAACCTATATCTCTTACCATGCCGATCTTTGAACTCTATCTGTTTTCTCTTCTCATACTCTACCTGCTACATATGAGCAGTCAACCTAGAAATGTCCATATCTTTAATCAGCAAGGAAATATTGCTTTCAAAGATCAAATCCCAATTCAACCTAGAAGAGAACTTTCTCATTCTCTCTCTCATGCCAGCCACCAAATTAGGAGAATACCTTGACAGATAATGAAACTTCAAGGCATATTTCTTGACAGATATTCTCCATTTCTTAAGATTCATAAACTCCTTTATTCTCGCTTCTCACAACTCTTGAGGAAAGAAATGATCCAGAAAAGCTCCAGTAAAAGCATCCCATAAGGATGACTCTTCTACATCCTCTCTATTCTATCCCATTCTTCGTACCATTGGTACACAATATCCTTGAGCTGATAAGATGCAAAGTTTGCACCTTCCATATTAGTGATCTGCATTACCCTAGATATCTTCTCCATCTTATTCAAGAAACCCTGAGGATTCTTCTCCACCATCACACCAGTAAAAGTAAGAGGATTCAGTTTCATAAATTGACCAACCCTTGTGGCCTCAGCAGACAACCCACCAGACATATCTTTCTTAGCCTGAGCAGCAACCAACTGAGCAATACTATGAATAGATTGGTGAAATTCTGCATTAGTCACCTCATCTTGAGGAGGACTAGTAGCCACCAGAGGAATTCCAGAACAGTAAGGGATAGGACCCTAAGATCAAAGATGAACTCTAGATATAGGATGTATCCCATTAATAGTGTCCCAAGATAAGACTGAAGAGTTTTCTTGTGTTCCAAATCATCGAGGCATGATCTAAAAAGTGAACAACTAAGGATTAGACAAGAATTCTGGTACTTAGACTCCAAACTTGAAATAGATTATGAAGAAAGTGAAACATTCCTAAATACCTTGTAGACTCTCTCTTATGAGTGTGGAGTGCTACACACCCCTAAAAGACACTCTACTCAACATGGCTTTATGGAATCCCAATTGACCATAAATCTAAAGCTATGATAACAACTTAACATGGCCAGATTGGGGCCTTGTTGTAATAGGTATCCTAAGTCCAACCAAGACTGGGGACTACCCTCTGTGACCCAACCCAACCATCATTAGCATACCTTGAGTTAGATGAGTACTGAAAATATAACAAAATAATATAACTGGACAAGGACTGACTTTAGGATAGGTCTATTCCTAGACCAACCCTACCAAGTCATCCTGTCGCACCAAACCGTACCAACCATACCAATCCAAACTAATACCAATATAAGGTCCATAAACCAGGCCATAACCAAATAAGTTTCAAAACATAATATGATTAATTCCAAAATAAAATATGATGGGACAGTGAGAAATTATGTCCAATGATGTTGTCCCTAATTCTAATGCCAATATTAAGATCGACACCAATACAGATCCCGTCTATTCCAACCCAGAGCAGTACCACAAATCCTCTAGACAAAATAGTAAGAATATTTGGTTGGAAGATGACCCAAACCACAGCCAAAACCAATGTCCATAAATAAGTCAAGATGTTTAAAAATATCTATAACATGAAATAGAGCCTTCCAGAAAGATGGAATCTCACCACTTCAATCCAATAGTTATCCTCATGTTAATCACTATGTAGAAGGAGTATAATGGCTGGTTCCTGCATAGCGTAGGTATACAGCCTCCCAAAGATGGGTTAGCGAGTGATTGCTAGCATGAACTCGGGATAAGGATAAGATAATGCCATTTATAAAACCAAGTAAAACCATGCATATTCACAAAACCTTACATATATATATATACAATCATGCCAAAAAAAGGGATCGAGTTTAGCATGCCATTTAAACCTTTACCTGGTCTATGTAGCTCTACCATTCTAAATCACCTATGGGATATATGGGTTCAACTCCCCCTGCTAAAAGGGCCCAAGTATGTGAAGCCGTACAACTAGGGAATAAAAACCTTAGATGACTAGTACATCCCCCAAATATAAAGTGTGACATCATGCACACGATTACCAAGACCAACCTCACATCGGCAAATATGAGTGTCCCATTTTGATCCCCTCGGGACCTTCACCTTCCACAACTTTTCTACATACCCCGCCTTTATTGACCAATTAAAACCATTACAAAGCAACCAACCAATCCATTAGCCATTTATTTACCAAGGCAATTAATAGTGGTATCGTCATACTGACTATACTTGCAAGTTTTGTCCCTAGAAACCATATATAAGTTTAAGGGATTCCATGTACCCTTCATGATTTCTAATTGCCCAAAACCATGGCCACCACGGCCTTTTCAATCCATTTAAAACCATTTAAGTCTTTCATACCATTTTGGGTTCTATTATAAATTTTAAACCATGCATAAGTTCCATTGAAAAACTAATATTATAATGACAACATTGTTAAAGGCATTTTAGCAAACACATTGACGGCATAGTATTTCCAAAACCAAAGTTCATTTCCAAAGAACCATTCCCATGCAACCAATTATCTAATACCATCATTAATACATATAAAAGCATCATTAAAACATGGGTAAATCATAACTAAAACCCCCAAATCATAGTTAAAAACCCAAAAATCATACAATAATAAAATCATAAAAACATTTAATAAAACCATGCCTTTAGTTAGAACTAACAATAAGAGAAGAGAACATGACTTAATTGATAAAGTAGACGGAGATAAATGACCAATAAGATCCCCCAAATTAATCTTTTAGTTAAAACCCTAGCTTTCTTTCCCATTAGCTTTTAAGAGAATTATAGAGTGTTTGGGAAGAGTTTCTAAGTGTTAATGAATAGAATAATCAGGTAAATAGCCTCCTAACAGAGTTAGAAGTTTTAGGAACTTTTTTGGGTAAGTGGGGAAATGTACAGAATACCCCCACTTAAGTTGCACAAAATCCCATCACAGGGGTACGACTAACCCTCACGAGTCATACCCTTCGATACGTGTGGTACCCTCTACTTATATCCTAAGACTCAACCCTTGGACCCAACATTGTCCAGTATATGACTCATCCTACCCCGGTTGTATTGATAGCATACTATTTATACTCTCCAATCGTATCCCTGGCAAGATAGTAACATATATGGTATGAACACTGACCACTACAAGAGTACTGGGTACGACTCATACCCTATCTTATGGTTCCTGGTGAGTATATGACTAGACCATACCATTTGTACCCCAACTGTGGCTCATACCCATGAGTCATATTTATTCCAGAAACCAAAATTCTAGGAAATTTTCTAAGGTGCTTCACAGAGTTAGCTGAGCATAGACAAAAAATACATCACCGAGTAGTACTCAGTGGAAATTAGAACAAAGTCAGAGAAGGCCGACCTCAAGTGACCACAACATATCAGTATGTGCTTTTGTACGAGTACAATGAAGAAGATCTGGGATATGTTGAGCAATAGAGACTAGAAATATTATTCCTCCTATTTTACTCCTAGGCATCAAGTTTGACATAATGAGTGTAATGATCCAGTTCTTAAATCTGAAGGCTGTATTTGCAGGTTTTTCTACAGATGATGCAATTATGCACCTTGAAAATTTCATAGGGATCTATAGTTTGTATACCAACCCAGGGGTGAATCAGGAAGCACTTAGACTGAGGTTGTTCCCCTTTTCACTTACAGAAAAAGCATATTTATAGTTAGGGGAACTACCAAGAGGATCTATCAAAACATGAATGAGTTGCGTAGGTAATTCTTGAACAAGTTTTTTTATCCATTAGGATGTTGCAACTTAAGGATGATTTCTATAATTTTAGAAAGCTACCATCAGAATCTATGTACAAAGATGGTTCAGGTTTAAGAAGAAGCTGAGTATAGTACCTAGCCATCGAATGTCAGGGACAAGATTATTGGAGATATTTTATAGATCCTTGATAATTAGTTCAGAATCCATGGTAGGTACCATCTATAGAGGAGCTTTTATGAGATTATGTTAGGAGGCAGCTTTGGAGATGCTAGATCAGATCTCGCTCACTAATCGAGGGTGTCAAATAAGGGAGGCTAAGAGGGGATCTGGCACATATGCTATTGGTTCCTTCTGTGACTAAAAATTAGCCTATGATTCAGTAGCTCAAGAGATTGCGCTACTAAGAACTAATCTTGGGTTACTGGCAAAGCAATTTACAGCAACTAGTTTTAAGAAAATGAATGTAGTAGGAGCATAGGGTTCAACTTCTAAAGCTTATGAGTCAGAATTAGAAGATAAAGAAAACTATCTGGATCATAAGTTGATGGGTTTCTTATCCCAAGGTCATGGGAACCAAGGTCTAACTATTATGACAAATAGAGAGACCGTAGTAGGGAGAGAGATGGTGACTGGAGGAAAAAAGATGACTATTGAGTGAAGGGAGATAGGTACATTCCACCAGGAAGATAAGATGTAGAATCAAGAATGGAAGAGATAGTGATAAAGTTGGTAAAGGTTTAACAAAATTAGGAGATTAAGGACGACATTTTAGGTTTGACCTAAAAGGTTAAATCTCTTGACATTGCTATCAAGAAGTTGGAACAGTAATTTAGGCAAATGTTAGCAACTCTAAGCCAGAGACAGCCAAGTACCCTTTCAAGCAACACTATGAAGAATTCAAAAAATAACGATCATGTTTTTACCATTACCACAAGGAGTGGTATGAATATTGTGGATACCCTCTTACTTAATGTGGAAGTGTTAAGGCATAATGAGGATGCTATTAATAAGACACTTATTGTGGTTACAAAAAAAGGCAATTGGTGGTGATAATGCAGTTGGTAAGGAAAAAGGTAAGGGACTGGTTGTTGTGAAAAAATTAAGACAAATCTTGAGACAACCTGTACCTTTTCCTCAATGACTAAAGCAGAACAAAAAGGAAGAAAAAATCAAGGAATTTATTGATATGATGAAAAAATTAAGCTTGAATATTCCTCTTCTTGTGGCATTGGAGAAAATGCCTTAATATGCTAGGTTTATGAAGCAATTGGTCACAACAAAGAAAGGATATACGATTGAGCATGTTAATAGTTTGCACCACTATAGTGCAGCCATTACTAGGTTGTTGGCTAAGAAAAAGGGTGATCTTGACCATTTACTATACCATGTACTATTGGGTCATCTCGACTCACTAGAGCCTTATGTGACTTAGGATCCAACATAAATTTGATGCCGCTGGATATATTCAAGCAATTGGGATTGAACCCACCTGAACCAACTTTAATGCAGTTATTGATAGCTAACCGCATGATGAAAAAACCTATAGGCATTTCATTTGATGTGATTGTGAGATTCGATAACTTTATATTTTTAGGCTGACATTATCATTCTAAACTATAAGGTTGACATCGATAGGCCCATTATATTAGGGAGACCATTTTTGGCCATAGGTAGAGGGATGGTTGACATGGAGAAAGGAGAGCTAAAATTTAGAGTCAACGGTGAGGAGGCCACACTCATCATACAAAAATTAATGAAGAAACCAACCGACATGAAGGTGGTGTCGGTGATTGATTGTATTAATGAACTTGGAGGATACTCTTATGGGTACCTTGCTGAAGTTTGAGTAATCAAGGTACCCACGTTATGCCGCAATGTTAAATTAGACGCTGCTTGGGAAGAAACATAAGGTACATGGGCACATAATGAGTCCCAGATATGTCCTCATTTTATTTATTTTATATTATTTTCATGCATTGGGTACATTGCATAATTTTTAGTTGGGGGTCTGGTATACCATAGCTGTTGTGGGTTTTTGTTGCCATGTTTCTTTTCCTATCGGACACGGTATGATTTTAGAACCGACATATCTAGATTAAAATTTGTGGCGTATTGTATTTTGTTTCATGTTTTGTCATATTTTGTGTAATTAGGAGACTTTTAAGTATTTAGGAAAGTTGTCATTTTTTATTAATTTTTGAGAAAAATGATACCTATTTAAAAAATTATGTTTTAGAACTGTGTGAATATATATACATGTGAATATTTTGGATCTTGTTGTGGCATTAGGGTTAGGGACATGATAATCACTTTCTAACAATTACAGGAACCAAATAGGTAGTAGCTTGTGAATTGTGATACTGACTCTGTGTCGTGTGTGTGAGAGAGATGCTACTTAGTTCCCTTTGTGTGTTTAATTAAGAACTTGCGCGGTTAGTCTTGCCTAGGTTTTATGTTAGTTGGTTAGGAAAGGATCATAGCCATTTTTTATTTTAGTCCACTTTTAGCCTAAATAACCTTCCATGGGTAAAGCTTATCCATTGATCCCTATTTTGAGCCTTATAGCCTTACACCTTTCACCTTCCTATTTGTATTACAATGATCCTATTTTGGACCTTGTCCTCCTTGGACATTGTGCTCCACAACTCAAGCAAAACACTTAAGTTGAGGGTGGCTAGCATAGGGGTGCGTAGTATAAATTGGGTATGTAGAAGGAAAAAATAAGAGAAAAAATTAGTAGCGGCTAGGTGTGGCAGAAAAAGAAAAAGAAAAAGAAAAAGAAAAAAATAAAAGAAAAGAAAAGAAAATTGTGTAAAAGTGAAAAAGAAAGAATAAAATACCACACCTAACCTGAATGTGCAATAAAGAATAAAAAGGCAAAAATAAGGGTGGAATAAAAAAAAATAGCTAGTAAGTGAGACCCCAAGGTTAGAGTATTGCCAAGGAGTCTTAGTCACTTGATATGTTTATATGTACCATACCAGCCCCTAAGCCATTATTACAAGCTGATAAAAGTCCTATAGTGATCCTAACCTGACTATTTGAAAACTAAGGTAAAGAAAAGAAGGGCAAGCCTATGGTATTTGATTCACACTAATTGGAACTTATCTTCTGAGTGTGAGTGTCTCTTGACTGTCTTTCATTGACATGCATTATTTCATATGAGTGAGTGGGATATCTTTGTTGTGAGGGAACATGAGTTATATTGCTAGCTACTTACGTGTTTGGGTAATGTAACTTGTACATATGCATAGGTGTCTATTGCTAATGTAATGTCGTACCTTGATCCCATTTTGTCACATTATTGTCCTTCATGTTTATACATAATTGGTTTTGAAAAGTTAAGATAGGAAGGGGTATTGTGATTTAAGCTTAAAGTCTTGATTGACTGCCTTGAATAACTTAGAATCTCCTAGTTAAGCGTCGTGTCTTATTTTGTTTTGTTTATTGAGGACATCCAAAGGTTTTAAGTTGAGGGTGTTGATGTGATATAGAAATATATCACTTTTGATGCTTAAAACAAGGAAAATATGCAAGTTTCTGAGGTTATTTTGTTAGATATGATGTGTTTTGGGTATGTTTTGCAGAAAACTAGATTTTAGATGCTAAGTTCATGAACAAAAAGAAGAAAAAATGTGTTTTAGCTACTTATGTGATTGATAATGGGTGTTCGTGAGACTTTTCGGATTGTTCATGACCAAAACATGTGCTGGAATTGAAAATGAGTTGAAAAAAGACTCCTAGCACCTAACTAGATCAATATGCAGACCGCATATAGTGCATATGGGCAAAGTATGTGTCAGAAGTCCAAAATACCAAGAGTAAAGTTGCAGGAATTTTTTGTCTGAGCACATGCGGTCACCACATGTGCGTAGCCTTAGGCCGCATGTACCACATGCGCCCAAGGCCAGGATGCATGTGGATACCACATGTAGCCACCGACCCTTTTTCTTCCTATTTTATTTGGGCTTTGGTTTTACGATTTTCTCATGTACTATAAATACCCTTTATGTGTTTTTTAGTGAAAGTAACACACTCTTTATACTTACAAATATATTTTATTTCTAAGTTCGATTTTGGTCTTGTAATTCTCTTGTATTTATTTTAGTTTATTAATTAAGTTACGGTTTTGGGTTTTTACTTGTGATTATTCTGCCAAGGTGTCTTAGCGACTAAATATATCCATATGTACCATAGCATCCCCCATGCCAACATTACAAGCCGAATAAAAGTCCTATAATGATTCTAACTCGATTTTCTGGAAACTAAGGTAGAGAAAATAAGGGAAAACCTATGGTATTTTATGCACATTGGTGGAATGAAACACCTCAAATTTTGTCCCTTTAAAATTTCCTGAGTTTTGAGATCACTGCCCTAGTTACAACTGGACCCCCTGAGTTGTAAGGTGTCCTGACGAGTCATTGGGATGAGTCGTACCCAAACCAGTAAGTTTGAGGGTTGATTTTTCTTTGAGTATGAGTGGCTCTCTAAGATCCATAAGGATATTCCATGAGTCGTTAGGTGAAATCGTAGGGTGTCCAGTGTAAGTCCTAAATTTTTTTTGTGTTGACTATGACTAGACTCTACGAGTCGTAGGGTCCCATTACAAATGGGTTGGTCGAGCATAAGGTCGACAGTTTATTGGGGTCCTTGTCACTGTCCTGGTTAAAGACTCGTGGTGACAAGTTGTATGGTATAAGTCAATGGGTAAACTCATGATCAAAGCCGATACTTTTTCAGCTTTTAAGTTGAAGGCACTCTGGACATTTCCCACTTTAACCCCTTGAACCCCATGACTTAAAGCCTTCCTTGGGACTTCATTATCACATCATTCCTAATTAAAAAATCCCAATTTCTCTCTCAAACACTCTGTTCAAGTTAAGGCTAGGGTACGGTTGATCAATTAGGTCTCTCGAGAGTGGTTTCTTACCATACATTTTACTATTTCAGGCATGTTACTCTTCCCTCATTGTTAATTTTGCAAAAGCATATGATTTAATGTATTGTTCATAAGATTATTGTTTTGGCTTTGAAAACAAAGGTTGGGGTTTTTTAATGTTATGACTTGAATATTATTTCTCATAGTTTATACATATGATTTTTATGCTTTATATATATTTTTGAACTTGTGGGTGCATGGGTATGGTGAATGACTAGGGAATTGTGATTTTCCAAACTTATGGCTTTTGAAGTGGTTATAACTACAACCCTATCATGTGAAATTGGTTCTAGTTATAACAACTGTGGAAATTTGAAAAATTGAAGTAGTCTTGAACTATTGCATGATATAAAAATGTATTTGAAATACAATGGTATGATTTAATGAACATAGGGAGTTTTTCTCCCCAAGTTTATGAAAATTGTTTTGGCATGATGTGTTACCTTGACAGTGTAGTTCATTAGAAGATGCCAATAATGTATGCATTAATGTGGAATGTGGTTAAATAAATGGGAATTTGTGATACTTGTTTTAATTGGGATTTAATAAGGGTGGTGTTGTTGAGTCTTGAAATTGGAGGTTTGAGTGACCAATACTGGAAATCAAATTTTCCGATGCAGGGGTCAAAGTGACCAAGGAGGTTCGAGTCCCTCTCATTATTATTTTATGATTAGGGAGGTTTGAGTCCACCGTAAATCATTTTATTAGTTGGTGCTTAAGTCATCTTGGTATATACTGGGAAGTTTGAGTCCCCCATGTGCATATATATGAGATTATTCTATGGTTCGTGTGGCTACACGCACTGGGGTACGACTAGGGGGTTAGAGATATGGCCTATATATCTCATGGGTACTATTATATGACGGTTGAGCTACACAATCAAGGCTAAGGTTTTGAAATGCATGCTAAGCCTTATTATCTATCACATCATGTGATTTATATATATGTATATGTTTATGTATTTGATTATGTGTGCTGGCTTTGAATAATTTTAACTCCTAATCCTGTCATTAAGTTATCCTTATCCTCAAGTTACATACTAGCGTTCATCCCGCTAACCATCTTCGGATGCTATATCCCCATGCAATGCGGGAACTGGTCATACTTCTACTTCTCCTATTCAGTGACTTAGATTTAGGATTAGCTAGCAAGTCAGATTAACATGGTGAGATTCCCTATTTTGGAAGACCCCATTTCATGATTATGATTTCTTTTACATTTGGACTGTTTCTTTGGTCTTGGTTTTGGCTATGGTCGGGGGCATGTCCCGACTGGATACTATTTGGTTTTTATTAGAAGATTTGTCAGACTAATGTAGGCATGGGCAGTGTCGATATTTGTATTGATATTGGTATTGGCATTGGTACTGGTATCAGTTTGTTTTGGTTATAGACTTATTTTAATGTCTTTAAGTTGATATACTCTTTATAATTTTATATGCTTGGAGTTCAGCCGACCTTGGGGTATGGTGTGATTTGTTTGGTTAGGTGGAGGGGGTGAACTCTGGTCCACGTGGGACTTGAGATACCTGTCATATCCAGGCCCTGGTTCGGTTTATGACAAAGATTGTATCAAGCAGGCTACGAGACATCTGGGAATGTTTCCCTTTCTTGTAGTTCTGTTTCAAGCTATAGAGTCTAAGTCCTTGAGTCTCTCTGATTCTCATTCGTTCGCTTTTCAGATCATGTCTCCCAAATAATCTGAAGCTCATGGAAACTCCTCTATCCCACTTAAGGATAATGTTGATGGGACACACCCTACTTATGTAGTACAAACCCGGTCTAGGGGGCCATTTCCTGATTGCCCTCCTGGAGTTCCACCAGTCCCCTCTAGTCCTCCTCGAGCTCCTCAAGATGATAAGTTGAATGTGTGATTTTGTTAGTTCATTCATATATTGGCTCAATTGGTAGATTCTTGGACAGAGCGTGTAGCTTTTGTTACTCCAACTTTTGAGGCCACAAAGGTTGGCCAGTTTATGAGGTTAATCTGTTTTGTGTTCACTGGTGTTAAGGTTAAGGAGGATCCTTAAGGTTTCATTGATGATATGAAGAATATCTTCTGCGTTATGCATGCTACTAATGTGGAAGGTATAGAATTTGAAGCCTATGAATTGAAGTATGTATCATACCAATGGTATGAGGAATGGGAATAATCTAGGGGAGATGATGACGAATCCTCACTGTGGGATGATTTCTCTAGTGTGTTTCTGGACCGTTTCTATAATACCTTGCATTTCTCAAACTTAACATAACTCTTAGTTCATGAGTTATCCAATGTAAATTTTTTGAAACACTCAGTATTTTACAGTTTAGAGCCTGCCATTACGTAGGAAATTGAATTAGCTTTTCAACGATACAAAATTAGCCTAAATTTGATAACAGAGTGAGAAATTATGACTATATTAAGTTTCAGTCGCTAAACACCGCCATTCCCGCCAGTAGTGCGTCGCGGAGTATGTCAAAATGGTAATTTTTAGTATCCAGTGAGGTACCGCGGTACCGGCGCGTCGTGCCACATCTTATTTTCATATTTATCAATTTCCAGTGTACCAACGCAATTTTACCGCATCGCGCCAAGCTTCCAGGTCCCAACCAAAGTGGAAATATGATACCACCGTGTCACGCCACCATGCATTTTCCCAGTTGGCAATTTCTAGAGACACGAAGCAATAGCTCCGCATCGCGCCAGGTGCCTATTTCAAAAAAATTCAATGGAAATTAAATATTTCGTCCAGGGTTAAAATAGTCTTTTCCCATGATTTCAACTAGTCCAGATATGGGATTTAATCCCTAAAAAACATTTTAAGTCATTACGCACTCAATTCATCCCCAAAATTAAAGCATTCCCTCTCAAGACTACAAACCATAGCTTCAAGAAATCAAGAGCAATCTCAAAGGATTCACCAAGAACTTCAGTAAACTCACAAATTAAGGTATGTTAGGTGTTCATCTATGGGTTTCTTTCACCCATATAGTCCACAAATCTATTTTTAAACTACAAGATTGTTGAATTATGAATTTTCATGCTTGAATTGAATTGAATCCATGTTCATGTTAATGTTGGGTTTTATTCCAATATTAAATTACAAGCTTTAATGAAATTAATCATTATATGTGTTAAATTACATGATTTTCATGATAAACCCTTCAATTTGCAAGTTGATTGATGTAGCTAGGATAACTATATGTGTTGATTATTGTATAACCTAAGCATGCTCCCCAAGTGTTTGATAAAATGCCTATGTGAATGAAATATTGCCATCATAACATGATAGTATGCAATCCCTAATCATATACAAGTTTATGCCTTACAAGTGTTTGATGAAATGCCTTTATGAATGAATTATGGACAAGTGTACATTATTATGTATTTCAAGATCATTCTATGCTTTATTTTTCATGCAATCGAGTCCTGGGGGTATTTAATACCCGAAAATTTAACTGTTTGCCTAGAGCTAGTGTCAGTTACAAAATAAACTCAGTACTATCATGATCAGTAGTACTCTCAGTCAGTTACAGAACACTGTAGAACTCAGTCAGTTACAGAACCCAGGAAATTTAGTAAACTCAGTATCAGTTCAGTATACTCAGTTCAGTTTCTTTCAGTTGGGAGTAGGATTCAGCACCGAGTGAACCCAAGGATGAGGGATCACCTGCCAGTAGAGAGTGTGATCCTTAGAAGCAATCCTTGCATTCCAGAACTACGTAGCCAATGTAGGTTAAGACATCAAACCTGTCAGTTGAGAGTTGATGGGGTGTTTTAACCCGACAGATAAGGGTTTCACCGTTCTCATCAGAGTACTTAGCTTCAGATAGGCTTAGTCACAATATTTATTTATAGGCACAGTAGTGCATACTTAGTATTTATAGCAGTATTAGTTATCCATGTACTCTCATGTTTAGTTACTCTATATCATTATGTCAGTTATTGTTCATGCATGTGAACTCTTGCATTCAGCCTTACCTCTTCTAGCATACCAGTATATTCAACGTACTAACGCATACTCTTTCTTTGTGCTATGATGCCTTATATCATAGGTTTGGATGCTCATGTTCCTGATCGCGCATAGATAGATCCAAATTCAGCTAGCAGTAGATTTAGTAGTGATTCCTCATCTATAGAGGATACTTTTTCATTTCATTATTTCAGTAGATTCAGTATTTTAGTAGATGGAGTTAGTTGGGGGATTGTCCCATCAACTCTAAATTCAGACAGTTCAGTTTAGAGGCTTTTTTAGACTAGACTTTCAGGCACTATTTAGTTTTACAGATTGTTTTTTCAATCAATACACTTTATCAGTATTTACATATTTTGAACCTTATGGCATTTCAGCCTATTTTTTTGCATTCAGTACAGTATCATGTTTCAGTGCTCACAACAAATATTAGTCCTGGGTTAGCTTATGGTCCTTTGGGGTTGTAAGCACTGTGTAGCATTCGGGGTAAAGACTCGGGGCATTAAAAACTTGGTATTAGAGCCTAAGGTTCAACAGAGTCCTAGGAAGTTTGAAAGACGCATTTAGTAGAGTCTTGTGCATGGGAGTGTAGCGTGCCACATTTATGGACAGAAGGCTATGGGATATTTTATGAAAAGTATCCCTTCTTTCGGTATTCATGTCGTGCGAGTGAGCATGAGCTCCAGTTAAACTCTAAGTCTAATCTGTTTCTTCCTTTCATTTATAGAATATGTCTCCTAAAAGGACTAACGAAAGAAAACCCAGAAATCAGTCAGCACCTCAGCCCGTTTAGGCAGATCCCCTGGACGAGAATGTCTCCCATACAGAATTCAGAGTTGCATTCACTACTTTAGCTAATTTTGTAGCAGCTCAGAATAAATGGCTAGCTACTGTTCCAGCCAACCCAGTGGCCAATACTACTACAGCCAGGATTCGGGACTTCACCTGAATAAATCCTCTCTTATTCTCAGGATCTAAGTCATAATAGGATCCACAGGAGTTCCTCGATAAGGTTTATAAAATCATAAATATCATGGGAGTGACTTTCAGTGAGAGTGCTAAGTTAGCTTCCTATCATCTACACGATGTATCTCATACGTGGTTAAAGCAGTGGAAGGTAGACAGGGGCGCAGATGCAGTGCCTATAAAGTAGAAAGAGTTTGCTACTGCCTTCCTAGATAGATTCTTTCCCTTAGGGCTGAGAGAGGCCAAGGTGTTAGAGTTTATAAACCTCAGGCAAAGCAGTATGAGTGTGAAAGAGTATCCCCTCATGTTTACTCAGTTATCCAAGTATTCTCCCCATGTAGTAGCAGATAGTAGGCACAAAATGAGTAAGTTCGTATCTGGGGTGTCAGATAGTGTGGTTAAGGGTGCAGAACAGTTCCAAATCCTCTCTAGTTTTTGAGGTGAAGGAAAAATAGGATAAAGATCCCAGTCTTGTTAAGCTGAAAGTGTCAGTCAGAGATTAAAAAGTAGAGGTTTTCTTCCAAGGGGGAGATGGTGTTTTACGTTGCCAGGGTCGGCTATGTATTCCAGGTGTAGATGACTTGAGGCAACGAGTTCTTGCAAAAGCGCATGCTGCGTGTTACTCTATTTATCTGGGGTCTACTAAGATGTACCGTAATTTGTGAGGTATCTATGGGTGGAGTGGGATGAAGAGGGCTATTGAAGAGTTTGTAGCTAAATGCTCTACATGTTAGCAAGTTAAGATTGAGCACCAGAAGCCTAGTGGGTCCATGCAGGAGTTCAGTATTCCCACAATGAAATGGGAAGAAGTGAACATGGACTTTGTGATAGGTTTTCCTCGTACTCGTCATCAACATGATTCTATATGGTTTATCATAGATAGGATGATCAAATCAGCTCATTTCTTGCCAGTTCATACTTCCTATTCAGTCTAGGACTATACCAAACTCTATATCAGAGAGTTGTTCAAGTTACATGGAGTTCCATTATCCATCATCTCAGATAGAGGTACCCAGTTTACCTCTTATTTCTGGAAAGTATTCCAAAAGGGTCTTGGTACCTAATTTCACCTCAGTATAGCCTTCCACCCTCAGACAGATGGTCAAGTAGAAAGGACCATTCAGACTCTAAAATATATACTAAGAGCATGTGCTGTTGATTTTAAGGGTAGTTGGGATGACCACTTGCCTTTGATCGAATTTGTATACAGTAACAGTTATCATTCTAGTATTTAAATTGCTCCATTTGAGGCTCTCTATGGTAGGAGATGTAGACCTCTAATTGGTTGGTTCAAGGTAGGTGAGGCCATTGTAGTAGGGCCTAATCTAGTATTCAATGCCTTAGAGAAGGAACAGTTAATCAAAGAAATACTTAGGGTTGCCCAGAGCCGATAGAAATCGTACGTAGATTTGTGGAGAAAAGATCTCGTGTTTGAGATCGATGATTTTGTGTTCTTGAAAATCTCTCCCATGAAGAAGGTAAAGAGGTTTGGAAAGAAGGGAAAGCTCAGTCCCCGATATGTCGGTCCTTACAGAATTCTAAATTATTTTTGAAAGGTAGCTTATGAGCTCGAGTTGCCTTCAGATCTAGCCTCAGTGCACCCAGTATTCCATATATCCTTGCTAAATAAATGCATTGGTGACCCAGCAGTCATAGTTTCCTTAAAGGAAATAAATATTTAGAATGATCTCTCTTTCGAAGAGGTTTCAGTCCAGATCCTCGATTATCAGATTCGCAGACTGAGGAACAAAGAAGTTCCCTTAGTCAAAGTTCTTTGGCGAAATTAGTCTATTGAGTGAGATACTTAGGAAGAAAAAGAAGATATACGGAAAAAGAATCCTCACCTCTTCTCCGCAAACTCAGATCCAGCTTAAGGTAATAATTTTCCTTAACTTTACTCAGTTACATGTTCAACTATAATTATAACTTGGTATCCATTACCATTGCATATTAAGTCATGCATTCATGAATCAGTTCAGTCATGTACTCATGCATCAGATATACATGTTCAGTATGAAAACCCAGCTTATCAGTAGCTTCTGTCATGTATCCCATGTATCAGATATTCATGTTTAGTATAAAAACCCAGCATATCAGTAGCTTCAATCATTTATTCCATGCATCAGATATACATGTTCAGTGTGTAAACTCAGTCTATTAATGTCTTATCTTAATCAGTCTCATTCGAGGATGAATGTTCCCAAGGGGGAGATATTATAGTACCCTACATTTGTCAAGTTTAACTTGACTCTCAGTTCATGAGTTATCCAATATAAATTTTTTAAACAATCAGTATTTTTCAGTTTAGAGCCTGCCATTGCATAGAAAATTGAATTATCTTTCCAACGATATTAAATTCTCCTAAATTCGATAAACTATTTTAAGTTTCAGTCATTAATCACCATCATTTTGGCCAGTAGCGCATCGCGGAGTATGACAAAATGGTGATTGTCAGTTTCCAGAGAGGTACCGTGATACCGGCACATCTGCGACATCTTATTTTCATATTTGTCAATTTCCAGTGTACCAACACGATTCTACCACATCATTCCAAGCTTCCATCTCCCAACCAAAGTGGCAACACGATACCACCGCGGTGCACCACCATGCATTTTCCCAGTTGGCAATTTTCAGAGACATGGCGCGATAATGTCGCGCCAGGTGCCTATTTCAGAAAATTTTGACGGTAATTAAATGTTTCATCCAGGGTTAAAATAGTCTTTTCCTATGATTTTAACACGTCTAGATGCGGGATTTATTCCCAAAAAAACATTTAAGTCATTTAATCACTCAATTTATCCCCAAAATCAAAGCATTCCTTCTTAAGACTACAAACCCTTGCTTTAAGAAACCAAGATCAATCTCAAAGTATTTACCAAGAACTTTAAGAAACTCACAAATTAAGGTATGTTAGGTGTTTATCTATGGGTTCCTTTCACCCATAGAGTCCATGAATCCGTTTTCAAACTACAAGATTGTTGAATTATTAATTTCCATGCTTGAATTGAATTGAATCCATGTTCATGTTAATGTTGGGTTTTAGTCCATTATTAAATTACAAGCTTTAATGAAATTAATCATTATATGTGTTGAATTACATGATTTCATAATAAACCCTTCAATTTGCAAGTTGATTGATGTAGCCAAGATAACTATATGTGTTGATTAGTGTATAACCTAAGCATGCTCCCCAATTTTATGATAAAATGCCTATGTGAATGAAATAGTTCCATTATAGCATGATAGTATGATAGTCCCAAGCTTATACCTTACAAGTGTTTGATGAAATGCCTTTATGAATGAATTATGGACAAGTGTACATTATTATGTATTTCAAGATCATGCTATGCTTTATTTTTCATGCAATAGATTCCTGAGGGTATTTAATACCCACCAATTTAGTTGTTTGCCTAGAGACAGTGTCAGTTACAGAATAGTCTCAGTCCTATCACGATCAGTAGTACTCCCAGTCTATTACAATACTTAGTAGAACTTAATCATTTACAGAACTTAGAAAAATTCAGTAATCTCAGTATCAGTTCAGTCCAGTTCAATATACTCAGTTCAGTGTCTTTCAATTAGGAGTAGGATTCATCACCAAGTGAACCCAAGGATAAGGGCTCACCTTCCAGTAGAGGGTGTGATCATTAGAAGCAATCCTTTTGTTCCATAACTACATAGCCAGTGTAGGTTGAGACATCAAACCTACTAGTTCAGGGTTGATGAGGTGTTTTAACCTGATAGATGAGGTTTCCACCATTCTCATTAGAGTACCTACCAGATGAGGGTAACTCTTCAGTGTCTTTACCCGTGGCACGGTACTGATAACCTTCCAACTGAGGTCATAGGTTGGACCCTAACTCAGTTATCTTATCTTATTTGGGGCATGTAGGTTAGATAATTACCTCTCACTATCTCAGTTTTATTCTTCATAATAGAACTCAGTTCAGTTCTACAGAATTAGGACTATAAAATACAGTCAATCAGTAGCAATAACTCAGTTATTAGTAACTTCAGCTATCAGTTACTCAGTATCAGAACTTAGTACTTAGCTTCAGATAGACTTAGTCATAGTATTGCATACTCAGTATTTATAGTAGTATCGATTATCCATGTACTCTCATGTTTAGTTACTCTATATCATTCAATCAGTTATTGTTCATGTATATGAACCCTTTCATTCAACCTTACCTCATCTAGCATACCAGTACATTCCACGTGCTAACGCATACTGTTTCTTTGCACTATGATGTATTATATCATAGTTTCAGACGCTCAGGTTTCTGACTGCACATAGATAGATCTAGCTTTAGCCGGCAATAGATTTAGCAGTGAGTCCTCATATATCAAGGATACTCTTTCATTTCATTATTTTAGTAGATTCAGTATTTCAATAGATGGAGTTAGTTGAGGGATTGTCCCATCAACTCCATATTTAAATAGTTTAGTTTAGAGGCTTTTTCAGACAAGGCTTTTAGACACTATTTAGTTTTACAGATTGTTATTTTAGTCCATACACTTTATCAATATTTACAGATATTGAACCTTATGGTATTGTAGCTTATTTTTTTGTATTCAGTACAGTATCATGTTTCAGTGCTCACAGCAGATATCAATAATGGGTTAGCTTGTGGTCCTTTGGGGTCGTAAGCACCGTATAGCATCCAGTGTACAGACTCGGGGCGTTACAGCTTCTTTCCTCAGGAGTTGAGGATGGTAAAAGTGGAAGAGTTTGCTAACCTAATGCAAGGTAGGATGGCAGTTAAGGAATATGCCTTGAAATTTAATTCATTATCCTGATATGCTCCCAAGTTAGTGTCTAGCATGAGGAGATTTGTTTCTGGGTTGCACCATAATTTGATTCTAGAGATAAGGTTGGTTTGTTGAACAAGTATATAGACATCTCTAAATTGGTTGTATAAATATAACAGGTTGAGGAAAAGAAGAATAAGCAAGTGGAGATAGGGTAGTGGCAAAGTAAGAAGCTATGATTTTCTGATCTGGGTGGAGGTTACCAGCAGAGTAGTAGAGATGGTGGAAAATGGTCTAAGAAAAAGTGATGGAGTTTTGGTTCCTACTCTATGACTAATGCTCATTATCCAAAGTCATTGGGTGATCGTCGTTCCCAGCATAATAGTGGATTTAGGGCACAGGGTATCCAATCTCAGGCTGGTAGGGCTCAGTCCACTCCATCATATCCTTCTTGTAGATTCTATAGCCAGGTGCACCACGGGTTTTGTAAAGAGAGGAGGAACATGTTTTTTAAATGTGGTCAGTTTTGTCACTTGGATAGGGATTGTCCTTCTAAGGTTGCTTTGGGGGAAAATAATTGTAATGTATCGAGAGTACTCCCTGGATGCCATACGGTGCTAGGAACCACAAGTGATCCCAATCTAACCCATGAACGGGCATATTGTTAAGCAACTAGATTATAGTAAAATAAATAACAAGTTCTGCTGTGCGGAGACATAATCATGGCATAAATATAAATTGAAATTTACATGACTGACTTTAACTGAAATCTATGAAGCCTCTACTATATTGACTATAGATATATGGGACATACCTCCAACTACCACTAATCAATACTTATGAAAATAAATGAAAAGTACATTAACTAAAACTGTCTGGAGTTCCCAAAGTAGGAGAACTCATCACCTGCTGGCTGGAATTTGCACTGTCTGATCATGATGTGCGGGCTACAAATGGTACCTACATTATGAAACAATGAAGCCATAAAGACATATATATGGATCAGTACTTCTAGAATGTACTGAGTATGCAGGGGTGAATTCAATAAGTACAACTGATTTCATACATAATCTTAAAATATGCATGCTTAGTGTAAGTAGACTCACCAATAGGCTAGAATAAACCAAAAACTAAAATATCTTAAAGCATGAGTGATAAACATACCCTTAGTTTCTACAAAACTTTACTTTAATGATATAAGTAGAAATGAAGCTGGGATATGATGAAACATGGATACTGTATCAATACTGAGTCTTTAACTACATGATGGAGACTGACATAACTAGAGGATCTGAATATACAATTATACTAAGCACGAATACCTAAACATACAGAACCAAACGTGACATATCCTATGCTTATCTGATTAACTGAATGAGTGATAGCTGAATATTGGTCATGTGATAGTAAATTGTACTTAGTTTGAATAATTGGACTGAAACTGTGTAATACTATGCATATGAGTTGAGGACTATCTAAAAAACCTGAGATAACTGAGCATGAATGAATGGAAACTATAATATCTAAGAATGCAAGACCAAGTGTATAACATAATTCTGAAATAGTCTGTAAATTAAAATACTAAAATACTAATAACTGAATAACTGATAACTGTATGCTATGGTCAAGTAAACCTGAAACTGATCTATGAACTAAATACTAAAATGAGACTGTAACTATGACTGTGGGAGTTATCATCTAACCGACATACCTCGATTATAGACTAATTTGGGGTCCAACCTGTAACCTCAGTTGGAAGGGTGTTAGAACCATGTCATGGGTTACTAAAATTAGTTGGGTCAACCCTAATCTAGTAGGAAGACTCATGAGATGTTTATTGTTAAATCAACCCTAGTTTGACAGTAAGATGATTTACCCTATGCTGTCTACATAGTTCTGTAAATTAGGGACTGCTACTAAAGGTTAAACCATCTGCTGGCAGGAATGCCCCCATCCCTGGGTTCGCACGGTGATGAATCCTACTCCCAACTCAATCAACACTAAACTGATCACTTAACTGTACTAGGCTTGACTGAACTCACACTGATTCTATTGACTGACCAAATGCTACTATTTGGGATACTACAGAATCATTCTATTTCGACTAGAGACTAGATAAACAGCTAAATTTTGGGTATTCATAACCCCCAGGACTCGATAACAATACAACAAGACCATACTAAGGCTTTGAGTACATGATAAACAGTCATTACTTACAGAAACCCATCACTTGGGCATTTCATCAAACAGTTGCAATTCAAGTTTAAGCTAAACATGGGGATAGTTTTAGACATATAACCATAGCATGAATTCAATATTAAAAATCACCAATTAAGGCTTTAACATGGGATAATTCATCAAACACATGGGGACCATAAACGTGTGTATGGGAATGAGAAAGCATGCAAAAATATCATGATTACACGAATCAATTCACAACTTCAGGATTTGATATGAAGATCATAACATTAAAAATATGTATTGGCTCATTCTACTTGAAAACACATACACTCTTAATTTGAAATAAAACATATGAGGATCATGAGTTAAACATGGGAGTAGTTAAACAATGAAAATCACAAAACTTTCAATATTAGAAACATGGGTTAAGGCTTTAGCATGTTAACATCATCATTCGAACATATCAAGGCAATTTCAACTAAAACCATTTGTAAACATGATACATAATTGAATTTCAAGAAATTTCATGGATATAATTCATATTAACATGTAAAGATCATAACTTTGAACTTGAAAATGAGCTTTTGAGTTCCATGGGTGAAAGAAAACCCATGGATGAACTCCCATATACCTTAATTACATGGATTCTTGAAGAAATCATGAATTTGATGTAGAAAGCTTGACTTGGAAGCCTTGGGAATGTTATTGAAAGCTTTTTCTTGAACTTCTTGGCTAAGGAACCTTAATTTCTTGATTGTATTGAAGAAACTTTGATGAATTTCTTGGTGTTCTTGAGGGGGCCAGGGTTTTATTGGAGAGAAAAGGATGAAATATCATGTAAACAACGCTTTTGGGGGCTAAAATCCTTTGTTTAGGATGGTTTTGGGTGAGGGGAAAGGACTAAAATACCCCTGAAAAAGTATGACTGAAAGATGGAAATCTCAGGGGTGAAATGGAGTGTGCGTCACACGCTCTATAGAACAAAAATGCAGCTTGCGCCTCATGCTAATCGCGTGCAGCTACTGCCTATCTCACAAAAATAACTATAACTTTTCGCTCAAGTATCGCTTTACGGCAAAATTGGTATTGTTGGAAAGCTAATTCAATTATCTACTATTTAGTAGGTATTGAGAATCAGAATTGTATGTATATAGAAAGTTATACAAGTTCAAAGTATACCCTTATGGAATTAAATACCAAACTTTGGATGAATCAAAGGATCTTAGCTCAACTTGGCTCTAAATGATTTCTCTGAACATTTTTAACCTCATAAGCATTTCACACACTAGTATAAAGATCATGAAACTTATATTTACATGAGAATCACTTGGATTATAAATTATACATGTAGGAACAACGGTTTAATGACTAGCCTAAAAATACGGGGTGTTACATTAGCTCTCCCTTAGGAACATTTGTCCTTGAATGAGACTGGTTAGACTGAGAGTACTATGCGAAGGTAACTGAGATCATATTCTGAACCTAACTGACTTGGAAAATAATTGCATAACTAATTTTGAAACATGATAAATGAACAAAATATCATGAACTGAACTGATTTCTTGAATACATGCAATGACAAGAGAATGATTATAAGACTGAGATAGAAATGAGAGAGTCAACTAATGAGTAACCATTACTTCAATCTGGATCCTATTTCATGAAGAAAAATGAAAGGCTTAGAACATGAATTCTCGGGGTTTTACAATACATCTCCCCCTTGGGATACTTTATCCCCCGAATGGTACTAACTTGGCTGAAATACTAAAAAAAAGACTGATATGATGCACAGGACACTTACGGACTGAATCTTGACTGAATATTCAAGATCTAAAGTTGATGCATGATACATGAACTTAACTGAATTCACAAATTACATGGATTTAAATGAATTAGCTCTTGGAATAGCCATGTTCATTACAGTTTTAAATAGTATAACTAGATGGAAAGATAGCAAGCCATAGGAACTTGTCTGTCTGACTACTATACTGGATTGTTGGCTATACAGACTGAATTATACTAAAATCTTATACTCAACTATACATTCGACTTGTACACCAACATGACATTCAAGTCTAGCTTCATAACCACACATGAACTTGTAGGCAAACAACCATAAAAACATCTCTCTCGTATTCTCTAAACCTTTATCCTTAAAACATTCATGCACTAGCCCAAGAAAACACACATAGAATTTCAAATAATCATGACATAAGGAGAGGTCACTGAAAGTTAGAACACGAGGACCTGAATCATGAAAGGATAACTTTGACACTTAACTGAGGCCTGAGGAATAAAGTATCAAAAGCATGAATTCATCAAAGAGAGCTAAATTGAGGGCATACATGACATAAACTGAATTTCACTGATCATTAGGAGTGTAGCATGAGTACTTAGAACTGAACATACTATAAAATACGGGTACATGAGTCATAAGATGCATGACCTAAATTTGGAGTTCATAAATTCATAGAACATGATTTGTACTACTGAGTAAGTTGGAACTCCTCATACTAGGAACTGGAAGCGCACATAATTTTCTATAAAGCGCATGAATATGAGATGTGGTGATGGAGCTGACATGTAAGGTATGAGTAGATATCGTGATGACTGAAAAATATTGCACTGAGATAAGAATAGGTTGGGAATCATCCTCCTTTACTGCATTTCTACACATACTGGCATCACTACTAGGATCTGAGAGCCTGACTTGGTTACTTGTTCTATCATCTCCCCCTTACCTTTAAGCCATCATTCTAAGTCTGTGGACCCCTATACTAAACTCTAAATAGAACAGCAACCTCTTTACTATAGAGCTCGAGATATATCAATACACATAAATACTAAACTCACCCTAAAAGCCTGCACTTGAAAGTGTAGAACCCACTGTTAGTACTTCCTTCTAACATAAACCTCTTAAATTTCTATATCCCATAACATAGATGGTAAGAATGTTACATAATACGTTACTAGCTTTATTCATGCTTAGCAACTCAAGGATACTATCTAAGAACCCACACTTTAAGAACATAGAAATACTACAATCCTGTATCACCTTGGGTACACCTCTAGATCATACACACATTATTTTACTTAATTTTAAATCAATTAATTCTTGAATACACCGTTCAAGCCTACTGATTTACTTTCATACATCTAGACCATGGATACATAATATGTTTAATCTAGATAACACCATCCCAACTATAATACTTCTAAACTTCTGGGTTTATGATTCAGACTCTAGATTATATGTTGTAATAAGATTCTGAGAAGGGATCTGAAAACACAGCTAACTTCGGCTCAATGCAAGATTTTCATGAATAAAAACAAATATTTTTAAAGTTTAGAACATAAAGGAACTAGTGGGATATTTTGAGCTTGCATGAAATCCCATAACTATCTGTAGGGACTGTCTAAGAAAACTCCGTCTGTAGGAATTTTGTAATACCCCAAAAAATCCAAACCAATATTAGAGCAATGTACAAAGATCATGCATAGTACATCAAGGTTATTTTATAGTTTTATGAGTATTTTAGATATATATTAAGGCTTCAAATAACTCCCAGCTATCAGACGAATCAAAATATTCCTTACCGATTGAATTCTTGAGAAGGATATTGGTATAGTCAACTTTAAATGAGCATATCTCTCATTATACTTGGAATTTTTTAGATCATGACCTATAAACATATATATAATTGAATTATCTTTTCAACGATACCAATTTCTCCTAAATCCAGTATCGAAGAAAAGAGTTATTCCTATTTTACTCCAGCATGTCAGGCTGGAAACAGTGTGACGACATTCATGGTAGCTTACCACATTTTTGACGACCTACCACAAAGTTCGTCATCCTTAGGTAGAATCCAGCTCCTGTGTGATGACATTCGTGGTATCTTACCATATTTGTGACGCCCTACCACGAAGGTCGTCAGCCTCTCGGCAGAAACCAGCTCCTGTGTGATGACATTCGTGGTAGCTTACCACATTTGTGATGCCCTACCATGAAGGTCGTCAGCCTTAGGCAGAAACCAGCTCCTGTGTGACGACATTCGTGGTAGCTTACCACATTTGTGATGCCCTACCACGAAGGTCACCAGGCTTAGGCAGAAACCATCAATTCCAGCTTCTGTGTGACGATATTTTTGATGGCTTACCATATTTTTGACACCTTGTCACAAATGTCATCAGCTATTATTTTCAGTAATTGGAATTTATTTCATAAGGTATTTTGGTCTTTTCCCTTCACTTCCTACGACTTATAACCCTAAAGAGGCATAATTTTTTCCCATTTTTCTTCAGTTAAGCATCTTAAAAACCCTCTCTTACGCTCCCAACCACAAGATTAGGGTTTCTATCAAACTCATCTCTCAAAAGCAAGATTCAAAACTTTTTTCAAGATAATTGAGAATTAAGTTTCCCAAATCCAAGAACTCTCTAGCAAATCATCAAGGTTTCCTTTCTAAGGTATGCGTAGTGTTCATCTATAGATTCAATTCGTTCATAGAGTTCAAGAACCATGTTTTTAAATGTTATTTTGTAAACTTTTGTGGTGATATAAGCATTTACACGTTGATGATTGTTGTTCAAGTTTCAAGATGATATCTAAGGATGTTTTTCATGGAATATATGTGATTGTTGGTTGAAAATCATGAAATTTCGGTGGGTTGAACTAATGCAAGTATGAAATCCACCTATGCCTTAAAGAATGCATATAAGGTGTTTGATAAAATTCCTAGGATGTTAGAAATTTATATTTACATGATTTCATGATTTCTAAATGACAAGTCCATGTTAGCGATACACTTCAATATAAATGACCATGTTATTAATGTATTCTTATGGTGATGGCATGAAGTATGTCTGATGATGGAAATATGAATTTTGTGTGCAAATTATATCCATGTTTTCCCTACCATGTTTGAGGTGTTGATTAAATACATGAAGTATACTATCCCCTACTTATGATATAGCGAATTGTGGACTCCAATCTTATGATCAAGTCATGTCATGTATGTCAGTTTCCTTCTATCAAGTCCTGGGGGTATTCATACCTAAAAAACATAGTTTTGTGCCTAGATCCATGTTATGTTGTCACGATAATCTCATTCAAGCTATAATCTATAGAACTCAGTCAGTCATGTGACTCAGGAAACCTCAGAAATCTCATGATCCCAGTTAACTCTCAGAAATCTCATGATCCCAGTTAACTCTCAGATAATAGTACTACTTCGTTAGTCAACGGAAGTTAGTTAATCTGTCCATGTACAGTCAGTTGAATCATGTTTAGTCTCTTCAGATGGGAGTAAGAGTTAGCACCGAGTGAACCCAAGGATGGGAACTCACTTGTACATGAGGGTGTGATTCTTAGCAGTCATCCTTGCATTCCAAAACTATGTAGCCAACATAGGTTGAGACATTGCATCCTGTTATATGAGGGTAGATGATATGGCTTAACCTGTTATATGAGGGTTCCCACCATTCTCACTAGAGTTACCTATTATATGAGGGTTGCTCATATGTTATCCTTACCAGTGGCACGGTATTGACACCCTTCCAGTTAGGGCAGAGATTGGACCCCATCTTAGCCATAATGGCACATATGGGGCATGTCAGTTAAAAAACTACCTCCCACAGTTTCAGTATCAGTCTTAGTAAAAGAACTCAGATAGTTCTTCAGATATCAGTATACCAGGACTGTTAGATGCGGTCAAATTCAGTTATAGCATAGAACTCAGAGAGTTCAACCAGATTCAGGGCTTTCAGATACAGTCATCCATGTTATCAGAACTATGGTTCCATCTATGTATTAGTGTACAGATTTAGCCATTACGTACTCACGATCTTAGTTACTATGTATGTATGTTTGCACTCTTACATTCATATCAGTCAGTCAGTAGTATTATTTATACACGTAAACCCTCTGCATTAGCCCACCTCACTCGTATAGTTAGTACTCCAGTTGTATTGACGCATTTGCGCTATGGTGCTTTCTTGTCATGTTATACCATAGGTTCAGAGGCACGAGTCCCAGACCAGCAGTAGCAGTCGCATTCAGCATATAGAGTTGCAGTGAGTCCTCTTCATTCGAGGACGACATTATTTGATTTATTCATTTATTTCTTCAGTTAAATTTTACGTAGTTAGTTGGATACATGCTCCTTCAAATCCTTATTTCAGACAGTACTTAGAGGCTTTCGGATTTATGCTCAAATTTAGCTTCCAGATTCAATTTTTAGTTATTTTGGGTATTTTTTGCCCATATGGATGTTATATTATTTCAGTTGAACCTTATGGCCTATTGTGTATGTTTTCCGCATTAATATGTCATGAATTGTAGTATATATGTATAGATATCAGTCATGGGTTAGCTTGGGTCCCTCAGGGTCATAAGTACCATGTAGCATTCCGGTTCAAAAAATTGAGGCATTACAACTTTGAGTTTGCCTGCTTCTATTACCTCGAAAATAAGGCAAAGATGGCATGAATAGAGAAAGATGAGACTATATATAAGTTTCTTAGAGAACCTTTCTATAGCATAATCTGAACATGAAAGAAAGGAAATATTTCCTAAATGCCCTGTAGCCTCTTGAAGAAAAGTACAAACATCTCTGTACCATTTCGCAAGACTCTACTAGACATAACTTCTAGACACCCTAGGAAACTTGAACTCTGTGCTCTGATACCAAGTTTGTAACGCCCCGAGAGTACACCCTGGCTGCCATGCGGTGCTAGGAACCACAAGTGATCCCAAGATAACCCATGAACTGGCATACTATTTAGCAACTGAATTATAGTAAATAAATAACAAGTTCTTCTATGTAGAAACATAATCATGGAATAATCTGAATAAGTACAATACCAAAAAGTTTACAATCTGATTAAAACTGAAGAAAGAAATTGAAATTTATATGACTGACTCTTATTGAAATCTTTGAAGCCTTTACTATATTGACTATAGATAGCTGGGACATACCTTCAACTACCACTAATCAATAAATATGAAAATAAATGAACTATACATAAGCTAAAACTGTCTAGAGTTCTCAAAGAAGGAGAACTTATCACCTGTTGGCTAAAATATACAATTGTTTGATCATGATGTGCGAGCTACAAATAGTACCTACATTATAAAACAATATAGCCACACAGATGTATATGTGGATCAGTACTTATGGAATGTACTGAGTATGCAGGGGTGAATGCAATAAGTAAATTGATTTCATACATAATCTTAAAACAAGCATACTAAGTATAAGTAGACTCACCAATAGGCTGGAATAAATTGAAAACTGAAATATCTTAAAGCATGAGTGATAAACATACTCTGATAAGATGGTGAATCTCTACCTTTAGTTTCTACAAAACTTTACTTTAATGATATAAGTAGAACTGAAGTTGGGATGTCGTGAAACACTAATATTGTATGAATACTGAGTCTTTAACTATGTGATGTGGACTGACATAACTCGATGATATGAATATACAATTATACTAAGCATGAATACCTAAACATAAAGAACCAAACTTGACATATACTAAGCTTATTTGATTAATTGAATGACTGATAGCTGAATATTGGTCATATGAGACTAAATTATGCTTTATCTGAATAACTGGACTGAAACTGTGGGGTACTATACATATGAGTTGAGGACTATCTAAAAACCCTAAGATAACTGAAAATGAATGCGTGGAAACTATAATATTTAAGAATTCAAGACCAAGCGTATAACTTGATTCTGAAATAGTCTGTAAATTAAAATACTGATAACTGAATAACTGATAACAATATGCTATGGTCAAGCAAACCTAAAACTGAACTCTAAACTGAATACTGAACTAAGACTATAGGAGTTATCATCTAACTGATATACCCCAATTATAGACTAATTTGGGGTCCAACCTGTAACCCCTGTTGGAAGGGTGTTAGCACCGTGCCACGAGTTACTAATATTAG
Organism: Capsicum pubescens; assembly: GCA_030864215.1. NCBI lineage: Eukaryota > Viridiplantae > Streptophyta > Magnoliopsida > Solanales > Solanaceae > Capsicum > Capsicum pubescens. Next base: position 190,826,415 of record CM061542.1, on the reverse strand, counting down.
TTGGGTCAACCTAAATCTGGAAGAAATACTCACAAGATATATATGGTTATGTCAACCTTAATCTGACAGTAAGATGGTTTACCCTACGTTAACTACATAGTTCTATAAATTAGGAACTGCTACTAAGGGTTAAATCCTCTGCTGACAGGAATGCCCCCATCCCTGGGTTCGCTTGGTGTTGAATCCTACTCCCAACTGAATCATCACTAAACTTATCACTTGACTGTACTAGGCTTGACTAAACTAACACTGATTTTGTTGACTGATCGAGTGCTACTATTTGGGATACTACAGAATCATTCTATGTTGATTAGAGACTAGATAAAAAGCTAAATTTCAGGTATTCATAACCCCAGGACTCGATAACAATATAACAAGACCATACCAAGTCTTTGAGTACATAATAAACAGTCATTACTTAAAGAAGCTCATCGCTTGGGCATTTCATCAAACACTTGCAATTTATGGTTTAAGCTAAGCATGGGGATAGTTTTAGACATGTAGCCATAGCATAAAGTCAGTATTAAAAATTTCCCATTAAGTCTTTAACATGGGACAATTCTTCAAACACATGGGGACCATAAATATGAGCATGTGAATGAGCAAGAATACAAAAATATCATGGTTGCACGAATTAATTCACACCTTCAGGATTTGATATGAAGATCATAACATTCAAAATATTTATTGGCTCATTCCACTTGAAAACACAAATACTCTTAATTTGAAATCAAACATACGGGGATCATGAGTTAAACATTGGAGTAGTTAAACCATGAAAATAACATAACTTTTAATATTAGAAACATGGGTTAAGACTTTAGCATGTGAAAATCATCTTTCAAACATATCAAGGCAATTTCAACGAAAACCATTTGTAAACATGATACATAATCGAATTTCAAGAAATTTCATGGATATAATTCATATTAACATGTAAAGATCATAACTTTGAACTTGAAAATGAGCTTTTGGGAACCATGGGTGAAAGGGAACCCATAGATGAACTCCCACATACCTTAATTAGATGGATTCTTTAAGAAATCATGAATTTAATGTATAAAGCTTGACTTCGAAATTGAAAGCTTGACTTGGAAGCCTTAGGAATGTTATTGAAAGCTTTTTCTTGAACTTATTGGATTAGGAACCTTAATTTTTTAATTATATTGGAGAAACATTGATGAAGTTCTTTGTGTTATTGAGGGTGCTAGGTTTTTCTTGGAGAGAAAAGGATGAAATATCATGTAAACATGTTTTGGGGGGCTGAAATCCCTTGTTTAGGATGGTTTTGGGTAAGAGGAATGGGATGAAATACCCCTAAAAAAATGTAACTAAATGATGGAAACCTCAGGGGTGAAGTGGAGCATGTGTCACACACTCTAGAACACCAAAATGTAACCTACATCGCATGCTAATCGTGCACAGCTACTGCCTCTCTTATGAAAACTATAACTTTTTGCTCGGGTATCAAGTTAAGGCAAAATTAGTATCGTTGAAAAGCTAATTCAATTATATATAATATAGTGGGTCTTGAGAATCAAAATTCTACGTACATAAAAAGTTATACATGTTCAAAGTATACCCTTGTAGAACTGAATACAAAACTTTGGATGAATCAAAGAATCTTAACTCAACTTGGCTTTAAATGATTTTTATAAAGACTTTTTAACCTCATGAGACTTTAACACACTATTATAAAGATCATGAAACTTATATTCACATGAGAATCACTTGGATTATAACTTATACATGTAGGAACGATGGTTCATATACTAGCCCAAAAATATGGGGTGTTATAATAATATTCCTGTTGCTATTTCACCAGCTCAGGCACCAAAGGCTGCCACTTCTACTTCTAGTACCAACATTGATCGAAATCACTTGTATGCTCTTTCTATCCACTAGTACTCTAAGTCATCTCCAAGTGTTGTCACTGGTATGTTATGACTCTTTTCTTGTGATGTGTATTTTTTACTTGATCTGGGGTTTACTCTTTCTTATGTAGCCCTATTTGTGGTTGTATATTTTATTTTTGGTCTAGAGTGTATCCCTAATACCTTTTAGGTTTATATCTTGATAGTTTACTCGGTGGTTGTTAGAAGTATCTATAGGGGTTGTGTGATATCTTTTGGTGGTAGAGAAACTCTGGTACATCTAATAGAATTAGACATGGTTGATTTTGATGTCATATTCGGGATGGATTGGTTGAATTCATGATATTCCTTCTTAGATTGTTGAACCTTTAAGGTCATATTTAAACTCCCTAATGAGTTGTTCATTGAGTGGGAAGTGGGTTGTCTAGTGCCTAAGAAAAGGTTTATATCATATCTTAGATCTCGGAAGCTGATTTCCAAGGGATGTCTCTATCATTTGGTTTGGGTAAAATATTCTAACTTGGAGGGTCCTTCATGGCAATCCATTCACATGGTTAGTGAATTTCCTAAGGTTTTTTTGAATGATTTTTCTAGTGTCCCTCCTGATAGGGAGATTGATTTTGGGATTGAATTTATATCGAACACTTGTCCTATCTTAATCCCTCCTTATAGAATGTCTCTGGCTAAGTTAAAAAGCTTAAGGAGTAGTTAAATAACCTCTTTGACAAGGGTTTTATCCATCCTAGTGTGTCTCTCGCGGGGTACTTCTATCTTTTTCATGAGTAAGAAGGATGGTTCCCTTCGAATAAGCATCGATTACCATAAGTTGAATAAGGTTACAGTGAATAAAAAGTATCCTCTTTCTTGAATTGATAATTTATTTGACTAGCTTCAGGGTGCTAAGTGTTTCTCTAAGATTCATCTTAGGTTTGGTTATCATTAGCTAAAGATTAGAGGAGTGGGTATTCCTAAGACTGCCTACTGAATATGGTATGGTCATTATGAGTTCTTAGCCATATCTCTTGGGTTGACTAATACCCTGGCGGCATTTACCGGCTTGATGAATAGGGTCTTTCATCAGTTTTTGTATTTGTTCGTCATCATTTTTATAGATAATATTCTTTTGTATTTCAAGAGTGAGGTAGACCAGGCTAACCACCTCCGTATCATGTTGCAAACCTTGAAGATCAGCAATTGTATGCTATGTTTTTTAAGTTTGAATTCTTATTAGAAGCTATTACTTTTCTGGGTCATGTTATTTCTAGTGATGGGATCATGGTGGATCCACAAAAAGTTATAGTTGCTAAGAAGTGGATAAGGCCTACAACTCTAATTGATATTCGGAGCTTTTTAGGTTTAGCCAATTACTATTAGAGATTTGTGAAGGGTTTCTCGATTATAGCTGCCCCGCTGACTAAGTTAACTCAGAATAAGGTAAAGTTTTTGTGGCATGACACTTGTGAGGGTAGTTTTGAGAAGCTAAAAGATAAGTTGACTTCAGTTCCAGTGTTGACTCTGTCTTAAGGAACTAATGGTTTTGTCATCTATTGTGATGTGTCTCGTATGGTACTTAGTTATGTGTCGATGTTGCATGGTAGGGTGGTGGCCTATGCTTCTAGGTATTTGAAAGTTCATGAGAAGAATTACCTGACTCATGATTTGGAGATGTTGGTTGTGGTATTCACATTAAAGATTTGGCATCACTATTTATATCGAGTCCATGTAGGTATCTTTTTTTATCATAATAGCTTGCAATATATGTTCACCTTGAAGGAGCTGAATCTAAGGAAACAGAGGTGGATTGAGTTGCTGAAAGATTATAATATGAGTCTCTACTATCACCTAGGTAAAGCTAATATGGTTGTTGATTCTCTTAGCAAGTTATCCATGGAGAGTCTAGCTCAGGTAGATAAGGATAAGGGAGAATCAATAAAAGATATTCACTATTTGGCTAACCTTGGAGTCTGTCTCTTAGACTCTGAGGATGGTGGCATATTTATACAAGAAGTGGTGAAGTCATCCCTTTTTGCTGAGGTAAAGGAGAAACAGGTACTGGATCCTATCTTAATAAAGATTACGGTGGATGTAGGATAAGAAAAGGTTGTAGCTTATGAGATTGGTAGCAATGGTATCTTGAGTTACCAAGGTAGATTATGCATTCTTGATGTAGATGGGTTGATAGAGAGGATCTTGGCTGAGCCTCATGAGTCATGTTAGGTCATTCATCCTGGTTTAACAAAGATGTATCATAATCTTAAGGAGATTTATTGGTGGAACAATATAAAGCGAGATGTGGGCAGTTTTGTGGCTAGATGCATGGTGTGTCAACAAGTGAAGGTTAAGCACTTGAGGCCCAGTAGGTTGACTCTAGAGATTGAACTGACGGTAAGGAAATAGGAGATAATTAATATAGATTTCATTACCGATCTTCCTTGGTCTTGGAATCAGTTTGATTCAATTTGGGTCACTATGGATAGGATGACTAAATCTGCTTACTTTTTGCCAGTGAGGACTAAATATTTGGTAGAGAATTATGCGAGGTTATTCCTCTAAGAGATTATGATGTTGCATACGACACCTGTTTCTATCATGCCAGATCATGGTACTCAGTTCTAATCATATTTTTGGGATTTGTTTTAGAGAGGTTTGGGAACTAAAGTGAGCCTTAGTACTTCTTTCCACCCGCAGTTGGATGGGTAAGCAGATAGTACTATTCATACATTAAAAGATATGCTTAGAGCTTACGTGATTGACTATAATGGTAGTTGGGTTATTCATTTACCTCTTATAGAATTTGTATATAATAATAGCTTCCACTCTAGTATTGGGATGGCTCAGTTTGAGGCATTGTATGGTAGGAGGTTTAGATCTCCTATTGGGTGGTTTGAGGTTAGTGAGGTAGAGATGTTTGTCTCGGATTTTGTTCACCAAGTGATGGAGAAGGTGAAGGTAATTTAGGATAGACTTAAAGCTGCCCAAAGTCCTATGCGAATTTGAGGCATAGGGAGTTAGAGTTTGAGGTTGGCAATTGGGTGTTCTTGAAGGTATCTCCCATGAAGAAAGTAATACGGTTTGGGAAGAAAGGGAAGATCAATCACGGGTATGTTGACCCATACTTGATCTTAAAGAGGATTGGTAGCTTTGCATATAAATTAGAGTTGCCCTCTTGTTTGAACTCTATTCATCTGGTGTTTTATATGTCAATGTTGAGGAAGTGTGTGGTTGATCCATCACTGAGTGTGCCTATCAAGGATATTGGTATTTTGGATTTATTATTATATGAGGAAGTCCCAATTGAAATTTTGGATCGACAAGTTCGTTGGTTGTGGACGAAGGACGTAGCTTTTGTAAAGGTTCTATGGAGGAACCACAAAGTTGAAAAGGCTATTTAAGAAGCCAAAGAAGACATGAAGTCCAAGTATCCATTCTCATTTTCTGCTCCGAATAATCGTGCATAAGGTAAGTGTTATTCTTAACATCTTTGTTTTCTGATTTTACTACAGGAAAATGGTAACTTCCTTAGCATCTTTATTTTTTGAGTTTCTTAAAGGAAAGAGTAGGTGAATATGGATTCAAATCATACTAGCAATTGTCTTGACCCATCATTTGAGGATGAATGATCCAAGTGAGGGAGAATTAAAACATATTAGATTTTGGCCATTGAAAATTTCCTAATGTTTGAGCTCACTATCTTTGTTATGACGGGACCCCCTAAGTCGTAGGGTGTCTTGATGAGTTATTGGGATGAGTCGTACCCAAACTAGAAAGTTTGAGTCATGATTCTTCTTTAAGTACGGGTGGCTCACTAGGAGTCGTAAGGATATGGCACGAGTCATTGGATGAAATCATAGGGTGTTTAGTGTAAGTCCCAAATTTTATTCTGTATTGACTATGATTGGACCATATGAGTTGTAGGGTCTTATTATGAATGGATTGGTCAAGTCGTAAGGTCAATAATGTATTAGGTTCCTAGTCACTGTCCTAGTTACGACTCGTGGTGACGAGTCGTATGGTGTGGTTACGAGTATATAGGTGGACTCGTGATAAAAGGCGACACGTTTTAGCTTTTAAGTTGAGGGAACTTTGGACATTTCCTACCTTAACCCCTTGGACCTCACGACTTAAAGCCTTTCTTGGGACTTTATTGACACATCATTCCCAATAACACACTCCCAAATTCTCTCTTAAACTCTTTGTTCAAGTTAAGTCTAGGGTTTTAAGAGGTTGATAAATTAGGGATCTCAAGGGTGGTTTTTCTCCATACATCTTACTATTTCAGGCATATTACTCTTCCCTCATTGTTAATTCTGCAAAAGCTTGTTATTTAATGTATTGTTCATAAGATTATTGTTTTGGTACTGAAAATAAAGGTTAGGGGTTTTGAATGCTATGAATTAAACAATGTTTCTCATAGTTTATATATATGATTTTCAATCTTTAAATATGATTTTGAACTTATGGGTGCATGGGTATGGTGAATGAACTAGAGAATTGTGATTTATCCAAACTTTTGGATTTTGATGTTGTTATAACCCCAACCCTATCATGTGAAATTAGTTCTAGTTATAAGAATTGTAGGAATTTATAAAATCGAACTAGTCTCGAACTATTGTATGATAAAAAAAGGTATTTGAAATATAATGGTATGATTTAATTAACAAAGGAAGTTGTTCTCCCCGAGTTAATGGAAATTGTTTGGCATAATGTGTTCCCTTGCAAATGTAGTTGGTACAATACCAACAATGTATGCCTTAATGTGAAATGTGGTTAAATGAATGGGAATATGTGATACTTATTTTATTGGTCTTTAACAAGAGTTGTGTAGCTAAGTCGTGCAAGTGGAGGTCTGAGTATCCAATACTGGAAACCAGATTAGCCGATGCGGGGGTCAAAGTGACCTGGTAGGTTCGAGTTCCCATTATTATTATTTCATGATTAGAGAGGTTCAAGACCCCCATAAATCAATATATAATCAGGTTTATGTCACCTTGGTATATGTTGGGAGGTTCGAGTCCTCCATATGCATATATATGAGATTATTCTCCAATTCATGCAGCTACACGCACTGGGGGCCGACCAAGGGGTGAGAGCTGGGGCCCATATAGCCCATGGGTACTATTATATGATGATTGAGCTACATAATCCAGTCTAAGGTTTTGAAATATATGTTAAGCCTTATTCCTAATCCCAGCATGTGATATATATATGTATATGTTTATGTATTTGATTATATGCACTGGCTTTGAATGATTTTAACTGCTGATAATGTCATTATATTATCCTTATCCCTGAGTTACATGCTAGCATTCACCCCGCTAACCGTCTTCGGATGTTATATCCCCACACAATGCAGGAACTGGTCATACTTTCACTTCTCCTACTCAGTGACTTAGATTCGGGATTAGCTAGTAAGTCAAACTGAAGTGGTGAGCTTCCCTACTTTAGAAGACCCCATTTCATGATTATGATTTCCTTTACATTTGGACTATTTCTTTGGTATTGGTTTTGGCTATGGTCGGGGGCATGTCCTAACAGGATACTCTCTGGTTTTAATTAAAGGCTTTGTCGGACTACTGTAGGAATGGGCAGTGTCGGTATTGGTATTGGTATTGATACTAGCATCGGTTGGTTTTGGTTATAGACTTATTTTAATGCCTTTATGTTGATATTATCTTTATCTTATTTTATGCTTGGAGTTTAGCCGGCCTTGGGTTGTGGTGTGTTTGGTTTGGTCAGGTGTAGGGGGTGATCTCCGATACATATGGTACTTGAGATACCTGTCACAGTCAAGCCCTGGTTTGGGTTATGACATGGAACTTTTCTTGTGAGTGTCTCTTGACCATCCGTGCATTGACATCCATGATTTCATATGAGTGAGAGGGACTTCTTTGTCGTGAGGGGAAATTGGTTGTATTGCTAGCTGCTTACTTGTTTGGGTAGTGTAACTTGTATATATGCATAGTTGTCTATTACTAATATAATTTCATATCTTGATTCCTTTGTGTCACAATGTTGTGCTTTATGTATACACAGTTGGTTTTGAATTTTTGAAATTGGAAGGATTAATGTTTTTAAGCTTAAAGTGTTGATTGATTGTCTTAGATAGCTTAGAGTTCTCCTAGTTAAGTGTCGTAGTTTTATTTTATTATGTTTTGTTTCCTGAGGGCATGCAAACATTCTAAGTTGATATTGTTGATGTGCTATGGATTCATAGCACTTTCGAAGCTTAAAACGATGAAAATAGGCAAGTTATTTAGGTCTTTTTGCTAAATATGAGGGGGTTTGTGTTATGTTTTGTATGAAATTATGTTTTGGGACTATTTTGGATAAAAGGAGCAAAAGTTAAAGACTTGGGCCACTGAAGTGGGCACCTACGACCCGTATATGATACCTGCGGTCCGTAGGTGTCAAAAATTAGAGATCTAGCGACTCAATAGTTCAAAAGAAAAAAGACCTTGTCACTTATGGAGGGTACCTATGACCGTGGTTTCCATCTATGGTCTATACGTGATAGAGTAGTTGTATAAAAGTCAAGTCCAGAGAGTAAAAAAGATTTTGGAGGAAGGGGGCGCCTACCTGGGACCAGTCTGTAGGTGATAGTAGCATCCCATAGGTGCCACCTACGGCCCATAGGTGGCCCAGTAAGTGGCCACTGACCTTATTTTTCCTCTTTTGTTCAAAAATGGTTTCCTAGGGTTTCTTTGTATTCTGTAAATATCCTTTTGACGTTTTTAGTTTGTTTACAGACTCTATATACTTACAAATGCATATTTGATTTCAGGATTCGATTTTGATCTTGGGATTTCTGTATATTGATTTTGGTTGTTTATTCAGTTGAAGACTTTGGATTTTATTCATTGATTATTGTGATATTGCTTAATGATTTCAATTATGAATTTTGTTGATCGTTTCACAACAATGAGCAACTAAAGCCCTTAGCTCGGGCTGTGGGAATCCTGGCGAATTGATGAAGTAGGGGAAGTGCTAAGTTGTTTTGACCGGTATTCTTGCATGTATTTAATTTAATAGATTTCTTAGCAATTGCAAATGTTACGATCTCACCTAGTATATCACTTACTTCACAAGAGGAGTAGGGATTAGGAAAAGATAATCACAACAGTAATTTGAAGATTAATTGTCGATCTAGGCTAATCAACATAATCTACTTAAGACGGTTATCTATCGTATAATAACTTGAGACTCAAAAGGTAATAGTTAGCTAGGATCTAGGATAAGGGTTAGTAATGCAACATCCTAAGACTTAAAAGGTAAAGGATGAAATATGTCAATCAGTCCATAAGACAGTTGATGGTAAATAACATATCAGATTCTGCATGCAGGATATCGGGTTAGTTCAACAAAGTACGATAAACCTACAAAGTTGAGAAGCTATGGGGAACACAGTCCCAGTGTTCATTTCTATCTAATTACAATAAAATTTGAGTTCTGTTACTTGTTCGAGATTACTACTATGAACCCCCCATTTACTTTCTCCACTTCCCGTTGATTCTAGCAAATGAAAGATATAATTCCAGGTATTCAATTGGAATTCAACCCCAACATTTTTTGGTTACTATATTTTGCTTTGATCTTTTTAGTCGTAATTTGAGGAATAGATTTGGGCGACATCAATTAGCAGAATAATATGAAGCCCCTTGGCTACCCACAACTAAAGGCTGCTAAGTGGTCCCTGCTGGATCTCCTATAAAAACTAGCAAAGCTAACTATATTGGACGTGTAGGGAAGGACTAAGTACTATGGCATCTGGAGTAGGATCCACTAAAGTTTCCCACATTTTTGGCCTTCTTGCCAACCATCTTAGCATAACCATTATGTCTACTACTTTCTTCATAAATTCCACTAACTCATAAAATTCTTGCCTAAAGATGTCATCTATAGAGATGAGACCTGTAAATTATTTTTTAAACCCTTCATAAAGTAGTGAATCCACTCTTTTGTAATATTAAGTAGCTGGGTTGAAAACCTAGACAAGGCATGGAACTTAGCCTCATAAGACGCAATAGTCATATTGCCCTATCGAGGATGAGAAACTCGTCTTTCTACTTGTCACACAAGGTACGTGGCACATACTGTTTTGAAAACAAAGTGTGAAACTGGGTCTAAATCAGTATAGGTAATAATGAAAATCTACACTCCACATATGGCCTCCACCACTGTTTTTATCTCCCGTAGTTAGAATGTCATAAACTCCACTCTATATTGCTCCACAATACCCATCGTGTGCAACCTCTCATAACTTTTCATAATAAAATCAATGACACGCTCTATTTTTTAACCAAGAAAAGTTGGGGATTTCATCTTTAGGAACTTACACAATAATTTACTCTCATTTCCAATCATAAAAATACTCAATACTAAATTAGAAAGTACCTCTATCCCAGAAATCTCATCAATCCTAGGGGCAACCAAAACACCATGTTGCACTCCCAGATGCTGGTGAACATACACTTTAGGCAAGGCCTGAGTATCGACCAGCCCATGCAGAAATTCAAAATCTTCTTGAATTATCTCTAAAGACATTTATAGCGAGGATGCACCTCCCTGAACTGGTGCAGCCTCATTCTATTTGGGAATTTTCTCATTCGACACCTCATTATTATGATCCTAAAGCAGGAGAGGTGACTTAGATCCTTGGCTGGCTAGATTAGTTGTAGCCTAGGATTTACCCCTAATAGGTACTACTCTAAATGTTCCCCTTCCTTTACCCCTAGCCTATCATCTGCCTCTAACTATGGATTCCACAATTAGAGACACTAGTGCGGGAACATATACTCTAGCTTTGTTTGACCTCGTATTCACCATCTTTGGAAACAATAGAATAAAAAAGTCAGATATAATTTTGGATCACCAGATACTATTTGGAATCAAGTCATAGCACTACAGAAAAAAGTTAGTGAAAATCATCAAAAGTTTTGTATCCTCTCAAAGAAAAGTACAAACATCTTTGTACCATCCTAGAAGACTACTGACTCATTCTAGTATGATGAGATCAACAAACATAGGGATTTAATACCAACTTTGTCACGACCCAAGCCATCATGGTGGCAGCCATACTAAACCTCCAATGTGAGAAACATCTAAACTAGATAACCAAAACCAAACACTTATTCAGTTTTTAAATAATAACAAAGAAATTCTATTAATAAAACCAATATCTCAAATAGTTTAAATAAATTACAGAAAACAAATCATCAATTCTAGTACATTCCCTAAAACTAAGGGGCATAATGACAAAACATCTAACTCTTCCTATCTATTCTAGAAAAAACTATCAATAAAACTAAAAATTGACTGCATAGGATCATAGGCCAACTCAACTAAATCAATATGAATACGTAACTAATAATTTGCAAGAAAGTAGGAAAATTTTTCATCTTAACAATAATGAAGTCAATCAAACTTTTCACCACAATTCCACTTTAGCCAATCAAGTCAAGTAAATAACAAAACACCCTTAAGAAATAGTGTTTAGTTGAATTCAACAACAACAATTTCATAAACCTCTCAATTCATTACTTCCTCAAAAAATACCTCATTATTGTATGAGGACAAATATTATGTCTTTTCAAGTACAATATCAACTAATTAGACTACACAAAGATCAAACCAGACCACAAAAAAACCTCATTATTGTATGAGGACAAATCTAGTATGTGTGTCACTTTGCATGCATACTGATAACGCTCAACTTACATGTCAATTTTGGGCAAGGCGGTCATCGTCAATATATTTACCCAACTTTGGAGTCGGGGTCAAATCCACAAGGAACAATGTGAGTGGCGATTAAACTAGTTTGAAACTAAAGCTACAAGTTAAATTCAAATAAGTGATACGAAAAGATAAAATGAGGGTTTAGGGTTAACAAGTTGTTGTTTGTCACTTTACTTTCAGTGTTCGTAAATCAAGAGTTTATGAAATAACCAGAATTATGTTCACTAGGGCTTATGTTACATGACAGATGCTAAAGGTGACTCAAGATTCTCACGGTGGTTAGGATAATAAGCTATCTTTATTGATGATATGCTCAAATTTCTCTCAACCTATTTAAGCGTCTAATTTCGTAATCCTCTCGGACTTAGGAAATCGCAATTCACTGCCTAGATTTTACCTCAGGTTAATAAACCTTGTTATAGCGTTGATTATTAAACGAAGTATTTCTGAGTCCCTATTAATAATTCACTTCCTACTGTATATGATTTCTTTCTCAAGAAAATCAAAGTAGGTGTGTATACTATTTGCAACAAACAGACGTTAATTAAAATCTTAGAATTATTAAGAAATCCTAACACCTATTAAATCTTGAGTGTTTAGCACATCATCATGACCTAACCCTAGATCCCATAATTCAGGTTAACGGAGTTTAGCCACTCATGATGCAAAGAACGAAACACATAGTTGAATTCATAATTGAGAATATTAACTTACAGAGATGAATAATAATTAGTGAATCATAGATTAGATCACAAAGGAAAATCCCCAAAATAGTTGTATTGTTCGAATCCAACAAGATAGACAAAGAAATATCGAAAAATATTCTCCAAGACTCAAAGTATCGAACCCTCTTTAGAATAATGATGATGATGAATGAATAACTCCAGAAAACTCTAAAACAAAGCTTTAAATAGTTCAACCTAAATAAGGAAATAAAATTAAAGTTGTAGTATTTTCTCGAAATAGACGACGACATTCCTGACAGCTTATCAGGAGTCTGACGGCTTATCCCGAATGTCGTCAGCTCCTCTACACTTTTGGCTTTTGCTGTCTAGGGCCGACGACGACGTTGATGCCTTATCACCAACCTGACGGCTTATCATGAATGTCGTCACAAAAATGTCTTCAACTCCCATTCTTTGTTTAAAGCTGATGGCATCCTTGACAGCTTATCACCAGGCTGACGACTTATCATGAACGTCGTCAGCCATACTTGTTCTTTATTTTGCTTCACTTTTCAGCCTTTTTGCTTCCATTATATTTGGTTCTCCTACATCTCAACATTTACTGCAAAAAGCAAAGTAAACTAATCAAAAACAACTAAAGTTGCTCAAGACCTTACAATTATTTAGAGTTAAAAGCCTCAAATGTGTTAGCGTAGGCTCACACATCACATACAATCAATACTTTATTTGCACATATATTTTCTTTTATCCCTATTGACTGAATTGCTTGAGTATAAGTGACATACATTCATAAGTGGATATAAGTTATGTCTTGGAGGTGTGTAGATCTTATTTTTTTATAGGTATGTTATTTGCATGTGAGAGCATTGTGTTACGTTGTTCTATATTGTGTTGCCTAGTTTAGGGTAGAGTGGTTTCTTAACAATGAGTATTCAGAGATAGAGTAGTGGATAATAATGATTATGAGTATGGGATACTAGGTTCTATTTAATGAAAGTTAGTGCATAAAATATGGGGGGCTTTGGTAGTCCTAAAGGGTTGTTGTTACTTGGTCGCTTAGGGAAAGATAAATAGGGATAGTATAAGAAGAGGGTGTAAGGGTAAGAGTTGTGATACATGCTCAAAGACATTAGTATGTATCTATTACCCAAGTATTTATTACTATCATAATCCTTCCCTAGTTTCTATTGTTTTTATTTACTTCAAATCTTGATTGGTCGATGATACCTACAAGCATGTGTTTTTGTACTAATACTACACTTACTATATCCCTCTTGGCGGATATAACTATGTTGTAGGTCATTTAGAGTGTCTATAGGTGCAGCGGTAGTCATTCTTCAGTAGCTCCTCTCATCTTACTCTTATATAGATGATGTGTCTGGAGTCGTCCTTCATTTGTACTTGTTTGGACTAGGTTTGGGGGAATTATATATTCTACTTCCACAATGAATCTATGCAATAAGTGTGTTTAGACAGAAGGTCTTACTTATTTATTTATTTTTAAGGCTATTTAAAATGTCTTTTGCATTAATTAAATGGTTGGGAGGTAAGAGCTCTCATATCAAGGATAGAGTTAGGTAGGTGCCTGTGCGATTTGTGAATTGGGTCATGACAAGGTGGTATCAGAACTCAGGTTACCGGCCTCCTGGTAAAATAAAAAATGTGAGTAGGGTCCTATAGATTGGTGTTTTCAATGCGTCATGACCTAATTTCTCAGGTCATGATGGAAACTACTATAACCCTTCAATAAGTAATCCAACCCATAGTTCGGAACCACTAGTAACATGCTATCAAGAGAAATGAAAGGAAATAGTGGAATAGATATGATAAAAGAGCTAATATATGTAAAGCAACCCCAAGACCTAGTGAAGTTAGTACAAGAGCTTCTAATAAAACTAAAGTACAAGTAAAATACTGTATGAATATACATGTACAACCCATATATCAATACAACACAGAGATCAGTCTAATAAAGTAGAGGGGGAGTAGTAATGCCTCGAACATCAGGTGCTCACCCTAAGTCTCCGATACATAGCTACTCCATATGATGCACCATTGGCAAGAATATGTACTATGATCTGCAGGCTGCAGAAGTGTAGTATGAGTATCAAACAAGTGTTACTTAGTAGGCAACTACTGATTGAGCTCAAGAAATAATGAAAATTTAGACAACATATAAAGTAGGAATAAAAACTATAGGCAACTATCCAGGAAGTTAACATAATGGAGCTAGAGAGAGACAGTAAGGATAAACTATCCTATGCTAGCCGTATCCAAGAATTAAAGTACTATACCATATATCACTAGCTAATATAAAAATAGAGGGTGCAAAAAATATAAATAGTGGTATAAAAGGCCAAGGAATACATATACAATATGTATAATCAAGGAAAGAGAGATATATAAAGTAATACTATGTATAAATATACATATATAAGTATATACGACTAACTTAAGGGTAACAACCAAGGGTCGTCAACCTAACCTCTACAGGGGATCCTAACCAAGTAGGAAGTTAATACTAGAACAATCAGGGCCTCTAACTCAAGTTCCTAACCAAAAATAAACTACCCAAAATGCAACTTATCATAATAAAGTAAAGGGATCAGGATCATAACTCCAACCTTAGTACCAGTCCATAATCATGCTACCACGAACTAAGCATAATAACAATATTAAAATAACCGACTAGTCTAGATAAACAATACTTAGAAAGCACCCCCATAAAACTATAAGGTTTAATCAACACAAAACATACATCAATCATCGCCTATACCCATGAAGCCCCCTGTAAGGCTGATAGATATAAGCACCAAAACATCACATTAGTGATAGACAATGCACACGAATGAGTGAAAGCAAAGTAAATCCATAGTACCATAATCGATCCAAATGCCATAACATACCCAGTGTATACACCTCCTCCAGGTTAATGGATTTCAAAGGCAACACCTATGACAACCTCTTTTCTTTGATATAATGGCTCACTGACAAAGGGGCCCCTAGTGGATCGGGGAATATCCGTATAAAATGACCTGGTCCCGATCTAGGATTTCCAATAATCATCATCATCATCAATCTACTCTGTACGGTACCAGAGAGATGTATATACATAAATACATGGTCTCAAACCATGGATAAAAGACTATAAGTCAATAAATTCATTGCTCGAGATCAACTCCAGGACTAAATCAGTGTTATAGAGTAGAAAGGATCAAACTCTCTCTTGATTGAAGTAAATAGTAGTTGTAAAAGAGTGGATAAATCATGGAAAAGAATAAATCTAGATCTAATTTCTAAAACATCATTTTTAGTTCCAAAAGATCATAAATCATCCATTAAGATGGTACAACTCCCGTCATATTCAAAAGTGGAAAGTGGGAACAAATTTATTTTTAGAAAACAATAGTAAAATCATGATTTTAGTTGGAATCGTACCACCAAAATAGCATAATGGCCAAGCTTCTATAGACTAAATCCACATACTTAATAAGGATAGAATACTCACCTAGAGTCAAACTGGTATTGTAACCACGACCTCAGACCCAACTGTATATAACTAGTATAACAATTATTCTATAATTTGTGAAACAATGATAATCCACTAAGTCAAGAAGTAAACTTTATACTAAAGGTTCCTTAGCATCAACTAAGATCACATTCTTATAGTCTAGGGTGATAGGATTCTATAACTATAACAAGTTTTCCATTTTAAGGGTTTCACCTTCTATCCCCAACTCACTAATTAGGCTAAGTTATAAGGTACTAGGCATGATCACACCCTATAATACCTATCTTAAATATAATCTACACGTACACCATCTTGTAGGGAAAAGTAGATCGAAGCCTACCTAGATGCCAAACTGCACTCCTTGATTTATCCTTAAATCGCTCATCTTTGCTCCACGATATCAAAATGCCGCCACACTATCAAAATAGTAATCTACACATCATCGGGAGTAAAATGAGAGCCATATTTCTATATAAAAGGTTGGGTCAAAATTGAGATCAAGAATGGGCCCATAGGGCCCACAAATAGAATCCAAAATTGAATTTGTCATGAGGTCCCTCGATGGACAAGGAATGTGTGCTCATATGTTAAGAACAAACGGCGCATAAATCGGGGCCCAAATCAGCCTCTAAGGTCTAAGGATTTACAATGAAATAACGTGGAATTTGATGGGGGAAATAATGGGAAATAACCAAGGATTGTTAGGCTAACTTACCTTAGCTTCAATGGATGATTTCCCATACTTTTCTTCTATTTAAGCTTTCAAAATGGTGGGAAATAGAGGATAAAAAAATGGGAAAATTGGATGAACAAAGGGAATTTAACAATCCCCAGGTGTCGCTTAAGAGGTCACACAGTTGCTTTAGCGACTGCCACTAAAGAGGCTCTTTGAACACTAAAGCAATTGGGTACGGGATGTAGGCAATGCTAAAGCGGTACCATAGCTGCTAAAGGGATGTATGCTAAAGTAGACATTGATTACTTAAGCAGTCCTTATCCAAATAGCCAAGTCCGCTAAAGAAACCAAATGTCTCTAAAGCGACTAATGCTTAAGAGGTAAAATAGCCCTTAAATGGTTGCACTAGATGGTACCATGCAATAGATTTTGCTAAGTTCAAAATGGACTCTGAGTAAGTGTTCGAAATTCATTTAGAACCCCATGCGTGCAAATGAACTATGCTGCAATACAAAATTTGACATTCTAGACTCAACGGAACCATTAAAACTTTCATCTGAGATTATTTCGACTAACTGTGAGACATACACCTATGTTCAATTTTTATATAATCCACGTAATAACTAAAAATGAGTTCAAAAGCCTTGGGACCTGAATCAAAGGTCCCCCTAGCCTAAAATTGATGTTTTGGAACTGATAGAGCTATCGGAAATATCATCCAAGGTCATTTACTAGGTGTTTTGGTATGAGACCAATTCCTTAACTATGAAAGCTTCAAAACAAGTAAATGAGCTTAACATCCAAAGAAACCACCCGATAACCAAATCAACAGTTCTAGCAAGTCATAAATGACTTGTAGCTAGTATTAGAAGGTTTGAAACACTAGAAATAGATACAAATTAAGGAAATGACCTAGAGGGTCATTACAATATCCACTTCTACAAGGAATTTCATCGACGAAAGTTAATGGATAGGGAGAGCACAAAAGATAAATGGGGTGAGGTACTAGGCCCACATGCCCTAAGCAAGACTTTCTATTAAACTCCTTAGAAGAAACAATGCTTCCAAGGGATTTTGCTACATGTATCCCTTTTTCAGCCAACTTTCTTACTTCACTCCTAAAATAGCCAAAACTCAATCTCAACAACTAATAGGCCTGCAACTGAATCGAGAATGGCTAATGAACTCAAATACAAGCCACAACACACTGATACCATTCTAATACCAGCACAATCAAGCCAAAGTCAATACAAGGCATGAATCACGAGACCAACCCCAGTACCCAAACATAACATTCTTTTTTCTTTCCAAACTTGCTTTCAACTCCAAAACATATAAAAATTCATTTAAACCCTTTCCATGCAGTCCCATCACACAGACCTCAGAGAATTGAAGTTGCTCCACCAAAAATACATAAGGACAAGAATAAAACTAAGCCCATAAGACTCTACCTAGACGCATAAATGGTGATGGTCAAAGCCTGCGATCTCCTTCTAAGGCTATAACTAGTTCTAATAACCCTCGAAACATATAGTCAGGAGTCTGAAGCACAAACTCTAAGAACCAAATGATTCGCTCCAAAATGTCCTACCAACTGAGGATGAACCAATGCTAAGCCCAATTAAGCACACTACTTCTACTAAGAAGACAATCCAAATTTTTGGTAAAAGCTAAGAACAAATTCCCAAAGTAAAAGAAACCATCATCAAGTTTAAACGAGCTATAACCTCTATCAACCATAATCTATTTGAAAAAAAAGACCAAATTGATAGGTTAAAAGTAGGCTTAGCCAACCTATAATGAATTCCCAATTGACACAACACTAGAAATGAAGGTTGTACCCAAGTTCTACAACTGACAGTTTAATATAAATACCAAGGCTAAACCGTTCGATCTAATTTATCCAAACCAATCCAGCTGACAGATAAGCATCCATACTCTAAAATCTGTCATAACCTTCAACCCGCCATTCCAAGGCGTCAAAATCTAAAACTAAAGCTGACAAGTCCAAACTAAGGCCAAATGACTAAACCAACCTTACTATCATAAATCAGGTATATACCCATTAGTTCTTGCCAAAGCCAAAATTAAAATATAGTTGAGAATAAAAAATGCAATGGAGGATAGACAACAGGCTGAAAGCATAAGTAATCAACTCCATATCTACTAGAGGGTATGAATCATCAAAGCATACCAAGGATCACCAAGGATGAAAATAATACTAGTGATAACTAAAACTTTAGCAACTCAGTGAAATGCAACCTTAGAAAAAAACTAGTTAACACAACATTCTATCTCGGCAATGAATACCCATTAGCATATATCACCAAGGAGAAGTACTTCACTAAGTCTTATTAGGCTGAACAAATGCCAAAATGAGGATTTCCTGAATTTTCTCATTTCTTCCAACTTTAACTCAATTGAACCATAAATCACATCATAGTAGAATAGAGCACCAATCTTAGCATTAATGCCAAGGTCGAGTCCACTATCAAAAGATAAACTAGGCAAATCAAGATAATGATTTTCTAATTTTCCAACTAAAGAAGCAGCCATAGAAGAAGATCACCTACCTCTACCTCCCCTAACTCTGCTAGAATAAAGACCATATTAAGTCAAGGAAAGAGAATTTAACTCCACACCAATACTAGGATCAAAATATCACCAAGATACAGACCTAAAAAAACTTAGAGGAAAGTCCAAGACTACTCGATATCAACATCAAGACCACTATCGGGTAATGACCTAGCCAAATTAGAAAAATAGATCCCCAAACTGGTCAACCTCAAAAATAGGCTATAGAGAAGGATATCCAATGCTAAAATCTCAGCAAACCAAAAGAGAAGTCCTAGAAGCTCAAACTCAGAAACAGGCAATATAATTGAATTTCCATCTCTACAACCATTACATAATCATAGAAGTCCAACCTACCTCCACCATTATATCCCACTCAATAACTGATTTGATATCACCAATAAAAGAGGAAAATGATCAACCTCACCTTGATAAAAGAGGGAAAATCATTCAACCAAGCAAGCCACCTAGGACAACAAACAAGAATTAAGAGGAAGGAAATTTTTACTAGATAATGCTAGTCTAGTTATCCATCTAGTAAGGATCCATCAACATCAAATAATGACAATAATTACAACAATAATATAAGCATCAGTGTAAAGAGTAGGTGGTACCAAAAGTAAAAATCAATGACTAGTACCACTCTAGGGACATAAGAAGGCCAATATGCCAAGGTAAATAGGATTCAAACCTAAATGCTACACCCCTAGGGAAATATCAATACCGACCTAATATACCCACTAATAAATGAATTGATCTTCAAGAATAGTCACATAATTATGAACTCTACATCAAGGCACACAAAAATAAATATAAACCTACCAAGGCATATAATCATTGATGCGCACGCAAACCCCAATACACATAAATGAAAAGGCACAGACATAAAATAAAAGGCACACCTATTATAGTAGAAACATGGAGTCATAAGCCTGATGTAATCAAAGAATGATAAATCTAAGTGTATCTAAGTCTAGACTAAGCATCTAAATCACCAAGTGAGGTACTAAGTACACTACCTCTAACTAAAGGTGCCACATCTTTATGAGACTGAATTGGATAAGCTGAATGACTAGCAATCCCATGCTGGGACATTTTTTAAACCAATGATCAATCTCTCTATAGTTATAATAAATCCATAAAGCCCTAACCTGCTGAGAACTTGAGCTGACCTTAACTGTCTAACCAACTGACACCAGGGACACTCTCCACTAAAATAACTATTTTTTTCACAATCATAACATATCTTAAGCATTCTAGGCTGGCAGGAATATATGTTATCTATATCTGAATAATCAACACATACCTAGTTCACTCTCTAAACCAGTGAACAATCTTACTACAGCCAAAAAAAGCTCTTGGATTACTTTGAGAAACCAAAAACCAATCTAGAATAGCTGCCATGGCCTGGAGATCCATATCGAATACTTTATAAGGTCCGATAAGGACTCTATCTGTTATGTCCACCACGACTAATTTTAGAGCCACCTATAGCCTAAGATTCTATTTGTGAAGAACCAACAGGTGCAAATGACTCTGATCTCTACAAGAAGGATTCTCACTCTTGGATAGAATATTAATAACAATATGCTGATAACATAGCCTCTTGTTGCCTTCTCCATAGGTCTTAATATATGCTCTATCTGTGGCCTTCATGTGGTCAACAACCTAAGAGAAAATGACTCATCTTCTATAAAATGCTCTAATGCCAAATGGAGTGGCAAATCTAGTGTGTTAATAAATCCAAGTTCCAACTCATGCTCTGAAGGATATAGAATAAGAGTATGTCTGACCTACTCAAGAAACACAATCACATATTTTGAAACCCATAAAGAACCTTCTTGGACGGAAACAAACCTAACTCTGGCCTAAAAACTTCTTGATAAACTGAATATCATATCTGGTTGTGGGTATCCATAAAGGTATTAAAATCCCCAACACAATCTCAAAAGTTTGAAGTGGTCACAAACCCTACTAAAGCTCTGGTTGGCCCTAAATCTCTACCTGGCACTCATAATCCTCGATATTAATCTCTAACTCCCAAGTTTAATGTTATGCTGAAGCTTTAGAAATACATGTTAAAGTCTCGTCTGCATCTATCAACAATAATGTATCATACATTTGGAACAAAATAGAGTCAAAAATGTACTAGAGGTTCATATAAACATACGATAATGAGTCAATAATAGAATTCCTAGCAATGCTTTGTAGCCTTTCGAATATAGGATGCAAACTCTCTATGCTAATCTAAATGACTCTACTAGACACATAGCTCTTGTACCAATATATCAATAAACCTGAATCTGATCCAATTTTCATGCCCTAATTTCTTAAGTCATGATGACACCTACTATAACCCACCAGTATATAAAACAACTCGTAGTCTAAAACTACTAGTAATGGACAATCAAGAGAAATAAAAGAAAATAGTGGTATATATTTGATAAAAGGGCTAATATATGTAAAGTAACGCCAAGACCCGGTGAAGTTAATAGAAGAGCTTCTAATACAACAAGAGTTCAAGTAAAATACTGAATGACTATACATGTACAACCCATCTCCAAATACAAAATATAGATCAATCTAATCAAATAGAGGAAGAATTATGATTTCCAAAATATTAGGAGCTTTCCTAAGTCTCTGATACATGGCTTCTCCATACGATGCACACACTAATAGAGGGAACCCGAACTTTGATTTGCAGGCCACAGAAGTGTAGTATGAGTACCTGACATGTGGTACATTATAAAAAATTGGCTATTTCACTCCAACAATAATGCAAATTTAGATAACATTCAAAGAAGGAATATAATATAGGTAATTATCTAGGAAGCTAACATAATGGAGCTAGAGAGAGATAGTAAGTATAAACTATCCTATGCTATCCATATCTAGGAACTAAAGTACTATACCATATATCACTATCCAATATACAAATAGAGAGTGGAAGAAGGATAACTAAACACCCTGGGTTTTGGATCCTTAGAAAATTTCCTATATTTCTTATTTCTGATCAAGGTATAACTAGGGGTACAGGTCGTATGCTGGGGTACAGATGTTAAAGTTGGTCGTACACTAATCAGTAATGATTGGTCAGTATTATTGGTTCTTAGAATAGGTACGACTTGGGTTGGTATGAGTCGTATAGTCGGATACGGCTCATATGGTTTGGGTTTCTTTCACTTTATCAGAGACTTAGTAAAGTAACTTATATTTTAGTATGAGTGGTTCACCATGGGTCATGAGATAGGGTATGAGTCATATTGTCCCACTTGTATGTTGGACAGTCTCAACTTCTCTTTGTTCTATTATGGGTAGGGGTTAAGGGCAATAGTCGTATCCTTAGATATCGTTTGCCTTGCATGTTTATATATTTACTAGTATGGGGGTCTAAGGAAATTCTAGGGTATGTGTGGTGGGTACCACTGATATTGGAGGGTATGACTAGTCTGGTGGAGTAGTACCTACCTGCGGGGATTTTATGTAGTTAAGTTAGGGGTAATATGGATATTTCCCCTCTTAATCCATTATTACCCCACAACTTATATCACACTTTGGAGGTTATTTTCCCTATTATTCAGTTCATTAACACTTAGAAATACTCTCTAATTCCCCCTAAGACTCTTGGGTAAGAAAGGCTAGGGTTTCACTAAGGTAGTCAAATTGGGGCTTGTGTTGGTGATTTCTCTCCATCATCTTCTTAATTTAAGGAAAGATACTTCTCTCTCATTGTTAGTTCCAACTAAAGGCATGTTTAATACAATGTTTTCATGGCATGATTATTGTATGATTTTGGGGTTTCAAATATATATTGGGGGGTTTGGTATTAAATGCTTAGTTATGGTTTTCCTATATTTTAATTATGTTTTTACACTCTTTAATGGTGGTTTGGCCAATTGGTTAGATGGGAATGGTTAATTGGTAATTGAATTTGGTTTTGGAAACACTATGTCCCCAACATGTTTGATAAAATGCCTATGATAATGCTTTTACTATATTATTCGATTTTAATGGAACTATTGCAGATATAGTTTGGTAATAGAACCCTAAATAGTATAAATGGTTTGGAATGGGTAATAGGTAGGATTTGGTGGTTGTGTTGGTGGTTAATTAAACTTCCTTGTGGGTTACAAGGAAATCCCCCAAGAAAACATGGTAATGAAAATCTTATAGGGTACACGGGACTCCCCGAAGCAACCTAACAATGGTACACTTGTGGGGTACACGGGATTTCCCTAAGTTAAGTTAATAATGTAATCTATGGGTACATGGGAATCCCTTTAAATTAAAAAGTTGTCTAAGGACATTGTTTGCAATATATAGTCAATATGGTGATACCACTACTTATAGACTTGGTTAATAATAATGGTATGATGGTTTGGTTGGTTGGAAATAGTTTTAATTGGGCAATAATGGCGAGAGTGTGATAGCTAACCTTGAATGTGCAATTCAAATGAACGGACATTAGAAACTCATGTTTTTCAACATGAGGTTGGTCATAGTGACTGTATATAATACTATGAGGTACATGGGAATTCTCTAAGTACACTGTAGATATGTATCATGGAGCGTAAAGGGTACTTGGGAATCCCATATTCTTATGGTATCTCTGATTAGTACGGCTACACATATTGGGGCTCGTTCAGAAGGTTACACAGGACCCATATAGCTTGTGGGTGGTTCTAGGATGGTTAAGCTTCACATTCCCAGGTTAAAGGTTTTTTAAATTCAAGCTAAAATCGGTTCCCTTTCCTGGTATGGGTATATATATATATATGTATGGTTTGTATGAATATGGTTGGTGTAGTTGGTTTTACTAGATGGAATTATTTTATCCTTTTCTTATGTACTTGCTAGAGTTCACCCACTAACCAATCCTTGGGCGGCTATATACCCACGTGATGTAGGGATTAACCATTTTACTTCTACTTAGTGATCGAATTTGGGATCATCTATTGGATTGAATTAGTGAGCTTTCATATTTTGTAAGGCTCCATTTCATGTTCATGGATGTTTTTACACACTCTGGTTTTTTCATGGATATTGGTTTTGGCTATGGTTGGGGGAATGTCCCAACTGGATATTGGTTTTTCTTTTGGTTAGAGGCTTTTATGGAATAACTATGGGTTGGTATGGGTGGGATCGGTAGTTGTGTCAGCCATAGGATTGGAATTGGTATTGGAAATTATATTGTTGGACTAAATTTCTCACTATTCCATACTTTTATATTATGTTATGGAACTTGGTTTGGTTATTGTTACAATTTTGATTTATGGTATTGTTTGGAAACTTGTTATTGGTATGGGTATCAGATGGTCTGAACTTGTTTGGGTGGTCACGGTCCTATTCTAGAGTCTTGGGATACATAATAATGTTATCTTATTATACATTCAAAATTTATTTGACTAAAGATATGCTTAGGTTAGTTGGGTTGGGTAACATGAGTAGTCTCCAGTCCTGGTTGGACTTGGGATGCCTATTACAACAATGCTCGGGGTCGTGTCATGTCGTGTTAGATTAATAGTGGTATATAAGGCTAAAGAATACATATAAAATATGAATGATTAAGAAAAGAGAGGTATATATTGTAGTGCTATGTATAAATATACAATATAAGTATATATGAGACTAAATCAAGGGTAACAACCTAGGGTCATCAACCTAACCTATCCAAGGGAACCTAACCAAGTATAAAGCTAATACTAGCATAATCAAGGCCTTTCAATCAAGTGTGTAACCACAAATAAACTATACAAAATGCAACTTATCATAATAAAGTAAAGAGATTAGGATCATACCTCCAATCTCAATAATAGTGCATAATTAGTCTGCCATGAACTTACCATAATAACTACAATAAAGTAACCAGCTTCTTGTGACAAACAATACCTAGCTGAGGACCCATAAATCCAAAAGGTTCAATAAACACACAACATATAACAATCATAGTCTATACCAATGCAACCCTTCATAAGGTTCATAGATATAAGAATCAAATGTTGTACTGGTGATAGGCAATGCAAATGACTAAGTGAATAAAGTGTAAATCCATAGTACCATAATTTATCCAAGTGATTTAACATACCCACTGTATACACCTCCTTTAGTACCATAATCGACTCACGGTCATAGACCTATCCTAGAGTCTTAGGTAACATAATAATGCTATTTTGCTATACGTTTAGAATTTATCTAACTCGGGATATACATAGATTGGTTGGGTTGGGTAACGGGGGTGGTCTCTAGTCCTGGTTGGACTTTGAATGCCTATTATGACAAGGCCCTGGATCGGGTCGTGTCATATTGGTATAAAAGCTTTAGGTTTGCGGTTAATTAGGAGTCCACAAAGTTGTGTCAAGTAGAGTCTCTTTTAGGGGGGGTAGCATGCCACACTCATACATGAGAGGCTACAAGGCATTTAGGAAGGTTTAACTAACTTGGTATTCTATTTCCAAGATGCAAGGTCTAAGGTTCATTCTAATCCTAGTTTGTTCGCTTTTCAAAACATGCCTCGATGATTTTAGATGTAAGGTAACTTTTCTATCTCAACTAGGAACAATGTTGAAGGGACACGTACTACTCAGGGATCCATACTCAATCGAGGGATTTAGTACCTGATATTTTTTTAGTCCCATCAATTTCTACTAGTCCTTCTCAGGGTGAGGTAACTAATGTGAAATTTTATTAATCAATTCATGTTATTACTTAATTGGTTGTTGCTCAGGCTGAGCGGGATGTATTTGGTGTTCCATTTATTGAAGCCATAAGGGTTGGCTAATTTATGATGAATCCTCCTACTTTTACTAGTGTGATGGTTAAGAGGATCCTCGGGGTTTCCTGGATGAAATAGAGAAAATCTTTAGGGTGATGCAGGCCATAAATATGGAAGGGGTGAATTTTGCTTCTTACCAGCTTAAGGATATGGAGTACCAATGGTACGAGGAGTGGGATAGGGTGAGAGATGATGTTGAGGAATCAAATTTATGGGAGACTTTCTCTAATATTTTTTTGGACTGCTTCTTTTCGTAGGAGTTGAGAGAAGCAAAGGTAGAGAAATTTGTCAATCTGAGATAAGGGAAAATGCAAGTCAAGGAATATTCCTTGAAATATCATCAACTGTTAAGATATGCTGCAGAATTGGTGTCTTATATGACGAAAAGGATAAGATAGTTTGCTTCTAGGTTGTCTCAGGATTTGATCCTTAAAAGTAAGACTGTTTTGCTGATCAATGATATATTTATGTCTAGGTTGGTGGTTCATATTCAATAGGTGGCGGAATAAAAGAGGAAGCAAGAGAAGTTTGGGGAAAGGTCGGGTAAAAAGTTTAGGTCTTCTAAACAAGGTGGTGTTCAACAACAAGGTGGTTGGGATGGTGGTAAGTGGACAAAGAAGAAGTGGGGGGGGCTTTGATTCTTTCTCTACAACCAGTGCTCTATAACCAAAATAGTCGGGTGATAAGCGTCAGCAAGGTGGCGACAATATCTGGGCATAGGGCTCCCAATCTTAGGAAAGTGGGGCTCAGCCAGCCTCATTATACCCTTCTTGTTGGTTTTATGGTAGGTTGCATAAGGGTTTCCTATGATGTGCGGAGGGACAAGTATTTCAAATGTGGTCAAATAAGTCATATGCTTAGAAACTATCCAGTTAGTAAGGGTGATTTGGAAGTAGTCAAATCTCTAGTTGCTTCATCTTCTGGTCCTGTACCAAAGGGTACTACTTTTGCATCTATTTCTTCTTTTGGTACCAGCATAGGTCAAAATAGGTAATATTCTTTTGCTATTTGGCTAGAATCTTATGCATCACCTGATGTCATGATAGGTAAGTTACAAAACTTTCCTCGTTACGTGTATTCTTTGCTTGATATGGGGTCCACTCTTTTTTATGTGACCCTATTTGTGTTTGTGTATTTTGGTTTTGATCCTAAGGTTATTTCAAATCCTTTTTTTATTTCTACCCTGTAGGAGACTCTATGGTTGCTAAGGAGTCTATAGAGGGTGTGTGGTATCTGTCGATAGTAGGCAAACTTTGGTGGACTTATGTGAACTGGATATGGAGGATTTCAATGTTATTTAGGGGATGGATTAATTTCACTCTTACTACACATCCTTAGATTATCGGACCCATAAGGTTATCTCTAGGATCCCTGGCGAACTTGTTATTAAGGAAGAGGGTAGTTACCTATATCCTAGGGGTTGGTTTATGTATTATCTTAGATCTTAGAGGTTAAATTCTAAATGGTGTATCTATCACTTGGTCTGAGTTAAAGATTCTAACTCAGAAGGTCCTTTTTTACATTTAGTTCTGGTGGTGAATGAGTTTCTTGAGGCCTTTTCGGATGATCTTCCTAGTGTTTCTCTGGATAGCAGATAGAGTTTTGTATTGATTTGGTTCCATAAACTTGTCTAATATTTATTCCTCCTTATATAATGGTTTCGGCTGAGTTGAGGGAACTCAAGGAGCAACTTAAGGATCTTCTAGATACGGGGTTTATTCATCCTAGTGTATCCCTGTGGGGTGCATTGGTGCTATTCGTGTGCAAGAAGAATGCTTCCTTTTAGATGTGCATTGACTATCAGTAAACAAGTATCTTCTCCCAAGGATAAATAACTTATTTGATCAATTGCAAGGTGCCACATTCTTTTCTATGATTGATCTTTGGTATATGTATTATCAGATTAAGATTAGGGAGGAGGATATCCCTAAGATGACTTTTCATAATCGTTATGGGCACTTTTAGGTCTTGGTTATGTCATTTAGTTTGACTAATGCCCCAGTGACATTTATGGATCTGATGAACAGGGTTTCCAGGTATTTTCTGAATCTTTTTTTTATCGTGTTCATTGATGACATTTTGGTTTATTCTAAGAGTGAGGTAGATCATGCTAATTACCTCTATGTGGTGTTGTAGACCTTAAAGGAGCAGTAATTGTATGCCAAATTCTTTAAGTGTGAGTTTTGGTTTAATGTTATGACTTTTCTTGGTCATATTATTTCTAGTGAGGGGATCACGGTGGATCCTCAAAAGGTGGTTGTAGTTAAAAGGTTGCCTATACTTATGACTCCAACCAACATTCAGAGCTTCTTTGGTTTGGCCGGGTATTATAGGCAGTTCGTGGAAGGTTTCTTAATGATAGTTGCCCCATTGACTAAGTTGACTCAAAGAAAGGCAAGATTTTCTTGGTCGGATGTTTGTGAGGGGAGGTTTGAGAAGCTGAAGGATAAGCTAACTTTGGCTCCGATTTTGACATTGTTTGAAGGTAATAAGGGGTTTGTTATTTATTATGATGCATCCCGGGTGGGACTTGGCTATGTTTTGATGCAATATTGGAAGGTGATTGCCTATGCTTCCAGGCAGTTTAAGGTACATAAGAAGAATTATCCTACTAATGATTTAGAGATTTTAGTGGTGGTTTTTACTTTAAAAATCTAGCGGCATTATTTATATATAGTGCACGTGGACATATTTTCTGATCATAAGAGTCTACAGTATGTGTTAACTTAGAAAAAGCTAAATCTCA
The DNA here is from genome assembly GCA_030864215.1 of Capsicum pubescens. Taxonomy (NCBI): domain Eukaryota; kingdom Viridiplantae; phylum Streptophyta; class Magnoliopsida; order Solanales; family Solanaceae; genus Capsicum; species Capsicum pubescens. The sequence continues at coordinate 190,797,844 of CM061542.1, read as the reverse complement.
GGTCAAGGAGATAGTTGGAGCTTCTCAAGGACTATGATATGAGTTTTCACTACCATACAGGTCAAGATAACGTGGTTGTTAATGCTCTTAGCAAGTTATACATAGGGAGTTTAGCTTATGTGGAAAAGGAGAAGCAGGAATTAGTGAAGGATATTCACCGCTTAGCTAATCTTGAAGTTCATCTTCTAGACTTCTAGGATAGTAGTGTGACAGTTCAGGAAGTGGTTCGATCATCTCTTGGTGCAAAGATCAAGGAGAAGAAAATGCTAGATCCTATATTGGTGAAAATCAAGAGTGATGTTGGTGGGAAAAGGGTTATGGTGTTTAAGATCAATGTTTATGGTACATTGTAGTTTCAAGGGAAATTATCTGTTCCTGACGTCGATAGGTTGCGACAAAGGGTTTTAGATAAGGCACATGAATCACGCTATGTTTTTCATCCTGGTTCGACAAAAATGTATTATTATCTCAAAGAGATGTTTTGGAGGGATAGTATAAAAAAAGGATGTGGCTGATTTTATGGACAAATACTTGGTGTGCCAACAAGTCAAAGTTGAGCACATAAGGCGTGGCGAGTTTTATTAGGAAATGGAATTGCCAAAATGGAAATGGGAGGTAATCAATATATATTTCATTATCGGTCTTCCTCGGTCTCAGAGTTAATTTGATTCGATTTGGGTCACTATGGATTGGATGACAAAGTCTGCTAACTTCTTACCGGTACAGACTAAATTTTTGGTTGAGGACTATATGAGGTTATACCTTCAAGAAATTATAAATCTACATGGGATACCTATCTCGATTATCTCTGATCGTTGTACACAGTTTCCATCTTACATCTGATGGTCTTGTAAGAAGGGGTTGGGCACTAAGGTTAGTCTGAGTACTTCTTTTTATCTGTAGATGGATGGGTAAGTAGAAAGGACTATTCAGACATTGGAGGATTTGATTCAGGCATGTGTGATTAATTATGGTGGAATTGGGTTGAGTATCTACCTTTGGTAGAGTTTACTTATAATAATATCTATCATTCAAACATTAGGATGGGCCTTTTTGAGGCATTATATGGTAGGAGGTATAGAATTCCTATTGGGTTGTTTGAACTTGGGTAGGTAGATATGTTCAGTTTGGATTTGGTTTATTAGGCTATGGAAAAGGTAAAGGTGATTCAGGATAGGCTTAAGGCTGCCCAAAGTCACCAAAAGTCCTATGCGGATGTAAGGCATAGAGACTTGGAGTTTGGGGTTGGGGATAAAGTGTTCCTAAAAGTATCTCCCATGGAGGGAGTGATGAAGTTCAATAAAAAAGGGAAGCTCATTCCCCAAAATATTGGTCCTTATTTGATTTTGGAGGGTTGGTAACGTGTCGTATGAATTGGAGTTTCCTTCTAGTTTGAGCTTCATTTATCCGGTATTTCATGTCTCTATGTTGAGAAAGTTTCTTAGTGATCCTTCTTCAGTGGTTTCTTTGGAAGGGTTGGATATCTCTGATTCTTTATCTTATGAAGAGATCCCCGTTGAGATCTTGGATCAGCGGGTTCATCGGTTACGGTCCAAGGACGTGGCATCGATTAAAGTTTTATGGTGGAAACATAAGGTTGAAGAGGCTACATAGAAAGCGGAAGCCAACATGAAGTCCAAATATCCGTATTTGTTTTCTGCTTTGTATATTTGTTCAGAAAGTATCTGTTCTTGATCACATCTTTATTTTCTAACTTGGTTAAAGGTTGGATTGGTATTTGATAATGCAAATAAATTATGCTTGTGACCTACCTTGTTCATCATTTCGGGACGAATGATCCTAGTGGGGGTGACTAAAACACCCTGGGTTTGGGACCCTTAGAAAATTTCCTATATTTCTAATTCCTAATCAAGGTATGACTAGGGGAAATAAGTCGTATGTTGGGGTACAATTGGTAAGGTTGGTCGTACACTAACAAGTGATGGTTTATTGGTTGGATTGGTTTCTGGAATGGGTATGACTTGGGTTGTTACGGATCGTATGGTCGGATACGGGTTGTATGGTTTGGGTTTCCTTTACTTAATCTGAGAATTAGTAGAGTAACTTGGATCTGAGAATGAGTGGCTCACCATAGGTCGTGAGATAGGGTATGAATCGTATTGTCTCACTCATATGTTGGACAGTCTCAACTCCTCTTGGTTCTGTTATAAGTATGGGTTGAGGGTACTAGTTATATCCTTAGATACGGTTTGCCTTGCATATTCGTATGTTGACCAGTGTGGGGGTCTAAGGGAGGTCTAGGGTACGAGTAGTGGGTACCACTCATATTGGAGGGTACGACTAGTATGGTGGAGTAGTACCCACCTGTGGGGATTTTATGCAATTAAGTTGGGGGTAATATAGACATTTCCCCTCTTAACCCATTATGACCCCACGACTTATATCAAACTTGGGAGGTTATTTAACCTATTATTCTATTTATTAACACTTAGAAACACTCTCTAATTTTCTCTAAGGATCTTGGGTAAGAAAGGCTAAGGTTTCACTAAGGTGATCAAATTGGGGCTTGAGTTAGTGATTTCTCTCCATCAACTTCTCAATTTAAGGCAAGATACTTCTCCCTCATTGTTAGTTCCGACTAAAGGCATGTCTTATACAATGTTTTCATAGAATAATTATTGTATGATTTTGGGGTTTTCAACTATATGTTGGGGTTTTGGTGTTAAATTCTTGGTTATGGTTTTACCATATTTTAATTATGTTTTTACATGGTTTAATAGTGGTTTGGACAATTTTTTGCGTGGGGTGGTTAATTGGTAATTGGATTTGATTTTGGAAACACTATGTCCCCATCATGTTTGATAAAATACCTATGATAATGTTTTTACTTTATTATTGGACTTTCAATGGAACTATTGCATGGTATGGTTTAGTAATGGAACCCTAAATAGTATAAATGGCTTGAAATGGGTAAATGGTAGGGTTTGGTGGTTATGGTTGTGGTTAATTAAACTTCCTTGTGGGGTACAAGGGAATCCCCCCAAGTAAACATGGTAATGAATATTTTGTGGGGTACATGGGACTCCCCTAAACAACCTAATAATGGTACACTTGTGGGGTACACGGGATTCCCCCAAGTTAACTTGATAATGTAATCTATGGGTACTTGAGAATCCCTTTACATTAAAAGGTTGGATAAGGACATTGCTTGCAAGCTATAGTCGGTATGCTGATACCACTACTCATAGCCTTGGTTAATAATAATGGTATGATGTTTTGGTTAGTTGGAAATTGTTTTAATTGGGCTATAATGGCGGGGTGTAATAGCTAACCGTGAAGGTACGAGTCCAATGGACGGACACTGGAAACTCATGTTTGCCAACATTAGGGTTGGTCATAGCGACCATAGATGATACTATAAGGTACATGAATCTTCTAAGTACACTGCACATAAGTATCATGGAGGGAGAAAGGAACTTGGAAATCCCCAACTCTTATGGTATCTCTGATTCGTGTGGCTATACGCATCGAGGCCCGTTTAGGGGGTTACACTTGACCAATATAGCCCGTGGTTGGTTTTAGGATGGTTAAGCTTCATATTCCCAGGTTAAAGGTTTTAAATGTATGCTAAACCCAATTCCCTTTCCCGACATGGTTATATATATATGTATGTTTTGTATGCATATGGTTTGTTTACTTGGTTTTACTATATGACATTATTTTATCCTAATATTTAGTACTTTCTAGCGTTCACCTTCTAACTCATCCTCTGGTGGTTGTATCCCCACGCGATGTAGGGATCGTCCATTCTACTTTTATTGTTTAGTGCAAGGATTTGGGATCAGCTACTGGATTGAAGTGGTGAGCACCCATATTCTGGAAGGCTCCATTTCATGCTCATGGATGTTTTTACACACTTTATTTATTTATTATGGATATTGGTTTTGGCTATGGTTGGGGGCATGTCCTAACTGGATATTGGTTTTCTTTTGGTTAGACACTTTTGTGGAACTACTATGGGTTGGTATGGACGGGATCGATAGTTGTATCAACCTTAGTATTGGGGATGATATCGTTGGACTAAATTTCTCACTATTCCATCATTTTATATTATGCTATGGATCTTTGTTTGGTTATTGTTATGGTTTTAGTTTATGGTATGGTTTGGTAATTGGTTATTGGTATAGGTATCAGACGATTTGGACTTGTTTGGGTGGTTACGATCATAAACCTATCCCAGAGTCTGGGTTACACAATAATCCTATCTTGTTATTGATTCAGAATTCATCCGACTCAGGATATGTGTAGATTGGTTTGGTTGGGTAACGGGGGTGGTCTCTAGTCCTGGTTAGTCTTGGGATGCCCATTACAACAATGGCCCGGGTCGGGTCGGGTCAGATAAATAGCGGTATATAAGGCCACAGAATACATAAAAAATATGAATGATCAAGAAAAGAGAGGGATATACAGTAATACCATGTATAAATATACAATATAAGTATATCCGAGACTAAATCAAGGGTAACAACCTAGGGTCATCAACCTAAACTCTCCAGGGGAACCTAACCAAGTAGGAAGCTAACACTAGAATAATCTGGGCGTCTAACTCAAGCGTCTAACCACTAATAAACTATACAAAATGCAACTTATCATACTAAAGAAAAGGGATCAGGATCATACCTTCAACCTCAATAATAGTACATAATCAGTCTGCCATGAACTAACCATAATAACTACAATAAAGTAACTAGTTTGTTGTGAAAAACAATACCTAACCAAGTACCCATAAACCTAGAAGGTTTAATGAACACACAACATATAACAATCATAGCCTATACCAATGCAACCCTCTATAAGGTTGATAGATGTAAGATCCCAATGTTATACTGGTGATTGGCAATACAAATGAATGAAGAAAATGAAGTGTAAATCCATTGTACTATAATCGATACAAGTGATATAACATACCCAGTGTATACACCTCCTCTAGGTTAATAACTCATAAAGGTAGGACCTACGACGACCTCTCTTCTCTGGCACAACGGCTCACAGATAAAGGGGATTGGGGAATATCTATATACACTGACCTGGTCCAGATCCAGAAGTTCCAGTAATCATCATCACCATTAATATTCTCCATCCATTGTTAGAAATATATATATATATAAAATATAAATATATATATATATATAAGTGCGCAGACTCAAGTTGTGGGTAAAAGACAATAAGTCTGTAAATATATTGCCCAAGATCAACTCTAGGACTAAATCAATATCATAGAGTATAAAAGGTTGGAATCTCTATTGACCAATGTAAATAGTAGTAGTATAATAGTGGATAAACCATGGACCAGAATTAATCTTGGTCTAATTTTCAAAACATCATTTTGAGTACCAAAACTTATAAATCATCCATTAAGGTGATACGGTTCCCATCATATAAGGATGCATTTTAAAAGTGGAAAGTGGGAATAAATCCCTTTTTAGAAAACATTAGAAAAATGATGATTTTAGTTGGAATTATACCACTAAGTGAGAATGAGTGTACCAAAATATGTGCATGCCATCACCAGTATCCAAATAATACAATCATAAGCAATTAAGATTTTATAGACTAAAGCCACATCCTTAATTAGGATAGAATACTCACCTGAAGTCCAAAAAGTATCATAACCACGGCCTCAAGACCAATAGTATGTAACTAATATAACAATAATACTATAATTCGAGAAACTATTATAATCCACTAAGTCAAGAAGTAAACCCTATACTAAAGGGTCCTTAGCATCAACTATGATCACTTGCTTATATTATAGGGTGATAGGATTTTATTACTATAACATGTTTTCCATCTTAAGGGTCGATTCACCCTTCTATCCACAAAGTCCTTAATTAGGCTAAGTTATGAGGCACTAGTCATGATCACATCATATAATCTCTATTTAACATGTAATCTAAATGTACATAATTTTTAGAGAAGAGTAGACCAAGCCTACCTCGATACTAAACCACACTCTTTGATTCTTGTCCAAATCGCTTGTCTTTGCTCCACGACTCAAAATGTTTCCATGCTATGAAATAGTAATATACATGTTATTAGGAGTAAAATGAGATATATATTGCTATATAAAAGTTTGGGTCAAAATTTAGGTCAATAATGGGCCCATGGGACCTGCAAACAGAATCCAAAATTGAATCCTTCATACTTCCCTTAGAGGACAAGGAATGTATGCTCAAAAGTTGGGCACAAATGGTGCATAAATCAGAGCCCAAATCAGCCACTAAGGTCTAAGGATTAAAAGACCTAATTTCTAAGAATTTATAATGAAATGTGTGGAAATTGATAAGGGAAATATTGGGAAATGACCAAGGAGTGTTAGACTAATTTACCTTAGTTTTAATGGATGATTCTCCACACTTCCCTCTCTTCAAGCTCACAAAATAGTGGAGAATAGAGGGGGGGAAATGGGAAAATTGGATGAAGAAAGGATATTTAATAATACCCAGATGCCTCTTAATTAGTCACACAGTCGCCCAAGCAATTGCCGTTAAAGCGGCTCCTTGACCACTAAAGTGGTTGGGTACAGGGACCTAGACATCGCAAAGGTACCTGGACCAATAAAACTATATTCTCTAAAGTAGACATTGACTACTTAAGTGGTCCTTGGAAAAATATCCATGTCCAATAAAGTGACCTAATGTGGCTAAAGTGACTACTACTTAAGTGGTCAAATAGATGCTTAAGCGGTTGCACCAGATGGTGCCATGCACAAGATTTTGCTAAATCCAAAATGGACTACGAACGAGTGCTTGAGATTCGCTTGGAACCTCATATGGGTAAATTCTACCATACCAAATTTGGTATTCCTTACTCAATAGAACCATCAAAACTTTCACCCGAGAGCCCACACTATAGTTCCATTTTTCATATAGTCCACCCAATAGCCCAAAATAAGTCCAAAAGTCTTGGGATCTGAACCAAAGGTCCCCTAGCCTAAATCAATATTATGGAACTGATGGTGAAATTAGTAATACTATCCAAGGTCATTTATTAGGAGTTTTCGCCTGAGACCAATTCCTTAACAATGAAAGATCAAAAAGGAGAAATGAGCCTAAAACCCAAACGAACTGTCCGATAGCTAAATTGACAGTTTTGGCAAGTCATAAATTTCTTGTAGCTACTGTAAGAAGGCTAAAATTTTCAAAAATACACTCAAATTAAGGAAATTACCTAAATAGTCATTACATAATGTCCACATCAAATCTATAAGAGTCTAAAAGGCATCTAGGTAATCAATCTTGTTTTCTTCTCTCCTATTATGCTATCTCAGTGTTGTCTCCCTGAGTAGAGCATAATTGATATATTAACCATCACAATTGGGATTACTTGGTCCCAATTGGTATCTTAGTAATGTTTGGAAGGTTAGAATAGTATTAATCTAACCTTTTGATGTCTCCCAAATTTCACCTCTAAATAAAGTATAAAGAGATTATTGATCAAATATAGAACCCAACTAGGTTGGGATCAATCACACAGGGAATAGATGGAAATCTCTATCAAGTATTTGTCTAAGAAATCAACACATAAGTAACAAGGGGGATTTTGTGAATCAATATTCCACTAGTAAAGTTGTTCATTTCTTTGTATTCGTAATTAAAATGTCAGAGGCACTAGGACTATTTTCTCCATGACTACATAACTACATAGGCTATTTGTGATTGTAATCTATTCTGATGTTTTTTGTGCAAGATCTATCAAGATAGGTTCATGTAGACGTCTCTTGACTTTGATAAGATGAATATCACTCCTCTTCTTAGTCTCTGAGTGTTTCATTTCTGACCCCTGCACTTGATCTCAGATTAATTCTCCTCGTCAAACCTTAAGTTATTAGATGAAGGTTGATAGCTTCGAATATCTACTATTATTTTCCTTTTCTAATCTCTACTTCTCTCTTGAGGAATTCAAGAATTTAGGTAATTTCTAACATTGCGCACCCATTAGAATAAAATCTTAGCAAAGAAAATACCAGCATATGTGTGTGCACCGATATATAAGTACCACACACTTAGCCTGCCTTGATAATTAATCATGGTTCCCTAACTCCTAGTTTCAATGTTTATCTACTCATTATTGCAAGAACACAAGAAAAATTCTGATAAGAAAGCATAATGATGAACTTACTATAATAAGATAAAAAACTGCAAAATCTCACCATGAATTAATACACTAAAAATCAGGTAATTCTAAGACCAAGAATGTGCCTTAGAATATTACAATAAGGTAATAGAACATAAATTGATACGAAAGATCCAATAGGAATATTTACAAACAAAATAAAACCTATCCTAAACATAATAGAATTTGTTGAGATAGTTACTTTGAATGGGTAAAGGTACGATTATAGTTTGATTCCACGATAGTCCTTGGTGCTTATAGGTTGGAACTATACTTTGTCATATTTTGATCTTCAATAGTATAATTCCCAATACGACCTCGTACCTTCCAAGTATGATTATGGAATATACTTATTTTATCCTCTTACACTTCAACCTGCGACTTTAAAATTGAACCTTATTATGAAACCTTGGTACAATTGTGACTTTTGAAGTATGATTGTGGGAGGCATGCATCTAATCTCCTTCACTTAAAATCTACAACCTTATTTCTAGGTCCCTTCCCGTAATTAGATTGTACGATCATTGGAACTTCCATCTGTTTGACGCCTAAGTGTTTATCCTCTTATTCATGCTGCAATAACATAGTATGATCATTTTCAGATCCCACAGTTGTGGAATGGATCATCTGATGCCCTTAAGTCCAAAATTTTGGCACTTTACTTTTTTTGACTGGCTTGACCTAAAATACCCAAAAGAACATTATATACATATAAAAATACCTTTGTACTTGAAAATATTCACAATTTTAAGCATCAAAAGTGTTGTAATTTCACCCTATCTTGACACTTAACTAAGAGTACTACAATAGTAAGATTTTCACAAAATCAGTTCAAGCATGCATTAGCCAAAAACTTATGTTCAACACCCTCCAATACCATCAAAACTTCAATAAACATTGTTTGTACACAAAACACTTACCATAATGCCACAGGATCAAGAAGTATTATCACATTATCAATAGACAATCCAACACTTAAACTAATAACAATACCCGAACAAGCAGTAAGTACAATACAAACCCTACACCATCATATCAAAAAAGTCCCTAACACTCATCATACGCAATAAATATTTATATTAGGACTAGAATGAATCACTCACTCTCGCAATTAAGTCAGGAAGTATGTGTTTGATAGCATAGGCTTGCCCTTGTTTTCTATGATTTAGTTTTTAGATAGCCAAATAAGGATCACTATAGGAATTTTATTGGCTTTTAACATAGTCTTGGGGACAAGTATGGTACATATTGATAAAGTAACCCTGCTTGTCACCACACTACTTTTTCTCCATTTTCCTACCTTATTTTTTTTTCTCACTTTCAACTTTTTGGAACCCGGTGCAATTTTATTTTTGCAACTTCCTTTATTTTTTTTTACAAACTTTTTTATTTCGTCATTTTTTCACATAATATGCACTTGAGACTCTTTTTCATTTTGCAAACTTTTCTATAGACCCAAACTTTTTTTTCATTTTGCTAACTTTTCCCACATACCCAAACTTTTTCATGCATTCCTATGATAGCCACCCTCAACTTAGGTAATTTACCTGAGTTCAGGTACACAGTGTCCAAGAAAAGACCTAGGCCAAAGTAGGTTCATTATAAACATCTGGAAAGATGAATAGTCTAGTTTTAAAGAAATAGTTCAACTTAGGCTCAAATTTAGGGATCAAAGAATATCACTTTTATTTTATAGGCTTTTTAGGCTTTTAGTGGACTATTTGAAGAACAACTGTAATGACCTGATTTTTGGTGATTTGTGTAAAATATTTATTTTTGTATAATTTGACCATTTCACCCCTCTTCGTAGTTACATTATGGTATTTCTAAAGTGTGGGAATAATTGTCACAATTCCCAATGCATTTTGATGCAATTTGTGCAAAATTGTAGTTTTTGTTAGTCTTAAAGGCTTATTAGTTGACTTCAGTCAACATCTTTTGATCTATGTATCAGATGGCTAAACAAACTGCGTCGGTAAATCTAAAACATCGATATTAGGTTGGTAACATGGTTGGTATGGTTTGATGGATTTTATATCCCATTTCGACCCTTAGTTTGAAAAGTTATGAAATTGGATTTTGGGGGTCAATTATGTGAAAAAAATATTTATTTTGAAAATCTGATATTTCCATTGAGTTTGGAGCATTGAATTTAGTAGGGTAGCATAGTTTATTTGTATACTCGATATTTCAGATGAATCTCAAGGAGACTTGGAGAAGTTGAAGTCTCTAGCTGGTGCACTCACTTAAGAGATGATTTGGCTACTTAAGCAACTTGGTTTGTCATCCAAAGTGTCCCCTAAGCAATACCAGGCTTGCTTAGGCAATTTCCACTTAAGCGATGACCTAGTCGCTTAAGCGACACTTTCGTTTCAGACGCCTGTAACATAAGTGATAGCCAAGTAACTTTCGTGACAAGGCATGCTATGCTTAAGATACACTTGGTCTCTTAAGATATGGCTTCTTAAGTGACTCGGTATTCTCTTAGGTGATGCCTGGGTAGATTACATCCCATTTTTTGAGATTCTTTCACCATTTTTTAGACTTGGGATTTGGGTTCAAGTTTTTATACATTTTCTTCCATTTTTAAGCTTGGGTAAGATACAAATATCTATTTTAATTATTTACTTCAATCCGTATCATTTAAATCTTTTATAAACTCAAATTTAATGGTGAAATTTGGGAATTTTGGTCCAGAAGGCCCAAATTAGCATTTCTTCAATTCAATCCCTAATTTTAATCCGTTTTCACTTGGATTTTCTCCTTTAAGTTTCTTTATTCTTAGTAAATATATTTTTGGACTAAAATTCTAGTTTTTTCCTTTCTTTTCAAAAATCCATTTTGGAAGTCCATTTTGACCTCAATTTGGAAGTAGGCCATATGGGTATCATTGGTTTTATTTTGATACATAGATTCTATATTTGTGTGTTTTAGTTGATTCTGGGTTTGTGTGTGAGGTGGAATCTCGGTGTTAAAGGCTTATTGTATCGGTATCAGTATTTGTGATAGGTTATGGCTTAACCTTTTTCAGACTAGGTTGGGTAGTCAATAATAATGTAAAAGCTTGTTATGGGTATGAGTTGTATCATGTAAAATATGTTTAGGTTATTTATGTTCCCATGTAGGGACCTATGTGGATAATATTTTGCAAGGTTTGAGATATTATTTGCTATGTGTGATCGTGCGGGGTCTTGTATGATGTTGTTGGCTGGTATTTATATGTGTGTGATTGATTGCACTCTTTTTGGTGGGAAAGGCCTAGATTTTAGGATTTATGTGGTATCAATGATAGTTTTTTACATCTTTCACTTGATTTTTTATGAATTATATTGGATCATATATGGTTGGTTGATTTGAGTGGATTTTTTTGGCTCACATGGTTTGTATATTGATTGGATATTGGATATTCTCATTGTGGTTGGTTGATTTGAGTGGATTTTTGGCTCACATGGTTGGTACATTTGTTGGATAGGGATATTCTCATTTTTGTTGGTTTAGAGCATTACATCCTCATATTATATTTATTTATGAAGCATTGCTATCACTATGGAAATATGAGAAATACTGTCCTTTTTCTAATAGAAAATGTGACATCTTTAAAAACCCTCTACCGATGTGTGCACTAGAAAGGATATTCTCATTTTTGTTGGTTTAGAGCATTACATCCTCATATTATATTTATTTATGAAGCATTGCTACCACTATGGAAATATGAGAAATACTGGCCTTTTTCTAATAGAAAATGTGACATCTTTAAAAACCCTCTACCGATGTGTGCACTAGAAAGGAGTTATAGATATTGGTATTGGATATTGGATGTATATGGGTTGAGGAAACCCCTATGGTTCCTACTTATAATCACATCCTGATAGATGTATACGGATGTTGTGTGACGACCTCGTGCATCACATCATCATCTTCTTCTTCTTCATTGCATTTTATATGTATTATGGTCATTTTGTGTTGTATTATCGTCTTTGATGTGATATTTTCCTTTTGTACTACTTTATTATATTGGTATTTGGTATATGTGTATATTTGTGTTGCTTTCTCATATTCATATATGGTATATATGTATATAGTAGAATTGTTAGTGAAGATGGTATGGGCTACAATTTGGGATTTTTTTCTAATTTTAGGTGACATGCCTATAGTTTGTGTTTATATGATTTATTTTCTACCTTACTCAGTCATCCTATGATACCTACTGAGTACAAGTACACCGTACTCACCCCTATTGCACCCTTTTAATGCAGATCCCTGTACGAGTGTCCCACACAGATATCTGATTCAGGTGACATTTGGAGTATATTTGAGGTAGCAGGCGTCCGATGATTTAGGAGTTGTACTACTTCCTCTTCCTGTCTATTTCATGTCTTATTTAGTATTTTGAGACAGATTTTGATCCTCTTTGGACTATTATTATATCTTTGAGACTCTATATATATTTAGTAGTTCTTACATGTCACGACTCGAGGCTACCCTCTAGTCGCGACAACGGTGCTTACGGCCACAAGTGACCACAAGCTAATCCATGCTCTGGTACCTTCTATGAGAACTGAATACAATAGTAATACAACACATAAGTGAAAGATACAAAGATAAGATACTGTAAATCTTAATACAAAAATACATAGCAATGACATGTCTGAAATATCTGATGAAATACTGAAAACCAACTTTGTCTGTCTGAAGTAACTGATAATACTGATAGAAATGACTTAGTGTCTAACTGATTGTCTGAAAGCCTCTAAATATCATGAGTAGTTGATTGGACAAACCCTCAACTAACTTTGACTGACTGATCATAAGGAATTACTGAAATAACTGGGATAAATAAATTATATCCTCGATGGATGAGGACTCACCACTGCTGCTACTGAGTAATGCTGAGCTATCTAAGAACGGTCGCGAAACTGAGCGTCCAAACCTATATTATAAGACAACATAGCGCAAAGAAAAGAATGCTATCAGTACTTTGAAAGTACTATTTTTGAGATGAGGACTGGCTGATATGCTTGAGATAACTGAGTATGAATTCATGAACATGTAATATTTGAGAATGCAAGACCAAGTATATATATGCTACTAAGATAATCTGTTATCTAAAAGACTAAAATCTATATAACTGAATAACTGACAAACTGTGCACATGATCAAGCAAACCTGAGATGAAATACACTAAGATACTAATTGAAACTCTGGGACGTATCATGTAACCAACATGCCCCAATCTGTGCTAATCGAGGTCCAACCTATAACCCCACTTGGAAGGGTGTCAGTACCATGACACAGGTACTAACACATGGATGACGATGTGGATCCATAAGGTTGATGTCCCGAAGAACTAGGGAGTCACCCTCTACAGGTAGGTGCTCTCATGAGATATGTGCCATCCCTCAACTGGAAGGAAGACATCTCAAACCTACGTTGGCAACGTAGTTCTGGAACTTAGAGACTACTACTAAAGGTTACACCCTCTACTGGTAGGTGAGCCCTCATTCCTTGGTTCGCTCGATGCTAAATACTACTCTTAACTGAACTGACACTGGTACTGCGTTGAACTAAATTCAACAGAACATAACACTGACATTGCTCATCATTATCATAACAGCTGAGTACATGGTAATATTACTGATTTAACTAAATCATTACTTGAAAGATCTTAAATGTAAGTAAACACGTAGGTATTGGTTGTTCACAACTTTCCAGCACTGAATAATCATAAAATACAATATTAAAGCTTAAAACTTTAGTATGGAATCATAGTTCAAAGACCCAAAACATAAATACCAGCCAATCAAGTGAAAATCATGGACTTGAACATGGGGATGTCTTAAAACATGAGAAAACAATATGAATTCGTGGCTTTGTTCACAATTCAATATTATGACATGAAATTCAATTGAATACAACATGGGAAATCGAAACTTAAAATATAAAATAGCTCAACTTTCCATGGAATCATACTAGGACATGAATTGAGTCAAACTACTAGGGAAAAACATGAATTAAACTCATATTGAATACATCTAACCTCATAATGAAGGAAAAACATCATATTTTAACCAAAGAAGAGGTTTTTTGGGTCCATAGGTGAAAGGGAGCCATGGTTGAACACCCCACATACATTAATAACTGAATTCTTGAAAATTTCTTGGATTGGAAGCTTGAACTCTTGATTTCTTGTGGAAAAAGCTTGAGCTTGTTATTGGGGAAAGAGGAGGGTTTCTTGAGAGAAATTCGGAGTGAAAGGGGAGAATAATGCCCTTTTGGAAGTCCCAAATTGTGTTAAGGACGACTTGGGTTTAGGGGAAATGACTCAAATTCCCCTTGAGCACTCAAATGAAAAAGCTGGATGGGACACCCTTGGCATACCGCGACCCTTGCTTGGGTCAAGCGGCCACCGTGCCACGACCCTTTCTTTGGTCAAGAAGCCATTGCACCGTAGACCACCTTATTTACGGAGCCACCCTAGCACTACGGGTTTATCACAAGGCTTCATTGTTTCGACCATCTAAATACATCCCAAACCTCCTTTAAAAGTCCCAAAACTCTCCCGAGACATACTTTTAACCTCCCTAAATATGAACTAACTCGAAAACCAACATTTCAGGATCAAAAAAGGCAAAATAAAAATCCATAAAATGTAGGGGTCTTGAATATGACTAAGACATCAACACTTAGTGAAATTTTCAAGATTTGGACCCTTTAAGCATGCAAGTAAGAGCTGAATCAAGCTTAGAATATTATGGGGTATTATAATATCTCCCCCTTGAGAACATTTTTCCTCGAATGAAACTGCTTACACTGGAGATACTAAGGAAACTGAGGTAATATTCTGAATATGCATATCTTGGAACATGATTACATGAATGAGTATGAAGCATGATTCATGAACTGGACTGATTTTGTGAATGCATACAATGACATGAGAATGGTTACATAGCTGAAACTAGAATCGAAAAAAATTCAATGTGAGGAAAATTATTACCTCAAGGTGAATCTGAGTTTGCAGAGAAAAGATGAGGGTACTTGGTCCTCATATCTACTTCTGCTTCCCAAGTAACTCCCTCAATGGACTAATTCCACCAAAGAACTTTAACCAGGGGAACCTCTTTATTCTTTAGACTATGAATCTGATGATTAAGGATCTCAACTGGGACTTTTTTGTATGAAAGACTACCCTAAACATACATAATTTCTAAGGGAACAACTACAGTTGAATCACTAATACATTTCTTCGACAAAGAGCCATGGAAAACTGGATGTACTGATGCCAAATCTATAGGCAACACAAGCTCGTAAGCTACCTTTCCAAAATGGTTCGAGATTTTGTAAGGACCAATAGAGCGGAGACTGGGTTTCCCCTTCTTGCCAAATCTCTTCACTCCCTTCATAGGTGAAATCTCAAATAGACCAAATCACCAACCTTAAACTCAAGATCCCTTCTCTTCACATTGGCATAAGATTTCTAACATCTTTTTCCTGTTTTCAGCCTTTCTCAAATCAACTGAACCTTCTTCATCATCTCAAACACTGACTCTGGCCCTATCAAAGCAGCCTCACCTACTTCAAACCAACCAATGGTAGATCTATATTTCCTTCCATAAAGATCCTTAAATAGAGCCATCTAAATACTAGAGTGATAACTATTGTTATAGGAAAACTCAATCAAAGGTAAGTAGTCATCCCAACTACCTTTCAAGTTAATAACACACACCTTCAATATGTCCTCTAATATCTGAATGGCTCGTTCTTCCTGACCATCTGTCTGAGAATGAAAAGTTGTACTAAGATAAACTTGGGTACCAAGACCCTTCTGAGAAGCTTTCCAAAAGTAAGAGGTAAACTGAATACCCCTATCTAAAATGATAGACAAAGGAATCCCATACAACTTTACTAAATCCCTAAGATAGAGCCTGGCATAATCCTCAGCTACGAACAAAGTATAAACTAGTAAGAAATGTGCTGATTTGGTTATCCTCTCCACAATGACCCATTTTAAATCATCCTGACGACGCATGTGAGGCAACCCTATCGCAAAAATCTATGTTCACCACTTACCACTTCTAAGTGAGGATGCTAAACTTTTGCAATGTTTTTTAGGACTTTAGTGCTCAACTTTAACCTGCTAACAATTTGAATACTTATCCGCAAACTCTGTAATATCCTTCTTCATACCATTCCACCAATAGTTATGGTACATCTGAGTGGCTCCTGGGTGGATAGAGTATCACACACCATGCGCTTCCATAAGTATTCATTGTATCAAACCATCAACACACGGAACACATAACCTACCTAGACATCGAAGCACACCATCTCCTCCTTGGGATAAAAGCTCTACCTTTAGATCTCTAACTACCTCCTTCAACTTAGCCAAACTAGGATCCCTTACTTTAGCAACCAACAAAGATTCTGAACCTATATACTACCTGCAGCTGAATCAACCAACCGAATACCTAATATAGCAAGCTGATAAACCTTACTGACTAACTTCTTCTTATTTCCCTTAACATTAACAAAACTACCCATAGAAATACTACTAAGGGCATATGGCACTACATTGGCCTTGCCCTGAAGATATAACACACTCATATCATAATCTTTTAACAATTCAAGCCACCTTCTCGGATGAAGATTTAGATCTATCTACATGAACACGTACTGTAAACTCTTGTGATCAGTGAACACATCAACATGAACCCCATAAAGATAGTGCCTCCAAATTTTCAAGACAAAAAAAATAGCTGTCAACTCAAGATCATGGGTAGGATAGTTCTTTTCATGGGGTTTAAGCTATCTAGAGGTGTGGGCTATGAACTTACCTCTCTACATCAATACACAACCAAGACCAACTTTAGAAGTATCACAGTAGACTATAAATCCATCTAAACCATCTGGCGAAGTCAAGACTTGGGCAGACATGAGTCGAGTCTTCAACTCCTGAAAACTCTTCTCGCAAGAATCTAACAACTGAAATTTTACCTTCTTCTGAGTCAATTGAGATATTATAACGACCCAATTTAATGAACCAGAATGCTACATGGTGCTCATGACCCCAAAGGACCACAAGCTAACCCATGACTGATATTTGTACCTGTATACTTCATAAGATAACATAATAATACGGAAACAAGCACTGAAAGTCCATAAGGTTTGATCATGAACATAACTAAATATCATAACATCTATGTGGGGTAATAGAATACCCAAAACAAAACTGAAGTCTAAAATATAATAGTTTGTATCTAGTCTGCATCTAGTCTGAAAGCCTCTACTATCTGAAGAAGTAGAATAAGGAGTTGATGGGATATATCCCCAACTAATCCAACTAATAAACTAATCAATGAGATAATAGAAAATCATTATTTCCTCAAAGGATGAGGACTCACTTCTAGACTGACTGCTGAATCTGGAATCTACTACTGATCTAGAACTCATGTCTCTGAACCTATGGTGTAACATAAAAAGAAAGAACCATAGCGCGAATCCGTCAGTACATATGTATCGAGTGTACATGTGAGGTAGGCTAAATGAAAGGGTTCACATGCATGTTGATGCTAACTAACTTTCTAACATGAACGTGAGAATGCATACATAATTACGTAATTGTAACTGACAATGTGATATCATGATTACTGGATCTGAATACTGATAACATGACATGACTGATAACATAAATGATTATATTTGAGTATAACTGATAACATCAGTGACTGTAGCTGACAGTCCTAAATCTGATGGAACTATTTGAATTTTGTACTGTATTTTAGTTGACTGTATCTGACAGTCCTGGAATCTGAAGAACTATCTGAGTTCTATTACTAAGACTGATTGATTGTATCTGACAGTCCTGATTCTATAACAAAAAACTGTGGGAAGTAGTATCTAACCGACATGCCCCAAAGGTGCTATGATAGCTGAGCTGGGGCCCAATCTATGCCCTGATTGGAAGAGTGTCAATACTGCGCCACTGGTAAGGAAAACATGTGAGTAACCCTCATATAATAGGTAACTCTAGCAAGAATAGTGGGAACCCTCACACAATAGGTTAAGCCACCTTATCTACCCTCATATAGCAGGCTACAATGTCTCAACCTATGCTAGCTATATAGTTCTGGAACGCAAGGATTGCATCTAGGAATCACACCCTCGTATAACAGGTGAGTCCCCATCCTTGGGTTCACTCGGTGCTAATTCCTACTCCCATCTGAATGGAAAATGAACATGATTTACTAAACTGAACTGAGCACGGACTTATTTACTAAATTTTTGTGGCTGACGGAATACTATTGATATCTGACAACTGATTGAGTCATGAGATCATGGAGATTTTTCCTGAGTCATAAAACTATCTGAAGTCTAAGAATTCATAGCTTGACTGAGAGTATCGTGAAAAAATGACATGGCTCTAGACATACAGCTAATATTTCGGGTACAAGTACCCCCACGACTTGATGGAAAGAAACTGACATGACTTGATATTCTTGAATACATGATAATCACCACAATACGTTTATTGAAGCATTTCATCAAACGTCTAATAGGCATAAGCTTGTACATACGTGGGGATTTTCATGATATTATGCTAGTTAGGAATATTTCCTTCATCTAGGCATTTAATCAAACATATTGTAGGCATAGTACATGTATAGCACATTATACAACAATCAAACATCATGCTTCAATTCCAATTCCATCATACAAGGTTTTAGTCATGAGATTTCATAAATCTTTATCCATACTAATTAACCCACATTGAATTTATCATCAAATCATAGAATAGAAATTAACTCCTCATTTATCAACATGAAAGAGAACATACAAAGCATGAAAACATTAAGAAAATCCATAACTTGTAGTTACAAAGGATTCTTAGACTTCATGGATGAAACAAGTCCATGAATGAACACTATGCATACCTTAGATCGTGATTTCATAAAGATTGATGGTGAAACTTTCCTGAATTTGAATCCCCAATAGAAACCCTAGTTTGTTATTGAGATAAACTTGAGAGAAACTAATATGTTTTGGGTAAAAAGTAGTTGAATCACGTGTTAAAGGGATTATATAGGGGTATGAAGTTAACCCTTTTAACCCTAGACACGTCATTAAATTTTTAGTAAAATTTCTTGAGTTGGGCCCTTGGCACGATGCGGCATTATCGTGCCGTGTCACTAGAAATTGACAATTAGGAAAACTACACAGTGGCGCGACGCAAAGTTATCGCGTTGCCACCTTGTCTACGACTTGGAAGTTTGGCGTTGTAATATCCTGATCATTTCTTAAGCCTAAATTCGTCTAATATCATTGAATAAGCTTTCCATCGACACCAATTTCATTGAGATCCGACATCGGACGAGGGAGTTATGGCCGTTTTATTGAACGGTGTCGGATCGCCCAGGTTTGTAAGTCGACCTGGCGGACCGTCAGGTTCCTGGTGGACCATTAAGTGCCCCATCAAGCCAAGGAAGTGACTCCTTTTTCAGTCCATCGTGCGACGGCCAAGTTGGTTGACCGTCAAAAAGTTAACGGACCATCAAGGGGTCCGTCAGGTCAAGACAGAATATCTCGTTTCTGGCCCTTGAGTAACGGACGACTTGGTGGTCCATCAGTTTCCTAACGGACCATTACTTCAACCATCACATCTAGTCAGAACATTCCAAATTTTGCACTCGAGTGATGGACGATCTAGTGGACCATCAGGAAACTTGACGGACCGTTAGATCGACCATCACAGGCCCCGATCAGCGAATTTCATTTTTTTCAAAAGGGCATTTTGGTCATTTTTGCCCCATAAGGTCTAATATATATATCATAGAAGAGAATAGCCCTTCATTTTATCCTTTCCTCTACCAAGAAACATCTAGAAATTAGGGTTTCTTCCAAAACTCAAAAATTCAATCTTCTTCCAAGAAATTCAAGAATCTTCCATAGAGATTCAAAGTGATCCAAGAATCAAGCTTTCCTAATTAAAGGCATCAAGAAATTTAGCTCAAGAATGCTATAAAGAAGTTTATATCAAGTTTCTACATCTCCAAAATCATAATCCAAAGTATGTGGGGTTTGAACAAGAATACTCCTTTCGTTCTTGTGCCTAAAGATTTACTTTCTATTACTGATTTACATGATTTTGCAAGTGGGTTTACACCCAAATTTCTTTATTTATGATTTATGAGATTTGAGTTGAATAAGTTTGATATTTATGATTATTTCACCATCATGTTTCTTAAATTGAGAATTTATTCCATAAGTTGTATATTGTCATTACGTATTGATGATTTCTAAGTGATTTAAGACAAGTGTCATGAGTTATGCCTTTCCACGAGAGATTTGACTATTGAATATATATCGATATTTGAGATTGAAAGTCAAGAATGAGTCCTATGATGTTTCCTTGAAGATTTTGATATTTGAAAATGATTCGACAAGAAAATGTACTTGATGTTGAGAAAAATTGTTTTGATTTTGAGTCGAGTTAGGAATCCACAGTTATTCATGATTTACAGATGAGATATATTTATGTTTTGGTCTCTATGATAGACCCATGAGCTGATATTGATTAAGGTGGATTTCCTAACGCGTTCTAAGCTGAGTCTGGGAGGAGTATTTAGCACTGAGTGGTAAATGTGGTATTTCCCCAAAACTACGTGCCACCGTAGGATTGATGTTGATAATTGTGGGCAAGAGTCCAAGTATGGGATTGTGATAATAAGATTGAGGTTGTACTCCTGGGAAAGAGTACAACACCCCCGCCAATGTGGGGTTCTCTCCTTAGGAAGTCAAAATGTTGGACTCCATGCGGATCACATGGTGTAGTTATGTCGGTTCTAAGAAACTCCCACGTCCATAATGATCTAAGTACCATGAGATACCGAGTCACTCTAAGTCATGAGTCAAAGAGTTTGAGTTGAGTTAAATGATTTACGATATTTATGAAGCATATGTTATTACTGATGACTTTCGAAAATGATGTTTTAGATAATTCAAGCGAAGAGAGTTATTCTTGTCAGCATGCATGATTTTATTATACATTTATGATGTTATTTAAAATATTGCATACACCCCCACATACTCAGTATATTCCCAAGTACTGACTCCCATACTTTTTTGTATTCTATATTTTTTCATGATATAGGTTCAGGTGCTCAGTCTCAGCAGCGACAGTGATCTTTGAGTACCTTCATCTACATTTCTACGGTTGGTGAGTCCTCATGGTTATAGGACTTGTGTCTTCGATTTTGTTTTGTTAATAGATGGTTGTTTACTTTCAGTTCAGTAAGAGTCAGTTGGGGATCTGTCCCAATGGCTCCTCATTACTATGAAGTAGAGGCTTTGTCAAACTAGTGTGCCAGCATGTATAGAGATTTCAGTATTTTGTTTGTACAGAACCGTATTACTTCATATCTCAGTATGTTCATGTCATGATTATTCTTCCCTACTTTATGATGATTCGTGCTGTAGAGAGTTCTAAAGGTAATAATAGGCTTAGAGGGTTAGCTTGAGGACACGTGTGGCCTTGAGCACCATGTAATGTCTCGGGATAGATTCTTGGGGCGTTACAGGTGCAATGCGCCAGTATCGTGGAGCAACACTGGAATTTGACAATTTCCATTTGAGCTATCTCCGCGACGCGCTGAAGGCTCAGGTCAAATACTGTCTCAATAAAAAGGCTCTAACTCTTCGCTCGGGTGTCGGATTTGGGCGAAATATACATCGATGGAAATCTTATTTAATTTACCACGTGATAGGAAGTGAAAATTATGGAAATACCTCTTGTATAAGAATGAATTCTTATTTCAAAGAAAGTTCTAACATACTTGAGATGATTTTCAAGCTAAGAAAAAGCACGGGTAATATAATATCTTCCCCTTGAGAACATTCATCCTCGAATGAGACTAACTGAGAGGGTAAATAATGAGTTGAACATGAATAACTGGAACATGATCTCATGACGTACATGAATGACAAGTTGAACATAACATTTTGAACATGCATATCTGATGCATACGTAACTGATTCATAAATACATAACTGAAAGTTTTGAAGAACTAAATTTTCTCACAATGAGAATACATGTCTGATGCATAACTATACAAATGATCTGATACATGAATTCATGACTGAATATGCGGTGGTATTTGATACCAAGCTTATCATGGGAACATTAGCATGAGACTGAATACTAAGTTAGTGATGCACACTAATCATGAAACTGAGTAAGCTTAAGGAGAACTATTACCTTGAGCTTGATTTGAGTTGGTGGGGAAAAGGTGAGGGTACTTGGTATTCATATTTTCTTCTACTTCCCAAGTAGCTCCCTCTATAGACTGATTTCGCCAAAGAACTTTAACTAGAGGGACTTCTTTGTTCCTCAATCTATGGGTCTGATAGTCTAAGATTTCAACTGGAATCTCTTTATAAGAGAGGCTGTTCTAAACATCAATGCTCTAAATATGTACTACGACTGATGGTTCACCTATACACTTCTTGATCAAAGAGATATGAAAGACTGGATGAACTGAGGCTAGATCTGAAGGCAATTTGAGATCATAAGATACCTTGCCGAATCAACTGAGAATCTTGAAGGTACCGACATATTGGGTACTGAGCTTTCCCTTCTTGTTGAATCTCTTCACTACCTTTATAGGAGAGATCTTGAGGTAGGCATATTCACCAATCTCAAACTCGAGATCCTTTCTACAAATATCTGCATAAGACTTCTGTCGGCTCTGAGAAGCCCCGAGTCTTTCTCTAATTAACTAAACTTTCTCTAAGGCGTTGAATACTAAGTCAGGACCTATGACTGAGGCCTCAATAACTTCGAACCAAACAATCAGAGATCTATATCTCCTACCATAGAGAGCTTCGAATGGAGCCATTTGAGTACTGGAATGATAGTTGTTGTTGTATGCAAACTCAATCAAAGGCAAGTGGTCATCCCAACTTCTCTTGAAATCAATTGCACACGCCCTTAGCATATTTTCCAAAGTCTGAATGCATCTGTCTAAGGATGAAAGGTTGTACTGAGATAAACTTGGGTACCAAGATCCTTTGGAATGCTTTACAAAAATAAGAGGTGAACTGGGTACCTCTATTTGAGATAATAGTCAATGGAACACCGTACAATCTGACCATCTCCATGATATAGAGCTTGGCATAATCCTCGACTGAATAAGAGGTATGAACTAGAAGGAAAAGAGTTGATTTGATCATGCTGTCTACAATGACCCAGACTGAATCATGCTGACGACGAGTTCGAGGCAAACCCATCACGAAGTCCATGTTCACAACTTCCCACTTCTAAGTAGGAATACTGAACTCCTGCATAGGACCACTAGGGTTTTGATTCTCTATATTAACTTGCTAACATATAGAGCACTTAGCCACAAACTCTGCAATATCTCTTTTCATCCCACTCCACCAATAGATTTCCCGCAAATCATGGTACATCTTAGTGGTCCCTGGATGAATAGAGTAACGTACACCATGTGCTTCTGCAAGAATGCGCTGCCTTATGTCATCTACGTCTGAAACATAGAGATGCCCTTGACAATGAAGAACACCATCTCCCCCTTGGGAGAAAACCTCTATTTTTTTATTCTGAACTGACTTTTTTAGCTTGACAAGGCTAGGATCCTTATCTTTGTTTTCTTTCACCTCAGAAACTAGAGATGATTTTAAACTACTCTAAATATATACACCACCCTCTGAAGAGTCGAATAAGTGAACGCCTAGTCTGGCAAGCTGGTGGACTTCCTAGACAAACTTCTTCTCACTATCATCAACATGAGAAATACTACCCATGGACAGTATACTGAGAGCGTCGGCCACTACGTTGGCCTTGCCCGGATGATAGAGGACACTTATGTCATAATCTTTTAAGATCTCTAACCACCTTCTCTGATGAAGATTGAGATCTTTTTTAGAAAAGACATACTAAAGGCTCTTATGATCTGTGAAGATGTCTACATGAACTCCGTGGAGATAATGCCTCCAAATCTGTAAGGCAAAGACTACGGCTACTAACTCAAGATCATGAGTAGGATAATTCTTCTCATGGGGTTTAAGCTGTCTGGAGGCGTAGGTTATGACCTTACCATGCTGTATGAGTACACAACCTAAACCCACTCTATATGCATCACAATAAACTACAAAACCGTCTAAACCAACTAAAAGAGCTAAAACTAGAGTTGCGGTGAGTCGAGTCTTTAATTCTTAAAAACTCTTCACGCATAGATCTGACCACTAAAACTTGACTTTCTTCTGAGTCAATCTGGACATAGGGGATACAATTGAAGAAAATCCCTCAACAAACCATCTGTAATAGCTAGTCAAACCAAAAAAACTCTTGATATCTGATGGAGAGACAGGGCGAGACAAGTTCCTTACCGCTTCGGTTTTTTGAGGATCTACTCTAATGCCATCACCGGAAATGATATGACCAAGAAATTCTACTGACCTTAGCCAAAATTCATACTTACTGAATTTGATGAATAACTGATGATTTTTGAGAGTCTGGAGTACTATTCTAAGATGGTTTGCATGATCTTGCTCAATATGGGAATAGGCCAGAATATTATCTATGAAGACTATGCCAAACATTTCTAAGTACTGCTTGAACACACGGTTCATCAAGTCCATAAAAGCGGTTGGGGCATTGGTAAGAACAAATAACATGACTAGAAATTTGAAGTGACCATACCGCGTATGAAAAGCTGTCTTCGGGATGTCACGTTTTCTAACTATGAGCTGATGATAGATGGATCTGAGGTCTATCGTAGAGAAATAACTGGCACCCTGAAGTTGGTCAAACAAGTCATCGATTTTGGGAAGAGGATACTTGTTCTTGACCGTGACTTTATTGAGTTGACGGTAATCTATACACATTCTGAGTGAACCATCTTTCTTGCACACGAATAAGAATGGTGCGCCCCACGGGGAAATACTGGGTCTGATGAATCCCTTATCTAAGATATCCTTCAACTATTCTTTCAGTTCCTTGAGTTCTGATGGTGCCATTCTATATGGAGGAATAGAGATAGGCTGAGTGTCTGAAAGAAGATCAATACCAAAGTCTATTCCCCTTTCAGGAGGAATTCCTGGAAGATCTTTGGGAAAGACATCTGAATATTCATTCACTACTGGGACTGATTCGAGACTGGGAGCCTCAGAACTAGAATCTCTAACATGAACTAGATGATAAACACATCCCTTAGATATCAATTTCCTTGCCCGAAGATAGGAAACAAGTTGACCACTAAAAGCGGATACGCTACCCTTCCACTCTAGGGCGGGTTCATTTGGGAACTAAAACTAACTATTCTATTTCTACAGTCAACTGTGGCATAGCAGGAATGAAGCCAATCCATGCCGAGAATGACATTAAAATCAGTCATCTTTAATTCAACTAAGTCTGCTGAAGTGACTTTCTGAAATATCATAACCGGGCAGTTCCTGTATACCCGCCGAGCTATAATGGTTTTACCCAGTGGGGTAGAGACTGAGAAAGGCTCGGCTAGAATTTTGGGACTGATTCCAAAATCAACTTCTATATAAGGAGCAACAAAAGATAATGAGAAAATCATAAACATACATATGAAAGATCTGTAACATACAGTAACTACATCAGGAGAATTTTCCTGATCTTGTCGAGTCTGAAGAGCATAGAAATGATTTGGGCATTGCCCTCTAGTAGCACTGGAAGTGGCACCCTGCTAATTTGGGGGATCGGACTAAGCTGAGGAGCGATTTTGTTGACCCTGAGGACCTGGCTAAGGACAATCTCTAACTCTGTGGCCTGGCTTGGCACAACTGAAAAAAATCCACTACCCACTCTACAAACATCTTGATGATGCTTACCGCAAGTCTAGCAAAGAAGATAGGTGCGGGCACTGCTAACACTGCCCTATGACTTAGAGCCTAGTTCTTTATCTTTGTTACCCTCTCTGAACTTAGGAACTGGAGCACTAGTTGTAGAGGGAGCTGGCCCTGATGACTTAGGATAAAACTGGGAACGGTTTCCTCCTTCTGACTTGGGCTGAGCGAAGTTGAAACTACTTGTCTTCACTCTCTTATTCTGTTTTTCCCTCTGCTTTATTTTTTGCTCTTCTATCTGCTGAGCATGATTCATAAGTCTAGCTAAGGTCATATCACTGTTCAGCATAGCAGATTTATATTCATTAACTATATTGTCGTTCACCTCTGAAGCGAACTTACTCATCTTGGATCTACTGTCTGCAACCACATGAGGGTCATACCTGGATAATTGAGTAAACGTAAAAGAATAATCTTTCACTGTCATATTTCCCTGATTAAGGTTGATGAACTCTAGCACCTTGGCCTCTCTAAGATCTTGGGGAAAGAATCTGTCTAAGAATGCAGTGAAAAAATCCTCCTGCTCTATAGAACCTATATCATCTGATCTTTCGGACTTCCACTGTTTGAACCAAGCATGAGCCACATCCTGCAACTGGTATTCAGCTAGCTTAGCACTCTCAATAGTAGTCACCCCCATGGCGTCTGTCACTTTTTGAACTTGATCTAAGAATTCCTGAGGGTCTTCACTACCTTAGACCCAAGGAAGGTTGGAGGATTCATTCGGGAGAAGTCCCGAATCCTCATTGCAGCTGAGTTAGCCACTGGGTTGGCCAGAACAATTGTTATTCGTTCATTATGAGCAATGACTAATTGAGCAAGAGTGGTAAATGCGGTCCTGAACTCCGCATGAGAAACATAATCGCCCAAAGGTTCTTCGGGCTGAGGGGCTGACTGATTTCTTCTCTTAGGAGGCATGTTCTGAAATAAAAAGAAGAAGCGGATTAGACTGAGAAACTGACTTATGATTATGCTCACTAGCACGACATAAATACTGAAAGAAGGGAAACTATTCTTAAACATCTCATAGCCTCTTGCACATAAATATGGCGGGCAACACACCCATGTACAAGACTCTACTAGATGTGGCTTTCAGACTTCCTAGGACTCTATTGAACCTTAGGCTCTGATACCAAGTTTATAACAACCCAATTTACTGAACCGGAACTCTACATAGTGCTCATGACCCCGAAGGACCACAAGCTAACCCATAACTGATATATGTACCTGTATACTGCATAAGATAACATAATAATACAGAAACATGCACTGAAAGGCCATAAGGTTCGATCATGAACATAACTGAATATCGTAACATCTGTGTAGGGTAATAGAATACCCAAAACAAAACTGAAGTCTAAAACATGATAGTTTGTATCTAGTTTGCATCTAGTCTGAAAGCCTCTACTGTCTGAAGAATCTGAATAAGGAGTTGATGGGATATGTCCCCAACTAACTCTAACTAATAAGCTAATCAATAAGATACTAGAAAATCATTATGTCCTCGAAGGATGAGGACTCACTTCTAGTCTGACAGCTGAATCTGGAATCTACTACTGATCTGGAACTCGTCTCTCTGAACCTATGGTGTAACATAAAAAGAAAGCACCATAGCGCAAATGTGTCAGTATATATGTACTGAGTATACATGTGAGGTAGGCTAAATGCAAGGGTTCACATGCATGCTAATGCTAACTGACTATTTAACATGAACATGAGAATGCATACATAATTACGTAACTGTAACTGACAATGTGATATCATAATTACTAAATCTGAATACTGATAACATAAAAGGACTGATAACAAGAATGACTATATCTGAGTATAACTGATAACATGGGTAACTATAGCTGACATTCCTAAACCTGATGGAACGATCTGAGTTCCATACTGTATCTGAGTTGACTGTATCTGACAGTCCTAAAATTTGAAGAACTATCTGAGTTCTATTACTGAGACTGATTGACTTTATTTGATAGTCCTGATTTTGTAACATAAACCTGTGGGAAGTAGTATCTAACCACCATGCCCCAAAGGTTCTATGATAGCTGAGTTGGGGTCAAATCTATACCCTGATTGGAAGGGTGTCAATACCATGCCACTGGTAAGGACAACATATCAGTAACCCTCATATAACAGGTAACTCTAGTAAGAATGGTGGGAACCCTCACATAACAGGTTAATCTACCTCATATACCCTCATATAGCAGGCTACGATGTCTCAACCTCTGTTGGCTACATAGTTTCTAAATGTAAGGATTGTTTCTAGGAATCACACCCTCGTATAACAGGTGAGTCTCTATCCTTGGGTTCACTCGGTGCTAATTCCTACTCCCATCTGAATGGACACTGAACATGATTTACTGAACTGAACTGAGTATGGACTGAGTTACTGAATTTCTATGGCTGACAGAATACTACTGATATCTGACAACTGACTGAGTCATGAGATCATGGAGATTTTTCCTGATTCATAAGACTATCTAAAGTCTAAGAGTGTATAGCTTGACTGAGAGTATCGTGAAAACATGACATGGATCTAGGCATACAGCTAATATTTTGGGTACAAGTACCCCCAGGACTCGATGGAAGGAAACTGACATGACTTGATATTCTTGAATACATGATAATCACCAAAATACGTTTATTGAAGCATTTCATCAAACGTCTAATAGGCATAAGCTTGTACATACATGGGGATTTTCATGATATCATGCTAGTTAGGCGAATTTCCTTCATTTAGGCATTTAATCAAACATATTGTAGGCATAGTACATGTATAGCACATTATAAAACAATTAAACATCATGCTTCAATTCCAATTCCATCATACAAGGTTTTATTCATGAGATTTCATTAATCTTTATCTATACTAATCAACCCACATGGAATTTATCATCAAATCATAGAATAGAAATCAATTCCTCATTTATCACTATGAAAGAGAACATACAAAGCATGAAACCATGAAGAAAATCCATAACTTGTAGTTACAAAGGATTCTTGGACTTCATGGATGAAAGGAGTCCATGAATGAACACTATGCATACCTTAGATCAAGATTTCGTAAATATTGATGGTGAAACCTTCCTGAATTTGAATCCCCAATAGAAATCCTAGTTTGTTCTTGAGATAAACTTGAGAAAAACTAATATGTTTTGGGTGAAAAGTGGTTGAATCACGTGTTAAAGGGATTATATAGGGGTAGGAAGTTGACCCTTTTAACCCTGGACACGTCATTAAATTTTCAGTAAAATTTCTCGAGTTGGGCCTTTGGCGCGATGCGGCGTTATCGCGCCGTGTCCCTGGAAATTGATAATTGGGAAAATTGCACAGTGGCGCGATGCGGAGCTATCGCGTTGCAACCTTGTCTATGACATGGAAGTTTAGCGCGACACACTAGTATCGCGGAGCAACACTGGAATTTGATAATTGTCATTTGAGCTATCTCCGCGAAGCACTGAAGGCTCAGGTCAAATACTGTCTCACTAAAAAGTCACTCTTCGCTCGAGTGTCAGATTTGGGCGAATTATATATCTTTGAAAAGTTTATTCAATTTCCCACGTTATAGGAAGTAAAATTATGGAAATACCTCATGTATAAGAATGAATTATTATTTCAAAGCAAGTTCTAACATCCTTGAGATGATTTTTAAGCTAAGAAAAAGCACAGGTATCACAGACATGGGGATACAATAGAAGAAATTCATTCAAAAACCATCTGTAATAGACAACCAAACCCAAGAAACTCCTGATATCTGATGGAGAGATGGGTCT
Organism: Capsicum pubescens; assembly: GCA_030864215.1. Lineage (NCBI taxonomy): Eukaryota > Viridiplantae > Streptophyta > Magnoliopsida > Solanales > Solanaceae > Capsicum > Capsicum pubescens. The sequence continues at coordinate 190,768,046 of CM061542.1, read as the reverse complement.
AGGCTAGTTTCTTACTTCTTTGGTATTTTGAGAGTCAACTCGAATACTATCACTAGAAATAATATAACCAAGGAAAGCTACTAATCTTTGCCAAATTCACACTTACTAAATTTGGCGAACAACTGATGAGGTCTGAGAGTCTGTAATACAGTATTCAGATAGTCTAAATGACCATTCTCACTATAAGAATAGACAAGAATGTCATCAATAAAGACTATGATGAATGTCCAAGTACTGCTTGAACACCCTGTTCATCAAGTCCAACAAAGCTACAGGGGCATTCGTTAGTCCAAAGAACATAACTAGGAATTCGAAGTGACAATATCAAGTTTTGAAAGTTGTCTTTGAGATGTCACATTCGCTGACTCTGAGCTTATGATAGCCGAATCTGAGGTCTATCTTAGAGAAACAACTGGCACCCTGAAGTTGTTGGAACAACTCATCAATTTTTGGACGTGGATACTTATGCTTGATGGTGACTTTATTCAACTATCAATAATCGATGTACATTCTGAGTGAACTATCTTTCTTACACACGAACAAGACTGGAGTGCCCCGTGGAGAAACACTAGGCCTGATGAAACCCTTATCTAGGAGGTCTTTTAACTATTTCTTTAATTCCTTAAGCTCAGGTAGATCCATTCTGTAGGGTGGAATAGAGATAGGCTGGGTATTTAGAAGAAGATATATTTAAAAGTCAATTTCCCTCTTGAAAAAGATTTTGAGAAAATATTGAGGGAATACATCTGGAAATTCATTTACTACTGGAATTGACTCAAGACTCAAAGTCTCATAATTTGAGTCTTTAACTCGGACAAGATGGTAAACACACCCCTTAGATATTATCTTTCTGGCTTTAAGATTGGAAATAATCTAACCCCTAAGCACTGAAGTACTACCCCTTCATTCAATGACTGGTTCATTAGGAAACTAAAATTGAATGACTCTATTTCTGCAATCCACTAAGGCATTGGATGAGTAGAGTCATTACATGCCGAGAATGACATTAAAATTAGTTATCTCTAACTCCACTAGATCAACTGAGGTAATTTTTTAAGATACTATGACCGGGCACTTTCTGTATACCCGTCTGGCTATAATAAATTTGCCTACTAGGGTAGACACTGAGAAAGGCTCTACTAATATTTTGGGATTGGCACTAAAATTGACGATTATATAAGGGGTCACAAAAGAAAGTGAAGCTCTAGGGTCTAATAAAATATAAACGTAAAGATATAAAAACTATAACATAACTATATCAGGAGAACTTTCCTAATCATGCCAAATCTGGAGAGCATACAATCTATTCTGGCACAACCCACTGGTTGCACTGGAAGTGGCACCCTACTGGAACTAAAGGACAATTGGACTGACCCAGTTGAACAGTCCCTGGGAATCTCTGACCCTATGTCCTGGCTTTCCACATCTAAAACACACATCACTATCAACTTTACACTCACCTTGATGATTCCTACCACATCTTTGACAAAATGGATTAGTGCGACCACTGTTTACAATACCCTGGGACTTAGATCCTGGTGCTCTATCCTAACTGTCTTGCCTGAACTTAGGCACTTGCACACTAGCTGAAGATGGAGCTGGGGCTGAAAAGTTTTCAATAGAACTAAAAGCGCTTACTACTTTCTGACCTTCTCTGAGAAAAGTTCAAACTACTCGTTCTGGACCTCTTATTCTCTCTCTCTCTCTCCTTATTCTTTTCCTCCTCAATCTTCTAAGCATAAACCATGAGTCTAGATATATCTATATCCTTAATAAACATGGAAGTCCTACACTCCTTAACCATACTATTAGCTACACCAGATACAAACTTACTAATTATAGAATTCTTATCCACCACCATAGTAGGAGCATACCTCGCCAACTGAGTAAACTTAAGTGAGTAATCCTTCATACTCATACTTCCCTGCTTCAAGTTAATCAACTCTTGAACCTTAGCTTCCATTAGCTCTAAGTCAAAGAACCTATCTAAGAAAGTTATGGTAAACTTCTCCCACTCAATAGGACTTGTATAAACCCCTTGGGCCTCTTTCCACTGCTTAAACTAGGTCTGAGCTACATCCTACAACTAATATGCAACCAACTTTGTGCTCTCACTTAAGGTGACACCTGTGATATCTATCACTTTCTACACTATGTCTAAAAATTCTTATGGATCCTCCTCTGACTTAGACCCTAAAAATAGAGGGGGATTCATCCAAGTAAAATATCATATCCTAACTGCAACTATATTTAACATTGTGTTGGATAGAGAAATGGCCTACTGGTCATTCTGAGTATCTATAAAAAGGGCTAGGGTAGTAAAAATAACTCTAAATTTAGCATGGGAGACATGTTCATTTAGGGGATCTACTTAAACAGGTAGTGGTATAGGTTGATCCCCATTCCTTTTTCCATTTTTTCTTCTGGGAGGCATTGTCTTTAAATGGAAAGAAATATGAGTTAGAAAGAGGAATTAAATTAAGCTCATGCTTTTTCCCACGACATAAACACTGAAAGAACAGATATTTGCCTAAGAATATTTCATAGCCTCTCATCCATAAGTGTGTCACGTATCATACCCATGCATAAGACACTACTCAATGTATCTTTCAGACTACCTAGGACACATTAAAATCTTAGGCTCTGATACCAAGTTTTGTCACAACCAGAGGCTACCCCCTAGTCGCAACAATGGTGGTTACGGCCACAAGTGACCACAAGATAACCCATGCACTAATACATGCTATGACCATTGAATACAATAGTAATACTGCACATAAGCAAAATTTACACTAATAAGGAACTATAAATATGAATATTGAAATACATAGCAATGACATATCTAAAATATCTGATAAAATACTGAACACCAAATTTGTCTGTCTGAAGTAATTAATAATACTAAAAGAAATGACTGAGTGTCTAACTAATTGTCTGAAAGCCTCTAAACATCATGAGGAGTTGATGGGACAAACCCCCAACTAACTCCGACAGACTGATCATAAGGAAATAACGAAATAACTGGGATAAATAAATCATGTCCTCAATGGATGAGGACTCAGTACTACTACTGATGGGTAATTTTGAGTTGTCTTAGAACGGTCGGTAAAATAAGCATCTGAACCTGTGTTATAAGACAACATAGCACAAAGAAAGGTATGCAGCCAATACTTTGAATGTATTGGTATATGAGATGAGGACTGGCTGATATGCTCGAGATAACAGTGCATGAATACATAAACATGTAATATCTGAGAATGCAAGACCAAGTATATATATGTTATTGAGATAATCTATGATCTAAAATACTAAAATCTTTATAACTGAATAACTGACAAACTATGCACTTAATCAAGAAAACCTGAGATGAAATACATTAAGATACTGACTGAAGCCGTGGGAGGTATCATGCAATTAATATTCCCCAATCTAAGCTAATTGGGGTCCAATCGGTAACCACAGTTGGAAAGGTATTCGTACTGTGCCATGAGTACTAACACATAGTTGATGATATGGGTATACAAGGCAGATATCTCGAAGGATTAGGGAGTCACCCTCTATTGGCAGGCAATTTCATAGGATATGTGTCAACCCTTAACTAGTAGGAAAACATATCAAACCTATGCTGGCTACGTAGTTCCGGAACTCAGGGACTGCTACTAAAGTTTACACCCTCTACTGGTAGGTGACCCCATCCCTGGGTTTGCTCAGTGCTAAATTCTACTCCCAACTGAACTAATAATGGTACTGTGTTGAACTAAATTCAACTGAACATAACACTGACATTGATCATCATGATCATAACAACTGAGTAAATGGTAATATTCCTAATTTAACTAAAATAATTACTTGAAAGATCTTAAATGTAAGTAAAAACATATATATATTGGATGTTTATAACCCGCTAGCACTTAATGATCGTAAAATACAATATTAAAGCTTAAAACATTAGTAAGGGATTATGGTTCAAAGACCCAAAACATAAACACCCACCAATTAAGTAAAAAGCATGAACTTGAACATGGGGATGTCTTACAACATGAGAAAACAACATGACTTCATGGCTAAGTTCACAATTTAATATTACCATATGAAATTCAATTGAATACAACATAGGAAATCAAAACTTAAAACATAAAATAAGTTAAAATTTCCGTGGGATCATACTAGGACATGAATTGAGTCAACCTACTAAGGAAAAACATGAATTAAACTCATCTTGAACACATGCAACTTCATAATGAAGGAAAAAAACATATTTTAACCAAAAAAGAGGTTTTGGGGTTCCATGGGTGAAAGGATGCATTGATGAACACCCCACACACCTTAATAACTAAATTCTTATAGATTTCTTAGATTGGAAGCTTGAAATCTTGATTTCTTAGGGAAAAAGCTTGAGTTTGTTCTTGTGGAAAGAGAAGGGTTTTTTAGAGAAATTTAGAGTGAAAGGGGAAAATAATGCCCTTTTAGAAGTCCCAAATCATGTTAAGGATGACTTGGGTTGAGGGGAAATGACTCAAATGCCCCTTGTTCATTCAAATTAAGAATCTGGGTGGGACACTCTTGGCGTGTCGCGACCCTTGCTTGGGTTAAGCGGCCACCGCACCATGACCCTTGCTTGGATTAAGTGGTCACCGCATCCCAGACCTCCTCAATTGCAGAGCCACCCTCGCGCTATGGGGCTATAGTGAGGCTTCACTATTTTAGTTATCCAAACACATCCCAAACCTCATCTGAAAGTCCCAAAACACTCCCAGGGCATACTTTGAACCTCCTTAAACATGAACTAACTCAAAAACCAACATTTCAGGGTCAAAAAATAAAATTCCTTAAAGTTTAGGGGTCTTGAAAATGACTAAAACCTCAACACTTAGTGAAATTTTCAAGCCTTGGACCCTTTAAGCATGCAACTAAGAGTTGAATTGAGGTTAGAATATTATAGGGTATTACATTATAGGTTTTGGGACTTGGTTTTGTATCTTGTATTTTATTTCCACTTTTATCATGTTTGTATGGCTTGGATTCACTTTAGAAGCCTTGCCTTGGGTTTTTGGTATTGATTTCCTTTTTATATTAATTTGGGTGATAGGCTTACTCATCAAGGCTTTTCTGACAAGTGCCATCATGACCCTTATTTTTTGGGTCATGATAAATTGATATCAGTTCCAGGTTTTCATTAATCTCATCAGCATAAGGATAGGGTGTCAAGTAGAGTCTCATAGATCGACATGTAGACGTTCATATCTATCTTTGAGAGGCTATGAGATTTTCTATGGAAGCTCTTTTATTTTATTCCTTATCATGTGAATTCTTTCATAGTCTTTTCTGCACAGATGGTGAGGACTAGATCCAGTAAGGCTAGGATGCAGATCCATTATCTGAGGAGATAGCCCAGTCTAGAAGATGAGTTTTAAGTCATGGTCAAACTCAATTTAGGAGATGGGAATAAGGTTATGCCCCACCTAAATATAGCACTATGGGATTCTCTCCTAAGCCTTATTTTAGTATATTGGAGTTATGAGGCCTACTTCAATCCTATAGAGTTTTTCTACCCCAATCATAGAGGGGTTGTTGATTTGGTTGTGGACCTATTTGGAGGGTGCTCCTATGGGTGAACCTAGTGTTCCTCTAGCTCCGAGTATGGTACCTCTGTATAAGCCAGAGTCTTCTTATGTTGTTCCTCCAACCCTGAGTGTGGATTCTCCTATTATTCCGCCATCTGCTTATGGTACTCCATAGACTCTGAGTATTGTTCCTTATTCAGTGCCTGTATCTGAGTATGGTATTTTGAGATATAGAGTTCAATTTTCTTCTATATTGCCTCCTCAGGTGGGTTCTCATCTATCCAGGTTTATAATACCTCCTATTATTGAGAGTATAGTTATGTATTTTGAGAATTAGAAGAGGTTTAAGATATTTACTCATTTGAGTCATCTTTAGGTTTAGTGGTGCTGTAGGTGAGGATGCCTATTAGTTTTTGATGGATTATCATGAGAAGTTGCATAGCCTTGGTTTGGTCGAGTTGCATGGGGTTGCATATACTATTTATCAATTAAGAGAAGTAGTAAGAGATTGTTGAAGGTTACTTGTTAATTGTCGACCTCTTGGTTTGCAGAGATGACTTGGGATCAATTTAGTAAGGACTTTTTGTATAGGTTTGTGCCTTTTAATTTGAGGGATCAATTGAGAGATGAGTTTGATCACCTAGAGAAGGGATCCATAACTACTACAAAGTATGAGGTATGTCTCTATACCTTGTTTAGATATTCTTATGCCAGTATTTCCATCGAGTCTAAGAAGATTTAAAAGTTTGTGAGGGTTTATATGTTTATCTTTAACTAGATATGACTCAGATGGTAGTGTAAAAGGCATTATTTCAAAGTATTATGGATCATGCTAAGATGAATGAGTCTATTCTTTGAGCATCTCAGGGAGGAGTCAAGAGGGTGTGTTATTTGGGTGAACTCTAAGGGCACACTTTTCAAGGTAAAGATTTTAAAAGCTTTCATAGGTATCATAGTAGACTTGTACAGGAAGCCTTACAGGGTTCATATAGTGGGTCTTCTATTTCAGCAACTTTAAGAGGTCGTTCTAGCTCAGTCGTACTTCCTCCTATTGAGATGGATAGTAGGGGTTTATTTATGTGTGGTTAGGTTGGTCATTTTCCCAAGGGCTTTCCCTTCCATGTTTTCAGGGCTACTCCTATATTATCTCTTTGAGGGAGAGGTTCTACTAGAGGAATGTAAGGTAGGGGTAGTAGTGCTAGTAGTAGTTGGTGAAAGGCTACTTAGTCCAGTAGTGATCGTAGCCAGTACTATGCTATACCCACCATACTAGAGGCTGAGGCTTCTGATGCAATTATCACAGGTATCATCTCTATTTAGTTTAGATCTACATCTGTGTTATATGATTCGAGATCAACTTTCTTCTATGTGTTTGCAAAATTTGCTCTGGTTTTAATTCTTCTTTGAGCCTATCCATGTATCTTCCCCCTAGGAGATTCTTTAATGGTTGATCAAATGTACCGATCTTGTGTTGTGACTCTTGCTGGACATAAGACTTGGGTAGATTGGATTGTCCTTGATATGGAATATTTTGATATTATCTTTGATATGTATTGGTTGTCTTCTTATTATGTTTTTTTATATTGGTATGCTAAGACCATGACTTTAGCATTTCTGGGTATACCAAGGATAGCTTTGAAGGGTGTATTTCATTTAGGTCCCAAGAGAGTTATATCTTTCCTCCAGGCTCGTCATTTGGTATAAAGGGAATAATTTTCTTATTTGACCTATATTCGTGATAGTAGTGTTGTTTCCCCCTCCTTCTATGGTTTCTATTTGTATTGTCTGTGAATTCATGGATAGTTTCCCAATAAATTTGCTTGGTATACCTCCGGATCATGATATCGACTTTGCTATTGATGTTTAGCTAGGCACCAAGAACATTTCTATTCCTCCTTATAGGATGGCCCCAATAAAGTTGAAAAAATTAAAAGATCAATTGTAGAAGTTTTAGATAAGGGACTTATCTGACCTAGTGTATCACCTTAGGGTGCAGATGTCTTGTTTGAGAATAAAAATAATGGGTTTATACATATGTGTATTGATTATTGCAGTTGAATAAGGTGATGGTTAAAATAAGTATCATTTTTCTCATATTGATGATTTGTTCGATTAGCTTTAAGGTGCTTTGGCGTTTTCAATGATTGATTTGAAGTTTGGGTATCACCAGTTGAGAATTAGAGCTTTGAATATCCCGAAGATAATATTTTAGACTCAGTACAGTCATTATGAGTCTTGTTTATATCCTTAGGGTTGCCCCAACTGTATTCATAGAGTTGATGTGCTGGGTCTTTTTTTTGTATCTCGACTCTTTTGTTATTGTATTTATAAATGATATCTAGGTTGATTCCAAGAGTAACATTGATCATGAGAAGTATTTGCAAATTATGCTTCAGAGATTTAGGGATGTTGTATGCTATGTTCTTTAAGTGTGAGCTTTGGTTGGAGTTTGTCTTTTTCTTGGGTCACGTGGTTATCAAAGATAGTATTATGGTTGATCCGACCAAGATTGGGATAGGCCTATTTCTCCTATGGGGATTTAGAGTTTTGTGGGTTTAGGGGGAGACTATCTATCCTTTGTTGATGATTTTTCTTCAATTGCAGCTCCATTGACGAAGTTGACTCAAAAAATAATTTCCTTTTAGTGGTTTGATGATTGTGAGGTGGGTTTCAAAATCTTAAGGATTTTTTTACTTGAGGTCCTATCTTAACTCTTCCCAAGAAGGGCATGGCTTTATCGTTTTCTATGATGCTTTGGGTATTGGGTTAGGTATTGTGTTGATGAATGAGGGTAAGGTGAATGCTTATACTTCTCGTCAATTGAATCCCTATGAGAGGAATTACCCTACCCATAATCAAGTGTTCTACACGCGGTTGTCTCTTCTTTGAAGTTATGGAGGTATTATTTGTATGGAGTCTATTGTAAGATTTTCTTGGATCATTGTAACCTTCAGTATTTCTTTACCCAGCGGGATCTTAATATTAGGCAGCATCTTGGCTTGAGTTACTTAAGTACTATGACTCTGTCATTTGGGCAAGGCTAATGTAGTTGTGGATGCCTTAAGCGAAAAGTCAACTAGCATGGGTAGTTTGGCATATCTTTTGACCCAAGAGAGGCCTTTGGTGTTATAGGTTTAGACTTTAGTTAACCAGATGGTTAGGCTTGATGTTTTGATACCTGGGAGTGTTCTGGCATTTGTTGAGGCTAGGTCTTTCTTGATGGAGCAAATTTGGGCTCATCAGTTTGATGGTATTAGATTGAAAATGTTTTGGTATAAGGTGATTAGTGGTAAGGATAAAAAAGACTCACTTGATCAAGATTGTGTCTTGAGGATTAGTGGTCGAGTTTGTGTGTCGAGAGTGAGTGATTGGATTAGAATGATTTTGGAGAAAACTCATTGTTCCAGGTATTGCATCGAACCGAGACTGACAAAGATGTATTGTGATTTCTGAAGTATTATTAGTGGTGTGGCATGAGTAAGGATGTAGATAATTTTGTAGCTCATTTCCTATGCTGTCAGCAAGTGAAGTTCGAGCATTTGAGACCTGGTGGTTTACTTTAGAGGTTACCCATTCTCAAGTGGAAATGAGAATAGATCACTATAGACTTTGTGACTAGGTTGCCTCGTACTTTTCATGGTTCTGATTGTGTTTTGGCCATGATGGATCGATTGACCAAATCTGCATATTTTATTCCAGTTTAGATCTCCTTCAGTGCTGAGAGATTGGCCCGTATCTATATTCGTTAGATAGTTTATCTTTATGGTGTGCCAGTGTCTATCATCCAGATTGAGGTACAATGTTTACATCTCATTTTAGAAGACTTTTTAAGAGGAGCTGGGTACCTAGGTTGATCTTAGCACAACTTTCCACCCCATGCCAATAGTCAAGGAGAGGACTATTCATGTTTTAGAGGATATGCTTTGGGCTTGTGCTATGGACTTTGGAGGTTAGTGGGAGTAACATCTAGATTTGACAGATTTTGCATATAATAATAGCTACTATTCCAGTATTTATATAACTTCTTTTGAGGATTTGAATGGTAGGCATTGTCGCTCTTAAGTTGGTTGGTTTGAGGTTTCTGAGATTAGACCTCGAGGTACGTACTTGCTTCATGAGTCTTTGGATAGAGTTTAGATCATTTAGGATAGACTTCGAGCGACTTAGCATATGTAGAAGTGTTATGCAGATTATAGACTTCCCGCATTAAGTTTCAATATTTGTTATCATGTGTTTTCTTTATGTTTTTCCCATGAAGGGTGTAATAAGGTTTGGGAAGAGAAGAAATCTTAGCCCCAGGTCTATTGGACCTTTTGAGATCCTTCGAACTATTAAGGATGTGGCTTATGAGTTAGCATTGCCCCCAGATTTATCAGTTGTTCATTCAGTTTCTTATGTTTTTATGCTTCAGTGTTACATTCCAGATGAGTCTCATGTCATTCATTGGGATTTAGTTCAGATAGATGAACGATTATCTTTTGTTGATGATCTTGTCTCTATTCTAACCAGGGATGTTAGACTGTTGCGTCTAGAGTTATTCTTATAGATAAGGTCCAATAGAGGCATTAGTCTGTAGATAAGTCCACTAAGGCGGTTAAGTTTGATACGCGTAGTATTTATCCCCAACTTTTTGCTGATTCAGGTATTTCTATTGCCCTCAGATTGAGAATGAACTAGATTCTTAATGGTGGATGACGTAATGACCTGATTTTTGGTGATTTGTGTGAAATATTTGTTTCTGTGTAATATGACCATTTTACCCTTCCCCTATAATTGCATTATTGTATTTTTAGGGTGTGGGGATGATTGGAATGGTTCCCACTGCATTTTGGTTTGATTTATGCAAAATTGTAGTTTTTGTTGGTCTTAAAGTCTGATTAACTAACATCAGTCAACATCTTTTGATTTGTCTGTTAGATGGCTAGAAAGATTACGCCAATAGATTTAAAACATCGATTTTAGGTTGGTAACATGGTTGGTGTGGTTTTATGGCTTTTATATCTTATTTTGACCATCGATTCAGAAAGTTACACTATTGGGTTTTGAGGGTCAATTTTTTGAAAATTGTATTTTTTTAAAAATCTCATATTGTCATTGAGTTTGGAGCATCGAATTTAGTGGGGTACATAATTCATTTGCATAGTCAAGATTTTGGATGAATCCCAAGGCATCCCGCGGAGACTTAGAATTCTTAAAGTCTCCAGTTGTTGCACCACTCAATTGGTGCACTCGCTTAAGCGATCTTTGGTCCCTTAAGTGACTTAGCTTGTTAGCCAAACTGCCTCCTAAGCGACACGGGGCTCGCTTAGGCAATTTCCACTTAAGAGATGGCCTGATCACTTAAACTACACTAGTATGCAAGACGTATTTTGCTTAAACAACAACCAAGTCACTTACACAACAACGTGGGCTATACTGAAGCAACGCCTGGTCTCTTAAGCGATTGCCTCTTAAGCAACCCGGTAGTCGCTTAGGTGATGCCCGGGTGGATTACATCCCTTTTTTTTTAGATTCTTTCACCAATTTTGAGACTTAGAGCATGGGGTTCAAGTTTTTGGACATTTTCTTCCAATTTTAAGATTAGGTAAGCTCCAAATCTCTATTTCAATTATCTTCCTTTGATTTTTATCATTTAAATTTTGTTTAAAATCAGATATAAAGGTAGAATTTTGGGATTATTGCCCAAAAGGTCCAAATAAGCATTTCTTTGATTCAAATCCCAATTTCAATTCATTTTGACTTGGGTTTTATACTATGAGTTCCTTTAATCTTGGAAATATTTTTTTGGACTAAAATTTTGGTTTTACGCTTCTTTTTTGAAAACCCATTTCGGGGATCCATTTTGACCCCTATTCAGAAGTGGGCAATATAGGTATCGTTGGCTTTCTTTTGATATGTAGATTCTATATTTGTGTGTTCTAGATGATTTTGGGTTCGTGCGTGAGGTGAAATTTTAGTGTTAAAGGCGTATTATATCGATATCAGTATTTGAGGTATGGCTTAGCTTTCTTTAGGCTGGTTGTATAGTTAATAATAATGAAAAAGTATGCTATGGTATGGGTTTTTATCATGAAAAATGTGTTTAGCTGATTTTTGTTCCAGTGTGGGTGCCTATGTGGATAATATTTCATAAGTTTTGAGACGTTATTTGCTATGTGTGACCATGTGAGGTCTTGTACGATGTTGTTGGCCTGGTATTGATATAAGTATGCTTGACAACACTCTTTTTGGTGAGAAAAAACATGTGTTTGGGGATTTATACGGTATCAATGATATTTTCTTGCATGTTTCACTTGATGGTTTATGAATTATATTTGCTCATGGATGGTTGGTTGATCTGAGTGGATTTTTGGCTCACATGGTTGGCATATTGTTTAGATATTGGATATACTCATTTTGATTGATTATGAGCATTATATCCTTATATTATATTCATTCATGAAACATTGGTACCACCATGGAAATACTGGCCTTTTTCTGACATAAAATATTATATGTTTAAAAACCCTCTACCAATGTGTGTATCGCAGAGGAGTTATGGATATTGGTATTAGATATTGGTTGTATATGGGTGTACGAACCCCCATAGGTCCTACCTGGAAGCACAGCTCGGTAGGTATATATGGAGGTGGTGCGACGACTTCGTGCATCCCATCATCATCATCATCATCACCATTCTCTTCATTGCATTTCATATGTATTTTTCTCATTCTGTGTTGTATTATTGTCTTTGATATGGTATTTTTCTTTTGTACTTCTTTCTTATATTGGTATTTGGTATATGTATATTTGTGTTGCTTTCTCATATTCATGTATGATATATGTGTATATATTAGAACTGTTACTAAAGATGTTGTGGGCTACCGTTTGGGACTTTTTTTCTGATTACAGGTTACATGCCCATAATTTGTATTTATATGCCTTATTTTCTACTTTACTCAGTTAGCCTATGATACGTATTGAGTACAAGTGGACCATAATCACCCCTATTGTGCCTTTTCGATGTAGATCTAGGTATGTGTGTGCGACACGGATAGCTGATTCAGGTGGCATTTGGAGTATATTCGAGGTAGAGGATGCCCTATGCTTCAGGAGTTGGACAACAACCTCTTTCTTTCTATTTCATGTCTTATTCATTAGTCTAAGACAACTTCTGATCCTTTTTGGACTATTATTATATCTTCAATAGTTAAGATGTATTTAGTAGTTCTTACACCTCTCTACTTCACCTGAGGTAGTGGTATGGACTCCGTACACTCTACCCTCCCCAACCCTACTAGGTGTGAATACACTGGGTATGTTGTTGTTGTATTTAGTAGATCTTACATTGTGACACCAAGTTTTGGGATTTAGTTTGGTATCTTGGATTGTATTTCCACTTTTATCATGTTAGTAAGGTTCGGCTTTGCTTTAGAAGCCTTGCCTTGGGTTTTCAGTATTGATTTCCTTTTTTATGTTAGTTTGGGTGATAGGCTTACTTGTCAAGGCTTTCCACGACAAGTGCCATCATGACCCTTGGTTTTTGGGTTGTGATAACGACCTACGATCCTTTCCTAACATCCTATCCAACAATTTTAGCGAGACTAACCAGACAAGCTCTAGATCAGACACACACGCCGACTAGGTAAGACCTTACACACACTTGGCTTAAGGCTATGTATTCTTTCACAACCCATCCAGTTTATGCAAGTTAGGTCATAGTTATCAATTTCATAATTCTAATTCCATTACAAGATCCAACTATGGTCACAATTCATATAAGCATGACACAACACAAAATACAAAAAATTTAAGAGGAGTATAATTTAAAACATTCAAGAAAAAATTTGCATGCTTTTTTTATTTTGACTTCACCAAGTTCTATTTTCTTAGTTACATACATCACACAAAAAATCATAAGAAAATAAAAAAATCTAAATATTCTAGTTCTAACTTTTTTTTTGGTACACCCGCACCCCCAACTTAGAAACTATGCAATTGATCCATTACATAAAAACACAGAAAAATGTAAGAACTAGGGTTAGGGACATACCTGTGGTACACTAGATTCCGAAAATTACTTTGATCAACTAGGGTCGTAGATGGGACCCCTCCAGTATTCTCAGCTCTAGTAGCCTCAGTGGTGGCTGAGGCACTCTTGTAAAAATAGACATTGCATTTGGTATATTCAAGGTGTAAACATGGGGTCAACATATGTAACCCCTCATTTCTCAATAATCTCTATTTCAATAGCAGTGAGGACCTCACCTCTCTACGAATTAAGTGCCTTAAAAATCTACTCATTTTTTTCACTTTCCTATTCTTTCCATCACTATCTCTCTATTTTTCTCTCTTTTATATTTATTATTTTCCTCCACCCATCTCATCCATATTAATGCCATCACTCCCAACCGACGGAGCTTGAGTGTAGAAGTCTGGTATTAATGTAAGCACATCTATGAAAAGTCTGCCAAAGACAAGATCGAAGAAGGGGGAGGAGAAACAACTTGTACAATACTCATAGTTAGATCCTTCACAAATTTCTTCAAGTCATCTGATGTGTCGTGGAAACATGGAACATTCGATGATTAAAACAAGGAATTTATGCTTGGACTTAGGTTATCTTGTTGGCTATGATGTGATTTTGTGTGTTGTTGTAGGTGAAAGAGGTTAACATTGGTGTTGGACTAAAAATATGGAAGAAAGGTTTTAAAAAGCTAATCAACTAGTCAGGCTACGAGTCGTCTAGACACTATACGACTCATATCCATACTCATCAGGATACCAAAAGAAAGAGTGAAGCTGAGAAACCAAGTAAAGAGTGACCACGACTTTTGCAGCCTGAACTACATCACCAGGACATGAAGGAATAATCCTTGCAGACTGAATAAAAGAGTTGAACTGTTCTTGCAATATCTTGATTTGTGATGTTGTTTCCTCCTCCTTCTCCTATGCCCTCTCTCTCTGTGCAGCAAGCTCTTCAGTGAGTTTAAAAACCGTATTTTTTAGTGATCCAACGGTTTCTCTATCAACTGAAGAGGTATAGGATGTAGGACCGGACGAAGACCTAAAATTCTCGCCAAAATAATTTTTGTGGTATCCGTAGTAATGGCCTCTAACTGCAGAACCCACAGTTTGTTCCCATAACTCCTCCTCTACATGTTGTGGTATTGGGTCACCCTGACTTTCACAAGGCGGACTACTACGAAACTCACTAAGGAGCTTCATATATTTGTCATATATTCAAAGAAAAGTTAAAATTAATAGTCAAAAAATATTAAAGTACTTATACTTGAATAATATCAACTTTGAGAAAAAGATTCATAAATTCAAAATTTGATTCTTACATGGGCAACTTTTGCATGAGGCTCAACCCAGACATCTTTATCAGTCGGGTTCTTTTTCTTCTTCTCATGCGTCTCCTTGAATACCTCATCGAAGGATATCTTCCTACCCTTTTCTTTTTCCTGCATAAAAAAAAATTATTAATCTTCAAATAATTAAAAATTTAAATAGAAACAAATAATTAAAATAGTAAAAGTTACATACCATTTTTTCCTCCACAGCAATCATACTAACTGCATCCGCAGTATGTAGAGAGTCACCCTTGGACAATGTCTGGGCTTTCTTTCCTTTGTCACTCAATAATTAGTAGTCTTCATTATTCTAATAGTGAATATACTGTTGCCATATGGATTCGAGTATCCAGTCAGGTCATACCAAGTTGGTTCTGATATAATCCAACATACCGTTAAATCTGGATCTAGCTCTTCTGTAAAAATTTCTCCTTATAGCACATACATTTGCATCATTCCACCAGTAATATTTCTACAACAAAAACAAAAATGTAATATTTAATCTTTTGTTCTAACAATGTGTTAAGTAGTCGATAAGTTAAACCATTACCTGAAATTCTTTAAACATTTTTTCTCTATCATTTTCTAGAACCTTTTTCCAATTGGTCCAGTAGTCATTGAAGTTCTGAAAAATGCATTTACTCATAATTTTTCCAACTCCAACATTCGGCTTAAACCTATAACACAAGATCAAACAATAATTTCGTAGAGCTTAATAATATAGTAATGAAAAATGAATAATGTTATTATATTTAGAAATCTTACCCTGTGCCATATGGAATAAGATTACACCTCCCATAATCATCTCTGTCTCCGAGCCGTGAAGCAAGTGTTGGTGGATGCACTAGCGCGGGCGGATCTGAAGCACCGGATAGAGTGCCTCCAAGATAAATATCCTACAACCCAATACATCCAACAGAATCACTGTGCGAATGTGGGTGACTTCTACAGAAGGGTACTGACGATGGTAGATGTCTGGATGTACCAACGATCGTCCGTTAGTACAGTCATGTGGTGGCACGGTGATAGTAGTAGAATGAGTCAGTGTAGATCCATGAAGTGGCCTCACATACGTAGGAGAGGGAATCGAATGCTGAGATAACCTAGAATATGAGGGTCGTACTAGCATGTCAGCAAATCGACCCTCAGATATATGAATACCTGTCAGTCATCTATAAGGCGAAGGTTGTTTTTTCTTTTTGTTTTTGTAGGATCAAGTTTTCCCTTACCTGTGTCACCTCTACCTGACATCTAAATTATGTATAGTTAACAAGTAGTTAGTTCCTACAAAATGAATATATAAGAAAACATTTCAAGTAACTAATTTCAAGTTACTAATTCACATTTCAAATCACTCCAATAACACGAGATAGACAAGAATATTTTTATTACTATATAAATTATGAAAAAGTGAAAACAACAATCTTAAACAGTATATTACATAGGCAAAATGACCTTCTGGACCCCTGTACTATGTCGGTTTTGTAAGTTGGACACTTCTACTTACATGTTTGTCATCTGGACCCTTGAACCAATTAAAAAGCAACATTTTACACCCTTTGACCGTTGACCTTGCCTATGTGGCATTGAAATGGTGACTAGGACAAAGAAAGTGTAGCCACTCGCCTGGGGGTGCGAGTGGGGGTCAATTTTTGGCCAATTTTACATTAAAATAATTGAAAAAAATATTAAAATTAAAAAAAAATAAAAAAGGGTCCTTTCTTCCCTCCATCTTTTTTAATTTAAAAATACTTTTAAAAATTTTAAAATAATATAAAAATATTTTTAAAAAATTTAAAATAATTTAAAAATATTTTAAAAATTTTAAAAATAAATTTAAAATATTTTTAAAAATTTAAAAATAATTTAAAAATATTTTTAAATATTGAAAAAAAAAAAGTTCCCTCCCCACCCCAGCCCATCCCCACCCCCCACACCCTACTAGATCCATCTCACCCCACCCCCACCCCCATCCCCTTCCATCCTGTCCACCCCAGCCCCGTCCCCACCCCAGCCCCCACACCCCTCCCAGCCCCGTCCCCACCCCCAGCCCCTTTCAGCCCCCACACACCACCCCAACACTCTTCCATCCCCCCACCACCACCTTCACTTTTTATTTTTTATTTTAATTTTCCCTCCATTCAATTTTTTTTATTTTTTTTTGAATAAAAATTTAAATTTAAATTAAAATCCCTTTTTTGGGATTAAAATTTGAATTTGAATTGAAAGTGAGTGATAGTGAATATTGAAAAAATTTAGTGAATTTTGCTTGAAAGAAATTAAAAAAAATTGAATTTTTTAAAGATATTCAAATTTAAAAATCAAAAATTTATTATGTTTGTATATATGAATTTATAGTTAAAATTTAAATTAGTTGGAGAAGAATTTTAATTCTTTGAAATGAATTTGATGTTTAATTTGTGAGCAAAAATAAAAACATGATTATTCAAATTTTTCTACAATTACAAATTTTTCTTATTTAATTAAATTAATTTTAATATTTAATTTGTTATTTAGCATTTAAAAATGACTTGAAATTTAATGTAATACTTTTTAAAAAAAATTTATTTTTTTATTTTGTAATGACATAGCAGATGACGTGGCAGATGAGGCTGGCGTGGCAGATGACGTGGGGAGCGTGTGTTACACTCACCAAAAAAGGGTTTAAAATGTTGTTTTATAGTAGGTTCAGGGGTCCAGATGACAAACATATAAGTAGAAGTATCCAACTTATAAAACCGACATAGTACAAGAGTTCAGAAGGTCATTTTGCCTATTACATATCAATCTTAAACAAGAAATATAAAGGTAAATATATAGTACAAAGCATAAAGACATCAATACATAATAAATATAACCTACACAAACTAATCTTTTTCTTCTGAATACTCTCCACTAAATCATTCACCCTCTTTGGAAGTTTTCTCATCTCCTACCCACTCAGACTCTTCTTCCACAATATTAACTTCTTCAAATATATTTTCTGGGTGATTCAAACAATCCACTAAGTCAATGTCCACTAGCTGGTAATCAATCTGTATTTCATTTTGATACACAGTCTCCAGCATATTCTCAACTTCCACCCATTCTATAGGCTTTGTTTTGATTACAGCCCACCAATCAGACTTATCACTGCGCAAAGGATAAGGAGCATAATACACTTGTTTAGCATTTTGTGCTAGAACAAATGGATCGTAAATAGGATACGGCCTATTGTGCTTCACTTCAATGATGTTATGCTCCTTATGTACTCTTGTGCCTCTTGTGCTTGGATCAAACCACTTACATTGAAAGAGGACAATTTTTTTTTGGGAAACCAGCATAATCCGGTTCTAAGATCTCGTGTATGATGCCAAAGTAATCAACATCATCATCACCCTTAACCAAAATACTACTATTGTTTGTTTTCCTTGTTCTGGAGTGTTCTTCGGTGGAAAATTTAAACTCATTTACTGTGTAATGGGACATTGCATGAGCTTCAACTGGACCCAAAGAAATATCTCTCAAGAACTGATCGTATGCGTCTATATTTGGTGACTGGTGTACCTAAAAATATTATATATATATATATATGTTAGTTGAGGAATGTGTAAATGTTTAAAATTTATAGAAATATTAATACACTTACGAACCTCATATGTAAACCATGTTGCAAAGGATGCGTACACTTGATTTTCGTGGAATTGAGTCTTAAATTAACTGAATATACAACATACGAAACACAATTAGTTTCTTTAAGGGAATGAGTAAATAAATAAGATATGTTAAAATTTTACTCTCCTTACTTTAGAAAGGGCTCAACTTTTGGGAAATTCAACAAGACATACAAAGTTGCTGATTTACACTCTATGGGAGTGAGCCGGCAAAATATGGTCATTTTAGACTTACAACTAGATTGGTTGAAAATTGATTTCGGTTGCAAATGAGGCTCATTTTCATCATCCTGATGACGATTCGGTCGGTTTCTTGAAAAAGCAACTTCATCACGAAATTAGTATGAACAAAATTGAGACATTTCACTTACAAAATATGCCTCAACTATAGAGCCTTCCACCCTATGTTTGTTTTTGGGACCTGTAAGACCTCGCAAAACTTCTAAGCTTAATTTAGTCCTTTAAGCTTATCAAGGGGTCCTAGACTTAGAAAATTCTAACCAAGTTCCCAAACTTAGCCTATTTTGGCCTATGAAAGTTGGCAATCTTATCTCCCATATTAATGTCCTTTAATGGCCCGTATTTTCATTAATTCATGATCAGGAAGGTCAATAGGTGTTCTCGGATGAGTTTTAAATTTTTTAAAACACATTTAGATCATGTTCGGAGTCCCAAAAAAGTGGACCAATGCAATCTTGGCGCGTCGCATCGCCAATCGCGTTGATCAACATTTGTGCAGGCTGCCAGAGCCAAAACTTCTGAGGCTCGATGTGATCATGGCATGATGCATCGAGCATCGCATCACAGCCATCAATGTGCCATGTTGCTTGTAGCGTCAGAACCCAATTTTAGTCATTAAATAACCGCATCCTCAAGGGTAAAAGGGTTAATTTCCCACCCCTATATAAGTCACAAACACACAATTTTGCCCTATTTCACCCAAATTATAGTGGTTTTTCTCTCAAATCCATCAAGAACAAGCTTAGGGTTTCCAGTTGAGGATCCAATTTCAAGAATTTCACCACTTATTTTCAAGAATCTTCCATCCAAGGTATGCATAGTGTTGATTTATGGATTCCTTTCATCCATAAAACTCAAGAACCCTATTTCAAATTATAAATCATGATGTTTATGTTGTGGGTTATTTTGTAACCATGTTTATATTGTTGTATGATTCCCAAGTTGGAATCCTTACATATTTTTCATGAAACTACGTTAGCATGCAAGTTAAAATCCATAAATTGAGTTATTTATGATTTGTATTTTGATGATTACACCTATGCCCTAAGTTGTGCATGTATGGTGTATGATAAAATGCCTAAGAGGATAGAAATTATGTATTATAGCTCAATTGTAACCCATATTATAAATGCATATCTTACCCTTATATTCAAATGACTCATATGCTATTGATGTGCAATGTAGATGTTTGTTGGAATGCTCATGATGTTAGAGTATGAAATTATGATACTTATTATATGCATTCCTATCATGTACAAGTTTATGATAACCATGTGCTTCATGAAATCCCCAACTTATTATATTGTGGATTGTTGATGTTGGTCATGTATTCAAGAATATCATGCCTTGTCAGTTTCCTTCTGTCGAGTCCTGGGGGTACTTATACCTGACAACTTAGTTATGTGCCTAGAGCCAGTGTCATGTTTTCACGATACTCTCAGTCAAGCCATGGTCAACAGAACTTAGTCAGTCATGTGACTCAGGAAATCTCATTAATTCAGTAATCTCAGTAGTATTCCATCAGTCAACGAAACTCAGTTAACTCATTCCAGTTCAACTCAGTTAATCATGTTCAGTGTCTATTCAGATGGGAGTAGGATTTAGCACCAAGTAAACCCAAGGATGGGAACTCACCTGCCAGTGGAGGGTGTGATTCTTAGAAGTAATCCTTGTATTCCAAAACTACGTAGCCAGCATAGGTTGAGACATATAACCTGCCAGTTGAGGGTTCCCATCATTCCCATTTGAGTACCTGCCAATTAAGGGTCACTCATATATTGTCCTTACCGGTGGCACGGTATTGACACTCTTCCAATTGGGATTACAGATTGGACCCCAACTCAGCTATATTGTTTTATTTAGGGCATGTCGATTAGATGACTACTTCCTACAGTTACAGTTTCAGTCTCATTCTCAGTAATAGAAATCAAATAGTTCTACATAATTCAGGACTGTCAGATACAGTCAACTCAGAACAGTACGAAACTCAGCTAGTTCCATCAGAACCTAGACTGTCAAATACAGTCGCTCGGTATTAGTTATTAGTAACTCATGTTATCAGTATTTAAACTCAGTAGTCAGTATCATCACGAATTCAGTTACAGTCATTTATTCATGCATGTATTCTCATGTTCATGTTATATAGTCAGTTAGCATTGTTCATGCATTTGAACCCTCTGCATTCAGCCTACCTTATATGCATACCAGTACATTCAATCGTACTAATACATTTGCCCTATGGTGTTTTATACCATAGGTCCAGAAGCATGAGTGTCAGAGTATCGGTAGTACTCTAAATTTCAGCAGCCATATTTAGCAGTGAGTCCTCATCTTTCGAGGATGATATTATTACTTATTTCATTATTTTAATTTAGCTTTCAATAGATGGAGTTAGTTGGGGACATGTCCCATCAACTCCTTATTCAGACAGTTCAGTCAGTTAGAGGCTTTTCAGACTACAGTATATTCAGACAGTTTATTTTAGTTCATGTTTTGGTATTGATATACCGTACTCTCAGATATTATGTTTTATCTATCTTGAACCTTATTGCATGTTTTAGTCTACTATTTCTACATTTTACATGATGTTATACAGTATTCATGTACAGATATCTGTCATGGGTTAGCTTGTTCTCCTTTGGGTTCATGAGCACCGTGTAGTATTCTGGGTACCAGATTCGGGGCGTTACAAACTTGGTATCAGAGCCTAAGGTTCAATAGTGTCCTAGGAAGTCTGAAAGTCACATCTAGTAAAGTCTTGTGCATGGGTGTGTCGTGCACAACATTTATGTACAGGAGGCTATAAGATATTTAGGAATAGTTTCCCATTTTTTAGTATTTATGTCATGCCAGTGAGCATAATCTCAAGTTAATCTCTTAGTTTAATCCATTTCTCTTCCATTTACAGAACATGCCTCCCAAGAAGAGAACTGGGAATCAGTCAACCCTTCAGCCCAAAGATCTTTTGGGTGAGCATGACTCTCATGCAGAGTTCAGAGTTGCATTCACTACTCTTACTCAGTTAGTTGCTACTCAGAATGAACAACCAGCTGTCGTTCTGGCCAACCCAGTGTCCAATTCAGCTGCAGCCAAGATTTGGGGCTTCACCCGATTGAATCATTTATCCCTTTTTGGGTCTAAGTCAGAAGAGTGTCCTTAGGAATTCCTTGACCAGGTTTAGAAGGTTACAAACATTATGGGGGTGTCAGCTATTGAGAGTGCTGAGCTAGCTGCATATCGGTTGTAGGATTTTGCTCACACTTGGTTCAAGAAGTGGAAGTCAGAGAGGTTAGTTGATGCAGGATCCATAGAATGGGAGGAGTTTGTCACCGCATTCTTAGATAGATTCTTTTCCCTAGAGCTGAGAGAATCTACGGTGTTAGAATTTATCAACCTCGGGTAGGAAAACATGACGGTGAAAGAGTATTCTCTTATGTTTACTCAATTATCCAGATATGCTCCTTATGTAGTGGCAGACAGCATGGCCAAGATGAGTAAGTTTATTTCTGGGGTGAATGATAGTGTGGTCAATGAGTGTTGGTCCGTGATGTTAAATAGTGATATGAACATAGTAATGCTTATGACTCCTGCTCAGCAGGTAGAAAAGCAAAAGATTAAGATGAGGGAGAAAAGGAATAAGAGAGCAAGGACAGGTAGTTTCAACTTTGCTCAGCCTAAGTCAGAAGGAGGAAACCGTTCTCAATTTTGTCCTAAGTTATTAGTTCCATCTCCTTCTTTAGCCAGTGCTCCAGCTTCTAAGTTCAGGGATGGTAATAGAGATAGGGCGCTAGGCTCTAAGTCTCAGGGCAACATTATCAATGCCCGAACTCATCCTCTTTGTCAGACTTGTGGCAAACACCATTAGGGTATTTACAGAGCTGGAAGCGATATTTGTTTTGAATGTGGCAAGCTAGGACACAGAGTCAGAGATTGACCTCATATAGGTTCCCAAAGTCAGCAGAACCATTCCTCAGCTCAGTTCGGTCACCTAAATTAGCAGGGTGCCTCTTCCAGTGCTACTAGTGGGCAACGCCCAAATAGACTTTATGCTCTCCAGTCCTAGCAAGATCAGGAAAATTCTCCTGATGTGGTTACTGGTATGTTACAGATTTTTTACTTGAATGTTTATGCTTTGCTAGATCCAGGAGCTTCATTGTCTTTCATTACTCTTTATATAGCAGTTGATTTTAGAGTCAGTCCTAAGATTCTAGCAGAGCCCTTCTCAGTCTCTACCCCAGTGGGTAAAACTATCATAGCCCGATGAGTATACAGGAACTGTCTGGTTATGATATTTCAGAAATTCATCTCAGTAGATTTAGTCGAATTAGAGATGACTGATTTTGATGTCATTTTTGGTATGGATTGACTTTATTCCTGCTATGCCACAATGGACTGTAGAAACACAATTATCCAATTTCAGTTTTTGAATGAACCTGTAATACCCCATACTTTTCCTAGCTTGAAATTGTCCCAAGAATGTTAGAAGCTTTCTTTGAAAGATGAATCCACTTTTGTACAAGTGTAATTTTTACGATTTTCACTTTTTATCATGTGGGAAATTGAATTATCTTTCTAATAATACTAATTTTTTCTTAATTCGGTATCAGAGTGAAAAGTTATGGACATTTTACCGAGAGCTATCAGAATTGGCCAGGTGCGATGGCTAGTTTGACAGACCGCCGATCTAGCGATGGACCATCGCCTTGATCGTCGTAACATATGGTAGTGAGGCAACCTTCTGGATAAGGTGCGATGGACAGGTTGATGAACCGTCGAACTTGTGACGGACCGTCACCCAAGTCGTCGCTACTTAAGCAGTGAGTCCTTTTCCTGGTCCATGTATGACGGTCGAAACAATGAACCGTCGATCCAGCGACGGACCATCGCAGGTCCCATTCAACGAATTTAAAGTCATTTTTAAAGGATATTTGGGTCTTTTTTCACCCATTTTAAACCCCTAATTATATCAAACCAAGGCTCATAAGTTCATTATTCTTCCACAACATCAAGAAATTAGGGTTTTCTCCCTAAGAGTAATCCTTAAGCAATAAAATCCAAATCTTCTTCAAGAACTAAGAGATTCAAATTCTTCAAGTTCAAGAACTTCAAGAAAACTCACTACCAGGTATGCATAGTGTTCATTCATGAACTCCTTTCATCCATGAAGACCAAAAATCTCTTTTCAGACTTCAAGTGTATGAATTTCTTTATAAATTTCATGTTGGGTTTGCTTTTGTTCATGTTGATAATGACCAATTTAATTCTAATCCATGTTGGGTGATCAATTTTATGTGGAATTGATTAGTATAGGTGTAGATTCATGTGAACCTATGATTAAATCCTTGGAAGATAAAATTAGAGTTGAATCATGATGTTTATTTGTTGTATAATGTTGTCTACATATACTATGCTTACCATATGTTTGATTAAATGCCTATGTGAATAAAAAGTGCCCAACTAGTATCATATTATGCAATCCTCATGTATGCACAAGTTTATGCATATCACATGTTTGATATAATGCCTCAATAAATGAATTATGGATTGTGATGTTGGTCATGTATTCAAGAAAGTCATGCTTTGCCTGTTTCTTCCCATCGAGTCCTGTAGGTACTTGTACCCGATAATTTAGCTGTGTGCTTAGAGCCAGTGTCATGTTTTCATGATATCCTCAGTCAAACCATGTTCAGTAGAATTTAGTTAGTCATGTGACTCAGGAAAAACTTAGTAAAACTTAGAAATCCCAGTAATCTCAGAAAGCTTAGTAATACAGAAATCTCAGTAATATTTCGTCAGTCAACGGAATTCAGCAAACTCAGTCCAGTTTAGTTCAGTAATTCATGTACAGTGTCTATTCATATGGGAGTAAAAATTAGCACCGAGTGAACCTAAGGATGGGAACACACACTGTCAGATGAGGGTGTGATTCTTAGAAGTCATCTTTGCATTCCACAACTATATAGCCAGCATAGGTTGAGACATCAACACTGCCAGATGAGGGTTGATGAGGTGGATAAGAACTGTCAGATGAGGTCCCCACCATTCTCTTTTGGGGACACTGTCAGATGAGGGTCACTCATATCTTGTCCTTACCGATGACATGGTATTGACACCCTTCTAATTGGGGTTACAGATTGGACTCCAACTAAGCTATAATGCGTTATTTGGGGTATGTCGATTAGATAACTACTTCCCACAGTTTCAGCCACAGAAATCAAGACTGTCAGATATAGTCATTCAGTCTCAGTAATAAAACTCAGGTAGTTCTATAGAATTCAGGACTGTCAGAGACAGTCAACTCAGAATAGTATGAAACTCAGCTAGTTCCATCAGATTCAGGACTGTCAGATACAGTCACTCATATTATTAGTTATATCATTCATCAAAACTCAGTTACCAGTCATGTTAGTTATCAGTAAATTCATGTTATCACGATCTCAGTTATAGTTACTATATATTCATGCATGCATTCTCACGCTCATATTAGTCAGTTAGTCAGTATTTTTCATGCATATGAACCCCATGCATTTAACCTACCTCACATGCATACCAGTACATTCAAAGTACTGACACATTTGCGCTATGGTGTCTTATATTATAGGTTCAGAGATACGAGATCCAGAGCATCAGTAGATTCCAGTCTCAGCAAATCAGAGTTAGCAGTGAGTTCTCATCTTTCGAGGATATAATCATTACTTTATTATCTCATTAATTAATTTATTAGTTGGAGTTAGTTGGGGACATGTCCCATCAACTCCTTATTTATATAGTCTAGTCATGATTTAGAGGCTTTTCAGACTACAGTATATTCAGATAGTTTATTTCAGTTGTTTTGGGTATTTCTTACCCCACCCAGATGTTATATTTTTATCAGATATTATATCTCAGTGTTGAACCTTATGGCCTTTTAGTTCATGTTTCTGCATTATATAGTATATTATGCAGTGTTCAGGTACAGATATCAGTCATGGGTTAGATTGTGGTCCTTTGGGGCCATGAGCACCATGTAGCATTTCGGGTACTAGATTTGGGGCATTACAGAACCCATCCTGGAGTGGAGGGGTAATACTTCAGCTTTCAGAGCTTAGTTTGTTTCCTACCTTTGAGCACGGAAAATGATATCTAAGGGATGTGTCTATCATGTTGTTCATGTTAAGGACTCTAGTTTCAAAACTCCTAGCCTTGAATTAGTCTAGTCGTGAATGAATATTCAAATATCTTTTTTGAAGATCTTCCAGGAATTTCTCCCGAAAGGGAAATAGACTTCGGCATTGATCTTCTTCCAGATACTCAGCCTATATATATATCGCCATACAGAATGGCACTAACAAAACTTAGAGAATTAAAAGAACAGTAGAAGGACCTCTTAGATAAAGGATTCATCAGACCCAGTGTTTCCTTATGGGGTGCACCAGTCTTATTCGTGTGAAAGAAAGACGGTTCTCTCGGAATATGCATTGATTATCATCATCTCAATAAAGTCACGATCAAGAAAAAGTATCCACTTCTCAGAATTGATAACTTGTTTAACCAGATTCAGGGTGCCAGCTATTTCTTTAAGATAGACTTCAGATCAGGCTATCATCATCTTAGAGTCAGAGAATGTGTTATTCTAAAAACAGCCTTCCATACTCAGTATAGTAACTTCAAATTCCTAGTCATGTCCTTTGGTCTTACCAATGCCCCAGCAGCTTTCATGGACTTGATGAACCATGTGTTCAAGAAGTACTTGGACATGTTCATCATAGTCTTTATAGATGATATCCTTGTTTGTTACCACAGTGAGCATGATTATGTAGACCATCTCAGAATCGTGCTTCAGACTCTTAGAGATCATCAGTTGTTTGCCATATTCAGTAAGTGTGAATTTTGGCTAAGGTCAGTAGCATTCCTTGGCCATATCATTTGTGGTGATGGCATTAGGGTTGATCCTCAAAAGACTGAAGCAGTAAGAAACTGGCCCAGACCTGTCTCTCCATCAGATATTAGGAGTTTCTTGGGTTTGGATGGCTATTACATACGGTTTGTTGAGGGATTTTCTTCTATTGAATCCCCTATGTCCATATTAGCTCAGAAGAAAGTTAAGTTTCAGTGATCAGATCCTTGCGAGAAGATTTTTCAGGAGTTGAAGACTCGACTCATCTCAGCTCCAGTCTTATCTCTTCCAGATGGTTCAGATGGTTTTGTGGTGTACTGTGATGCCTCTATAGTTGGTTTGGGTTGTGTCCTCATGCATCATGGTAAGGTCATAGCCTACACCTCCAAATATCTTAAACCTCATGAGAAGAATTATCTGACTCATGATCTTGAGTTAGCAGCCATAGTATTTGCCTTAAAGATTTGGAAGAATTACTTGTATGGAGTGCATGTTGATGTGTTCACAGATCATAAGAGCCTTTATTATGTCTTTTCTCAGAAAAATATCAATCTTCATCAGAGAAAGTGGTTAGAGCTCTTGAAAAATTATGACATGAGTGTCTTTTATCATCCGGGCAAGGCCAACATAGTTGTCGACGCTCTCAGTAGACTATCTATGGGTAGTATTGCTCATGTTGAGAGCAGTAAGAAGAAGTTAGCTCAGTAAGTTCATCAACTTACCCGACTAGGTGTCCGCCTAGTTAATTCAGCAGAGCATAAAATATGGGTTCAGAGTAGTTCAGAATCATCTCTAGTTTCTGAGGTGAAAGAAAATCAGGATAGAGATCCTAGTCATGTCAAGTTGAAAGAGTTAGTCAAGGATCAGAAAGTAGAGGTTTTCTCCCAAGGGGGAGATGGTGTTTTGCGTTATGAGGGTCATCTCCGTGTGCCAGGTGTAGATGACTTGAGGCACGAATTCTTACAGAAGTGCATGGTTCACGCTACTCTATTCATCCAGGAGCCACTAAGATGTACCACAACTTATAGGAGATTTATTAGTGGAGTGGGATGAAGAGAGATATTGCAGAGCTTATGGCTAAGTGCTCTATATATCATCAGGTTAAGATAGAGCATCAGAAACCTAGTGGGCACATGCAGGAGTTTAATATTCCTACTTGGAAGTAGGAAGAAGAGAACATGGACTTCGTGATGGGTTTACCTCGTACTCATCATCAGCATGATTCAGTTTGGTAGACAGGATGACCAAATCAGCTTATTTTCTTCCAGTCCATACCTCTTATTCGGCTGAGGATTATGCCAAACTCTACATCAGAGAGTTGGTCAAATTGCATGGTGTTTCGTTATCTGTTATCTCAGACAAAGGTACCCAGTTCACCTCTCACAGCGGGAAAGCATTCTAAAAGAGTCTTGGTACCCAAGTTCATCTCAGTACAGCCTTTCATCCTCAAATAGATGGTCAAGAAGAAAGGACTATTCAGACTTTAGAAGATATGCTAAGGGCGTGTGCAATTGATTTCAAAGGTAGTTGGGATGACCACTTGCCTTTGATTGAGTTTGCATACAACAACTGTTATCATTCCAGTATTGAGATGGCTCCATTCAAAGCACTCTATGGTAGGAGATGTAGATATCCAATTGGTTGGTTTGAAGTTAGTGAGGCCACAGTCCTAGGGCCTGACTTAGTATTTGATGCCTTAGAAAAAGTTTAGTTGATCAGAGAAAGACTTTGGGCTGCCCAGAGCCGATAGAAGTCTTATGCAGATGTGTGCAGAAAGGATCTTGAGTTCGATATTGGTGGTTATGTTTATCTAAAGATCTCTCCCAGGAAGAGAGTGAAGCGGTTCAGTAAGAAGGGAAAGCTCAGTCCCTGATATGTCGGTTCCTTCAAAATTCTCAGTCGCTTTGACAAGGTAGCTCATGAGCTTGAATTGCCTTCAGATCTAGCCTCAGTTCATCCAGTCTTCCATGTCTCATTTCTCAAGAACTGCATAGGTGACCCAGCAGTTGTAGTCCCTATTTAGAGCATAGATGTTTAGAGCGGTCTCTCTTATGAAGAGATTCCAGTCAAAATTATTGACTATCATACTTGTAGACTGAGGAACAAAGAAGTCTCTCTAATCAAAGTTCTTTGGCGGAATCATTCCGTTGAGGGAGCTTCTAGGGAAGAAAAAGCATACATGAAAGCCAAGTACCCTCACATCTTCTCCACTAACTCAGATCTAGCTCAAGGTAACAGTTTTCCTTAAGCTTTTAAGTTTCATGTTTAGATTTCAGTTACAACTTGGTATCCAGATCATGTTCAGAATTCCATCATAAACTTGGTATTAAATACCATTGCTTATTCATTCATACATTTATTTATCAATTCAGTCATATAATCATGCATCAGATAAGAATTCTCATTATGAGAAACTCAGTTCATTAGAACACTCAGTCATGCATTCATAAATCAGTTTCACATGCATCAGATATGCATGCTCAATATGGTGTATTCTGTTATCAGTCATGTAAGTTATGGAATAATATTTCAGTTGCTCATGTTCAGTATGACGTCAGTTTATCTCTTCTCCCTCTTAGTCAGTCTTATTCGAGGATGAATATTCTCAAGGGGGAGATATTGTAAGACCCCGTGAAACTTCTAAGCTTAATTCAGTCCTTTAAGATTGTCAAGGGGTCCCAGACTTAGAAAATTCTAACCAAGTTCCCAGACGTAGCCTATTTTAGCCTTCAAAAGATTTCAATCTCTTCTCGCCATCTTAATTCCCTTTAATGGACCATATTTTCATTAATTCACGATCAGGAAGGTCAATAGGTGTTCTCAGACAAGTTTTGGATTTTTTAGAACATATTTAGATCATGTTCGGAGTCCCAAAATAGTGGACCAATGCAATTTTGACATGCCGTAGCGTCAATCACGTTGGCCAACATTTGTGCTGGCTGCCAGAGCCAAAACTTCAAAGGCTCGATGAGATCATGGCACGATGCGTCGAGTATCGCATCGCAGTGATCAACGCACCGTATCGGTTGTAGCATTGGCACCCAGTTTTAGTCATTAAATGACCATGTCCTCAAGGGAAAAGGGTCAATTTCCCACCTCTATATAAGTCATAAACACGTAATTCAGCCCTATATCACCCAAATTATAGTGGTTTTTCTCTAAAATCCATCAAGAACAAGCTTAGAATTTCCAGTTGAGGATCCAATTTCAAGAATTTCACCATTTATTTTCAAGAATCTTCCATACAAGGTATGCAGAGTGTTTATTTATGGATTCCTTTCATCCATAAAGCTCAAGAACCCTATTTCAAATTATAAATCATGAATTTTATGTTGTGGGTTTTTTTGTAACCATGTTTATCTTGTTGTACGATTCCCAAGTTGGAATCTTTACGTATTTTTTATGAAACTATGTTAGCATGCAAGTTGAAATCCATGAATTGAGTTGTTTAAGATGTGTAATTTGATGATTACACCTATGCCCTAAGTTATGCATGTATGGTGTTTGACAAAATACCTAAGAGGATAGAAATTGTGTATTATAGCTCAATTGTAACCCATATGAGAAATGCATGTCTTACCCTTATGTTCAAATGACTCCCATGTTATTGATGTGCAATGTAGATATTTGTTGGAATTCTCATGATGTTAGAGTATGAAATTATGATACTTATTATATGCATTCCTATCATGTACAAGTTTATGATAACCATGTACTTCATGATATCCCCAACTTATTATATTGTGGATTGTTGATGTTGGTCATGTATTTAAGAACGTCATGCCTCGTCAGTTTCCTTCTATCGAGTCCTGAGGGTACTTGTACCAGACAACTTAGCTATGTGCCTAGAGCCAGTGTCATGTTTTCACGATACTCTTAGTCAAGCCATGGTCAATAGAACTCAGTCAGTCATGTGACTCAGGAAAGCTCATTAATTCAGTAATCTCAATAGTATTCCATTAGTCAACGAAACTCAGTTAACTCAGTCCAGTTCAACTCAGTTAATAATGTTCATTGTCAATTCAGATGGGAGTAGGATTTAGCACCAAGTGAACCCAAGGATGGAAACTTACCTGCCATTAAAGAGTGTGATTCTTAGAAACAATCCTTGCATTCCAGAACTACGTAGTCAGCATAGGTTGAGACATCTAACCTGCCAATTGAGGGTTGATGAGGTGGATTACCTTCCAGCTGAGGGTTTCCACCGTTCTTATTTGAGTACCTGCCAGTTAAGGGTCACTCACAGCTTGTCCTTACCGGTGGCACGGTCTTGACACCCTTCCAATTGAGTTTACAGATTAGACCCCAACTCAGCTATATTACTTTATTTGGGGAATGTCGGTTAGATGACTACTTCCCACAATTACAGTTTTAGTCTCAGTCTCGGTAATAGAACTTAGATAGTTCTACAAAATTTAGGACTATTAGATACAGTCAATTCAGAATAGTATGAAACTCAACTAGTTCTATCAGAACCTAGACTGTCAGAGACAGCTGCTTAGTTTCAATTATTAGTAACTCATGTTATCAGTATTCAGACTCAGTAGTTAGTATCATCATGAATTCAGTTATAGTCATTTATTCATGCATGTATTCTCACGTTCATGTTATATAGTCAGTTAGCATGGTTCATGCATTTGAACCCTCTGCATTCAGCCTACCTCACATGTATACCAGTACATTCAATAGTTCTGATGTATTTGCGCTATGGTGTTTTATACCATAGATCCAAAAGCACGAGTTCCAGAGCATCAGTAGTACTCTAAATTTTAGCAGCCAGATTTAGCAGTGAGTCTTCATCATTCGAGGATGAAATTATTATTTATTTTATTATTTTAGTTTAGCTTTCAGTAGATGGAGTTAGTTGGGGACATGTCCCATCAACTCCTTATTCAGATAATTCAGTCAATTAGAGGCTTTTCAGACTACAGTTTGTTCAGACAGTTTATATTAGTTCATGTTTTGGTATTGATATACCGTACTCTCAGATATTATACTTTATCCGTCTTGAACCTTATGGCATATTTCAGTCTATTATTTCTGCATTTTATGTGATGTTATACAGTATTCAAGTACAGATATCAGTCACGGGTTAGTTTGTGGTCCTTCGGGATCATGAGCACCGTGTAGCATTTCGGGTACTAGATTCGGGGCGTTACAGGATAATTGCCCTACACAATCTTAAGATTAGATGTTTACTATATTAAAAAAAGATATTTATGAATTTAAATATGTTGCAACTGCTTACCGTTTGAATGGATACATCCACCTAGTTTGAACTGGACCGCCTAGCTGAGCTTCGTGCACAAGGTGAATGGGAAGATGTACCATCACATCGAAGAACGTTGGCAGAAAAATCTTCTCCAACTTGTTGGTGATAACAACAATATTACTTTCTATTCGCGCCAGATTTTCTTCTTTTAATGTGGTGGCACATAAGTCTTTGAAGAACAAACTAATCTCTACTATTGGTTTCCATATATTTTCAGGTAAACCAATAAAAGCAATTGGAAGTAATTGTTCCATGAAAACATGACAATCATGTCCTTTCATTCCATGCAAGATTCCTTATGCCATATTAACCCTTTTTCCCAAATTTGAGGCATATCCATCGGGCATCTTCAAACTTTGGACCCACTCACATATTTGACGTTTTTTGTTCAACTTGAATGTAAAACTAGCCTTGGGCTTAAGAACATTGCCATTGGGCCCCTCGTGTAAGTTTAATTCTCTGCGTTTGCAATATTCTGGTAAGTCAAGTCTGGCCTTAGGATTATCCTTTGTTTTGCCGGTGACATCCATAACTGTGTTGAACAAGTTGTCAAAATAGTTCTTCTCAGTATTCATGACATTAACATTATGTCTAAGTAAATTATCTGACCAATATTCTAACACCCAAAATATACTTTGCTTATTCCAGTTATACGAAACGCCATATCCATCCAGCCTATACAATGGTTCTTCACTGGCTTTAGGCAAATCCTGAACAATCTCTAGATGTCATGACTAGATATCCTTAGAGGTGGACCATCATGTTCCCTTTTATTCCTTCTGAATGCATTCTTGAGTCTCCTAAATTCATGATCAGGTGGCAAGAAACAATGATAACAATCAAACCATGAATTTTTCCTGCCATGTCTCAATGTGAAAGATTTTAGTTTTTCCATGAAGTATGGACAAGCCAACTTTTCAGTTGTCATCTACCCAGACAACATTCCATATGCAGGAAAATCATTAATAGTCTACATTAAATGTGCACGCTTATTAAAATTCTGTTTAAGTGAGATGTCCCAAGTTTTAACCCCCTCATGCCATAAAATTTAAAGTTCATCGATCAAAGGTTGGAAGTAGACATCTATTCCATTTTTTGGATTACACGGGCCAGGAACAACATAATTCAGAAATATATAGGGACTAGTCATCAACATTTTAGGAGAAAGATTATACGGGGTGATAAATACAGGCCAACATGAATATGGCACAGCACCAACTAAAAAGGGAGAGAAGCCATCCGCACATAATCCCAAATGAATACTTTGTGGCTCAGCTGCAAAATCTAGATAAGTTGTATCAAAATGCTTCCAAACCTCTCCATCAGATAGATGAAACATAACACCAGTATGCCTTCTATTTTCACCATGCCATCTCATATGAGGAGCTGAGCTGTTTGAAGCATATAACCCCATCAACCTTTGTATTAGAGATAAATAATGCATCGCACTAATAATAATTTTATTTCCACTATAACCACACTTATATCGAGGGTGCTAACAAAAATTACAGGACTCTAGGTTAGCATCTTCCTTAAAGTATAACATGCAACTATTTTCACAACAATCAATTTTAAATGAGGAGAGACCTAACTTTGACACCAATCTTTTTGCCTTATAGAAAGAATCAGGAACCTCTAAGACAGGGTCAACTAACTCTTTAATAAGGTCTATCATTGAGTCCATTCCTCCTTCAACAATATTCCAGTCAAATTTAATACTTAATAATCTAATAGAAACAGACAAACGAGAGTACGAACACCCATCAAACAAAGGATAACTAGCAGCATGCAATTGTTCATAGAATTTGCCTGCTTCTCTATTAGGAACATCTTCGACATTTTCCCTAAAGTCGCCCCCGTGTTGCATCCCAAAAGCATCGTGCACCATTTCTGTCATCCTAGTATCTTGATATTCATTATGTCCTGCAGACCTACTACTTTCACCTACAATAAAGTTATTTTGCCCAACATCACCATCAATAGCACGCAATTTTAAAAATTCCTCGTGAAACCCCCTTCTATAAAGATGTTCCTTCCCAACTTCTTCTATTATAATATTTATACCGTCACATCTAACACAAGGACAATGAATAGCCCGAAAATGTGACCAAACATCAAGTGTCTTAGCATGTTCAACAAATCGTTTGACACCTTCAACGAATTCCTCCCTAAGACTCATTTTATTATCATTATTCCATTAATATATCCATAAATAATCAGTTCCATCTATACAATCAATCAGATTCAACTAATTAGATCAAGTCACAAAAAGTTCACATTTCAAGTACCTAAATTCAAAATGAAAAAGTGCCTACATCATAATCAATTTCAAGTGACTAAGTCACCTACAAAGTAACCAAACTTAACTACATTCAACACAAAAAATTGACATTTCAAGTACCTAAACTTCAACATTTTCAAGTCACTAAGTCATCACCCAAGTCACCAAACTAAACCATATTCAAAACAAAAATTCATCTTTAAAGTACCTACACTTTATCAATTTCAAGTGACTAAGTACCCTACCAAGTCACCAAACTAAACCACATTAAAAATAAAGAATTCACTTTTAAAGTACCTACACTTTATCAATTTCAAGTGACTAAGTCACCTACCAAGTCACCAAACTTAATTACATTCAAAATAAAAATTCACATTTCAAGTACCTAAACTTCAACATTTTCAACTCACTAAGCCAAGTCACCAAACTAAACCACATTCAAAACAAATATTCATCTTTAAAATACCTACACTTTATCAATTTCAAGTGACTTAGTCACCTACCATGTCACGAAACTATACCACAGTCAAAACAAAAAAATCACCTTTCAAGGACGTAAACTTCAAAATTTTCAAGTCACTAAGTCATCACCCAAGTCACCAAATAAAACCACATTCAAAACAAAAAAAATCACCATTAAAGTACCTACACTTGGTAAATTTTAACTCACTAAGTCATCACCCAAGCCACCAAATTAAACTACATTCAAAAAAAAATTCACCATTAAAGTACCTACACTTAGTAAATTTTAACTCACTAAGTCATCACCCAAGTCACCAAACTAAATCACATTCAAAATAAAAAATTCACCATTAAAGTACCTACACTTAGTAAATTTCAACTCACTAATTCATGGGATTGTTAAATGGATTTTTGGGTACTATGGATTCCCGAATTACTTGATTTGGGTCTTAAGAATTATATACCCTCAAAATATTTATGAAATTTCCATTGGATATAATTTTGTCATATGATTTAACTATTTTTGAATCTTTGCATTGCATAGATGGTTAAGGAAACATGGATTAGGTTTTGGTTGGATTCAAATGATTTTTTAAAGGCCTTGGTGGCCATGATTTGATTTTAAATAGTTTTGATTTAAATTGGAAACCTTGGAGTCAATTTGGTCTAATAGTTTTTGCATGTCTTTGGGCTCTAGATAGCATTGGGATGAATAAGATTTTGGGTATGGGAGAACCAAGGTCCCTGGTGTACGTCTTTGGTGATACCCATTAGAGTGGAGAATTATGTTCATTGGTGTAATGTGATGGAGGTTGGTGGTTAATCTAGAATTCTTTTTTAGCGGTGAACTTCAAGGAAAGGTCTGGTTGCATATCCTGGTGATACTCTTCTCTTTTGGTAAAAAGGGTACTCTAGTAGCGTTGCATGCATTATTATAGTGCTTATGCTTAAGGCTTGTATTTCTCATTTGCCTTGTTTCCTGGATATGAACCTTGACCTTGTATTAAGTTACTCATGGTATATGTGGTTGTGTTTCTTTCGGTGTTCAGTCTTAAGGACTCATTTCATGTATGGTTTGGTAGGGATGATTTTATCATTGTGGTCTAGGTAATTGTTGTAAAGTATTTCGTGCCTATGGTTTCGTGTTTTGTTTTGGGGTTCTCTGTCTTGCCTTGGAAGGCATGGATAATTCTTGTTCTTTGACATCTGATATGATTCTTCTTATGCTAGAATGGTAAGTGGCTAGGGGGAAAATGGTGATATTTTGAAACAAGGGATGAAGAAGTTCTTAAGTAAGAAAGAGTCTAGGGTAACTACTAACAGTTGAGATTTTGGAAGGTAAGGTAAGGTTGTTGTCATGGGAAATGTTTAGGAAAGGAATGGGTGGTGAAAACTTAGTGAAAGTTGTAAAAGGGGCTAAATTTTTTTATGGATAGATCATACCATGGTTATATAAGTCTTAGGCTTGAATATTGTGATTGGTAGATGTACCAATAGTTGTTTTGGGTAATTGAGATGTGTTATAAGGCATGGTTTTATGAATTGTTTTTATGGCATAGTAGTTTTATGGTTTGGAGTGTTCGATTTTAGGTTAGGGTATTTTGGGATAGATGTAAGAAGTATAGCTCGGTGGCCTAAGTTAACTCCTTTTAGCATTGGATAGGCTTGAACATAGAGGTGGTGTATAGCTAGACTCAAGCTTTCATGGTGGTGTGTGTTGGTAATTTCTAAATTGAAATGGATTTTCTCTTTAGCATAAGCTCCATTCATTCGGTAATCTTTATGTTGTGTTGGGGTGGGGTGTGGATGGTCCTAAGTTGGAGGTATTGGTATCTTGGGTTCTTTGTTCTTTTGGGGAAGTCCCGATAAGGATCTTGGGTTGGTAGGTTCACCGATTGTGAACAAATAAGGTATAGCTTTGGTAAAGATTCCATGGTGGGACTAAAGGTCCAAAAAAGTCATTTGGGATGTGGAAGTGGACACGGAGTCCAAGTATCCACATTGGTTCTTCCAAAAACTCGTGCATAGGGTATATGTTATTTATCACATCTTTGTCTCCTAACTTGCTTAAAGGTGAGGGGTGGTTCCTCTTGCATCTTTGTTTTCTAACTTAGTTAGAGGTCGAAATAAAACTGTTGGGGTGTAAATCGTGCTTGGGATATGTGATGATCTTCTCATCTTGGTTTGTGTTCTTGTTCTCTATTTCGGTTAGAGGAAAGCTTGATGTGTGTTAATATGTTATTTGTGCTTGTTCTTACCCTTACTCTTCAATCGAGGATGAATGATCCTAGTGGGGGAGACTGTAACACCCTAGGATTTGGACCCTTGCAAAATTTATCAAGTTTAACTTGGTACAACTCAAGGGTACCAATCATACCTTTGAATACAAATTGTAGGGTGTCTTAATGGTTAAATTGTACCCTAGGTAGCATGGTTGTCTTGGATACTGCCCAATATATGAATCATTAGGGTATGAGTCGTATAGGAGCATACGAGCAGTGTAGGGCAAGTCGTATAGTGCGTGATTATCTTGGTCTTGTGGAGTCTGCCCTAGGTATGACTGGTAGATACGATTGGGGGTGTTACTCATACCCTTAGGTATGATTTATGGGAATTTAGTCGTATAGGAACCAGTAGGTAAGGTCATGGAAATGTTTGGGTAAGAGTTGGGGTACCACTCGTACCCTAGGGTACGGGTGGTAAGGGGGAGTCGTACCCCTGGACGTTACTTGTTTTAAATTTTAAGCCAAGGTTAGTTTGGACATTTCCTACTCCTAAATCCTTATGGCCTCACGTAATATAACCTTTGGTAGCCTTCCATAACACTTGTTAAAGGATTAACACACCTCAAATACTCTCACAAACACTCTCTTGAAGATTGGAGGCTAGGGTTTCTTCATGTGTTCTTCAAAGGGCACAAAGGTTGAGATTTCTTTCGTGAATATTCATGTATAAGGCATGTTTTCTTCCCTCATTTTTAATTTTACTTAAATGCATGGTTTATATGAATGTTTTCATGGTTTTACTGTTACATGATTTTGGCTTTCAAATATGATTTGGGGGTTTTGATGTTAAATGGTTGGTTATGATTTTCCATGGTTTTAATTATGATTTTATATGCATTAATAGTGGTTTTGGATAATTGGATTGAATGGGAATGGTTTATTAGTAATTGGAATTTGTTATGGTCATATTATGCCCCTAATGTGTTTGATAAAATGCTTATAAAGATATGTTCATTGCATTGACTTCTTTTAATGGAACTCTTGCATGTTTTAAACTTGGTAAAGGAATTATGCATGGTTTAAATGGTTTGGAAAGGCTAAAGTCTAATTGGTTATGCTTGTGGAGAACTTGGAAGTCTCCCAAGTGGTTTAATATGGTAAATGGAAGGGCACTTAAGAGTACCATTAAACCTATAAATGGTTGGCTATGGATGATCCTTCCAAGTAAGGGCTGGTATGACGATACCCATATCAATGGCCTTGGTAAATATATGGAAAATGGTTTGGTTATTTGGAAATTGTTTTTAATTGGGCAATATTTGTGGGATGTGTAGCAAAGTCGTGGAAGGTGGAGGTCCCGAGGGGACCAAAATCGGAAACTCATATTTGACAATATGAGGTTGGTCTTGGTGACCGTGTGCATAATGTCACACTATATTTGGGGGATGTACTAGTCATACCATGGGATACTTCCCTAGTCATGTGGCTATACGCATTGGGACCTTTCAGCAGGAGGAGCTGAACCCATATAGCCCGTGGGTGGTTTAGTACGGCAAAGCTGCATAGCCCAGGTAAAGGTTTTAAAGGCATACTAAGCCCGGTCCCTTTTCCCATCATGGTTGTATAATTATATATATATATGGTTGTATACATTATGGATGGATTTACTTGGTTTTAAAAATGGCATTATGTTATCTTTATCCTGAGTGAATGCTAGTGTTCACCCACTAACTCGTCTACTGACGAATGTATACCCACGCTATACAGGAATCGGCCATTCTATTTGACACAACACAACCCCCTGGCCTTGTCGTAATGGGCATCCCAAGTCCAACTAGGACAGGGGATCGCCCACTGTTACTCAACCCAACCAGTTATATCCAGCCTTAAGTGGGATAAATTTTGAACATATACCAAGATAGTCTTATTGTTCTTATTAAGACTCTAGGATAGGGTCATGACCGTGACTGACCCAATCGAGTCCAACCGTACCCCACCAACCGCTCGTCCATACCAACCCAAACTATAGGCCATAAACCAAAGGGAATACCAAAACATAATATGATAATCAATCCCAAAATGTAATATGATGGAACAGTGAGAAAGCATGTTTGATAATGCTAGCCTCAATATCAATACAAATGCTGACCATAAAGCCTCTAGCCTCAATACAAATCCGATCCCGCCCATACCAACCCCCAGAAGTACCACAAAGCCTCTATCCAAAAGAGAAAACAAATTCGGTTGGGACATGCCCCCAACCATGGACAAAACTAATATCCAAAGTAAAAAAAAAAGTGTCTAAAGAAATCCATAACATGAAATTATGCCTCCCGTAAGGATGAAAGCTTACCACTTAAGTCCAAATGTTGATACCGAATTCGCGTACTAAACAGGAGGAGTAGAATTGTCGGTTCCTGCATAGCGTGGGTATACAACCGCTAGTAGACAGGGTTAGCTAGTGACCGCTAGCATGAATCTCAGGATAAGGATACTATAATGCCAGTTATAAAAACAAGTAAAACCATCCATAATGCATACAACCATACATATATAAGTGCCGAGAAATGGAATCGGATTTAGCATGCAGTTAAAACCTTTATACCTGGGTTGTGTAGGTTGGTCGTCCTAAACCACCCATGGGCTATATGGGTTCATCTCCCCCTGTTGAAAGGGCCTCAGTGCGTGTAACCATACGACTAGGGAATATCCCATGGGATGACTAGTACATCCCCCAATAAATAGTGTAACACACCCACACGGTCCACTAAGACCAATCCTCATATCGGCAAATATGAGTTTCCAATTTTGGTCACCCCAGGACCAGTTTCCAAATAACCAAACCATTATCCATTTATCAACCAAGGCCAATATTAGTGGTATGGTCATACCACCCCTTACTTGCTAGTAATATCCATAGCCAGACCACGTACATTTATTATTAGTCCTAGATTATTCTTTTGCCTAGGTGATTCATGTAGTATATAGGGAACATGAATCCCTGGACCCCGAGCAGTCCCAAAATTTATTATTACAATGCACCGTTTTTACAAAATTACAGACCATAAGAAAATAACTAAACTAAAAATAACATAGTCTATTCCCAATCTCCCGGTGACTCTTTGAATCCTGACATGTTAAATATAAAGAAATAGCATGGCAAACGCAGAGGCGAACAAAAATACTATGGCATGGTCCCGTACACAAAATGGCCAAACAATTACATTGTAAACATAACATAGAATAATCCCTATGAACATGCTTTCTAGCCTCAACACAACACAGTAAAGCCTTCAATACATACATACATATATACATACATACATAAATAAATAAATAAATAAATTGCATCGTTTAAATACTTACCAGCAAACAGTAACGAAGTAATAAGGAAGAGATTAATCAAGGATTGCAATAAGATAAACCAAATGCTTCTCAAACACCGAAGAACTTGACAGAATATTTTTTCTTGGTATTAGAGAATAGCTAGTAGCTTTGTTTATTTTTTTTATTTTTTAGAGTGTAATAGCCAGGAAGAAGTCTATCTTTTTATAATGAAGGGAGGCTCTTTATATAGTAGGGATAGTAAAGAGTTCCACATGGAAGAAAATAATCAAGTCAATCAAGAGAAAGTAAAAATGGAAGAAAAAATATTCAAGAAAATCAAATCAATAAAAGAATCCATAATGAGAAGAAAAATATGCTATGTTACCACAAATAACGTATCATTGGGGCATAATATTTCAAGGAGTCAATGCAATGAACATATCTTAATAAGCATTTTATCAAACACCTTGGGGCACAATATAACCAAAACCAATTCCAAAGATCATTTAACCATTACCATGCAATCCAATTGTCCAAATCCACCATTGATGCATAAAAAAAGAATAAGTAAAACCTTCAGAATCCATAGCCAAGCATTCAATATCAAAACCCCCAAATAATAGCTGAAAACCATAATCATGAAATAGTAAAACCATGAAATCAGTCATATAAACCATGCCTTTAGTTGAAATTATAATGAGGGAAGAGAATCATGTCTTATATCGAAGAATTAATGGAAATAAATCACCAAGATAAGCCCCAAAGCAATCCACAAGATGAAACCCTAGCCTTCTTGCCCTAAAAGCCTTTGTATTAGAAGTTGTGGGTCCTAGTTAGGGTAAGTAGGGAAATGTATAGAATACCCCCACTTAAATTCCTTAAAAACCCATCACAAGGATACGACTAACCCATACAAGTTGTACCCTTCTATACGATTGGTACCCACGACTCGTATCCAAGCCTCAACCCTTGGATCAAACACTATCCAGCATACGACTCATCTAACCAAGTCATAACCATAGCATATGATTCATACCCATAACCCATATCCCTAGCAGGATGAACAACCAGGAGGATCAAACACTAGCCACCATATGAGTCCTTGATATGACTCGTACCAATCCCCATCACTCATACCCCTAATTTGTACCTATTCCAGTGACTAAAATTATCCCATCAACTAACACTGGACAGCATACGACAGGACCATACTACTCGTACCCCAATATACGGCTTGTACCCATGAATCATATTGGGTCCAGAGAATGGAATTCTAGGAATTTTCTAAGGGTAAAAACCTAGGATGTTTCAGTCTCCCCCACTAGAAACATTCATCCCTGAATGACGAACAGGGTAAGGGTAACCGCACACAAAGTCATTTGCATTATCAAACATCTTTTTAACAAAGTTCAAAAACAAAAAGTCAAAGATGTAAATCTTTCCTTTAACAAACTCAAAGAATAAGGATGTGTTGAAGACACATACCTTCCGCATGAATCCCATGAGCAAAAAACAAATGCGGATGCTTGGTCTTCATATCCTCTTCCACTTCCCAAGTGGCTTCTTCCACCTTATGGTTCTGCCATAGAACCTTAACCGAAGCCACATACTTGGTCCGCACCGATGAACTTGCCTATCTAATATCTCAATGGGACCTCTTCATAAGATAGGGAATCCAAAATAACCAATCCTTCCAAAGGAACAACCAAAGAAGGATCACCAAGACACTTCCTCGACATGGAAACATGAAAGACCAAATGAACCAGACTTAAGCTAGATAGCAACTCCAACTCATAAGCAACATTGCCAACTCTCCGTAAAATCACATAAGGAACAATGAACTAAGGACTGAGTTTCCACCTTTTTCCAAACCGCACCACTCTCTTCATGGGAGATACCTTGAGGAATACCCTATCCCCGACCTCAAACTCCAAGTCTCTATGCCTAACATCCGCATAGGACTTTTAGCGACTTTGGGCAGCTTTAAGCCTATCCCAAATCACCTTGACCTTCTCCATCTCCTGATAGACCAAATCCGGACCAAACATGTCCGTCTCCCCAAGCTCAAACTACCCAATAGGAGATCTACATCTCTAACCATACAACGCCTTGAAAAGAGCCATACCAATACTCGAGTAATAGTTATTATTGTAAGCAAACTCTACCAAAGGTAGATGCTCCACCCAATTGCCACCATAGTTAATCACACAGGCCCGAAGCTTATCCTCCAATGTCTAAATAGTTCTGTTTGCTTGCCCATCAGACTGTGGATGAAAAGCAGTACTTAGACTAACCTTAGTCCCCAGCCTTTCTGGAAAGAATAAAAGAACTGAGAAGTAAACTACATACCATGATCAGAGATAATCAAAACAGGCACCCCATGCAGCTTTACAATCTCCTGAAGATACAACCCAGCATAATCCTCCGCCAAAAAAGTAGTCCGCACTGGCAAAAAATGGGCAGGCTTGGTCATCCTATCCACGATGACCCAAATCAAATCATACTGATTTCGAGATCAAGGAAGACCAGCAGCAAAGTCCATATTGATCATTTCCCACT
Source organism: Capsicum pubescens (assembly GCA_030864215.1). Taxonomy (NCBI): domain Eukaryota; kingdom Viridiplantae; phylum Streptophyta; class Magnoliopsida; order Solanales; family Solanaceae; genus Capsicum; species Capsicum pubescens. The sequence continues at coordinate 190,725,252 of CM061542.1, read as the reverse complement.
TCCATTCAGGCAAATCAATTTTTTTATGCAACCTTCCTGGCCTCATATGCTCAACCTTACCTACCGACACACCATATACTTGGCCATGAAATCAGCCACATCCCTATTCATGCCATTCCACTAGTAGATCTCCTTGAGATCATGATACATCTTAGTTGAGCCGGGATGAACAATAAAACGTGACTCATGCGCCTCAGCCAAAACCTTTTGCCACATCCCATTGACATCAGGAACACATAACCTCCCTTGGTACCATAAAGTACCATCACCACTAATCTCAAACACCACTATATTTTGCCCACTAACATCATCCTTGATTCTTATTAAGTTAGGATCCAGCACTTGTTTCTCTTTAATCTCTGAACCAAGACATGATCGAATCACTTTTTGCACTATTACACCTCTATTATTAGAGTCCACTGGTCAAACAAATCATCTATCCTCGGGAGAGGATACTTGTTCTTGACTGTCACCTTATTCAACTGCCTGTAGTCAATGCACATCCGAAGGTAACCATCCTTCTTGCGCACAAACAACACCGGTGCACCATATGGAGAAACACTAGGATAAATAAATCCCTTATCCAGAAGATCCTTAATCTGCTTCTTGAGTTCATTTAACTCAATCGGAGTCATTCTATACGGAGGAATAAAATTGGATGAGTGTTCGAAAGCAAATCAATATCAAAATCTATTTCCTTATCCGAAGGAACATCAGGAAGATCATCCGGAAAGACCTCTGGAAACTCATTACCCACCAGGACCGAAGACAATGAGGGACCTTCTAAGTTAAAATCTTTAACCCAGACTAAGTGATAAAAACAACCCTTGGATATTAACCTCCAAGCTCTAAGATATGAAATAAACCTCCTCCTAGAAGCTAAGGAACTACCTTCCCATTTTATAATCGATTCACCAGGGAACTTAAAGATAACCCTACGAATCCTAAAATCTACAGATGTATAATAAGAATTCAACCAATCCATACCTAGAATTATATCAAAATATACCATATCCAACTCAAAGAGATCCGCCAAAGTTTGTTTGCTACCAACAAATACCACACACACCCTATAGACTTTCTTAGCAATAACTGAGTCACCCATCGGGGTAGAAATAAAAAAAGGATCTGAGTTAACTTTCAGATCAAAACTAAAATACAAAGCCGCATATGGAGTCACATAAGAAAGGGTGAACCCCAAATAAAGCAAATAATATACATCACGAGAGAAAAGATGTAACGTAGTAGTAACAACATCTGGTGATGCCTCAGATTTCTATTGGAACACCAAAGCATACAACCTATTCTGACCAACACTAGAACCAGGAGTAGTAATAGAAGCAGATGCCACCCCACTTGGTGCAGGGACAAAAGATGAAGCCACAAGAATCTCATTCGCCCTCATAGCAACCTTATTGATCAGACAATCCCTGAGTTGATGGCCTACCTAGCCATACTTAAAGTATTTATCCTTTTCTTCCTTATAATAGCCCCAATGAGGACGACCACAGAATCGACAAGGACGATACAAAAAAACTGACTGACCTTCACTCGCCTGAGATCTGGCAACCAGTGCCTGAGAATTATCACCACCTTGATGACGCCTGTCTCTCAACTGGTAAGGAGCACTAGTAGAAAAGGAGATAGAACTCCCCCATTTCTTTTTCTGATACTTGCCACCATCTCTACCACCTTGAGACTGAGCACTTCCCTAATCAGAAAACCTGCTTTTCTTTTCCTACCTCTTCCCATCCTCATCCTGTTGTATATGAACAGTCAACCTCGAGATATCCATATCTTTAATCAACAAGGCAGTGTTGCTCTCCAGAATCAAATCCCTATTCAACCCAGAAGTCAATTTCCTCATTCTCGACCTCATATCAGCCACCAAATCAGGAGCATACTTGATAGCTGATGGAACTTCAAAGAATATTCCTTTGCTAACATTCTCTCCTTCCTGAGGTTCACAAACTCCTTTATCTTAGCTTCACTCAACTCTTGAGGAAAGAACCAATCAAAGAAGGCATTAGAAAAGGCCTCTCACAACCCTTCCTCTTTCATATCACCTTTATCCCTGTCCCACTCTTCATACCACTAATAAGCAATATCCTTAAGTTGATAAACTACAAAGTCAACCCCCTCTACATTAGTAGCTTGCATCACCCGAAAGATCTTTTCAATCTCATTAAAGAAGCCTTGCGGATCCTCCTTCACCCTTACTCCAGTAAAAGTTAGAGGACCCATCTTTATAAATTAACCAGCCCTTGTGTCCTCAGTGAACAAAGCACCAGCCGCACCCCGTTTGGCCTGAGCAGTAACCAATTAGGCAATAACATGGCTAGACTGACAAAATTTTATGTTTGTCACATTGACCTGGGGAGAACTAACTGGAATAGGAGGAACTCTGGCACCATCAAGAATAGGACCATGAGATTGAAGATGTACTCCAAACGTAGGATGTACCCTTTCAATATTATCCCTAAATGGGACGAAAGAATTTTCTTAAGTTACAGATCTAGGAGGCATGATCCAAAAGATGAACAAACAAGGATTAGAGGAGATTCTAGGATTAAAAACTCAAGCTTAAATATAGAATACCAAAAAAATGAAGCATTCCTAAATACCTTATAGCCTCTCTCATATGAGTGTGGCACACTTCACACCCCTAAAAGAAACTCTACTCTACATGGCTTCGTAGACTCTAAAGTGACCATGAACCTAGGCTCTGATACCAACTTGACACGGCCCGACCCCCAGGCCTTGTCGTAATGGGCAACCCAAGTCTAACCAAAATTGGGGACCGCCCCCGTTACCCAATCCAACCACCTATAACCAGCCTTAGGTGGGCTGAATTTTGAAGATATAATAAGATAGTGTTATTTTTCTCATTAACACTCTGGGATAGGGTCACAATCGTGACTGACCCAACCGAGTCCAACCGTACCCCATCAATCGCCCGACCATGCCAACCTAAACCATAGGCCATAAACCAAAGGGAATACCAAAACATAATATAATAATCAATCCCAAAATATAATATGATGGAACAGTGAGAAATTATGTCTGATAATGCCAACCTCAATATCAATACCAATGCTAAGGCTAACACCTCTACCAATCTCGTATATACTAACCCCCAGAAATACCACAAAGCCTCTATCTAAAAGAGTAAACAAATACAGTTGGGACATGCCCCTAACCATGGCCAAAACCAATATCCAAAGTAAAATAAAAGTGTCTAAAGAAATCCATAACATAAAATGATGCCTCCCAAAAGGATAAAAGCTCACCACTTCAGTCCAAAATATTAATATCAAATCTACGTGCTAAATAGAAGGAGTAGAATGGACAGTTCCTACATAGCATGGGTATACAGTCACCAATAGATGGAGTTAGCGAGTGACCACTAGTATGAATCTCAGGATAAGGATAAAATAATGTTAGTTATAAAACTAAGTAAAACTATCCACAATGCATACAATCATACATATATAAGTTTCAAAAAAGAGAATCGGGTTTAGCTTGCATTTAAAACCTTAATACCTAGGTTGTGTAGCTTGGTCGTCCTAAACCACCCACGGGCTATATGGGTTCAGCTCCCTCTGCTGAAAGGGCCCCGGTGCGTGTAACCGTACGACCAAAGAATATCACATGGGATGACTAGTATATCCCCCAATAAATAGTGTGACACATGCACACAGACCACTAAGACCAATTCTCATATCGACAAATATGAGTTTCCAGTTTTGGTCCCTCCGGGACCGCAACCTTCCACGACATTGTTAAATACCTCGCCATTAATGCCTAATTAAAATCAATTTTCAAATAACCAAACCATTATCCATTTATTAACCAAGGCCAATATCAGTGGTATCGTCATACCATCCCTTACTTGCAAGTAATATCTATAGCCAAGCTATTTAGGTTAAGGGGACCTTAAGTGCCCTCCCAATTACCATATTAAATCAACTTGGGAGAATTTCATGTTCTCTACAAGAATAACCATTTAGAATTTAGCCTTTTCAAACCATTTAAACCATGCATAAATCCTTTATCCAGTTTAAAACAAGCAAAAGTTCCATTAAAAAAAGTCAATGCAATGAACATATCTTTATAAGTATTTTATCAAACACCTTGGGGGCATAATATAACAAAAACCAATTCCAAAGACCATTTAACTATTACCATTTAATCCAATTGTCCAAATCCACCATTGATGCATATAAAAAGCATAATTAAAACCATAGGAAACCATAACCAAGCATTCAATATCAAAACCCCCAAATAATAGTTGGAAACCATAATTATGAAATAGTAAAACCATGAAATCAGTCATATAAACCATGCCTTTAGTTGAAATTACAATGAGGGAAAAGAATCATGTCTTATACCAAAGAATTAATGGAAATAAATCACCAAGACAAGCCACAAAGCAATCCGTAAGATGAAACTCTAGCCTTCTTGCCCCAAAAGCTCTTGAGAGAATTACAGAGTGTTTTGGTATAGTTTCTAAGTATTAATGAGTATAATAATAGGGTAAATAGCCTCCAAAATGTATTAGAAGTCGTGGGTCTTAGCTAGGGTAAATAGGAAATTATCCAGAATACCCTCACTTAAATTCTTTAAAAACCTATCACAGGGCTACGACTAACCCATATGAGTCATACTCTTCTATATAATTGGTACCCATCACTTGTATCCAATACTCAACCCTTGGATCAAGCACTATCCAGTATACAACTCATCCAACCAATTCGTAACTACAGCATACGATTTGTACCCATAACTCATATCCCTGGCAGAATAAAATACCAAGAGGATCAAACACTGACCACTATACGAGTCCTTGATACGACTCATACCAATCCCTATGACTCATACCCCTAAGTCGTACCCATTCTAGTGACCAAAACTATCCCACCAACTAACACTAGTCAGCATACGACAGTACCATACCACTCGTACCCCAGCATACGGCTCGTACCTATGAGTTGTATTGGTTTCGATGAACAAAATTCCCAAAAAATTTCTAAGGTTCAAAACCCAGGATATTTTACTATTCCTCTTGCTTAGTGATTGGATTCGGGTACATTCGGTGTTGTATTGAAGTGGTAAGCTTCTATAGTTGAGAAGATATCTATTTCATGTCATGGGTTACTTTACATATCTCTTGTCTTTCATAGATGTTGGGTTTTGTCTATGGTCGAGGGCATGTCTCGACTGGTACTCTTTGGTTAGTCTAGAGGCTTTGTATGGACAACTGTAGACTTGGGTATGGTATGGATTGTTTATTTCATATATATACATATATTAGATCATTATCTTTGTTTTGACTTATGGTTTCCGCATTGGTTTTGTTGGATATTAGGTAGTTTGACTTGGTTGGGTTGGTCTCAATTTTAGATCTATCCTAAAGTCTCCACATGTTTGGATATGCTATCTTTTTATATGTTCGAACTTCAGCCGACTTAAGGTTTGGTGGTTGGGTTGGGTAACGAGGGTGGTTTTCAATCTTGGTTAGGCTTAGGATTGCCTATTACAACAAGGCCCTGGTTTGGATCGTGTCAATATTCTAAGGACTTATGTGATTGACTTTAAGGGTAGTTGGATTGACCATTTACCTCTTATTGAGATTGTGTATAGCAATAGTTACTAGTCTAGCATTCAAATGGCTTATTTTGAGGCTTTTTATGGTAGGAGGTGTAGGTCTCCTATTAGGTGGTTTAAGGTAGGTGAGACTAGATTGTTTTGTCCTGACTTAGTTCACCAAGCCGCGGAGAAGGTGAAGGTGATTAGGGAAAGACTTAAGACTGCTCAAAGTCGTGAAAAGTCTTATGTGAACGTGAGGCAAAAAGAATTGGAGTTTGAAGAGATTGGGTGTTCTTAAAGGTTTCTCCTATGAAGTGAATCATGAGGTTTGGGAAGAAGGAGAAGCTCAGTCCCCATTATATTGGTCTGTATCAGCTTATAAGAAGAATTGGGAATATCGCGTATGAGTTAGATTTGTCTGCAAGTTTTGTTTTGATTCATCCTATTTTTTTATGTATCCATGCTGAAAAGTGTGGGGGTAATCCTTCCTTGATAGTTCCTATTGAGGATGCTGGTGTTACGGATTCTATGTTTTATGAGAAAGTCCCAATTGAAATATTAGATAGGCAAGTTCGTAGGTTGAGGACCAAGGATATAGCCTCGATGAAGGTTCTTTGGAAAAATCAAAAGGTAGAAGAGGCTACATAGAAAGCTGAGAAAGATATGAAAGCCAAGTATCCATTTTTGTTCCCCGTATTGGATGAGAGTGGGTAAGGTATGAGTCTTGTTTCCCTCTTTATGCAGTTCAAATTTATCATTTGATTCTGATGTATTCTTGTTATTCTCGTGCTAAAAGTGTCCTACTCAGCATTCAGGGGCAAATGATCCTAAGGGGGGATAATGTAAGACCCCTTAAAATTTTGGTCATTTTATTGTTGACCCTCCCATATGCGTAATGTTGACTTTTGACTTGAATTATGTTTAGAGATGCTAAAGGGGTGTTTTGGGAAAGTTTTGAATGTTTGAAAGGGGTTCAGGATCATTTTGGGACCCCGAGGCAGTAAGTCTCCATGATAAGGCCGTGTCACGGAGGTTAACTTCTGTGATATTGGCGTGGCACGGAGGCTAACCTCCGCGATATTGGCGTGCCACTCTGCTTTTTTAAATTTGTCCAGTTTTTATTTTTTTCACTTGTGGTGAGGAGCTTTTAGTTTTTTTACCCCTTGTACGACCTTTAAACATAAAATAACCTTATTTCCTTCAGTTTTCAAAGATCAAATCATCTGCTTTCTCTCTTAAACTCAAAACCCAAGAACATTTAAGGGTTTTACAAAGAATTCATCATCCGAGCTCCAAACTTTGAAGTGACTTCAATTTCTTGTGTATTTCAGGCATATTTCTCTTTCCCTAACTTTAGCTTTACATTGCAGCATTATTTGGATGGAGTTTCATGTGATTTAACTATGGATTATGAAGTTGGTTTGACGGGTTTGGTTGGTACTGATTGAATTATTTATCCCATGTTCTAAATTGATTATTCATGCTTTAGATTGGTATTTTTGGGACTGAATTGGTGCATGGTATAAATGGTTGGAATGAGGGACATGGGTTTCCCCAAATTAATGGAATTTCGGCTTGATAATTGCATTAACCTCAACCCACCTTATAAACTTGATTTGAATATGGAAAATTGTATAGTTTAACTTGTTTTTAACCCAATACAATGCATTAAAGGCTAAAAGAATAAAAAATAATTTTGGATTACCTTAGTGGCCTTGATTTTGGATTTTAAATGGAACTTGGGAGTCCAATTTGGTTATGTGGATTGGTTTGGCATATATATATTAGCTTGCAAGCATATTAGTATGACGATACCAAGTGGTAAATGCCTTAATGAATAACTCCTGGGTTACTGGTTGGTTTTATGTGCAAATTATTTTAATTTAGGCTTAAAGAGAATTGTGTAGCTCATTGTGACGGTATAAGTCTTGGAGGGACAAACACTGGAAACCACGTTTGTTCGAATTGGGGGTCTATATGACCGTATGCTAGATACATATATGATATACATATATATATAGGGACGGTTGTTGCCTTGGTGGCTTTAGTTTTCCCTCGGTTCGTGCGACTAACATACACTGGGGCCCTTCCAGCAGAGGGAGTTGGACCCATATAGTCCATGGATGCCTTTAGAGCGGATCGAGCTACACAGTTCAGGTTAAATCTTTAAACTCTCATGTTCATGACCTTTCCTATCCCGACATCCTAAATATATGTATAGGAATGTGGTGCATATGGTTTATGACTAGATTTTGATAATTGCATTATTTTATCTATATTTTCTGAGTTATATGCCAATATTTATCTCAGTGACCGTACCTAGACACTATATTATTTCCTGATGTAGGGTCCGAAGGTTTTTCTGGAGCTCCTATGCAGCGTTAGGTGGTTGAGCATGTCTGTTGAGTTGTTGTGAAGTGGCGAACCTCCATCCTTTGGAAGGCCTTGTCATTTTATTATTCTTCATTTATTATCGTAGTACTTTTGGATTCTTTTTTGTCATAGTCGGGGGCATGTCCCGACTTAGATGTTATTCTGGTTTAAGAGGCTTTCGTGGATAAGTGTGGGTTGGATTGTTGGTTTTGACTCTTAAACTTTCAGTTGGCTTATTTATCTTTTATTATTATCTTAATTGGCTTCCACATTACTATTATTGTTGTGCTCTTGAGGTTAGCCTAAGGGGGTGGTTTCCGGTTCATGGTGGGCTTGAGATACCTGTCACGACTAGGTCCTAGTTCGAGTCGTGACAATTACGCACTTTAAATTTTAGGGAAAATATAATTTGCCTTCAAGAGGTCAACAATGTGTGACAGTTATTCGAATTATGATAGATTAGTCAAATGACAAAAATAAGAACTAAAAATACTAGTAAAACTAACCAAGAAGGTTTAAAATGAAAAGAAGAAAACTAAATATTTGAAAAATTGAAATGACAAATAAGCAATGATACGTTCAATAAACCCTTTTAATCTGACTCATACTTATAATCTAATACTAGTGGTATATCAGCCGTGTATTTATATCTTTTTATTTTAATTTATGTGATAATTTTTACTTTTCATATATTCAAAAAAAATATTTTTTTATTTTTAGAAATAATTTATTTTTACAATTTTCATTTTAATTTTTAATAAAATGTTTTAGAATCACACAAAATCTAAGGTTTATTTATACCATAAATTTTAAAATAGCATTTCATTTTTCTACCCCATGTTTAATTAAATGGTGTCACATGAATAGTAAAAAAAATAAAATTTAATTTTCTTGTTTACGTATTTTATGCATCATTTATTTGTACCGATTAAAAATTAAAATTTTAATCATTCAGATCTTAGCTCATAACTATGTATTTAATTTTTTATTTGAATCCAATCATTTAGATCTCAATAAGTGTACTACTCTCATACTCTTTTTTTGACACAAATATGACTATCGCAAAGTACTTCATCCAATCATATTAAATTTATTATTTTGTATCTATTTTATCCTTGTTATTAAATATTGTTTATTATCTAATATTTAAATGACTTATAATAACTAACTAGAATTGATATAGTAAAATTACTATAAAAAGTACTTGTGAAAAAAATTAAGTGAGCCTTATATAAGTCGTCAAATTAATTTAAAACATCAAGATTTAACTTTTTATTTTGTCTCTATTTTACATTTTTTTTAATGAAATATTATTAATTTCCTAATGCTTAGATGACCTATAACGATTAATTGAGGATGATATAGTAAAATCACGATTGAAGCAGCAAAGTAGACATGTTGTAAATGACTCATAATAACTAATTAGAAGTGATATAACAAAAAACTATAAAAAAATTCTTGTGACAAAAGTTTAAGTGGACCCCATATAAGGCGTCAAGTTAATTTAAAACATTAAAAGTTAAGTTATCACTTTATGTCTATTTTATTTTTTTATTAAATATTATTAAATTTTTTAATACATAAATGACTTATAATAATTAATCAGGGGTGATAGAGTAAAATCGCGATTTACACAGCTGAAGCAGGGATGTTATAAATGGCTATTTTACTTTTTTTTAATTAAATATTATTAATTTTTTAATACGTAAATGACTTATAATAATTAATTAGGAATAATATAATAAAATGACGGAGCAAATACGTTCGACGGAAAGCAGCTTGTCGCCCAACTCCCTCTTATATAATAACTAGTAGTATATCATCTGTGCTAAGCATGAGCCCAATATGTATATCTTTTTTTTTTTAATTTTTAATGAAATATTTTATAATCACACAGAATCTAAGATTTGTTTATACCACAAATTTCAAAATAGCATTTCGTTTTCTCTATTTCATGCTTAATTAAAATGGTATCACATGAATTGAAACAAAAAAGTAGTAAAAGGAATTTAAATTTTATTTTCTTGTTTACGTATTTATGCTTTATTTATTTTTACCAACTAAAAAGTTAAAACTTTAATCATTCAACTTTTAGCTCGTAATTGTGCATTTAATTTTTTGTTTGAATCCAATCATTTAGATCTCAATAAGTGTACTATTCCCATACTCTCCTTTTTGACATAGATATGACTATTGTAAAATACTTCATCCAACCATTTTTAAATAATCATTTTGTTTCTATTTTCTCCTTGTTATTAAATATTGTTTATTATCTAATACTTAAATGGCTTATAGTAACTAATTAGAAGTGATATATTACTATAAAAAGTACTTGTGAAAAAAAAATTAGTAAGCCCTATATAAGTCGTAAAGTTAATTTAAAACATCAAGAGTTAACTTATCATTCTATTGTTATTTTATATTTTTTATGAAATATTATTAATTTTGTAATGCTTAGATGACCTATAATAATTAATTGAGGATGCTATAGTAAAATCACGATTGAAGCAGCGAAACATACATGGCGTAAATAACTCATAATAACTAATTAAAAGTGATATAACTAAAAAACAATAAAAAATACTTGTGAAAAAAAATTAAATGGGCCCAATATAAGACGTCAAGATAATTTGAAATATCAAAAGTTAAGTTATCACTTTATGTCTATTTTATTTTTTATTAAATATTATTAATTTTTTTAATATTTAGATGACTTATAATAATTAATTACGCGTGATATAATAAAATCACGATTTAAGCAACTGAAACAGGCATGTCATAAATAATTATTTTATTTTTTTATTAAATATTATTATTTTTTTAATATATAAATGACTTATAATAATTAATTAAAAATAATATAATAAAATGACGAAGCAAACACGTTGATGGAGAGCAGCTTGCCGCCCAACTCCCTCTTATGTAATAAGAGAAAATAATAAGGAGTCGTTTGGTAGAGTGTCTTGAAAAGTTAATGCATGCATTAGTTTAATGTGTATTAGTAGTACCTTGTTTGGTATATCTTTTTACCCTACGTATAACTAATGTTTGTATTATTTATACACTCTATTGTATATTGAGGTGTGTATTACTATTACCTCAAAATTTATGGCATTAGCAATGCAATGGATCTAATGCATGCTTAAAGACACTATTATTCCTCAAAAAAAATTATGCATCCTCTCCAACATATATATTGAGGGTATTATGTAAAAAACAAAATTTTAAAAATTATTTAATTCATGTTATTTTTAATACATCCAACTAAACACTGCACAAGAAAAATACAAGCATAACTAATGCAAGCATAGCTAACACAAGCATTGCTAATACTAGCATAGCTAACACAAGCATTGTTAATACAAGAGTATTACTAATACACCATATTTTATATTATTCTTATACACTCTACCAAACGACCCCTAAGAAAAATTGCAGCTACGTCCTACGTTATACTATAACATTATGATTCAAATCTCAACAAAGAGTATTCACAATTTTTTTTCCTTCTTGTATTAAAGGGGTCCACCTTTCCCCATAAAAAAGAAGTACTATTTCAAATTTTTGAATTTCATGTCTAAATTGTGTTATGTATATGAATTTTTTATTTAGCAAAATATATTTAAACTTTCAAATAGATAAAATGAATAATTAATAATTTATATTTATTTTTCTAAATGATAATCATAATTCAGGTAAAAAACTTAAATAAACATGTTTTTCACCTTTAGAAAAGAAAAACAGACAGAGGAAAGAAAGCTCCCCTGTTTCACAATAGTCCGTACACCCTCTCTGTTGGTATATATATATATATATATATATATATATATATATATATATACTAGTGAGAAGAAGTCCGTGCAAAGTACGGGCCTAATATCTATTCTAAATTAATATTATAATAATTAAGATTTATTATTCAAATATATAATTATATTTCAAAAATTTAATTCACAATCAAAATTAAACTCTACAAAGGTATAAATTAATAAAGAGTGTGAAAAATAAAATTTGATGGGCCTATATTACTATTTTTTAGATAACACGGGCTCAATATATGTTATTTTTTATCTCAATTTATGTGACACAAATAAAATTTAGATAATCAATCATACCTTTAATATGTTTTAGATATTTTAAGTTGTTAACTATTATAATTTATAATTAATTTTTTTAGTTTTTAAATAATATATGTTACTCTGTTTTTTCAAACTTTTGTGGCGTTGATAGTCAATTATATTTTTAAAATAATTTAAGTTTGTCATTATTGTGATTTATAATATTTTTTTTATTCCAATTTAAGTGACATTGATATAATTTCAAGAGTCAATCAAATATTTTATATCTTTTAAATTTTTTAAGTTGTTAATTATTGTGATTTATAATATTTTGTACGTATTTTTTTTGAAATATATAACAGATTAATTTTTTTAGATATTTTAAGATATTAACTATTGTAATTTATACTATTTTTTTGTAATTTTTAAATAATATATGTTACTCTCCCTGTTCAAAATTTTGCGGCATTGATAGTCAATTATATTTTTTAAATAATCTAAGATTTTAATTATTGTGATTTATAAAACTTTCCATTATATTCCAATTTAAGTGACATAATGCTTAGACCATAATAATTAATTAGAGGTGATATAGTAAAATCACGATTGAAGCAGCAAATCAAATACGTCTTAAATGACTCACAATAACTAATTAGAAGTAATATAACAAAATTACTATAAAAAATATTTGTGAAAAAAATCAAGTGGACCTCATATAAGACGTGAAGTTAATTTAAAACATCAAGAGTTAACTTTTCATTTTATATCCATTTTATCTTTTTTTATTAAATATATTTTTTAATATTTTGATGACTTATAATAATTAATTAGGGTAATATTTAGTAAAATTATGATTAAAAAAGTTGACGTAGACATGTCATAAATATCTATTTTAATTTTTTTATTAAATATTATTATTTTTTAATATGTAAATAACTTATAATAATTAATTAGAAATAATATAGTAAAATTATAGAGTAAGCAGCTGAAGCAGACATGTCGACAGAGAGCTGCTTCAGTCGCCCAACTCTCTCTTATATAATAAGAGATGTAAATAACTTATAATAATTAATTAGGAGTAATATAGTAAAATTACGGAGTAAGCAGCTGAAGTAGACATGTCGACGGACAACTGCTTCAGCCGCCCAACTCTCTCTTATATAATAAGAGAATATACATGAAATATGAAAAAAAAATTAAAGAAAAAACATAAAAACTAAATGAATGAAAATATTCAAAACCTTTCTCGGGGCTTTGGGCCACAGGTGACAAAAGAGTTTTAAAATGAGGCGTAGGTGACACAAGTCTTAATTATTAGGTGGAGGTGACTTACTTTATTATGGATTAAGAAAGTTGAAGGAGTTTGAAAATAACCCATAAGTTTTTAAATTTGTACTTTGATCCAAATATTAGCCTATATAACGGAAAACGGAGGGAAAAAAAGTGTCTTCCTCTCTCTTCTCACCCATTGTTGTTTTCTCTTTCTTAGTGATTTTTGTTGTTCATTGTTGTTGCTGCTTCATTCATCATCTTCTTCTTCATTATCATCATCTTCTACTTCATTATCATCTTCATCTTGTTCTTATTGACCATTTGTTGTTGTTGTTGTTACCACTACTGTTTCTATTTGACCAAGTTCTTAGGTCAAATTTTGTTTCGAACATCACTTTCCACTTTGGCATTACTTCATAGGAGACGTTGGTAAGTCAAATTATGATTTTTAGTTAAATTTATCATCTAGGTAACTGTTATTGTGTTGTTGTTTTCCAACAATGGATAGAACCCAATTATGAATCCAGCATAAGATCCATCTGTTTAAACTGATAAATCATCTATTGCGACAGATGAGACATCTGTTTCAACGGAAGACTGATAAGTTGGATTCATGTTTAAACAAATGGGTCATCTATTACAACATTTGAAATATTTGTTGCAACAGATTAATTACCTGTTGCAACAGAACCTGAACACGATTCCAACATCTGTTACAACAAATTACTAACCTGTTGCAACAGGTAAGTCATCTGTCGTAACAGGTTAATTATCTGTTGCAACTGTCACTCATCTGTTGGAATCAGCTTCAAAGGTGATTTAGTACTGTAACATCAATCCCAACAGGCATTTCATCTGTTGCAACAGATATTTAGGAGCGTAACATGAATCCCAACAGGTAAGAATCTGTTGTGACTGATCACTTACCCATTGCAACAGATAACACATCTGTTGGGATTCATTCACGTCACTATGAAATCACTATCAACTTTTTTTAACAAGTGACTTTATTTAGGTACCACTAATGGGGGATCAATAACAATAAGGGTGGATTGTCATGGTCAATGGGTCGAGAAGAGCAATCGATATGTATGGCGTTGGAAGAAGGGTGAAATGCTAGAGACAATAGCTATGACAGTCCAACGTGATATTTCGTATGATGATTTTATGAACTTAATCATCAGCTTTTGTGGACTGAATTGTAACCGGAAGAATTCGTCATCAGCTACATGCACAGCTCCTTTGAAAATCAGAGGGTACTGCCTTTTAAGATAACCGATCAGGTTCGATTGCGTGCTTACCTAAGTGATTCAACCAGGCCAGTGTTAAGGGTTTACATGATTGAAAAGACGAGAGACAATGAGAACCAGAACGTAGAAGAAGAAGAAGAAGAAGAAGAAGAAGAAGAAAAAAAAAGACTTCTTTGATGATAGGTTGGATGATCTAGACATGAATATTCCAGATGATCAAACACCTACGCCCGTTGATGCGACCAATGCAGTTCTTCTCAATCGACACAGTCTGGAAATCTTCAAGACGACGGGACCAGCTTTTTTATTGGAATGTCATTCAAGGATAAGAATGAACTATCTAACACTTTGTTTATTTCTTGCTTGAAAAAAGATTTCAGAATAAAGAAGGTGATTAATTCGAGCAGTGTCTTTTGCTTCAAATGTGCTAATTTAAACTACAAGTGGTGGTTGAAAGCGGTGAAGTATGCAAGTTCTGACAGATTCGTCATTCATAAATATGAAAAGCATCACACATGTGGTTCGGAGCACATCTCGGGCCAAAATCCTCACGCCACGGCAAAGGTCCTCGGTGAATATTTCAGGAGTAGTTTCCCCGATGGCAAAGGCCCTTCAACAAGGCTTATGGACAATCAACTCCTTACGGATTTGGGTGTCCTGATCAGTTATTGAAAGGTATATACGGCCATGGGGATTTCCAAGGACCTGGTTAGGAGGACACTCGAGCATGGGTATGAAGTCTTGGATGCTTACCATTACATGATTGAGTCCACAAATCCCAAAAGTAAGATGACATTGCATCTGGATGAAAACGGAAGGTTCAAGTATTTTTTTTATATCCTATGGTGCTTGTATTCAAGGTTTTCGACATTTGAGAAAAGGCATAGCCGTCAACGGTACCTTCTTGAGGAGTAGGTATAATGGATTTTTGCTAGCGACGATGGCGCAGGATGCGGAGAATCACATTTTTCCTGTCTCTTTTTGTGTAGCGGACAAAGAATGTGATGCCTCTTATGGATTTTTTTGAACAACTGCAACGTTGCATCAAAGATACTAAAGAGTTGTATTTTGTATCGGATAGGCATCCAAGTATTCCAAAGATAGGTTCACTTTTCTTCACTTTAACTTACTTTGGTTGTTACATCAGACATCTTGGAGAGAACATTCGAAACAACTATCACAATGAAAGAGTCGTCACCCTTTTTTATAGAGCAGCTAAAGCATATAGTAGAGAGATGTTTTTAGACCATTTTAATCAAATAGCGGATGTGAATCCCAAGGTAGCAGAATTTCTCGCACGTGTTGGTTTCGAGAGATGGAGTCGGGCATTCTGTCCAGCAAATAGGTATATTCTTATGAATTTAATGTCTTATTTGATTTACAAGTTTAGTATAATGTCATACTAAGTGATTCTTTTCTATAGGTACAATATTATGACATCAAACATAGCTGAATCGGTGAATTCATTGTTTGGCGATGAAAGAGAATTTCCCATCAAGGCTATGTTTGAAAAAATAAGCGAGAAGTATAGCGATATTTTAACGAAAGGCATGTGCAGTTCAAGTGCCTAGAAAAAAAACCTGATTTGTTCTCAAAATCAAAAAGAAAATATCAACGAACATTAGTTTGGGGAATAGGTTATTCTATCATAAAATAACAGATTACAAATTCCGTATCACCGGTCATGGTGATGCTTCCACGGTCGATCTTCAAAAAAGATCTTGTACGTGTAGAGTTTTTGACTTGAACAAAATACCTTGTCCACATGTTATGGAAGCTCTTCAAGCTCACGATCATAAATATGGACCTGAAGTTTACGAGCACTCCTCTTAATATTATTCAATGGAAAAATATGAAATGGCATATAGTGGGCACATTACTTCGGTGTCTCCTGAAGAATCTTGGGTTGTTCCAGTAAAGCTTATGTGGAGATTAATACCTCCTCCATATATTGACCCGAGCACTATCAAATCGGGAAGAAAACCATATAAGAGGAGGCTTGGAGTTGGAGAATCATTTTCATCAAGAAGAAACAAGTGCTCTATATATAAGTTCGCTAGCCATAAAAGAGCTACATGCCCGAATCATAATCCATCATGATCGTTGTAATTGCAAAAACTTGTGTTGTTGTTTGTTTTTTTTTTATTGTAGACTTTTATATATTTAACTCATTGTTGTGAGCCTGATGTTATCATTTATTATATATAAAACATCTTTTTTTAAATAACTTATGCATCAATAAAAAGAGGCAAAACATGAACTAAATAATACAGCAGACCACAATTATTCTCAACAATTGCACAAATAACTGGAATATTTTCCTCCAACAGATGCAAATCTATCAAAATAGATGGATAATCTATTGATAGAAACCCAACAGATGACCAATCGGTTCCAACACATGGTCCATCTGTTGAAAGAACTCAAAAGCCAAAATTGCTAGTGCTACTGGATTCAATATTGCCTCCAACCGTCGACATGTTAACATGTATTAGATTAGAAGAAATAGGCAGAATGAAAATTGAATAAGAATTAAAATGCCAAAGTCTGACTAAAAGTAAAATTTTCATTAAATAAAAAATAAAATACATTAGGTATAGATCCGATATAGAAAGATTAAAATACATACGCTAAAAGAAAAAACACATTCTAATTATTATTATTATCATCATCATTATTAATGACAGCCAGCCAATCAACTCGCCGCAGCAGGGATCTCATCAGCCTCTGCATCTCTCTGAACATCATCACTCACACAGCGACCAACTCTCTCTGCATGTCATTAACCTGCCTCTAAAGTTCCCGCACTGTGTTGCATAGAAAAGTAATATTCGGAAAAGGATCAGCCATATCTAGAACACACATGAATTGACAAATGTAATGAAAAAAATCCAAAATATAATACAACGTATATGACCAACTGGTAAATTTACACCAGAAAAAAACTTACCTCAATGAGAAAGGAATATGCTCTTTGAAGAAAAGTGGTTGAAGATGTCAGACGAAAAGAAGAAATGCAAGAAATAAATAGAGTTGAATGAAGATTAAGAAGGGACCTATTTATAGAGGAATAAATCTAAATGTGTCATGCCAAAAGGCAGGACTGTTCAGCTCCATTGTATTAATTACATTCAAACTGGTGGTATTTTGTTTTCTGTGAAAAGTCGCGACTTTTTCTTTTACATTAATTACTTCTCACCTTTTCATAGTGGTTTGAGACTTGATAACAGCCGTTATTATTGAGTTGTTGCAATAGATTGTCCATCTGTCACAACAGATTTAGCATCTGTTGCAACAGATGGATTGAATGTGCAACAGATGGTTTGTCAAAACAGATTTACCATCTGTTGCAATAGATGGTTTGGATATGCAACAGATAAGATATCTGATGCAACTTATGTATTATTTGTTGCGACAGATGGACAGTATGTTGGAGGAGATGTTTTGATATCTTCTAACAGCTGATTCATCAGTTTCAATAGATGAAGTATTTGGTTCATTAGCTGTTTAGAATGTGTTAGATTAAAAGTCGTGACTCTTCACCTCTTTTTAATAGTCCCTCCGTTTCGTATTAGTTGGGCCCTATGGGCTTGGCACACCAATTAATAAAAAGATAAATTAGGTGATTATTTTACCAAATTGGCCTTATTAATTATGATTTGAAAGTATAAATGTGAATAATATACTTTATGTAGTCATTTAATAATAGGGGTAATCTTGGAAGAATATAATAAAATTCTCTTGATTTTATAAATAGAAAAACTAAATTAAAACAAATATTTTTAGCAAGAAGTAATCACTTGCGTGCAGATGAATAAAAAAAATAGTCTGGTCTGTTGCAACAGATTTACCATCTGTTGCAACATATGGATTATCTATTGCGACAGATGGACCATATGTTGGAGGAGATGTTTTGATTTCTTCCAACAACTGATTCGTCAGTTGCAACAGATGGAGATTTCGATTCATCAGCTATTTTGAATGTGTAAAGATAAAAAGTCACGACTCTTCACACCTCCATTTTAATAGTCATCATATGCGTGCATATGAATAAACAACATTGTCTGACATGTCCAGATGGGGTAGGAAGAATAAGGTGCGTGCAATGAATCCCATTTTCATATGTGCGAGTTATGTATATTATTGATCAGGCTACTGTGAAGACACACATAAAATGCAATGATTTTGTGAATGCAGTTTGTTATCGATTAGATCCTGATCCTTCAAACAAGATCTTATATTATACAGTTTAGTTTGATAGGTGGGAACTGATAAAGCCAAAGGGTTCCAAGATGGTGGTGTCGATACCCCATTACAATTTAATGGCGATTCATGCTCATGTTTTTGTGTCAAGTTTGGGGAAGGGTTCAAGTTTTTGGCGGCAGTGTAAATATCCAATAATGATTGGATCAATTTTAATGGCGCAATAGACTTTTTGAAATGCCTCCGAAACCTCGCAATGTAGCAAATAATGATGGAACCAATAGAAATTCCCCTGGTCCAAATTTATATGGATGGATTGCAGAAGGAGACTTTTTTACAGCAGAAGATGCTTGGGAGAATACCTGTGCACGAAGGGGGGTGGAGAAGGTCATATATCATTTCAGACCTTGTTTAAGAGGAAACAAAGGGTAGGAAGGAAAGTGTAGTGAAATTGGCCAATAAAATTCACATGAGAAATGAAAAAACTGGATAAGCTTCAAATGTGGAAGTGTATCAAAATATAAAAATCCGTCAGTCGATGAAAAAATAGAAGAATGGTCAACAAGACTGGAGTTGGAGACTTTTCTCAAGAATGCAACTAGCGAGCATGGCCTCAATGAAGGCTCTCACAAAGTGCAGGACCAGAACTCCAAGGAAAAAGCTTCACGAGCACGAAAGGTGGTAAGATTGTAGATCAAAATTGAAACCTACATGTCAATTCAGACCGACAATCTTACCACCTTCCATTTTTGCGAAGCTGCTTTCTTAGAGTTCTAGTCCTGCATTTTGTGGGTCTTCATTGAGGCCGCGCTCGCTAGTTGCAGTCTCTAGCAAAGTGACCAGATCAATTCCTCTTGTCCATTCTTCCTTTTCTTCAATGAATAATGGATTTTCATTTTTTGATACACTTTCACTTTCGCAACTCATCAAATTTTTTCATTTTTCATGTCAATTTCATAAGCTAGTTTCTTTACACTTTCCTTCCCACCCTGTGTATCCTCTTAAACAAGGACTGAGATGATATATGGCCTTTTCAACCTCTCTTTTCCTACACAGGTTTTCTCTTAAACACCTTCTGTTGTATAATAGTCTCCTCCAATAACCCATCCATATAAATTTGGACCAGGGAAATTTCAATTAGATCCATCGTTGTTTGTTACAGTGCGAGGCTTCGAAGGCCTTTCAACAAGTCCATTGCGCCATTAAAACCGATCCAATCACTATTGGATATTTACACTGCCGCCAAAAACTTGAACTCTTCCCCAAACTTGACACAAAAACATGAGCATGAACCATCATTAAATTGTAACGGGGTATCGACACCACCGTCTTGGTCCCTCAGCCTTACCAGTTTGAACCTAACAATCTTAACTACAAAATATCATATCTTATTTGAAGGATTAATGCCTAATAGGTAAAGAACAAACATTCACAAAATCATTGTACTGGATGTGTGTTTTCATGATAGGTTGATCAGTAATACATACCTCCCACATATGAAGTGGTTCCATCTGCAAGTAGCTTATTCCTCCGAACTCATCTTTACTCTAGACTTTAATGCTGGCCGGGCGAAAGTGGATCAAGTTTCACTTCCTTTTATCTGCAAACAAGAAAAATATATTTGATGTCAAACAAGACAAAAATAAAAAGAAAACAAAAAGAACATTACAAAAGGGTAACACAAAATTGAGTGAATCAATAGATGACTAATATGATGCAATAGACTACCCATCTGTTAAACCGGTGAGGCATCATTGCTAAGGATGGATGACATGTTGCAATAGATGGGTCATCTGTTGGAATAAATCAAACCAGCCTTGCTACTGGTTTGATTTCTTCAAACGGTTGCTCAGTCTGTTCCAACAGCTAATTCATCAGTTGCAAAAGTTGAGAAAACTGTTGTAACACCACCACCAACAGTATCAACAACAAAGAAACAACACCAGATGTTCTAATACCATCCACAACACAAACATCACATGTTCCAACACAACCACCACCCCCAACAACAGCACCACCGAAGTACCAAACAAAAGACATAAAAAAACTATACTTACAACAAGGCTTTTTAAGTTCCCCCAACAGATGGCTTTTTTCGCATATTTTAATAAAAGCAATGGTTCGTTCATTCAAGACTTAAAAGTCACATTTCCTTCAATTTTCTCAATAAATAAGAAACTGGCAATGGGTAAATCATTAATAGCAACAGATATAAATATCTAATTTAAATGACATACAAAGAAGAAGACGAGATGAAAAGAGCAACAGTGAACCGTACCTGCAATGTCAAAAAAGCAAACGGATCAGAACATCCAGTTCAGTCAAAAAAATATAGTGATTGGTTGAGATCCTAAAGGATCCTCAATCAAAAAAAGAGAGAAAAGAGAGGAAAAAAAACAAAGATAATTGAGAATAGAGAATAAAGAAGAGTGATGAGTTGAGTCTAGACTTACTTTATGGCTAAAGAAGAGAGAGTTTTAGATATGGGGGGTTTTAAATATTCATTAATAACTTTCAAGGGGCAGGAAGAGACGGTGACATTGAAAAGACCAGATAAGACTACTCACTCAGGAGATTTTTGAGTTATTCAAGTAGTACCGAGTAATATTTTTTACCGTCTTAGTATTTTAACTAATGTTTGCTAGTTGCTAACTCATGAGAATCTCTCCTCATCTTTTCTCTCCACTAACGTTCACAAACAAATAACGCGTCTTCTCAACGTCACTTTTGACATGACTGGGTCGGCTCCGGCGAAGCAGACGTCGGTAGTGTAACATCGTTGGTAATAGGTAAGGTTGCTACTCCCTTTCTCTCTCTCTATTATTCCTATTTCTTAGTCTTCTTATCTCTCCTCTGACCTATTTCTATATGGCCAACCGTTGTGCCCTCGTCGAAGGTGTGGGGTTCCATTTCTGACTCCTACGACGGTAATAGAGAAACTAACACCGACAAAGGAAGCAGATTTTGGTGGTGACAGTGGCTTATCAGATCCCACACCAGATTTAATCCGGCGATCATCCGACGAAGTTTCAAGCGACGTAATTTCGGTGACACACCTCTATATTTCCTAGTGAATTCTATCGTTGCTCTGATTTCTAACCTTGTTATTTATTTCTTGATTTCTTTATTTATGTATATTTTCTTTTTAGTTCTCTGTATTTTTTATTTCTCTAGCATCTGTTGTGCTAGAATTTTGGTTGCATTTTATGTTTTGCATGAGCTATTTATTGGTATTGTTGTTTTAGCCTTCATTGTACTTTATGTTGAGTAGTGTATTAGGTGGAACATCGTAGATTAGGGTCATGTCTTGTGGGTCCTGGGGGTAGGGGGTAGGTGGGGGAGCTGATATTAGGTGAGGTCCGAGATGTGGAGTGCGAGGTATTAAGGAAAGAGATAAGAGAGTTGATAGTTTGAGGGTTGGGTCATGGAATATTGGGACCCTGTAGGGTAAGTCGATAGAGCTGGTTAAGATTCTTAAGAAGAGAAAGATTAATATTATGTGTGTCCAGGAGACTAAATGGGTAGGTTCCAAGGCTAGGGATGTAGATAGGTTTAAGTTGTGGTATTTAGGTAGTGATAGACATAGGAATGGCATAGGTATCATAGTGGACGAGGAGCTTAAGGGGCAGGTAGTAGAGGTTAAAAGGATTAGTGATAGGGTTATGACTATCAAGTTGGTCTTGGGGGGTTTACTTGAACATCTGCAGTGCGTATGCGCCTCGGGTGGGCCTAGGCGAGGAGGAGAAGAATTTTTGGGAGGTTTTGGATGAGGTGGTTAGAGGCGTGCCTAGTTCAGAGAAGATTTTTATAGGAGGGGATTTCAATGGGCACATCGGGTCTTTTTCATTAGGGTACGATGATGTGCATGGGGGATTTGGGTTCGGGGTTAGAAATGATGAGAGAGCTGCTCTTTTGGATTTTGTAAGGGCCTTTGGGTTGGTGGTTGTGAATTTCAGCTTTCCGAAGAAGGAAGAGCACTTGGTTACTTTTTGGGGTAGGGTAGCCAAGACTCAGATTGACTTTTTACTGCTTAGTAAGGAGGACAGAGCTTTGTGTAAGGATTGTAAGGTAATTCCAAACGAGAATCTTGCGACCCATCAAAGACTTCTGGTGATGGACCTAGTTATCAAGAAGGGCAAGATGAGGCGGGGTGGGAAAGGTCAACCTAGAGTTAGGTGAGGTAGTTTGTCTTCAGTTAGTTCTATGGAGATAGGGGTAAAATTGGAGAGGATGGAGGTGTGGGAGTGCAGAGGAAACGTGGATAGTATGTGGGATAAGGTTTTTGGTTGCATCAAGGAGGCTACTAGAGAGGTGTTGGGTGTCTCGAGAAGCTGGTCCGGTTGGTATCGGGGGGATTGGTGGTGGAATAAAGAGGTTAAGAAGAAGGTGGAGACAAAAAAGGAAACTTACGCTAAGTTAGTTGAGAGTAAGGAGGAAGATGAGAAGCGAGTGAGCAGGGAGGAGTACAAGTTGGCTAAGAAAGAGGCTAAGTTAGCAGGTACGGCTGCTAAGACAGTAGCTTTTAAGAGTTTGTATAAGGGGTTAGAGGAGAACGGTGGGGAGAAGAGTTTATTCAGGATTGCCAAGGTTAGGGAGCAGGAGGGTCATGATCTGGACCAGGTGAAGTGCATTAAGGGAAAGGATAGCAGAGTTTTGGTGGATGACACTCTCATTAAGAAAAGATGGCAGTCGTATTTTAATAGGCTCTTGAATGATGAGGGGGATAGAGGTATTATGTTAGGGGAGTTAGAGCACTCCGAGGAGTATCGCAACTTTGGATTTTGTCAGCATTTTAAGGTGGGAGAGGTCAGTGAGGCTATTCGCAAGATGCGAAGGGGCAGGGCGATGAGGCCCGATGAGATTTTGGTAGATTTTTGGAAGTTCTCTGGTGGGATAGGGTTGAGGTGGCTGACTAAATTGTTTAACAATATTTTTAAGTCAGCAAAGATACCCGAGGCATGGAGATGGAGCATAATAATTCCTTTATATAAGAACAAGGGTGACATTCAGAGTTGTGACAACTACCGGGGTATTAAGTTGTTGAGTCACACGATGAAGATTTGGGAGAGGGTGGTGGAGTGGAAGTTGAGAAAGATTATGTCTATTTCGGAGAATCAATTTAGTTTTATGCCTGGTCGCTCTACGACTGAGGCAATTCACCTAGTGCGGAGACTGGTAGAGCAGTATAGAGAGAGAAAGACGTATCTTCACATGGTGTTTATTGACTTGGAAAAGGTGTATGACAAGGTCCCTAGGGGGTTCTTTGGAGATGCTTGGAGGTGAGAGGGGTCTCGGTGGTGTACAACAGAGAGATTAAGGATATGTATGAGGGGGCGAAGACTCGGGTAAGGACAGTGGGAGGAGATGTTGAGCATTTTTTGGTCTTGACAGGGTTGCATCAGGGATCAACTCTTAGTCCTTTTTTGTTCATTTTGGTGATGGATGTGTTGACGCGGAATATACAAGGCAAGGTGCCTTAGTGTATTCTTTTCGCGAATGATTTAATTTTGATTGATGAGTCGCGACAAGGGGTTAATAATAAGCTGGAGGTTTGGAGACAAACCCTGGAGTCTAAAAGTTTTTGATTGAGTAGGACCAAGACAGAGTACTTGGAGTGCAATTTTAGTGACTCGAGATAAGAGGAGGAGGTGGTAATGAAGTTGGATTCTCAGGAGGTTTGCAAGAGGAATAGTTTTAAGTACCTCGGGTCTACCATTCAGGGGAATGGAGAGATCGATAAGGATGTCTCTCACCGTATTGGGGAAAGTTGGATGAAATGGAGGCTCTCTTCGGGAATTTTATGCGATAAGAAGGTACCCCCAATCTGAAATGCAAATTCTATAGAGCTGCAGTCTGACCTGCTATGTTGTATGGAGAGGAGTGTTATCCGGTTAAGAATTCTAATATTCAAAGGTTGAAGGTGCTAAAATGAGAATGATGCGTTGGATGTAATGGTGGAGGATAAAATACAGAAAGCACGGTTGAGATGGTTTGGTCATGTGATAAAGTGGGGCACGGATGCCCCAGTTCGTAGGTGTGAGAAGTTGGCCTTGGAAGGTTTCAATTGGGGTAGGGGTAGACCGAACAAATACTAGAGAGAAACAATTAAATGTTACATGGAGCAGTTACAGCTGATTGAGGACATGACCCTGGATAGGAAGATATGGAGAAAAAATATTAGGATAAAGGGCTAAGGGTGTGGTTGAGTCGTAGTCAGTAATTAGGTGGATCTTGGTGTCCTTTGTTTTGCAATGTACATTATTTTTGTGGATGTCATTTCTATGTTATTTTATCGTGTTCTATGCTTTTGATACATTTGCATACTGCATTTTATCTTGAACTGGGGATCTATCGGAAATAGCCTCTCTACCTCTTAAGAGGTAGTGGTATGGACTGCGTACACACTACCCTCCCCAGACCCCACTATGTATCACTATGTAGGAATATACTGGGTTTGTTATTGTTGTTGTAGTATTTTAAATATTTTATCTCGGACAGGAAATACCTAAATTGCTTTAAAAAAAATCTTAAAACATTTAAGTGCAACAGATGACTTAATTTGTTTTATAGTTTACAACAGATTCGTGATCTGTCACAACAAATGACGTAATCTATTTGATAGTTTACAATAGATATGTAATATGTTGCAACAGATTACCTAATTTGTTTGATTTGATCCAACAGAAAAGTCATCTGTTGCAACAGGTTGAACATTTATTTATATATAATTTCAATTGAGTTCATATGTTAGACTAATACCTTAATTGAATGTGAGTTCTCATAGGGTCAACTACAACATCAATTGAGTCTTTTGGCAATTGCATAATGAGACGGTATTGCGTTTCTCCCGACCAGAGTCGTCGATAGATCACTGTGAGCCTAATTGATTTTGACTATCTCATATGTTAGACTAATACCTTAATTAATTAATCTAGGACTAGGGTACTAATACCTTAATTAAATAATCTAGGACTAGGGGTGAGCTCTCATAGGGTCAACTACAACTTCAATTGAGTCTTTTGGCAATTGCATAATGAGACGGTACTGCATTCCTCCAGGCCAGAGTCATCGATCGATAACTCTAAGCCGAACCGATTCTTACTACCACATATGTTAGACTAATACCTTAATTGATTAATCTAGGACTAGGGTACTAATACCTTAATTGAATAATTTGGGACTAAGGGTGAGTTCTCATAGGGTCAACTATAACTTTAATTGAGTCTTTTGGCAATTGCATGATGAGACGGTACTGTGATTCTCCTAACAAGAGTCGTCGATCGATCACTCTGAGCTGAACCGATTCTTACTACCTCATATGTTAGACTAATACCTTAATTAATTAATCTAGGACTAGGGTAATAATAGCTTAATTGAATAATCTGGGACTAGGGGTAAGTTCTCATAGGGCCAACTACAACTTCAATTGAGTATTTTGGTAATTGCAAGATGAGACAGTATTGCGTTCCTCCCGACAAGAGTCGTCGATCGATCACTCTAAACCGAACCGATTCTTACTACCTCATATGTTAAACTAATACCTTAATAGATTAATCTAGGACTAGGGGTGAGTTCTCATAATGTCAACTACAATAGATGACAACGCCTATTTGATAATTTACAACAGATGGATAATCTATTGCGACATATGACTTAATCCATTTGATTATTTACAAATGATGGGTAATCTATCGCAACAGATGACTTAATCTGTTTGATAGTTTACAACAGATTCGTGATCTGTCCCAATAAATGACATAATCTTTTTGATAGTTTACAACAGATGCATAATATGTTGCAATCAATTACCTGATCTGTTTGATTTTATCCAACAGAAAAGACATTTTTACAACAGGTTGAACATTGATTTATATATAATTCAATTGAGTTCATATGTTAGACTAATACCTTAATTGAATGTCAGTTCTCATAGGGTCAACTATAACTTCAATTGAGTATTTTGGAAATTGCATAATAAGACGGTATTGCGTTCCTCCCGACCAGAGTCATCGTTCGATAAATCTGAGCCGAATCAATTCTTACTTCCTCACATGTTAGACTAATACCTTAATTTATTAATCTAGGACTAGGGTACTAATACCTTAATTGAATAATATGGGACTAGGGGTGAGTTCTCATAGGGTCAACTATCGATTAATTTAGGACTAGGGGTGAGTTCTCATAGGGTCAGCCATAATAGATGGCAGCGCCTATTTGATAATTTACAACATATGGGTAATCTGTTGCGATATATGACAATCCATTTGATAATTTACAACAGATGGGTAATCTGTCGCAATAGATGACTTAATCTATTTGATAATTTATAACAGATTTGTAACCTGTTGTTACCTAATCTGATTAATAATATACAACAGATGAGAAATCTGATGCAACATGTTGAACATTTATTTTTTACAATTTCAATTGAGTTCATATGTTAGACTAATAGTACCTAAATTGATTAATCTAGGATCAGGGGTGAGTTTTCATAGGGTCAACTAGAGTACTCGGTTAACTACAACTTCAATTGTTTTTATACAATTTCAATTGAATTACCCTTTTGGCAATTGCATGATGAGAGGGTTAAAAATTACACATATATTTTATGATTTTAAAATAATTAAGATCAATTCGGACCAAATTAATATTTTCAAAACTTGTCATTCTTTTCCAAAATACAAATCAACCCATACAAAATGTTTCATCATTTTAAATCTTGAGGTCTCGCTCTTTGTCTCTCATTCTCACTCAACAATACAGTACAGACAACAACTACTCAACAAATTTACTCAACTCTCCATAATAGATCATTTTTCTTCTCATTGTCGACCACATAGGTATTATTTTTTACTTTATTCTTGCTTCTATCAGTCGTTTTCTTTGTCTTCGTAGGCAACAGAGTTCTAGAAGACCTCCATATTTGTTATTTTTTTCTAAAAAATAAGGGATTTTAAGTTAATGATGAAAAATAAAACTTTTATTTGTATTATCTTTGAGAATGGGTTTACAATTTTGAATTTTGATGGTAAAATCATAGGAAGAACTCAAGAAATTCCTAGTTTCCGTCGCAGTGTTCCGTTGACTGTCGTGGTATTATTGGATCGTGTTTGTGGTGTTGGTGTTGGTGTTGGTGGTGGTGGTCGTCATCGTCGTCGTGGTGGCATTGGTTGGTCGTGTTTGTGGTGGTGTCGGTACTCGTGGTATTTGTTTGTTGGCATTGGTTGGTGGTGTTTGTGGTGGTGGCTGTTGGTGTGTCGGTATTCGTGGTGTTTGTAATGTATTTTTTAAAATTTATGCATACATCAATTGTAATATAATTTTTATTTTTCTTTGTTTGTAGGTAAAGCATGTCTCCCAAAAGAAAATAAAGTAAAAGTGGATCAACGTCAGACCACCCAAAAAAAGGCTACAGTACAGAGGGATTCGGAGGAGCTTCCTGAATAATCTCAGTCAGGGAAATGTGAAGCTGAGGAGAGATGTGAAAATAACGTTGAGGGAGGTGGACAAGGGTCTGTAGATGGTGATGAAGAAAATGAAAGTGAGAAAAAGGAGGAATTGGAGAGTGAGAAAAAGAAAGAGGATGATCATTAACATGATGAAATGGATCACCAATGGGGCGTGAATTAATATCGACATCCCAGCATGATCCTATCAAAACTTTTAGTATTGACAGTTTTTAAGTTGCGATACCGATAAATGACCCAGAAGCAAAACAACTAACTGGTCAAATTGTACTTAAATATCAGATGGGGAAAATTTTTGAACATTTTATGAAAATTATGAAGAACTAAAGCATAGGCAGACTTTTTAAGAAGAGCTGCTTTGGATGCTTTCTTGAGCTGCCTTAGGACCCCTCTGCCGGTATTCGTTTCCCTATGACGATGGTATATGGTTTTCTCAACCACAGGATCAAGTACGTGGGGGATGATAAAGATCAGGGGGAGGGGCCAAAAAGAAGATGGATGAAATCTAGATCAACTACTGTGGCATGCCTGTTTGTTTTGGCTTGCAAGAGTTTGCCATAGTAACGCGCTTGAGATGCCATCGTCCAGAAGGACCACCACCCCGCAAAAGATCCAAGGCAAGAAAATGCAAGGAAAACATAAATGGGTTGTTTGACATTGCTCGAAGTGGCTACAAAGCATCAGATTTATTGATAGATCTCAAGGATAAAACCATACCAAAGATGTACAGGGAGCAATTGTGCTTAGTTTGGTTTTCCCATTCAGTTATATTGGAAAGAGACGTCAACGAGGTCATAGAAGATGATTTGTTGGCGCGTGCTGAGGATTTTGATAAATTCAACAATTATCCCTGGGGATATGACAGCTTCTACTTGACTGTCCAATATTTATTGACAAGGCTATCCTCAGGGACGACCACATTATACGGCTTTCCTTGGGCGTTCATGGTAAAATTAGTCACTAATTTTACTCATTCATTAATTTATATTGAATATAGTTATTATGAATTATTTTTTTGCTTGCTTCCTGTTTATATTTTTTAGGCTTGGGCATTTGAAGCCATTTCACCCTTCCGAAAGCAGTTAATGGATTACCGGATGAGGTTTCTCATCCAAGGATATTTAGGTGGTTGACTATAAAGAGCAATACCAATATTAAGAAGACTGATCTCTTTAACCCTCCAAATGATGCAGTGCGTCTTCTTCAAGTAAAATAATTTTACTCAAAGAAAGATATTGAATAGATGTTATATCTGGTGCAACAGATGTTATATCTGATGCACCAGATGGGAATTCTGTTGCGACAGGGTATATCTTGCATCAGATTACCCATCTTTTGCTTTGGTTCTCTGAACCCGACTCCTAACAGATTAACCATTTACTGCAAATTATGCAACAGATGTGTAATCTGATAACATATTGTTCATCTATTACGACATATAGATTATCTGTTGCATAACATATTACCCGTCTTGTGTAACTGTTGCAATAGATGATTGATATTTTGCATCAGATTATCCATGTGTTGCTCTGTTTCTCTGAACCAGACTCAAACGGATTTTAACCATATACTGCAAACTATGCAACATATGGGTCTTTTTTTAAATATAGCCCAATTGTGAAAATTATTATATTATATGATTTAAATGCGTCTGTCTTTTTTTTTTATAGGTTGTGCATCCATGGATTGTGCCTACTGAGGGGGAGTCGGTGATGACTTCTTATATTACTTTAGGTTATGTTGATACTATAGCAGACCCAACGGTGAAGTTAATAAGGAAGGAATTGGCTGGAGCAACAATCATAAGAAGAGCAGTTAGGCAAGGTCAACCTAATGTTGAGGCTCTTCATGACCAACCTTTTACTAAGGCAGATCCGGGTGCTTCTTTTGGTGGAGTTATTGGTGTTGGTGGCAGGCATGCTGATGCTGCTATCACTCGTGATGGTGAGCATGTTGATGCTCAATAAAGAATAAATATGTTTGAAAACACCCCGTTTCGCCCTTACACAGGTCCCTCTCACCCCTCTTCACCCTCGTGTTCTCGTTATGAATGCGAAGGTGCAAGGGCAGACAGGATAAACTCTTTGAAAAAGTAGAGGCTATCTCTAAAGCTATCGAGGAATTCAAATCCAAGAGGTGTGTCATACCATACAAGAAGGTGAGGGAGCCATACACTCCTACAGTGTTGGTTAGGAGAAAGAAAAGAGCAATCAGAGGCGTACTCTTCGATCGGAAATCAAAAGAAATTACAATTCCTTCCTCTCCAAAAGTTGTTAAAGTTCAGGGGCTAGTCAAAAAGGTGGACATATACGTGGAACTTGGCGCCGAAGAAAAGAGGGATCTGCGACAGGCTAAGAATGCCAAGCCAGGAGCACCATATTACCCCAGGCCTCCCTTTCCTCCCCAAGACTTCCAGACTATGACTGATATGCGTACGCCGTACGAGGACAAGGCAAGTTTACTTTTCCTAACCTAGCCCTTCTAATCTACCCCATGAAGAAGAAGCTACACAACAGATTTCACATTTATTGCAACAGCTGGGTATACTGGTACAACTGGTAGTGGTTCTGTTGCAACTTATTATTCATCTGTTGCATAAGTTGCGTTGGATTATTGATTCAGAGAATCCTATGCAACAGATGGACTATCTGTTGCATCTTTACAATTACTAACCTATTTAAAAATTGACTTCTTATCTCACAGCATGTTGACATAATTCTATGCCTCATGAAGAAAAGGCAATTAACCTACCGGGAAGCTTATGATATTGTCGATAGGATAATAGACCTCGACTTCTGCAAGAAGCTCAAGGATAGGTACGATCAACTCAATGGGGAGGCGTTAGACCTTAACGTAGGACTTGATTTACTAGTTCCTATATTGGTCTTGGATGAAGAACAAATGATAAAATATGTTGGAGGAGAGAGGCCAAATCCATACGGCAAGAGCTGGACCGAGGCAAAAAGAATTCTTGCAGTCATTAGCGTGAACGGCATACATTATCGGGCTGTTGAGATACTACTCGTGGAGGGAAAGATCAATGTTTATGACTCCAACGTACCTCTCATCGATGATTTCGATCTTTTTCTCCTAGTGGAGCCACTGATGGGGTTGTTGCTCATCTTGTTGAGAGAGAGTAAACTGATGAATCATTTGCCAAAGGAAGTGTTGATAAAGAAATCATGGGATTTTGAAGGTCGAAACAAGGGAATGATCCTTCTAAAAGATGATGCCGCTAAAGCGAGCGGCTCTTACGCTCTTGCACACATCGATTGTTTGTTGATCGGTACAGAAATGGTTGAGCCAATGACTTTTCTGTGCGACAACATTGTGGCAAACCTGCAAGAGGTCTGGGCTTATGGGGTACTAACTGGACGCTTGAAGCCTGTGTATATAGAAGAGCCAGTGAAATAAAAAAATTTAATTTCAAGTCACCCTTCACTTTATTACATGTACATGTAGTGGCAATAATTTTTTCTGATGAAAGTTGAGTTTTTTATAATGCAATAGATTGTTAATCTGTTGTAAAATATATTTAATCCGTTTTGGCAGATAGTTTATCTGTTGCAATAGGTTGGTCATCTGTTGCATTACACCGATGTTATTTCTATGAATAATCTAATAATCTAAGTTTAATCTGTTGCAATAGTGGGAAGACCTGTTTGATAATTTCTAACAGATGACCTAGATTTTACAACATATGCCTAAATCGTTATGATATTTTTTAATAGTTACGCTTGAATATCCATATGCTCGACAACACCAAGCCAGTAGCAAATACACACACCACCATGAAAATTTTAGCAATTAGGCTTGAATATCTATGTGCCCAACAACACCAAACCAGTAGCAATAACGACAATAATGTAGTATCTTCTTGCTCGATTTTGTTTCTCTTCAGAAGCCTTGACTTTGTTCAACAAACCCCAGATTACATGATTTACTTGTGAATGGTGTCGTTCTTCATACCAATCAAAGTAATCGCATCCACCCAATTTCTATAAAAAAAAGAACACAATTACAAAATAATTACAAGTCAATAATTAATCAACTAATTAAATAAAAAAATACTACCTTTGAAATCTTACAAGTAAAAAACCTACGACCCGGATTTTATTGAATCCAAGAAGTCTTTAACAGAGCTTCATGACCACACTTACAATATCAAAAATCTTTATCACAAAAACAGTGAAAGATGTGCTCGACATTGTCAAGCTCAGTTAAAAAAATGAAAGAAATAATTTGAAGAATTTTAATAGATAAAAGAAGATGATGATGAAGAAGAAGATTTGGGAATTTAGGGTTAAATTTCAGGAGAATGATGAATATATAACACAATGGGGGGGAATGATAGTTGGGGGCCAAGTGATGGTGACGGCAAGTCAGCAAAATATGCCAGACTGACACATTTTATGCCTATTTTATTTTACGTGTTTAAAATAAACACTGTCTACTTGATGCCTATTTTATTTTGGGTGTTTGAACTGAACACCGTTGATGGGTTCTACCTTTTTTATTTCAATTTAATTTACTTTGACCTTTTTACACGTAGTGGCAATTTTTTATATCCAACGAAAGTTGAATTTTTATAATGCAACAGATTCTCCATCCGTTGTAATAATTATTCTACCTGTTCTGACATATATTTTATCTGTTGCAATAGGTTGGTCATCTGTTGCATTATCTCAATGTTTTTATCTAAGTCCATCTGTTACAACAGTGGGAAGACCTGTTTGATAAATTCTAACGGATTACCTACCTGTTGCAACATATGTCTAAATCTATTCAATTTTTCCAATAGATGTGTCGTCTATTGCAACAGAAACATTATCTGTTGCAATATTTGAATATAGTATTCCTTTTCAATTAATAAGTTCAAATCTAAGGAATAAATAAAATTCATAGACAAAATAAATCGAAGCCTTCATAAATTAGCTGAAATAAGTCAATGAATAAATAAAATATGAAAAAATTATTATGGGCACAGATCTCAACAAATACATCAATAACAATTTAAGTATACTGCTAAGGATTACTTTGACAGGCTCAAGCTATAAAGATATACTCAGTATGGACAAGTTGTTCTTCATCCGGTGCTATGGAATTTGGCTTATGCGCTTTTTGTTCTCTGTATTTCCATAAAAAGAGTAGCATATTGTCAATGTTGTTCAGCAGTAGCTTCTTCTACATCCACCTGGAAAGCCAAAATTGGTCAATGCTAATCACGGAGATACAATAAAACGAAAAAGGATAATTCATCTCTTCTAGCAAATCAAACAGGTCTTTCTCTCATTTTAAATTGTCCCAAATAGATTATATTTCTGTTGCAACAATAAATTAATTATTGGGACAATTTTTTATATGAGGAAGACCATGTATGATAATTTCTAATGAATGAACCATCCGTTGCAACATACGAATCATCTGTTGCAGAAGATAGGTCATCTATTGGTATAAATAAAAGCGGTACGAAAAGCTGTTTGATTTGCTAAAATAGATGAGACATATGTTGCACCAGATACTTTATCTGGTGCAAAAGGTTAGTCAACTGTTGCAACAGATGTATATATTTGTTTGATAATTTTCAGCAGATGTGTCATCTGTTGAAATAAATATGTGTCTGTTTGTTTTGTCAGTGGGAAGACATATATATTCACCTTTTTCAGCTCGTTTTGCTCACCTTTGGACATTGTACGTTGCTCAGTGCAACACACAGACAGAGGAGTTGCATTTTCGCTTTTTTGGATGCTTGATAATGCCCTGGAAATCACTCTTCTTCTCCTCTTAGCCCTAATCTCTAATGGAGTGGATGGAAATAAAATCTTCTTTGATGGAATGAGACCCTTCTTAAATGTCAATTTCTTTACAGAAGCATTTAATGCATTAATAGCATTAATTACTACATCATGTTTCGTCCTGGGGTCATGATATTTACATGCAGAACATTCGCTGGGAGAGGCAAAATCTGTATAACTAGTATGATCATACTCATAATTGTTTGCTTTAAACACAGTAAGAGGAGCATCAGTAGCAGTAACACCAGCACCATTACCACAACCAACAGCTCCATCACCACTAAGACCATCAACAACAGCAAGCCCACCCTCCAAAATTATTTTTCTTATAATGGTTGTTGCTCCAAATAATTCTATTTTTATTTTGTTGATGACCTTAGGGTTCGATAAAGTTTGCACAGACCGTAAAGTAAGAAAAATGGCATTTTCAACTCTCAATTGATCAAAACTAGCGACGGATGCACAATCTAACATAAATCATTACATATATTAGAATGATGATTAGATCACTCAAAAAAATCATTAATTAAAAGAAAAAATTAATTATAATTATACTTACTGCATTCTTCGGGGGGTCGAAGAGATCAAGAAATTTTGCATTTTTATCAGTTTTGGCCGACAACCATCTCAAGATTCTTGGACAGAAAACTCCTTCCTAGTAGTTCACTTGTTATCTCAAATAAGGAATGGCTTCAAACACCCAAGCCTATAAAATAACACCAATAAATCAAAACCATTATTGAGTGAAAAAATGAATGATATCATAATAGAAGAAAGAAACATTTATCATGAAAGCCCATGGGAAGCAATATAAGTTGACTGTCTTTGGCGCTAACGGAGTCAACAAATATTTAACAGTCATTTTGAAGCTTTCATACCCCCAAGGATAGTTGTTAAACGCCTTAAGATCCTCGGAGAGCTTTATTAAACCGAGGCTTATGTTTTTGTTAACGTCTCTCGCCCAAAGAATATTACGTACAAACCAAACCAAGCACAATAACTGTTTGTGCTTCTTTGAAAGTCCTTTACTTTTCAACGCTTCTATCAAATTTTTGATTTTGAAGCTTGGACCAACAATGGACACCAGGTCATCATGATCACACGACTTACCTTTTCCTTTTTTGGGTGTGTGGGGTGCTTTTTTGGGGTTAGAATAGGTATAACTTGAGAATGAGGATAACATTTTAGTCCAGTAACTATGGCAAACTCCTTTCAACCAAAACAAACAGGCATGCCACAGTAATTTATCCATACTTCATCCATCTTATCTTTGTTTTCATACATAAACCTACGCTTGAGAAGTTCATATACTATTTTTATTTGGAAATAAGCATTGTTGTCCTACGGCAAATCAAGATATTTCCCAAAGCAGCTGTCCCTGAAATAAGCATCCAATTTTTGTTCTCGAAGTATTTTTCTGAAGGAGTCGAAAGATTTTCCCATGGCTTAATTAACCATGAAATCACTCGTTAAATCTATGGCACCATCGTACTGCATTCTCACAGGATAACGATCAATGCTGAAGACTTTGACCAACTCTTCAGTGAAAGGGCAATTAACATTTACATCATCTCTTTTGAAATATTTCTCCTCCCCGTGTTCATCGTATTCTGCTCTCGATTGAGATAACACTTGTAAAGCAGGTTCATAGAGTGGTGGATGTAGCCTAGCTATTTCACTTGTTCCTTTACTTGGACTTGATTCGATTTCTGTTCTTTTGGGAACCATATTATCTAAAATTAACAGGAACATAAAAAAATATATTATAGTTGATTAATGCATCATTAAAAAAGGATAAAAGTAAATCAAACAAATAAAACAGTAAAATAACAATTGCAACAGATCACCGATTTGTTGCACCAGGTAGTATATCTGTTGCAGCATATAACCAAACTATTGCAGTGGATGAGTAATCTGTTGCAATAATACAAAATATATCACTCATCTTTTAAGACAAATGAATGGTTTGTGCAATAGATCACATATTGTTGCGACATATGAGTGATTCGTTGAGACAGTTAAATAACCTGTTGTAACGGATGAGTAATCTGTTACGACAATATAAAATAAACCACTCATCTATTGAGAAAGATGAATAGTCTGTGCATCAAATCACACACCTATCACAATATTATTTGTTGCAACATGTGAGTGATCTGTTGGAACAGTTAAATAACCTATAGCAACGACTGAGTAATTTGTTGCGATAATACAAAATATATCACTCATCTGTTGAAAAGATGAATGGTCTGTGCAACAGATCACACATCTATTATGACATCATTTATTGCGACATATGAGTAATCTGTTATAACAGTTAAATAATTTGTAGCAACGGCTAAGTAATTTGTTGTGATAATACAAAACATATCACTCATCTGTTGAGAAAGATGAATGGTTTGTGCAACAAATCATACATCTGTTGCAACATATGAATGATCTATCAGAGCAGTTAACTAACCTATAGCAACAGTTGAGTAATCTGTTACGATAATACAAAATATATCACTCATCTGTTAAGAAAGATGAATGGTCTGTACAACAAGTCACACATCTGTTGCAACACATGAGTGATCTGTTGGAACAGTTATCAATGGTCAATATTGTTTAGATTTTTTTCAACATAGGGTCGTCTATCGCGGCAGATGAATGATCAGTTGGAAAAATTAAATCTTGGACATTTCCTATTGGAAGAGTTGATAGGATTTTATCCAACAGGAGGTTCATCTGTTGCATCAGATCATTAATCTGATGGTTCTTCCGTTGCACCAGATGGTTAATTAGTTGCATCAGATTTTTTATCCGATGCTTAATCTGTTGCAACATATGGTAAATCTGTTGCATCAGATAGCTAATCTATTGTATCAAATTATTAATTTATTGCATCAGAATTATAATTTGATGGTTCCTCTGGTGCATTAGATGGTTGATCTGTTGCATCATATGATAAATCAGTTGCATTAGATGGTTAATATATTGTACCAGATGGGTAATCTGTCGGAAGAAATAAAAAATAGTAGCACGATTTTGTTCAATAAAAAATAGTAATTTCACCATTTTTACCAAGCACAAGAACAGAACAAATCAACCCAAATTATCATTTTATTTTTATAAACACAAACAATAAAAATCAAACTTCAAAAAAATGCAACAAACAACAAAATATCATAATTAACTTCGAAAAGAGAAGAAATACCAAAAATTAGGGTTTTATTCAGACCGCATTTCAAATTAATGCAACAAATATTGAAATTGTTAACGAATACTATAAGAGAAGTTGGCTCAAGTTCCTCGTTTTCTTTAAAACTAAAAAGGCCATAAATTTTTACCTATGAAAGAATAAAAGAAACGATGAAGAATTCAAAGTTGTTGTGGCCGGAGGGCAAGGCTATCACGTCGATTGAAGGTTGAAGTCGAAAAGGAACTTGAAGTTCAACTATTTATAGTCGGATGTTGAAGTCACCGAGGATTGAAATAAGAAATTTGCAGAATAGTTGGTTGGGAGAGATTTGAGAGAAGCTGTCGAGAGAGGGATGAGAGACAGGTTAATTTGAATTGAAGAAGTAAACTCGAAGCCCTACTATTTGTCGTCGGAGGTAGAAGTCTTCGGGGGTTGAAGGAAGAAAAGAGGGGAACTCAAATCCCAACTATTTATCACCGGAGGTAGAAGTCGTCGGGGATTGAAGGGAGAAATTTTGTAGAACTGTTGGTTAGGAGAGAGTTGAGAAAAGTTGTCGAGAGATAGGAGATAGTGGTTGATTTGGATTGAAGAGGGGTGTGGGTTGGGTTGATTTATATTTTTGAAAAGATTAGAAAGTTTTGAAAATATTAATCAAGTCCACAATTAACTTAATCAAGTTTCCTAATGATGTTTGACCCTATCTGTTGGTCGATGTCACCAATCCTCCATTCAAGACTTAAAAGACACTTTTCCTTCAATTTTTTCACCTTTCTCCTTACACTTTGTTTGGATGGTGATTTGTTATGGTTTCATACGGTATTGTATGGTATGATACGGTACAATACAATATTTGGATAGACTGTATCGTTCACTGTTGTTTAATGACAGTTTTGTTGTTTGGCTTGACAGTATGATACTGTATTGTAACTGATAAGTTTACTAAAATGCGCTTAATTATTATAAATGTTAAATTTATCAATAATTGCTAATAAAATAATTTTCTTCCTACTAATTTATCATAATTATGTCATGTAGATATATTAAATTGTTAAATTCATGTAAATTCTAACAAAGTCAATAAAATAGTAGATCAAATAAATATAACCGAATTTATTTTTATAGTAACAAATTTTATTTCATTTTGATATTTTGAGATCTAACACCGACGACAAGTAAAACATCTGAATGCATTTTTTGTGTATGCTACGACTATGTTCGGTATGGAATCCGAAAAAAAAATTTCAAAAAAATAAATTGTTTCTTACTTATTTTCTTGTATTCGTAGCACAAGTAGAAAAAAATATTCTAAAAGCATTTGTATATATTTAACACAAAATAATGAAAATGAATATGATAAAGGGTGGCGGAGTTAAAAAATTAAATTTTTTTAAGGAAATATTTGGGGGTGGGGGTAGTGGAGTAGGGGGCGAGATAGGGGTAGAGGTAGGGGTAAGAAAAAAAGTTCTATTTTTTCTAAAAATAATATATTTTTTTGTGTGTGGAGGTGGGGGTGAGAGGGGGAGGGCAAGATGGTAGGGGTGGTGGTGGTGTAAGAAAATTTTCTTGAAAGTTTAAAAAAAAATTAAAAATAAAAAAGAAATTGATGGGGGGAAGGGGGGCTAGTAAGTGGTGGGGGTGGGTTGGGGATAAGAGTCGAGTAAGAACAGGTTTTTGAAATATTTTTTTAAAAAAAATAGGTGGGGGTTTGGTGGGGGTAAGGCTGATGGGGCGAGGGGTCAAAGTAGGAGGTGGGGTTAAATAATATAAGACAAAGAAAAAAATAAGATTATATAATATTAAGTAAGGACATAATTGAAAAAAAATAAGCAAATTATGGGATACCGCCAAATTGGTGGTTACAAGGGTTTTCATGGTTAGCAAACCATAAAATTAAACCATACTATACCATATCATACATTTTATGAAAGAAAAAATACATCATTTCACTCCTGAACTTGTCCGCATAACTTACTTTAGACCCTAAACTACACAGACAATTATATACCCCCTTAACAACTTTCAAGTGAATTAAATGTCATCCTAAATACATAATACCGCTCTCACAACGGAGAGTGCATTACACGCGCTCACACATCAGCGTCACGTCAATGCCATGTCTGAGCCACGTAAGAAAAGTATTTTAAAAAAATAATTTCATATATAATTTAATATTAATATATATATATATATAAATTTACATATAATTTATATATAATTTTTTTACAAAAGATATTTTGTTCTTCAACACCCCCCGGTGCATCTGCAACCCCTCCCCCAACAAACGTGTTTTCTTCTTCAACCCCCCTTCCCCTCCCTCATTTGCAACCACCCCACCCATCCCTAAAATGTTTTCCTTTTCACCCCCTCCTTCATCTACAACCACCCCACCCACCCTCTAAATGTTTTCTTCTTCAACACCCTCTCTCATCTGCAACCACCCCACCCACCCCTAAAACATTTTCTTCTTTAACCCCCCCTTATATGCAACCACCTCACCCACCCCTAACGTGTTTTCTTCTTCAACCCCTTCTTTCCTGCTCCATTCTCCTCATCAGCAACTGCACACCTGCCCCCAATAAAAAAAAATTCGATCCCACTCCATTTTTTTTCTTCTACATCAATTTTATTTTCGTCAAACTTATATCATTTTTTCTTCATCTACACTATTTTTATCAAAGAGGTGGAGTTTAATTGACGTTTTGATAGATAAAGAAGAAACACTTGAGATGCAATTTTTTTTATTCCTCTCTTTTAGCAATCAATAAAAAATAAATAAGTCAATGATGCATATTTTTTGTGATAAGTTGATGATGATGATGATTTTTTTTTGGTAATTTGATATAGCCATTTGAATAAATTAAATAAAGGTGGAAAAAATAAAGTGATGAAAAATCTTTAAAGATTTTTCTTTTTTTGAATTTTTGATGAACTTTGTTTTTATTTTTTCATGAAAAAACTTAGAGAAAGGGTTGTTAAGGTTTATAGAAAAGTTATATGGAGTTTAGTAATGGTAATTTTCTTTAAAAAAAGATGATGGGAAAGATGATAGTTGAGGTGGTGAGGGGGGGAGAGGTTAGAATGGAGTGAGGAAAGAAGGGAAGGGGGGGAGGGGAATTTTTTTTTCCTTTTTTTTCCCTTTTTTGATACTAGTTTAGTTGTACGCGCCTCGCGCGTGTACCTCACTTTAATAAGTTCAAACGTTACATTAAATGCAGTATTTGTTTAAATAATATAAATGAATACAATAATTAAATTCAAAATCTTTTGAACATGTAAAGATGAAGAACTTATTTTATTAGTTATGTAGTATTTGTAAATATCTAAGATGCAAATAAAATAATTGAAATATGTTGACAGTCCATTAAATTACATTGGTGTCTTCAGTAAAGTAAGCAGATGATTAGTACTTGATAATCTATAAAATTGCATAATTTTACCTGATTTCATCCTAAAAGTGCGAAATTTGACCTGGAGAATCCATGTCACTTTAATCCCTTCTCTTCATTAAATAGTCCGTATATCTTTTTTGCCGCTTCAAATATAATCATTCTCTTTCTCCCATAATTCCCAAATGAAGTTTGTATCACGGATTAAGAGAAATAACAAAAATAGTGTCTCAAGAAAAAAATTATATTATTATTTAACTACGCATATACAATAATAACATCATTATAAATAATATTAACACAACCAAGAATGAAAAGTAGAAACAAGAACAGAAACATACCTTTGAATTCGCTATTAATCGATACAAAATTTTAAGCCCACGTTACATGTGAATTTACCTTCTCCTACAATTTATTCATATATTTGTTGAAGAAGGTAAGAAGACAATAATCTTATAACGACAACAAACATATTCATAGTAATAACTCAAAGTAGAAAGAGAATTCATAACCATTCCAACAAAAAGTTAAAAACAAATGGAATTTAGCTTCAAAATATTGCTAATTTTTTTTACTACTTTTCCCATCTTATGGTTGTTTCAATGTCTCAGTATAATAGTTCGAAATCTAACAAAATTGTCTTGAACATGAGAAAATACGCTCTATTTATTGTAATGTTGACGTACATTAATAGTAAAATTAATCTACAAAAGCGTTTTAAATATAAAAAAAATATTTTATTTGTTGCAATACACACACTAATAGCTGAAATATTTTCCATTAGTAATATAATAAGAAAAATAAAGATGAAATAGTATGCCATTAAACAAAGATGATAACAAAATTTGTGTCGATTTCTCTTTTTGGAGGACAAATATGTTTTGCTTTGTTTGATATTTTTTTAATTGGTCACAAGTTAAATTTAAATACTTATGCACCTGTGACCATTGAAAAAACAATACAATTGACTATGTTACCTTCAAGAAAATAATTCGAATAAAAACACTAAATAAAAAGACAAAGAAATAAAGAAGAAGAAAACTCAATATATGTGTATCTCTACGGGCTATATGTGTATAACCTTCTCCATTGTCATCGTTCCTAGGATTTCTTATATAGTTAAAATCGGTATTTAACTCCAAGAAATTATGGACTCTTACCATATACTATACTTTTTTATTCTATATTTAAATTTTTTTATAAAAAATAATTAATAAATAATTCAAGAAAAATAGTAAAAAAGACAAGTTTGGCTAAAACAGAGACTTTTAATGAAGGACAAAAGGTTTAATTCACTTTTCTAAGGGTCTTAACACTTTTAATATTTATTATATATATATATGTATATATATATATATATATATGTATATAATAAAGTGGGCTTTTAAAAAAAATAAAAATTCACGCATTTTTTCTTTTTTTTTGCCACGTCATTCTTGGGGGTTGAAATTAATTCAACATAAAGTTGTTAAGGAATATATAATTATCCGTATAGTTTAAGGTCTAAAATAAGTTATACGGATAAATTCAGGAAAATAATGTATTTTCTTTAAGAAAAATCAAAACAAACATTATTCTTCTAATAACTATATCATTCTATGCGAGAAAAATGAACCAGAAGACCCTCTCAAGTCTTTAATTAAAAAAAGGGGACAAGCTGGTCCCACAATATTATTAAAGATTTGGGATAAAGTCATTTAAACAACTGAGACAGTTGTTCAACAACTGCATTAGTTGTCTCAATAACTTTGCACAATTGTCGAACAACTTTTCACAATTGTTGAACAACTTTGACAACTTTGCAAAGTTATTCAATAATTATGCAAAGTTATTGAAGCGATTTTTTTAAAAAAAAGATTGAATTTTTTTATCCTTTCACCTAATTTTTAAAACTTGAAGAAATCTCTCGCTTAATTGAGAAAGTTATTTGTCCCTTTTAATGAGAAAATACATCAAAACCCTCTAAACTTGTCGTCAAAACTTACTTTAGACCCTAAACTAATCGGACAATTATTTACCCCCACTAACATCTTTCAAGTGAATTAAATTCAACCCTTACGGCTGACGTAGCAAAAAAAAAAAACGCACGAGTTTTATTTTTTTTAAAAAGGGCCCACTTTATTATTATTATTATTATTATTATTTTATATATATATAAAACTAAAAAAGAAAACAAAAACCAACTTCATCTTCTTCCTAACACCCCCTTCCCCATCCCTACCCCACCCCGCAACACCCTATTTTTTCACCTTCTTCACTGAAAAAATTACAACAATGGTGTGCTTACATTTGCGTTTCAATTTTACAGACAGGTGGTTCAAGCAAGCAACAAAAAGAGCACAAAAAGAGTTCATGCCATTAGCAGCAAAGAGATCCAAGGTAGCAAGATCTAAGATCGAGAAAAAGAGGAAGCAACAACGCGACGACAAATAATTTCAAAGGGGAAAAACTTGGAAGTAAAGTGAAGAATAGTTTTCTTCTTTCCAGTTTTGTCAAAAGAGAAAAAGCAGAGAAGGCAAAATGCACCCTGCTTTATTATTGCATTTATTTTTCATATCGAATTGTGCAATTTTATTTGTGTTTTGAATTTGAATTTTTGTGTATTGGTTTATTTGTGTGATCATGTATTTGTATTTAGTCTATTGTTGGATTTGCTTAAGTTAATTCAAGTCGGTTTTTCATTTGATGAAGAAAAAAAACTCATTGAAAAACTTGCAACAATGGAGAAAGAAAGAGAAAAAAGAGTGCGGCTATCTGAAGAAGAAGAAGAAAGGGCGGGGGTGGGGAGGGGGGCTGTGAAAAAAAAGAAGAAAGATGGGGTAGGGTGGTATATATATATATATATATATATATTTGCTTTTTTTAAAAAAAATATAAATAATATATATATATAAATATATTTAAAATAGTATATTTTATATATACATATATTTTTTAAAAATATATATTTATATATATATAAAAATAGTATATATATATTCTTTTTTAAAAAAATATATATATAAAAAGTATGTGGGTAGGATTATTCTTTTTTAAAAAAATTATAATTTCTTACGTGGCAATGACATTACACTGACGTGGCACTGATTTGGCAATGACATAGCGTGTATGTAGTGCACTCTCCGTTGTGAGAGTGAGATTTTGATTTTGAGGTTGAAATTAATTCACTTGAAAGTTATTAAGAGGGTAAATAATTACCTGATTAATTTAGGGTCTAAAGTAGGTTTTGACGACAAGTTCAGGGGTTTTTGATGTATTTTTTCACTTTTAATTCAAGGTCCATGCCATCCCATAAAACCACCATCCATCTTCTCTTTCTATTGGCCAAACTCATCGGCGGGCCCCTAAAGTTGGCACGATCTTTCACTTAGGCACTTCAAGTGGACGTTGTTCACTTTTGACACCTCAAGTAGCCATAAAGTGTGTCACTTTGGCACCTTTTGCTGATTCAGCAAAGAGAGTGTATTATACTCGCTTTTAAGCGCGTTCCAGGGGTATTTTCGTAATTTTTGAAGGATATTTTCGTAATTTTGGAGTTGTCTTCTCCACACAACTTTCTTTATACAACTTTCTTTAGCCTCTATTAATGGAGGTTGAATTTTTCAAGAATGATAACAAAATTTTACTCCATTAACAAAATACTCAC
This sequence comes from Capsicum pubescens, assembly GCA_030864215.1. Classification (NCBI taxonomy): domain Eukaryota; kingdom Viridiplantae; phylum Streptophyta; class Magnoliopsida; order Solanales; family Solanaceae; genus Capsicum; species Capsicum pubescens. The sequence continues at coordinate 190,681,032 of CM061542.1, read as the reverse complement.
TCCATTAACATACCTACAACAACAACACACATCATGAACACCAAATAATACTCCCTCCATTAATCAACGACATCATTAACACCCCCAAAAAAATGTCAACACTTAATTAAAAAATAGAACAGTTCCGTCATTTGCTGATTTATGAGATTCTCCAATATCACTAAATTCCCCCTTCAGCAGCCTCAGCAACTCCAAAGCCATTGCCTTTGCTTTGTTGTTTCCATTAACAGATACAGAGACAAGTTCAGAGATGACACCTTCATCCATTACCAGTTGACAGTATTGAACTCGTTGAGAGCATTAAAAAAAAATCCATTACATGCTCCTGGTCCTTGCGATTGTCATACTTAAGTAGTTTCACAACGGATGCAATGCATCCATCAGTTTCAGCTATAACAATTCTAGCATCTTCTTTGATGCACAAATTTTGTAAAATGATGACACAATTTCTTACGAGAACTGTATCCTCCTGTTCATATCTAAATTCGTAACTCACAAATTATTTAGCATGAAATTGAGAGGTGGGGTGGGGAAGAGAATTGAGGGGTGAGAGAGCGAGCAGGTGGTGGGGGAGTGGGTAGGTTGGAAAAGATGAATGGGGAATGAGGGAGCGAGCAGGTGGTGAGGGGGTGGGTTGGGCTGTAGAAGACGATGAGGATTGGTGGGGTGGGGAAAATTAAATTTTATAATTTTTTTAGAATTATGTAAGTTAAAATTGCCAAGTGGCAATGTTTGATTGGTGTATTTTAATTAAAAATAGATATTTAATTTGGAGAAAAATGACAAATGTCATAATATTGTTGGTCACTTTACACATAATCGACGTGCGTAATATATGCACACGATATAATTTTACAAATTTAATAAAAAGTATCAAAATAACACACTTTATGACTACTTGAATTATCAAAAGTGAATAACTTCTACTTGAGATATTTAAGTAAAAGATCGTGGTGCTTAAGTGAAAGATGGTGCCAACTTTGCGGCACTTATGGGTTTGGACCTTTCTATTTCACCAAATACATACCATGCCATAAACCCTCCATCCCAAATACAATTACTCTCTTTTTCCCTCTTTCACTTCCCCGTTTCTCTCTCTCAACATATAGATACAGTAAAAACATAGGAGTATAATATATATCACATATATATAGATATATATAGAGGTGTATATATATATATAGAGAGAGAGAGAGAATCTTGTCGGGTTGGTGGTGGGGTGGTGAAGACGACGATGAGTAGCAACAACAAGAGAGGAGGAGCTAGGGTTTCAATCCCAAGCAGTGTAAGGAAAACGATCCAGAACATAAAGGAAATCACTGGAAATCACAGTGAAGATGAGATATATGCAATGCTCAAAGAATGTTCTATGGATCCCAATGAAACTGCCCAAAAACTCCTTTTTCAGGGTCTCTTTTCTGATCTCTTCATTACTCTATACACTCATTTTTTTGTGTACATTTCATTTTTCAATGTACTTGTGGTATGACCCTTTCTTGAACCCCGTGCGTAGTGGGAGCTTTAAGTGTACTGAGCTACCTTCTTTATTTGATTTTTTGAAGTGGGAGCTTTAGTGGACGGAGCTGCCTTTTTATTTGATGGTTTGATGTACAATAGAACTTGTGGTCCGGCCCTTCTGCGCATAGCGGGAGCTTTAATGGTTTTGATGTATTACTTTCTTTATTTTTTTGCCTTTAGTGTTCTTTGTTGGACGAGTCTTATACTAAATGTGGTCAGTTCTTAAATTGGGTTTCAATGGTAGACTTTATATCAGGGCTGTTAAAATTAATATTGGGCATACATGTGTAAAAAACAATGTCTTTAATTTTTTTTTTTTTTGCAGTAGTTACATTGACGGAACCTCTAGTTTAGAGAACCCTGAATTTGCCTTAGATTTTTTTTTTTTAGAGTATTGGAATGAATTGAGACCGCAACAGAATAGCTAGAAAGGGTTCATATAGCTGGTACCAACAATTTATCCCAAAAAAAAAGAAGAGCCAGTGCCACTATTTTGAGATGGAGGTGCAGTTGATTGGTGATATATATTTTATTTTTGTTCAAGATAACATTTTGTAGTTATCTTTTGTTATCAAGACGTGTTTTTGCTGAAGTTTGTTATTGAGAAGGTTTAGTTAAACTTGTCATTCTCGTTCGGTGCACGGTGTAGTTGTCAATGTATTTTGTATTTACTAGTAACAAAGCTATTAATATGGCTGTCGGTGCTTCTTTCTCGTTTTCTTCGTTACATTCACGATGGTTGGTTCGGATGCCTGAAATCTGAACTATCTAATTATAGAAGCATAAAATGTTGCTTTCTGCATCTTCTTGTCTTGCTGATTTTAGATAATTTTATATATGTGTACACTAACCTAGGGATTTCCTGGTAACAAGACTAATGGGCAATTTTCACGTGTGCACGTAACAGATTCATAGATTGGTCTTGTTTATGTGTATTTTTGCTATTCTCAGTGATTAGTTCTTTTGAAAACTACAGCCTATGTGGTGGTGTTGTTGTAGCCTATGTGTATTTCCCCAGACAGGATCTTCTCATTGTTATGCTTCATAGCTATCGTAATATAAAATTTATTTTGTCCTTGCTTATCTAATTGGGGGGTTATTTACAGATACGTTCCATGAAGTCAAAAGCAAACGCGACAGAAGAAGAGAGGTATGGTTAGTTACTGATTTGCATGCTTACAATGCTCTCTACAAAGACCCATAGGGCATTAATGTTTTCTGGGTGGGGAATTTGCAAAATAAGGTCTAAGTTGATTCTAGGTACCCAAAGAGCTTAATGTAGTGCACACACATATTGACAAGTAATTATACTAGTTGATGCAGATTCATGGAATCAACATTGAATGTAGAGTGGTGGAGCAATTTATTGCCCGACGCTAGAAAGAATGTAATGAACCATCTCAATCAGATGTGTTAATGCCTTTTCTATTAACCACTGTCAATCAAGTTACCACTTATCTGGTTGATTTGTTGAAAAATATTTGTCATGTACTTTTCTGATGCATAGGATGTCTATTTGATTTAATCAACCTGATTAATGCAGTAAAAGATGAAATGTGCAAATAGGCATGAGCACCTTGGTTGAATTGTTTTTTTTTTTTGCTCATGGACCCCATGAATGTCAAATGAGTTTCTTTCTTTCCCCTTAGAATTCCATGCTATTCAATTTTGGTATCAGCATTTTGCTGTCATTGCTTCATATGTTCTCTCTTTAGGACCTAATAAATGTGAAGTGTTGGCTGACATGCTTTCTTGGCTATCCATGTGCTGTTTCTGTATTGTTATAATTTGATTTGCCTTTTTGCAGAATTTGAACAAGGAGTCTTCTGAGCCAAGGTGGAAGCCAGCTATGCAGGGGAGGGGGAACAAGGGGAGTCGGGGAAACTTCACTTCTCGCTATGTTTCACTTGGTAAACATCCATTTTGTTATTATTTTCTGACTTGTGATATCTTATGCTGCTGCTGAACCTAGTGATTTCTTATTTTTCATTTTTCTGATATCTTGATTTTTGTGTTCTTTTTAATTGCTTGACCCACTTTCTTTTGTATTTCATTCACCCTTTTTGTCAAATGATAAAAGGCTATCATCTCGAAGAATCCAAATTAATACTACTTTATGCTATTGTGAATTTGTGATCTTGATGCCACTTCTAATCAACGATCACACATTTTGCTTGATATATCTAAGCACATTACAAGTTGCTCCAAAGTTATAACTAATTCATACTTTAATTTTTTAAATGTCTTTGCACTAGCCTGTGAGAAATAATGGAAAAATATTATTGAATTGTTGTACATTGAGGCCCTATTTATAGACAATACATTCTAATCCTTTCCTAATAGGACACTACATTACAATCCTTTTCCAAGTAGGATTTTATATGCTATTCCTGTTCCTACTCATATTCTAACACTCCCCCTCAAGCTGGTGCATAGAAGACATATGTACCAAGCTTGTTATGGATGTAACTAATATGAGAATCGGTGAGGGACTTGGTGAAGATATCTGCAAGAAAATTGATAAGGACTGCTTTGGACGTCTGGGAGACCTCAATTGAAACGGAACAAACTGAAAAAATGATCCGAAAAGTAGTAAATATTGCCGTAAAGTCGATGTGTCGCTAGAAAATTGCCGAAAACTGGTATAAAATATACGGGTCATCTCAAAATCAAGAGACGAGTAGATCTTGAACATAAAAGTCACCGGAAACTTAGCCGAAACATGCTCACACGCCGGATTATTAGATTTGATGGCTGGAAAGTGACAACAATCTGAGGAAAAAAAAAGTATATGGGTAGGGTCGGAATGATGACACGACCCTACTGAAAAAGAGAAATATGTGTAGGGTCGGAATGATGGCACGACCCTATTGAGAAATAGAAATTATATGAGTAGGGTCGGAATGACGGCATGATCTTACTGGAAAAGAGAAATTATATGGGCAGGGTCGGAATGATGGCACGACCTACTGAAAAAGATCTGAGGAGTCACCGGAAAGACGTACGGAACTATGTAAATTAAATCTGAGGAGTCACCTGAAAGATGCATGGTGCTATGCAACTCAGATATGAGACAGTAGTCCGGAAAGATGCACGGTGCTATGCAAATCAGATATGAGAAAATAGTCACCGAAAAGAAGTACGGTGCTAAGAAAAATAGATATGAAAAAGTAGTCACCGGACAGATGCATGGTGCTACGCAAAGATATGAGAAAATAGTCACTAGAAAGATACACAGTGAGTCAGTGACCCAACTTTTTCTAACATGATCATTGGCCAGACGGGCGGCATATATGGATTATAGCCGCCCGCCGGCAGCGGAAACTCTTTGATTCTTTACCAAGATCGTCGAAGCTTTGATACCATGTGAGAAAATATAAGAGAAAAATAACAAAGAGGATTGATATTCTGTCTTTTGAGCCACATGTAGCCTTTGAACAATTAACATATTTTATTGAAACCTTTTCCTTTACATTGGGAGTATTTTTCACTACATCTTTCAGATTGAGTCTTATGGGCCCCTCTTTCCTTATCCGTTCATAAATAATATGTATTTATTTGGTCAGATGCTGGTAGTGGAAGGAACTCTGGACCTGATAAGGATAATGGAGCCAGCCATGTTTCTGGAAAGAGTGTCAACCTATCTTCCGTGCCTACTGTCGAGGGAAAGCATACTTCAAGGTGATACTGATGTTCATGGATTTTGCTCCGTCTGTGTGCATTATGGCATATGGATGCTTCTTGATTTCCAGTGTTACACCTCTTCAGATATCAAAATATAGTTTATTGTTGTCTATACATGGTTTGATTTCAACTATTTTTGTATCCTAATCTTTTTCTCTCTTTTCAGCTCATCAAGTGCCAGAGCCAATGGGCCTGGTGTGGTAGCTTTTGGGAGTAACTGTATTGTACTTGATGCACATGCATCAGCAGGAAGAGGGATTAAGCAATCTGAAGCAACCGCAGCTGGCTCTATTAAGCCAGAGGAACCTCTGCAATCTCCAAGTCATGATGTGAACAGAAGCCCTAGAGTGTCCGTGGGAACCAAGGATAGGCTTGGACGGAAGATGCCAAATTTCAGCAACTCTTCAGCATCCTTGTCTTCACCGCCTTCATCAGGAGCTTATTTTTCAGCATCTGATCCTGTTCTTTTGCCATCTCATGGTTCACGACCCCCTGGTGCAGTAGGCACAATTCGAAGAGAAGTCAATGGGCAGCGTGCTCCATTTGAACATGTTCCTACCAACTCTAATGGGAGCAAGACAGGCACTGGTAGGCCTATGAAGACTTGTCTGGAAATTTGTCATTTTTCAACAGTCTTGACTGTTGTATCATCAGTAATTTATTGTCATTGTTTGGGGGTGATTTAGGAAGACGGACTGATTTCTCATCCAGTTAATGAAGCTCATGTATTTGTTTCTGCTTATGTTTGGACAGCGGTTTCTGACTCCAGAAGTTCAACTGTGCAAGTAAACATGTCAAGCAAATTCCAGGGGTCTGTAAAGAATCAGCTTCCCGAGTCCCCACAAAGTGCTTCTTTGGCTCAGAGTGTTTCTTCTATTAGTAGGCCTACTTCTAATTACAATAACCGATCACCACTAGTTGGGCCACAAAAAGGTAATGTACTCAAACATGTTCCACACTCTATACATTAGTATATTGTTTTCTTTCCCCCTCCAGGAAAGATTCTTTTAATTAATATTGCTTCTGCAGTTGTTACTAATGGTGCTTACTTGATGATTGAAGTACTCCATTTTTCCCTCTAATGACGTGTTCAATGTTCTTTCTACCTTTTCTTTTTGTATTTAGTAAGAAGTTTTGAACCTTTTGTATTGATTTTTTCTAGAGCTGAGTAACTGTTTTTTTTCCAGTTGGTATTTTTGTTGGTCCAGCTGGAGAGAAAAGGTCATTTCCTATTCTCATTTGCTGTTTCAATTTTCTTCTTTTGATTATCTGCATTTTTCGGTTTGCATTCTCCACGTGTCTATAGTATAGTCCTACTTGGGGGCCATGCACCAGTAATATTTAATTCCCAAAGTAGAATGGTGATTGTCCTGGTGAATTCATGGAACTAGTCCATGCTTGAGTGTGCTGGTTTACTTTCACCAATCCCCAAACCCCCCATCCCAAAAAAGAAAAAGGAGAGCTCATTTCAAGATGTTGTTTAGTCTCTAGAGATGACTCAATAGTTACATTTTTTGAGGCTTTAGAGTGTTATTATACCTTTGTTGCTTGTTAAATTTGATTTTAGTTGTCAAATGGGAAGAGAATAAAGAACTTAATTCTGAAATTAGGATGTCTTACTTGAATAATAAAACATGCTGTCATGCCAAAGCTAAAACTTCTCTGCATTTCATTATAGCTGGTCCTGGTAAGGAATGGAAGCCAAAGCCTACAAACAATAATATTGTTCAGGTTTCTGCTACATCTGCTGTTGGTTCATCTGATGTTTCTACAGAGTCTGCGGAGGTCGATACTCAACTGCAGCCTTCGGATGTCGATATTGAAATAAAGGAAGGGACTTTTGAACTGCAGCAGAAGTTAGAAAAATCTCACATTTCAGATGTTCAGCCTGTCATTATCCCTAACCACCTTCATGTCCCCGAGGCTGAAAAACTTGGTTTCTGTTTTGGAACTTTTGAAGCTAGCCTGGGTTTAGGCGTAAGCGCTAACAATACTGCTGAGAGTGAAAAGACTCCATCACTCTCTGGAGCTTCTGAGGGTATTGAAGAAATGACAGATGAACAGTTTTCGAGGTCTGTCATCTTCACTTCTTGCTTCCCTAAATTGGCTTGCGACTTACAAAAGCTTTTGGGTTTCTCTCCTTTTAGCCTAGGAATCAAGGATTAGGATGAATATTATCAGTATATTTCACCCGTTTATTTTAATTAATGTTGGATTATTTGGAATGTCCTGTTTTTGTTTTTTTATATGATACTGCAAATAGAAGAGAAGTGCATATAATAATTAATGGATGGATGCCAACATATGTAAAAAGGGCCTCCTCCAGTTTGAGGTGTACACATTGACCTTATGAATGATACTTTATGCAGTACAAGGGGTATGTGAGGGAATGGTTTGTCTGGCAGTCCAGTTTTCCAGTAATACTAAACTGGATATTCAAATGACATATTTTTCAATATTTGAAGATTCAGAATTTTAGTTACTGAAATTGTTCATTCACTAGATTCCCGTTGTTCAGTCTTCAATTTTCCAGACAGTTGCCAGTTGTCAACTGCATGTGGTTTTGGCAAGGGTTTAGGAAACATTCCAAAAGCTAAAACCAAGAGTTAGTTGATTTGGAAAAACTTGAAACCAACTTGGTCTGGTTTTAGAAAACCAAAAGCCGATGATTAATCTTTTTCCTAAGACAAATCTGTGTTAATCTTCTAAACTAACTCTTATCCAAACATACAACTTTCTTCTATAACCATTCCCGATTTCTTTGTGAAATCAAACCCCAAAACCAATTTCAATTGCCTGGTCTTTTACTATCTTCTGCATTGGCCTTTTTTTTTTTTCTGAAAAAACAATTTGGACTACCGTTGGAAAATATTTTTGGGATTATTTTTTCAGAAAAACAGTTTTTTGAAATTGAGACGTGTTGGTAGGTGTAGCTTCTATGATTAAAAATACTGTGGATGTGAGTGTTCTGTGAGTAGTAGAAGATTTATTTTTAAATTAATATGTAAAATTCTTCTTTGAAATACACCCTCAAATCGCAACTTCAAAAACATTTCCCGGATTTTTTTTTTTGTATAACTTCTTCAAATCGTAAATAAATGCGATTATTTTTCCCCAAAAAATTTGAAAATAAATTTCTTGGACAGAAGCCAGTAATTTTATCTTTTAGTAGCCGTTTGGCCATGAAAATTACTTTTTTCCGGAGTTGGAATTGGAGTTGAAGATGAAGTTGGAGTTGGAGTTGTGTTTGACCATGTCTTTTTGAAATTTTTTCTTAGACTTTTGAAAAATCTTTTTTAAATATGATTTTATGCCCTCAACTTTTAAAAATTATCAAAATCACCCAACTACTAATTTACCTACTAACATACAACCAAATGTTGAGAAAATAATTTATATGGCTTCAATTGATAAAATAATTAACAACAAACTAATTATTATGATTGTTATTCTTCTAAAATTTGAATAAAAATATCACAAGCACGAGCTAAATAAGTTTATCTAACCATAATCAATTGAATAGAGAAAAAATATATTTTGATAAATATGATTAATAGATATAAATATATTTTATATATTCTTAAATTTGTTGATGAAAATTCTTAATATATTTAGTTTACCAAGGAACTAAATATATTTAGTTTACCAAGGAACTAAACTGTGAAGAGTAAACTAAATATTAAAGTTCAAATGTCAGCATACGCGGAACCCCGGTGACATCTTAGCTTTACTATTTAGTTTACTCTTCACAGTTTAGTTGCTTGGTAATTTTAATTTCGGTTTCTTGTGATTTTAGTTGTGCCTGATTTTGCATATTGGTAGATATTGTGTGTGTGACCCCACTAGGTGGGAATACACTGGGTTTGTTGTTGTTGTTGTTGTTGTTGTAGATATTGTGTGTATTTTGTACATTCCTGCTGTCTGTTCTACTGCTGTCTGTTCTACTGTTTTCTCCTACGGCTCCTTCGTTTGTGTGTTTGTGTGCGGGTGGGTTTGGAGCGCAGTGTGGGCCGCGGTTTGGATAACTGAGTGGCAGCTGTGGGATTCCGGAGACACTCCTCTATATATCCCTGTAAATTCTAACCTTGAACTCTATTTCTATTTCTCTAGTTCTTTATTCTGATAGCATCTGTTGTGCTTGAATTTTGGTTGCATTTCGTGCTTTGTGTGTGCCTTTTATTGTTATTGGCTTACTGCTGTTTTTAGCCTTCGCTGTAATTTGTCTTGAGTAGTGGCTTGGGTGGCTCATGGTGGAATAAGGTCATGTCCTGGGGGGATGGGGGTGGGCTCGAGGGTTGGTGTTGGGTTAAGTACGAGATGCGGAGTGCGAGGTTTTAAGGGAGGGGATAAGAGAGTTGATAGTTTGAGGGTAGGTTCGTGGAACATTGGGACCCTGCAGGGTAAGTCGATAGAACTGGTTAAGATTCTTAGGAGGAGAAAGATTAATATTGCGTGTGTCCAGGAGACCAAGTGGGTAGGTTCCAAGGCTAGGGATGTAGATGGATACAAGTTGTGGTATTCAGGTAGTGAAAGACGTAGGAATGGCGTAGGTATCTTAGTGGACGAGGAGCTTAGGTGGCAGGTAGTGGAGGTTAAAAGGGTTAGTGATAGGGTTATGACTATCAAGTTGGTCTGGGGGGGGTTACTTTGAACATCTGTAGTGCGTATGCGCCACGGGTGGGTCTGGACGAGGAGAAGAAGAATTTTTGGGAGGTTTTGGACGAGGTGGTTAGAGGCGTGCCTAGTTCGGAGAAGATTTTCATAGGTGGGGATTTCAACGGGCACATCGGGTCTTTGCCGTTAGGGTATGATGATGTGCACGGGGGCTTTGGGTTCGGGGTTAGGAATGATGAGGGAGCTGCTCTTTTGGATTTTGCGAGAGCCTTTGGGTTGGTGGTAGTGAATTCCAGCTTCCCGAAGAAAGAAGAGCATTTGGTTACTTTCTGCAGCAGGATAACCAAGACTTAGATTGATTTTTTGCTGCTTAGGAAGGGGGATAGAGTTTTGTGTAAGGATTGTAAGGTAATTCCGAGTGAGAATCTTGCAACTCAGCGTAGACTCCTGGTGATGGACTTGGTTATTAAGAAGGGCAAGATGAGGCGAGGTAGGAAAGGTCATCCTAGGGTTAGGTGGGGCAGTCTGACTCCGGTTAGTGCTTTGGAGATAGGGGCTGGTTTGGCCGGTATCGGGGGGATTGGTGGTGGAATGAAGATGTTAAGAAGAAGTTGGAGACGAAGAAGGCGGCTTACGCTAAGTTGGTTGAGAGTAAGGATGATGAAGAGAAACGGGTGAGCAGGGAGGAGTACAAGTTAGCTAAAAAAGAGGCTAAGTTAGTAGTCACGGCTTTTAAGACAACAACTTTTGAGAGTTTGTATAAGGGGTTAGAAGAGAAAGGCGGGGAGAAAGGTTGTTTAGGCTTGCCAAGGTTAGGGAGCGGAAGGGTCGTGATCTGGACCAGGTGAAGTGCATTAAGGGGGAGGATGGCAGAGTTTTGGTGGAAGACAACCTCATTAAGAAAAGATGGCAGTCGTATTTCCGTAAGCTCTTGAATGATGAGGGGGACGGGGGTGTTGTGTTAGGGGAGCTGGAGTATTCCGGGAAGTGTCGCGACTTTGGCTATTGACGGCGTTTTAAGGTAGAAGAGGTCAGTGAGGCTATTCTCACGATGCGTAGGGGCAGGGCGATGGGGCCCGACGAGATTCCGGTGGATTTTTGGAAGTTCTCTGGCGAGTCAGGGTTGAGGTGGCTGACCAACTTGTTTAACAATATTTTCAAGGCAACAAAGATGCCTGAGGCGTGGAGATGGAGTACGATGATTCCTTTATTTAAAAACAAGGGTGACATTCAGAGTTGCAACAACTATCTGGGTATTAAGTTGTTGAGTCACACGATAAAGATTTGGGAGAGGGTGGTGGAGCGGAGGTTGAGGAAGATTGTGTCTATTTCGGAGAATCAATTTGGTTTTATGCCTGGTCGCTCAACGACTGAGGCGATTCACCTTGTGCGGAGACTGGTAGAGCAGTATAGAGAGAGGAAGAGGGACCTTCACATGGTGTTTATCGACTTGAAAAAGGCGTATGACAAGGTCCCTAGGGAGGTGCTTTGGAGATGCTTGGAGGTGAGGGGGTCTCGGTGGCGTACTACAGAGCGATTAAAGACATGTAGAGGGTGCGAAGACTCGGGTTAGGACAGAGGGAGGAGATTCTGAGCATTTTTCGGTCTTGGCAGGGTTGCATCAGGGATCAACTCTTAGTCCATTTTTATTCACTTTGGTGATGGATGTGTTGACGCGGAATATACAGGGCGAAGTGCCTTGGTGTATGCTTTTCACGGATGATATAGTTTTTATTGATGAGTCGCGACAAGGGGTTAATGATAAGCTGGAGGTTTGGAGACAAACCCTGGAGTCTAAAGGTTTCAGGTTGAGTAGGAACAAGACGGAGTACTTGGAGTGCAAGTTTAGTGACTCGAGGCTAAAGGAGGAGGTGGTAGTGAAGTTGGATTCTTAGGAGGTTTGCAAGAGGGATAGTTTTAAGTATCTCGGGTCTACGATTCAGGGAAATGGAGAGATTGATGAGGATGTCTCTCACCGTATTGGGGCAGGTTGGATGAAATAGAGGTTTGCTTTGGGAATTTTATGCGATAAGAAGGTGCCCCCAAGCTGAAAGGCAAATTCTATAGAGTTGCAGTTCGGCCTGTTATGTTGTATGGAGCGGAGTGTTGGCCGGTTAAGAATTCTCATATTCAAAAGTTGAAGGTGTCAGAAATGAGGATATTGCGCTGGATGTGTGGATTCACGAAGGCTGACAGGGTTAGGAATGAAATTATTCGAGAGAAGGTGGGAGTGGTGTCAGTGGAGGATAAAATGCGGGAAGTGAGGTTGAGATGGTTTGGTCATGTGATGAGAAGGGGCACGGATGCCCCAATTCGTAGGTGTGAGAGGTTGACCTTGGATGGTTTCAAGCGGGGTAGGGGTAGACCGAAGAAATACTGGAGAGAAGTGATTAGACGTGACATGGAGCTGTTGCAGTTGACTGAGGACATGACCCTGGATAGGAAGGTATGGAGGAAAAGCATTAGGATAGAGGGCTAAGGGTGTGGATGAGTCGTAGTCAGTAATTAGGTGGATTTTGGTGTCCTTGGTTTGGCATTGTAATTTTTTTTTTTTGTGGATGTCGTACCTGTGTTATTTTATCCTGTTCTATGCCTTGCATGCTTCTGTATACTGCCTCTTATCTTGAGCCGGGGTCTATCGGAAACAGCCTCTCTGCCTCTTTTGAGGTAGTGGTATGGACTGCGTACACTCTACCCTCCCCAGACCCCACTATGTGGGAATATACTGGGTTTGTTGTTGTTGTTGGTTTTTAAAAATAATTATGGAATTTAGTTAATAAGAGGAGTTTGTGTAAAAATTTAAAGATTGGGGTTATATGTAATAATAATGGAAGTTGGAATTGGAAGTGGAAAAAAGGGAAAACAACAAAAAGTTGTTTTCACTTTTCGGAATTTAATTCCGGAATTGTTTTCCAAATTTTCATGGCCAAACACCATAATTTCCACCTCCGGAAAAATTTTCCGGAAAAGGGGGAAAAATATCCATGGCCAAATGGGTCCTTAGAAAAATCTTCTTGAAGATTGAGACCTAAAATATCTAATACAAAATAGAGTATCTTCTTTTAGCTTTTAAGCGCCTCCCCTGTTTCAAATATTTTCTGTGCGTATGAACTTGTTGCCCTTAGCCTTGTAATTTAGATCCTGATGGAATCTTTTATATAACACTTGACTGATGTATGACAAGATGTATACTTCATTTGCAGCATGTTCACATGCTAATGTTTTCTTTCTTTGATTGAATGCAGTGATCAAAATCCATCAACAACTGCAGAGGGTGCAGATTGTTCTGATCAATCTCCGCCATCAGGTGGGCAGGAGAATTTTTCTGCAAAGCCAGAAGATGTCTCATCCTCTCTTCCTGAGTACAGTGAATCTAAGCAAGAGACTCTGCAAGGAGGCCATCAATATTCAGTTGTTCATACGTCCCCGAACTATAGTTTTGGTTTTGTGCCACCACCATTAAGCAGTCGGCTCGAACCTTTTGAAAATTCTAATTCTCAGTTTCGCGATGTTTTTCGTCTTCCAAACTTTGTTGTAAGCCCTCATTCTCTGATGTTCTTTTTCCATATTCTGTGATTTTATTGGTTCTGACGCTTCAAATTCTTAGTTTTGGCATAGAAAGTTGCAAATTTGTTAGTAAGTGTCCATAGTTAGTTGAACACATTGTAGTAGACTTGTAATATGTTGAGGTTTCACCTCACTTGTGAGGGGGCAAGGCCCTAGAATTTCACACTTTATGAGTTGTTCGGGGGTCTGTTAATGTTGAATGTAGGAACTATCTGACAGTAAACAGTAAATATCGATATTCAGGATGATTTGATATATTCCAAGAAGTTTGCGTTCATGTGGAACCAATACAGAACTGATTCATGAAAATTTAGTTCTCGTAATTAAGAACTGTTAAAATGAATCATTTTTTCCTCTAGGTTCAGCAACCATTTGACCCAACAAGCTACTATCAGTTCTACCGCTCCAACGCTGATGGTGATGGCCGCATTTCACCTTTTCATTCACCCGGAGTTTCTACAAAGTACAATGGCAATGTTGCAGTTGTGCCTCCACAAACTTCTCAATCTGCTCAAGAGGTTTGAAAGTACTATTTCGTGTAGTATGTTCTATTGTTTGTATTACTCTGCAGGAAAATATGATTTTTTTTTTTTTTTTTTGGGTTTGGGGGGTGGGGGATTGGCACCTTCTCCCAATGTCTCTTGCCCTTCATTACATCAACAGAATTTTGTCTCTTGTACAGTAATGAGTTCCTCCGCTCTGCTTTCCTAACTTGTCCATGATTAGTTTCCTCTATTAATGATGTGTCGAGCCTAGACAACAATATACCCAGTACATTCCCAACATTTGCTCCAACAACATACCCAGTATATTATCTCCCATCAGAAATAGTAGGAGATATTTTGGTGAAAGTAGTAACATGGGTGGACAGGTGGTGATGGACCCCACTTTAGGGTTAGAATCAGAACTTTTTGAATTTAAGTGGGAGGCCAAGTCAATTGGGTCTATTAAAAGCCCACTAAGCAACAAAGCTAAAGGCCCTGGACCTTTTATTTCTGAAGTTAACTACTGGACTGCTGCAGATGGGCCAAGGGTTGTAGGCCAGACCTCTATACCAAAAAATGTTGAACCTTTTTTGGATGAAATAAATTCATGGCCCACCACCTCAGAAACCCAAGACAATTCTTTAGTCTTTGTCGACCAAAGCTTAGCCTCCGAAGCTGAGATATTGCTTGAACAACAGGAAATCAATCATCTGGGAGCAGAAATTCAATTGCATGCAGGAGAGGTAAATTCAACTGTAAGGGGGGAGGAAGGTAGTGAAGGAGAGATAGAAGACCAAGGCAATATGAATCAAATTACTATTTTGGGGGATCCAATTCCAATTCGTTCTTTCCCATCAGAGTGTAGAAAAGAAGCAGGGGAAAGAGCAAACCTATGAGTCCAACAAAACATTCTCAGACAGCCAAGAATTTGGGGTTGCTTTTAAGGGGTGTATAGAACAGGCCACATCATTGCTGCTCAAAATTGATCAAAGGAGAGAGCAGGAAGTCCCACACCAACAGGAAATCTTGACAAACAGATGGTTCCAAAGGAACTTAAAAATCTTATCTTTGATGTAAAATTCAAAGATTCAGAACCAAAGAGTGATTCAAAAAGTAGAGGGAGGAAACAATCCATTCAGCTGTTATGAAGCTGAAAATTCTAGCATGGAATGTCAGGGGGTTGAACAGGGAGGAGAAAAGGGAACTAGTTAGAAGTAGAATTCAACATGAGGGAGCAGTATAATTGTCTTGGTGGAGACAAAACTAAATGGGACAGTGGGTAGATATATTCAACAATTGGGGGGAAATAGATGGATGGATGGATGGACTATGGATGGAAGCTTTAGGGTCTAAGGGTGGAATTATTATCATGTGGGATAATAGGGCTTAGAGGGGGGAAGTAGTAGAGAGTGGCAGTCATTACTTGTAAACTTTGTGGGATCAACCAGGATTTAAACTGTTTTCTCACAGCTGTTTATGCATCATCTGATTAGATTGAAAGAAGGGATCTATGGGAAGAATTAGGGGCAATCAGGAGCTTGTGTGGGGGACCTTGGGTGGTTTGTGAAGATTTCAACACAACAAGATTCCCTTCAGGAAAAAACCAATTGTGCTAACTTATCTGGAGCAATGGCTGATTTTTTCAACTGCATAAATGAACTGGAACTCATAGACCCCCCTCTTTTTGGGGGATCTTACACTTGGAGAGGAGGGAAAATCACAGAAATGCCTCCAGAATAGACAAGTTTTTGTATTCCTTTCCTTGGGATGAAATGTTCACTCAGATTAGGCAAAGTTCTCTTCTTAGCCTTGGTTCTGATCACGACCCCATTATTTTGACTTGTGGAGATGAAAACTTTAGGAAGTCTTTCTTTAAGTTTGAAAAATGGTGGTTGAATTTAGAAGGCTTCAAAGAAAAAGTCCAAGAATGGTGGTGTTCTTTTGTTGTGTCTGGTACTTCTGACCACATCCTGACAACAAAATTAAACTTGTTAAAGGCTAAACTCAAAGAATGAGCAAGGACCACAGAATGAACTGGAAGACAAGGAAAAGTCACACCCTAGATCAAATTGGGAGCTTGGAATCCATCCAAGAGAACAGACCTCTAAATGATGATGAACAATTGATAAAGGCTCATTTAGCTATGGAATTTGAGGAGGTGGCCAAAAATGAAGAAATCTATTGGAGACAGAGATCCAGAGTCCAGTGAATCAAAAGTGGTGATAAGAACACTAAGTTCTTTCACAGAATAGTCACTGCACACAAGAGAATCAACACCATTGATTCCCTGTGGATCAATGGAGAGCAATCCAATGATCCTGTAGCTATTAAGGGCTACATTGTTGAATTTTATCAAGATCTTTACAAAGAATCAGAAACTTGGAGACCTGTTTTGAACTTTCATGAATTACATAACATTTCATCAGTGGAAAGGGATAGTCTTGAAGGACTTTTTGAAGAAGAAGAAGAAGTATTGGCAGGGATAAAATTGTGTGTTGCAGATAAAGCCCCTGGTCCAGATGGATACATCATGGCTTTTTTCCAAGTTTTTTGGGAAATAATAAAGGATGATCTGATGCAGACATTCCACAGATTCAATTCCCATCCTAAGTTTGAGAAGAGCTTCAATGTTACTTTTGTAGCTTTAATTCCTAAGAAGGTTGGGGCATATGATCTAAGAAATTTTAGACCCATCAGTCTAATCTCTGCGGTCTACAAAGTCATAGCAAAGGTGTTGGCTGAGAGATTAAAGAAGGTGATAAACAAGGTTATAAACAACTACCAGATGGCCTTCATCAAAGGGAGACAAATAATGGATGTTGCTCTAATTGCTAGTGAGTGCATTGACACTAGGATTAGAGGAGATGTACTAGGAGTTATTTTCAGCTGAAAGAGGTCTGAGACAAGGGGATCCTCAATCTCCTTTCCCTTCATCATAGCTATGGAAGGGCTAGACAATCTGATGAGAAATGCTGCCGCAAGCAACTGGATAAGGGGTTTTACCATTAAAAACAGGAACAATGAAATTATGGAGGTGACCCACCTATTGTATGCCGATGATACTATGGTTTTTTGTGAAGCTGAAGAAGAACAAATCTATTTCCTTAGAGTGATTCTGGTTGTATTTGAAGCCTGCTCTGGGTTGAAGGTCAAGTGGAGAAAAAGCAACATTTTTCCGGTCAAAGAGGTGCAACAAATTCAAGCTTTTGCAGATATTTTGAGGAGGTGCAGGACAGAGGAATTGCCCACTACTTATTTGGGATTGCCTTTGGGTGCTAAACACAAAGCTGTGAGTATTTGGGATGGAATAATAGAGAAAACAGAAAAAAAACTAGCTCTTTTGAAATCACAATATCTCTCCCTAGGAGGTAGAGTAGTTTTGATTGATGCAGTTTTAGATTCTTTGCCAACATATGTAATGTCTTTATTTCCCATCCCTGGTGAGGTGGTGAAAATTTAGACAAGCTGAGGAGGGATTTTGTGTGGCAAGGAAGCGAGATTGAGAAGAGCTTCAACCTTGTGAATTGGAACACAATTCAGTAATAAGAGTCGGCTTTTGAAATGGCTATGGAGATTTAACCAAGAACCTTCCTTGTGGAAGGAGATTATTCTACATAAATATGGTCTAGAGGGGCAGTGGTGCACTAATAAGGTGACTAATATTTATGGGGTTGGGAAGTCAATCAGGAATCTCCGATTGACTTTCAAGACTCACACTAAAGCTAGAGTTGGCAGGGGAGACATGGTACTTTTTTGGAAGGAGGACTGGACTGGCCATAGATCTCTCCAATCTCTTTTTCCTGGATTGTTCTCTATAAGCTTGAATCCAAATTGCAGACTACAAGAAGTGTGAACTCCTCAAGGGTGGAACCTGACCTTCAGAAGATTCCTAAATGATTGGGAAATACCATGGGTAGCTAGCTGATCTTCTAAATTTAATAGGAGACTTCCCTGACACTAATTTGGATCCGGATATTTCATTTGGAAGCACCACAATGATGGAATTTTCACTGTTAACAGGGTATACAAGGGGATTGAATGAAGCTGCAGGCAGATCAATCGGACCTTGGAGTGCTATTTGGAAGAATGTAGCCCCTACTAAAGTAAAGTGCTTTACTTGGCTAGTAGTCAGGAAAGCATGCTTGGCACATGAGGCATTACAAAAGAGGGGGTTCAACATAGCATCTAGATGCCTTTTGTGTAAAGAGGCACTAGAAACCAACAAACATCTCTTCTTGCATTGCAAAATAACTTCACAAGTTTGGACAATGTTCACTTCCATTGCTGGAATTAATTGGATCATGCCTGAGCATACTGCAGACTTGCTCAACTGCTGGATCAGAAGAGGAGGAAGCAAGAGCCAGAAAAGATGTTGGAGGACAGTCCCAGCTTGCATTGGTGGACCATTTGGAAGGAGAAGAACCAGAGGATCTTTGAAGGATAAGAATCCACTATTCACAAAATTAAGTGGAAAGTTATTACTTCTCTAGGTTTTTGGTGTAAAGAACAGAGTGTAGAAGAGGAAATCCAATTAGTGGACTTTATAGGTTCTCTGTAAGTAATCTTTTTTTCTTTCTGTAAACTTTTTGGAGGTAGCTAGCATGGCCCTTAATGCTGAAGAATACAATTACCAGTTTTTTTTTTTTTAAAAGTTCTGTTAGTGTATTAGATGCCTCTTTTGCTGTTCATATCGACATTTACCATTTTTCTGTTCACTAGAAGATATGAGTTCTCCCATTATGTTGCAGTGAACACCAAGTATAGAGTTAATCTATTCAAGATAGCTTTTGACAATCTGCAGTAAAGTCGTGTGTGTTGTGCTAGCAGCCCCTTCTGTATTTATTTATGACTGAACAATCTTTATTTTAGCTCTTGTGGTGGATTTCGTGCCTTCATACTCTGCACAGAAGTATACCACATGTATTTGTTCATAATTTTCACAAAATAATAGTTTAATTTCTAGGTCAGTTGTTTGATTTACAACTTGCCAACTTCAGCTAATCTCAACAGTAAGGTACTCCTCGTTGATGTACATTTAAAATGGTTTGCAGGGAGGAAACACTCTCGTTTTATCTACAGCGGCTCCAACATCACTTGCAACCCAAGCTGCTGGGCTTGTGCAGAGTTCAGCAGCTGTAACTCAGCAACCTCTTCCTGTATTTCGACAAGCTGCAGGGATGCATCTCCCTCATTATCCTCCAAATTACATCCCATATGCTCACTATTTCTCTCCATATTATGTTCAACCAACAGCCATCCATCAATTCTTAAACAATGGTGCATTTCCCCAGCAACCTCAGGCTGGTAGTGTATATCCATCTCCACCGACCGCTGCTGCCAGATACTCACTTTCGCAGTATAGGCCAGGAGCTAATATAGGAAACTCAACTCACATTAATGTTCCTGGTACGTATGGGCCATATGGATCCTCTACATCCAGCTATAGCACTAGTTCAACTACAGGAGGTGGAAACCCTGTTTCTAATGAGGATCTTTCTGCTTCTTCGTTCAAGGATAGTCAACAACAGGTCGGTCTTGTGTTTAGTTTAAATCTGTATTGATATTATCTTTTTTCACTATTGAAACATTTACTTGACATTATTCACATCATACCTAATCTTGTTAAGCGGTGAACAAAGGAGATTGTATAATGATGAAAGATCACCCCCTATGATCAGCAGCAAGGGGGTACAGCCCAAAAACAAAGGAGAAAGAGAAATGAATAGTAGGGCCTCTATTTATTTACCCCTAGTGAGAAGATATCATTCTAATTTTGCCAGTAAATTAAAAAGAAAACCAGGTAAACTTTATATTATATCAGAACTTGAAATTCTTTAAGCAGAATGATAAGGGCCTAAAACTGATGAAACTAATTCTAAATTTCTAAATGATAACTCTGATTATTAAGCCGTATACTATATGATAACTCTATCGGAAACAGCCTCTCTACCCCCGTCGGGGGTAGTGGTATGGACTGCGTACATTTTACCCTCTCCAGACCCCACTATGTGGGAATATACTGGGTATGTTGTTGTTGTTGTTGTTGTATACTATATGATAACTATAAATATTCATTTTGTCTACAATGCCAGCATGTACGTTGGAGAAACTTGGTGCTGACGGATCTGGGCCTTTGTCTTTTTTGAGGGGGTGGTGGTGGTGAAGGGTCTTGTGTGTTTATGAAGTTAGACATTGTACTCAAGAAATCTCGAGGCTATTTCTGCTCTTATAAAGCACCACAAATATTTGCAAAATCTCCTCCACCTGCACTTGGACTGATCTGGCTGCAGACCCTGATTCTTTTAATTTTTTTGCTGATATATTCGAGAAGCCATGTTGATACTTGGAGCTTTCTCTGAATGTCTGCATCTCTCAGGAGAAACTGCACTTATGTTTATATTTGTATTATTATCTTTTCACTTTTTTGAGTGGTCAGTTCCTTCAAGGTAGTGATAATGGAGAGCTAATTACACTATGCCTTGCATTTATTTTTCTGCCAGCAGTTTACAGAGTTCTTACATATAGGGTGCTGTGGATTCTATGGTCTGCTTTTGTGGAAGTTCCAAGGGCTTTATCCCCTTGTAGCAAACTAGAAATTGTGTTGTATGCTTCACCAACATTTTAAATTTTTCTTTGCTTTATTCCAAGGTTGTAGCAAACTAGAAATTGTGTTGTATGGCAGTCCTTTTGAGGAAATTTTTAGGATCCCTTGTTCTTGTGAGGGTGTCAAGTAATTTTCCTTTCGGACACCTTTGCTTTCGAGTGAGACAACCTGACGGCTATTGGGCGTGTACAGTGAAATTGAAATGGCATGTTGCTGTAGTCTGTCTGGAAAGGTCTCTTTTGAAAATGACATATTTACTTTCATTTCTAAATATTATGAATTATGATGAGTGATCTTTTACTGTGATTTATTTCTTACTTATGTGGTAAACTATTTTGTATTCTGTTTGCTTTGAATTTTGTGTCGGCTGAATAATTTAACGTGTAACCTTTATACTATGTCCAATTCTTTTTAAGGGATCCAAATTTAGACTTGTTATGTAGGACCTGAGCCCATAGGTCTCTCTTGACTGTGTTTATCATTTTCTTGGGGGTTTGTACTTTATTTATGTGATTTAAAGATGTGAACAATTTTGTTGTTGCAGAGTGAGGGCGCAGCTGTGTGGATTACTCCAGGTCGAGATTTATCCAGCTTGCAAGCAAGTTCTTTTTATAACCTACCCCAGGGTCAAGTGGCTTTTACTCCCACACAACCTGGCCATGGAAACATTGCTGGTCTTTATCATCCAGCACAACCAGTGACAGCAGAGACTGTTCACCCACTTATACAACAGTCACCGACAATGGCTGGTTCAATTGATATGGTTGGACCCACAGCTACTGTCTATCAGCAGCCTCAACATTCACAAATTAACTGGCCGAGTAGCTACTAAGGAGCTGGTCCTGCCATTTGTAGACCGGAAAGAAAATGAGATTCTTGATTACAATTTTGGGGTTACAATTAGTTTGGAGGTGGAGGAAGTATCCGGCAACTGCCGAAAAAGGCATTCACTGTGCTGGTTGACTGTAAATCTTACTAGAAATGCCCCTCCCTGAAAAAAGAAAAATGAAAAAAGATGAGATCTCTTTTCTTGCTTGGGATTGAGGATTCAAACGGTAAATCCTCCTGTAACGAATAGTGACAGTTTAGTTTGAGGCAGGTATAAGAAAATTGGTTTACCATTACGTGTGTTAGCCCTTCCGTTGGTAGTTTTCAGTGTCAACTCATTTCTTTTCGGTAAATTTTCACATATTCTTTCCTATATCCTTTTTGTAGGTTAGGACTCTCTAAAGCAACGAGGGGTTTTAGGGGATTTTCATACATTTTCTTGCCCTTTTGCTTCCAATCTTCTTTATCTGTAAAGTTAGTTCTGACATTTAAACGGGTGTATTTGGACTGCTGTTATTGGTGCTTGGCACAAGCCAGATGCTGATTCAGTTTTGCATGTGGATTAAATTGATATAAAGCAACTTTTAAAGCGCTTGTTGAAAATTATGAAATCTTGCTTTGTGCCCGAGGAGCCGGGGGTCTATTGGAAACAACCTTTCTACTTCTCTTGAAGTAGTGGTGTATGGACTGCGTACATCTTACCTCCTAGACCCCACTATGTGGGACACTAGGTTTGTTGTTGTTGTTGTTGCAGCTTTGTGCCTGAGATTTTCTGTGATCTATATCTTTTCTCTGTGTCCTAAGTTTGCCTTTTTCATTATTTTATTACAGATGTACATTGTCATGTGGGGTTGGGTTTGGGGGCTGGGGCGAGGGGTCCTGAACGTGTATTTGATTATAAAAATTGCTGCATTAGTTAAGATTCTGGACATCCAAACAGCACATGACAAACTATGGCGTTCAATGCTCTGTTATTGATCTTATTGCTGTTTTGGTGGGAAGTACCCACATGGATCCTCCTTGCGTTTGGTACCTCGGTTACTCTATTTGGACCAAGTTTCATATTTTAATAGCAGGTGTAATTGTTGCAATTTCTCCAATCCAACCTTCCCAATAAGAAAGCTAGATCGGAAAATTTAGTGGATCCAGTACCCTTAGGGTTGTTTGGTGTGAGGTATAAGGGATAAGTAATTTTGAGATAAAATGAAGATCATTTTATCTCATGTTTGGTTCGTAGTATTAGTCAATATCAGGATAACTTATCTCATTATTTATATGATGGAATAAGTTATCCCATATGCATGGTGAGATAAGTTATCCTGGATAATTCTGGAATAACTAATTCCGGAATTAATTATTTCGGGATAACTATTTTCCAACCAAACGACTTATTATTGGTTTATAGTGATACCAAAAAATTATAAAACATAGTGACATTGTATAATTTTATGCTTCCTCCGTTTAAAAAAGAATGACCTAGTTTGATTTGACACGAAATTTAAGAAAATAATTTTTTTTTTTAATTTTGTGATCTTAAATTAGAGAAATATCAAATGCATCAAAATATTTTTTAATCTTATGACCTTAAATATGCAACTTGGAAAGTTAAAATTAAAAAGTTATAAAAAAAAAAGAATTTTTTTTTTAAAAACAAACTAAAAAGAAAAGGTAGGTCATTTTTTTTTAAATGGAGGGAGTAGTAGTATCCCTTGTTTTTAGGCGTAATGATATTAGCTTTTATTTTAGTCGGTTCTCAAACCTTTCCGATCATCCTCTTTGCAATTTCTCTGCACATTTCTGCACTCTGCCATTTGCAATACCCATTTACCACTACAATTTTATTTTTTTGAGTAATTATCTGGCACAACAATCTAGAATTTTTGGTGAGATCTGTTTCGGCGTATTGTCGCTGTGCCTCAAATTTCATTTAAGTACAAATAATCGAGTGTTTGAAGGTCCTTGAGTTGGAACAAAATATCTTTTTACTACACTTAATGACACCACACTTTAATTTACCATTAGGGAGCTTGCTATCATAACTGACCTAAAAGGTTAGTGATAAAAAAGACACAGATTTTCCTACAAATGCACCTTATATGCTGGTGGATACATATTTCGGAATTCGGAGGATGTTAGTTTTTTATTTTTTTTTTCAATTAAGTAGTGTCAGAATTAGAGTTTATGTTCTATTTTTGACAGAAGAGATGGTAAAATAATGATGACAAGCTGTGAAAATAACAATCTTATTGTTCGATGATACATAAAAAGAGAAAAAAAAAGAAACTAACATACAATCAATTTTGCATCATTATATAGCTGTATTAGCCTCGTAAAATTTGATCCCGATACTCTAAATTGATTTTTTTTACCGATAAAAATTAAAAAGGCCACCAGGCCTTTTATCAAGGACAAAATTTAGAAATAACATACTTATCTCCTTTTTTATTTTTGTAAACTGTTGTTACAAAAATACAAATACGTATGATTTTTTCTATCATTATGATCGATATGTATTTTGTATTTTTGTAAACTGTAGCTACAAAAATACAAATACATACAAATACATATGCTACAAAATGTAATTTGATAAAAGTGTTGCTATTTTTTGTAATTTAATACTTAAGTATGTTACCTTATGTATTTTTTTCTTTTATTAATCAAAAAGCAGGTCCAAAAAATAAAGAAAAGCAAAACGGGAAAGAACAAAAATAAGGATAAATTACACAAATTTCATACTTAAGAGATTATATTACCTAATATCCCTTATTTTTTTAAAATTTGTATAAAATCTCATTTTTCAACTTTACCCTTGATACATATCAAGAAAATCCCACATCCTATTTTTACTCCATCATTAACTCATTCAAGATTTCCTTCCCTAAAATATCTCCCTAATTATCAACAATTAAAATCTTTCTTCCTGATTTTTTTCTCATCCATTAATGCTTAAATCATCTTCCTTCTTGATTTTTTTTCCTCCATTAATGCATGCAATTCTTTTTTCCTCTCCTAAAATCTCTCCCATTTTTTTTTAAAAAATCTATTGATACATATATAAATTTATTTAGTTATTCATATATATTTATTTTTTTAATGGTGATTCATATGAATGATAAATATGATATCATTATATGGGTATTATGGTGATTCATACAATAAATACATTTTGTATGATTTTAACGGGTGATACATATGATATTAATGAGTGATACATATTGTATTATGATGATTCATATGGTAGATACAATTATTTATTTCAATTATTGGGTGATTCATATGATATTAATGGACGATATATATGACATTATGGTGATTCATATGGTAAATACAATTATTTATTTTAATTATTGGGTGATTCATATATATGATATTATGATGATTCATATGGTAGATACAATAATTACTCTATTCCAAATCACGCTAGTAGCCATTAAACATTACTAAGAGACATCATTATTTATTTTAATTATTGGGTGCTTCATATGATATTAATGGGTGATATATATGGTATTATGGGTGATTCATATGCTATTAATGAAAGGTAATGATGTAGTTAGTGTAGGAAACAAAAGTAATACTTAATATTTTTTTTTAAAAAGACTAAAAACATAATTGAAATATAATTAAAATTAAATCTAAAAAAATAGATTAAAATTAAAAACGAAAAAAAGATAAAAAAAACTAAAAAAAATATATCTTTCATAATTACAGACGGAAAAAGAGAAACATAATAAAAACACTTAAATTAAATTAAATCTTAAAAAAGAGAAAAATTAGATATCTTTCCTTAAATAAAATAATATAATGAATAAAAGAGAATCTATTATTTTTTAAAATAAATATCTTGTTAGTTTCAAATGTATCACTTTTTTATATGTATCACCATATAATATATGTATCATATTTTAAAAAAACGGAATAAAATATAATTAACAAAATAGTTGAGATTTTATGGATTATCACTTAAAGATTGAGAAATTTATGTCAATTACCCAAAAATAATCATCCCATCAAAATTATTGACAACTGAAGGGCCCAAGAAAACAAATACCAATTAATAGCCACCATTTGATTTGCTACTCTACAGTTGAATCGTTCTTTGCTCTCATTATATTACATCACATGCTCTTCTCTTATTAATCTCTCTTCTCCTTCCTTTTCCTCTCCAATTTTTTTTACAAAATTTAACTTACGCAATACAATTTTTTTCCTTTTATTCATTAAACTCTCTCTTCCAATTTCTCATGTTTTTTTTCTCGTCTTTTTACTCCTCTTTTTTTTCAACAATCCCTTTTGTCCTTCTAGTCAAAAGAACAACAACAAGCACAAGAAAAAAATATCTATATACATACAAAGATTTTCAAAATCGTTTGATATTTTAAGCCACCTTTTTTTCTCTGATGGATATTTCTTTTCGCCCATCTTGTTTATTAGTTGTCCTTATTTTTGTAAAACATATACAATTATTGTACATTCTATTTTAAATATTTAAAACATTCAAATAATAATGTGTCAGTTTAGTGAAACATATAAGAACCATATATATATTTATACGATAATGATATATTTTTTATACATATGCAATCGTGATAGATGTAATTTTACACAACAAAATACAATTTTTATGTACAACTTATGGAAATACATATTGTATGCAATAATTATACAATTTCTATACACATCTTATGCAACTTTTAGCTGCAATACTTATTCAGATACATATTCTGTACAACAAATATATAATTTCTATACATATCTATACAATTTCTATAAAAGTCTTATACATATACATATTCTATACGCATCCTATACAATTTTTGTAGAAACCTTACATATACAAATTTTATCCAACAATCATACAATCTCTATGCACATCCTATGGAGTGTAGAACTCTTATACAAATTCATATTCTATACAACAATTATATAATTTCTATACACGTCCTACACAATTTCTATAGAAATCTAATACAAATACATATTCTATACAATAATTATACAATCTCTATACACATCCTATACAAACTTTAGCTGCAATAATTATTTAGCTACATATTCAATACAACAATTATGCAGTTTATATATACATTCTGTACAGATTCTATATATATCTTATACAGATACATATTTTATACAATAATTATATAATTTCTATACACATCCTATTCATCATTTAGCTGAAATTAAAGAAGAAGAGAAACCATCATCATCAACGATAAAATTTGAATCAAATTTAAACCCTCTACCAATTAACTTCAAAATACCTTTTCTATACACATCCTACACCAATGGTAAATTTCATGAATTTTTCCAAAATCCAAAAAGAAAAATATGAATATGATTTTTGATTTCTATAATACAAGAAAGATCATGACTTTACAAATCAATCCAATTAGAGAAGGTACATGATCCTATCACAAAACACTCTTATCTGACAACTCAAAGAACCAATGAAATGGAAAACTACTTGGAAAGAAAAACCAAACATACATAAATTGAAGAGTGAAAATTTAAAGTCATCTAAGTCAAGAGAATAAATCGGACTGTAGACAATATGGACGATATTGAGATATGAGATTGAAGAAAGACGAGAAAGAAAATTTATTGGGCTGAAAAAAATTGAAAAGTATAATGATTAAATGAAGAAGATAAAATCACCGATTTAGGTAACTTCATGTGGTTTGAGATATTTGAAGTAGGTGGCTACTGATTGGAAATAAAAAGGCTGAAGGGCCATTTTTTGTCCAACGGATCAAACTTGGGCCATTACTTTTGAAATCGGACAAACAATGTCTTTTTCCTAAATCTAAAGAAAGAAATATGAAAGTTAAATTAAAAAAGACATAAACTAAAAAAAACTAAGACATCAACTTTGATGTTATCTTAAATCTTCTAGAGGACGTCTAAGAGAGATCAAAGGTCAGCCGATGATTTCTCCGATCTTCTGCAATTCGCCGATGATTATTCATCTTCAGAGCAAGATCAATTCTCTAAAGTAAGCTACATCTTTGTGAAGTCTTTATTTCCAAACATGAGCTAACATCATTCCTTGTTTTGCCTTTTTTTTGATCTAGTTACCAATGACTTGGTTGATTCCATTCTATAACCTCAAACGCTCACCAGGTTCCGTAGAAGCAAAACAAAAGGACCTTGTCCATTAGTGAGATTATGGATCTTAGATGAAATAGATCTCAGATTTTTGCTTAACTCATATCTTTCATGTCGAATTTTGTTTATTTTGATCAATCATACCCCACACCCACAACCTCACAAATCAAACCTCATATGAAGTTAATAATACTGTGTAAATAATGTATGTGTAAATGTGATCAATTAAATTTTTGAGTCTATTATTAACTTAGGCCTTTAACTAATTCCTGTTCTCTTGTGCTTCCATTTACTAGCCGTTGATCTGTAATAAGCTAGCAATGCTAGTAACTTGATTATTTGTATCTTCAATCTGGCTTTATGATAATATTGATGTCGAACCTTAGAATAGGTAATCTTATCTTGTCTACATTAAGAATTCTCCTTGCTTGTACAGGTAGATCTTGAAAATGTTGACATTGAATTGTACCTACGAAATTAACAATATAGTTAGATAAATAATTTGCTAGCTAGTTCTTCTCTCAGAATATGTGTTGGATCTTGATTCATCCCTCATGATCTCCACTGATTTATCTTGTCCACTTCCATTACTATACTCTATGGTACCTTTCATTTTCCATCTAGCACCTTCTTCATTGTTAGGTTGTCTGTTTTTATTAAAACTAGAACTAGATTATTGCTAACACGATACTCAATTCCCTGTTGAATAGCCTGAACTTTTGCACTAACACTTGTGGTATCACGAGCAATCTCAGATTTGGCATAGATAAGATCCATTTTCTTGTTCCTAATTGTGAAAGCTAGACAACTAATTCCTGGATCGCCTTTAGAGGCTCTATCATTATTGCACTTATACTAACCATCTTCTAGTGGTCTCTGCCTTATCACTTTACAATTCACTATAAGCTTATACCTTTCCAAAAAAACAATCATATTGGCTAGCTATGAGGGACATTCTTTAACCATGGATATCTTCTTCTGGTCATCCAATGTAAATCCAAGTTGATTTCATATATTACCTTTTGCCTTGAAATTTGTCTTCCATAAACCATTGAGTTTCTCTGCTTTCACACTTGCTAAAGAAATATTATTGGTGCTTCTTAATAAATAGGCTTTAATTTAGGAACACAAGTTGTAGATCACCACTTAGTTATTGCTTGATTCACTTGAACAAAAGGCCCTAAATCTCTGCTGCATTGGCATATTTATTCCATATCTCTTTAGCAAGTTATCCGGTAATAAATAGTGATTAGCGATTTTAAATTTAGGATTGGTACAACACCTATACTTTGGTACCATAGCTATCCCACATTTAGCCATTACATCATCCACTGGAAGCTTCAACCTTCACACCCTCCACAAAAGTAAAGCATCTTAAAAGGTAAACCTTTTATCCAAATTTTTGCTATATTTTTATTTTTATGCTCCTTGTGTCTCACAATATCCCAAGCACTCTTCACTGTGAATCTCTCACTGCTAGTAGACACCCACCAAGGCATATGCCATAAATTAGACTGTTCAAAAATTCTGATTTCAGATAGGACATGCTCTGTGATTTCTTGAGGTAGTATCTTCACCATCTTAGCTCATTCCATCTTTCTTCCTACATGAAATATATTATCTCCTCAATTCTTTCATCAATACAAAAATCAACAGTCATTAAATGAGTAAGAGGACCTAGTCTAGTCGAATTATCAAACCAAACACTGAAAACTTCATTCCTACGTTCCCATCATATCTTTTGTTCAATTCGATCTCTTACTTCCAACATTTTTTTCCAGATCTGTGAACCACCTCTCCATTGTACCACTATAGAAATATTTTTTTAGATCTGTGAACAACCTCTTCATTGTACCACTATAGAAATCTTTTTTCATATCTGTGAACCACCTCTCCATTGTACCACAATAGGAATCTATTTTTTTTACAGTGTTAATTCCACATAAAATAATTCGTGAAGATCTTGTAGTTCTACATATCCACTATAGCTTTGCAAAAAGTGCCTTACATATATCAAATAGACACCTAAAACCAATTCCACCTTCATCATTAAGGAGACAAAGATCTGACCATTTTTTCCAGTGTCTACATCTACCTTCATCCTTATTGCTCCAGAAGAATCCTGCAAAATTTATGTGCAAGTCCTGTATAGTAAATTAGTAGGCACCAATACATAAAACATAAATGCTTTGCTGGACAGTAGAGACGTGGATAGACCTTCGGCCAAAAGATAGTAACTTTCCTTTTCAACTTTGTAACCTCTCCTTTACCTTTTTAGTAAGCTCATTATAATAGAGCTTCTTCTTTCTTGAGTGAAAAATAGGACATCCTAGGTATTTATAAGGAAAAACTCTCCTTTCAAAACCTTTTACTTGCTTTACTTCCTAAACTAGAACTTGAGAGATTTTACTAAACATATACAAATAAATTTTCTCCTGTTAATCAATTGTCCTGATACTTTCTCATATTTATATAGAACTATTATAATAATCTTCAATGACACTTTGTCTGCAGATGAAAAAATAATTATGTCATCTATATATGATAAATGATTAATGTTTGCACTCTATTTAGGCATCCCAAACCCTATGTATCTTTATTTATCAAATAGGGAATTGAGTGATTTTGATAAAGTCTCTACAACCAATATAAATAAAATAGGAGAGAGGGGGTCCCCTTGCTTTACCCCCCAGAAGAGTAAAATAAATCATGATTCTGTCTATTAATTTGTATAGAATACCAATTATTTGCAATTAACTTCCATATATGATCAATAACAATTTCAGAAAAATCCATCCTTCCCAAAACTTTAGCTAGATATAGACATAACTCTTTGGCGTATGCCTTGGTCATGTATACCTTTTGTACTACATTTGCTGGCTTCCCTGTGTTTTCTAATTTTAGTGACTATTTCTTGATCATCAAAACATTTTTAATTATGCATCCGCCTTTCACAAAACCAGACTATTTTAGAGAGATTAAAAGGGCTAAGAGATGATCAACTCTTTTTTGAATCATCGTTGAGATAACTTTGCTGATGAAGTTACTCAAGGAGAAAAAGTCTGAGATCAGAAAAGCTGTGAACTATAAATTTCTTTGCAATGAGTATCAAGTTTATGTGGGTAATTGACTTGGGCAAAGTATCATCTTTCAAAAATGCCTTCACCACTTCAAGACATCATTCTTCACAACATCCCAACAAACTTGGTAGAACTTTCCACTCTACCCATTTTCCCCCTACACTACTTCCTCTATTGAGAAAACTACTGCTTTGACCTTCTCCAGGCTTGGAGAAGAACACATAACATTACTGTCCTCTTGTGTCACTATTTGTGGGATATGCTTAAGTCATTCAAAGTCAGTGCTTTTCCCCCCCTCCTGAATTTAAGAAATCTATTGGAGACAGAGATCCAGAGTCCAGTGGATCAAACGTGGTGATAAGAAAACTAAGTTCTTTCACAGAATAGCCACTGCCCACAAGAGACTCAACACCATTAATTCCCTGCGGATCAATGGAGAGAAATATAATGATCCTGTAGCTATTAAGGGCTACATTGTTTAATTTTATCAAGATCTTCACAAAGAATCAGAAACTTGGAGACCTATTTTGAACATTCATAAATTACAGAATATTTTATCAGAGGAAAGAGCTAGTCTTGAAGGACTTTTTATTACACCCCAAGAGTACACCCTGGGCGTCACACGGTGCTTATAGTCCTGAGAGACCACAAGCTAACCCATGAGCTGGTACCTGTTGTGAGCATTAAATAACATAATCATAAATATAGAAGAATAATTGATATACCATAAGGTTTTAATAACTGAAAAAATACTGAATTATGAATCTAAAGAAATAATTATCCGAGTCTGAATAAATACTGAAATCTGAGATAAACTGAATAACTAACTGTCATGTCAATTGAAGTCTGAATACTGAATAACTGACTGTATTATCTGAAAGCCTCTAAACTGAATAACCATGAGTTGATGGGACTGGCCCCAACTAACTCTAACTAATTACTAGACTGAAAGCATAAAATAAAATAATCCATCCTCGAAATATAAGGAATCACCACTGCTACTGCTGAGAGTCTGAGAAGTCTAAGCGCAATTCGA
The DNA here is from genome assembly GCA_030864215.1 of Capsicum pubescens. Taxonomy (NCBI): domain Eukaryota; kingdom Viridiplantae; phylum Streptophyta; class Magnoliopsida; order Solanales; family Solanaceae; genus Capsicum; species Capsicum pubescens. The sequence goes on along the minus strand of CM061542.1, from coordinate 190,649,508 downwards.
AAACTGAGCGTCAGAACCTATGATATAATACATCATAGCGCAAAAGAAAGGGAAGCGATCAGTACTTTGAATGTATTATTATGCCAAATGAGGTAGGCTAATATGCATGGTCTTATGAGCAAAAATAATAACTATCTGAATATACATGTAAAACATGGAGTACTTAATAGAATGCATGAAAGTTTATAAATATTGAAGGTACGTGAAATCTGTAGATATTGGGGATGCATGACCAAACATATAACATGAACTGAATAAAATCTGTAAACTGAAATACTAAAATAATTGATATTTGTATGCGTTGGTCAAACAACACTGAGACTAAATGTCTGAACTGATTACTAGACTAAAACTGTAACTGAGACTGTGGGAGGTATCATCTAACCGACATGCCCCAATTCGAGCTAATCGGGGTCCAACCTGTAACCCCAGTTGGAAGGGTGTTAATACCGTGCCACGGGTACTAATACTGGCTATGTGGATCCACTAGACTGGTATACTGTGTTGTCCCGAAGGACTAAGGGTGTCAAGCCTAATTTGACGAGTGACCCCTGCGAGATATCAAGCCTAGACTGACAGGTGACTTCTCATATCCTACGCTGGCTACGTAGTTCTGGAGTTTAGGGATTGCTACTAGCGACTCTGTTTATCTGATGGGAAGCCACCATTCCTACACTCGCTCGATGCTAAATCCTACTCCCAACTGAATGATACTGAGTTACTGACTATTTCTGAGTTTAACTAACTGATCTAGTAATGCTCATAATATATTTTGAAGTTATTCTGAAAATACTAATACGGGACTAAGTAAATAACTATGATTTTCGTATTTAATACCCCCAGGACTCAAAATCAAAAATAGTAACACAAACACTTGTAGTTCATGGTTTAATCAAATCATAAAAATGTTATAGAACTTGTAGTAATAACATGGATTCAACATGAATAGCACTAAATCATGATTTAATTCAATGAATGGTAACATTAAAGCATAGGGAATTGAATAACAACAATAATTTAATTTATACATGGTATAAAATCATAGTTCATGGTGATTCATGGGTGAAAGCATAATTTAAAATCAAAATAGCTAGAAAAGATCATAATTTTGCAAGTTAAAATGGATACTTGAACTCCATGGGTGAAAGGAATGCATGGATGAACATTCAACATACTTGAGTTAATGAATTTGAGAAGATTGATGGAGTGTCCTTGAGCTTTGGCCTTGAATTTGAGAGCTAGGATTTTTGTGTTCTTGAAGAGAATGAATCCCCTTTTGAATAATTTGAGAATAATGGGCATATAATGCCTACTAGGCTTTAATTTCGTGTTTATGACGAGATTAGGGCTTAGGAAAATGACCAAACATCCCCTTGGAAATTAAAAACGCAGAATTGGAAAACTAAAAATCCCGATTTGAGGCCCTGGTGCGACGCGCCAGGATTGCGGAGCCACACTGGAAATTTAAGATTGTGACCTGGAATCTTGGCGCGATGCGGAGCTATCGCGGTAAGCCTTTGGAGTGCCATTTTGGCCACCTTTGAGACGCTCTATTATTGCGGAGGCTCACTGGAAATTGCCAAATATGAAATGGGACATCACCGTGATGCTGTGGAATCGTGGAGTCTTGCTGGATTTTAACAATTGTGATTTAGACTGGCTCCGCGACGTGCTAGTGACCAAAATGACGGTGTTTAACGACTAAAACTTAAAATTGCCATAACTTCTTACCCTGTTATCGAATTTGAGCGAATTTTATATCGTTAGAAAGATAATTGAATTTCCTACGCAGTGGCAGACTCTAAACTGATAAATAATGGGTATTTCAAAAATTTTATATATGAATACTCATGTATTGAGACTTAAATTCTGATAGGGAATTATGGGGTATTACAATATCTCCCTCTTGGGATCATTCATCCTCGAATGGGACTGGTTAAGCTGAGGAAAATTGATGGACTGAGCTTATACACTGAACATGCATATCTGATGCATGGAATGCATGACTAAACCAATTTGTAAATGCATGACTGACATGAACATGATATGCAACTGAAACTGAGCATGATAGAGAGAAATCTTAAGAAGATTAGTACCTTAAACCAAACCTGAATTTACGGAGAAAAGATGAGGGTACTTGGTCCGCATATCTGCTTCTGTTTCCCAAGTGGCTCCCTCAACGAACTGATTCTGCCAAAGAACTTTGACTAGTGGAACTTCTTTGTTCCTTAGTCTACGAACTTGATGATCAAGAATTTTGACTGGAATTTCCTCATAGGAAAGACTGTTCTGAACATCTACCCTTTCTAGGGGAACAACTACAGCTGGATCACAAATACACTTCTTCAACAATGAGATATGGAACACTGGTGTACTGAAGCTAGATCTAAAGGCAATTCAAGCTCGTAAGCTACCTTTTCGAAATGATTGAGAATTTTGAAAGGACCGATATATCGGGGACTGAGTTTTCATTTCTTGCCGAACCTCTTTACTTTCTTCATGGGAGAGATTTTCAAGTACACAAAATCATCGACCTCAAACTCGAGATCCTTTCTCCTTACATCTGTATACAGTTCCTGTCGGCTCTGGGCCGCCTTAAGCCTTTCTCTGATCAACTGGACCTTTTCTAACGTATCAAACACCAAGTTAGGCCCTACTACTGCGGCCTCTCCTACTTCAAACCAGCCAATCAGAGATTTATATCTCCTACCATAAAGAGCCTCAAATGGAGCCATCTAGATACTAGAATGATAGCTGTTGTTATGTGCGAACTCAATCAAAGGCAAGTGTTCATCCCAACTACCATTAAAATCAACTACGCATGCTCTCAACATATCTTCAAGAGTCTGAATATTCCTTTCTGCTTGACTGTCTATCTGAGGGTGGAAGGCTGTACTGATGTGGACATGGGTACCAAGACCCTTTTGGAATGTTTCCAGAAATGAGAGGTAAACTGGGTACCTCTATCTGAGATGAAGGACACTGGGACTTCGTATAACCTAACCAACTCTCTAAGATAGAGTTTGGTATAGTCCTCGGCAGAATAAGAGGTATGGACTGGCAAGAAATGAGCTGATTTGGTCATCTTGTCTACGATAACCCAAATAGAATTATTCTGATGACGAGTATGAGGCAAACCTGTCACAAAATCTATGTTCACTTATTCCCACTTCCAAGTAGGAATACTGAACTCCAGCATGGACCCACTAGGTTTCTGGTGCTCGATCTTAACCTGCTGACACGTAAAGCACTTAGCCACAAACTCTGCAATATCCCTCTTCATCCCACTCCACCAATAGATCTCCCGCAAATCGCGGTACATCTTAGTGGCCCCTGGATGAATAGACTAACGCGCACCATATGCTTCTGCAAGAATTCGTTGCCTCAAGTCATCTACACCAGGCATACATAGCTGACCCTGACAATGCAACACACTATCTCCCCCTTGGTAGAAAACCTCCACTTTCTGATCTCTGACTGATTTTTTCAACCTAACTAAACTGGGATCTCTATCCTGATTTTCCTTTACTTTAGAAACTAGGGAGGATTCTGAACTACTCTGCACCCATACACTGCCTTCTGCTGAATCGACTAGGAGGTCACCTAGTCGGGCAAGCTGATGAACTTCCTGAGCTAATGTCTTCTTACCATCCTCAACATGAGCAACACTACCTATAGACAATCTACTGAGAGCATCTGCCACTATATTGGCCTTACTTGGATGATACAGAACACTCATGTCATAATCTTTTAGCAATTCCAACCACCTTCTTTGATGCAAATTCAAATATTTCTGAGAGAACACATACTGTAAGCTTTTGTGATTTGTTAACACATCAACATGCACCCCATACAAGTAATGTCTCTAAATCTTTAAGGCGAACACGACAGCTGCTAGCTCAAGATCATGAGTAGGGTAATTCTTCTCATGGGGTTTAAGTTGTCTGGAGGCATAGGCTATGAACTTACCTCCCTGCATGAGAACGCAACCCAAACCTACTATATATGCATCACAGTACCCAACAAACCCATTTGAACCATCTAGCAAGGTAAGAACTGAGGCTGAGGTGAGTCAAGTCTTCAATTCTGAAAACTCTTCTCACAAGAATCTGACCACTAAAACTTAACTTTCTCCTGAGTCAATCTGGACATAGGGGATGCAATAGAAGAAAATCCTTCAACAAATCGATGGTAATAGCCAGCTAAACCCAAGAAACTCCTGATATCTAATGGAAAGATGGGTCTAGGCCAGTTTCTCACCACCTCGATCTTTTGAGGATCAACTCTAATGCCATCACCAAAAAAAATATGGCCAAGGAAAGCTTCTGATCTTAGCTAGAATTCACACTTATTGAATTTAGCGAATACCTGGTGAGATCTAAGAGTCCGTAACACTATTTTGAGATAGTTTGTACGATCATTTTTGTTATGGCAGTAAACAAGAATGTCATCAATGAAGACTATGACGAACATGTCCAAGTACTGCTTGAACACTCGGTTCATCAAGTCCATGAAGGCTGCTGGGGCATTCGTGAGACCAAAGGACATGACTAGAAATTTGAAGTGACCATACCGAGTTTGGAAAGCTGTTTTTAGAATGTCACATTCCCTGACCCTGAGCTGATGATAGCCTGATCTAAGGTCTATCTTGGAAAAGTAGATGGCACCCTATAGTTGGTCAATTATGTCGTCGATTATAGGAAACAGATATTTATTCTTGACTGTGACTTTATTTAACTGATGGTAGTTTATACATATTCTGAGAGAACCATCTTTCTTACGCACGAATAGAACTGGTGCGCCCCATGAGGAGACGCTGGGCCTGATGAATCCCTTATCTAGGAGATCCTTCAACTTTTCTTTTAATTCTTTGAGTTTAGCTGGAGCCATTCTGTATGGCGGAATAGATGTAGGCTGAGTATCTGTAAGAAGGTCTATTCCGAAGTCGATTTCTCTTTTGGGAGGAACTCCAGGAAGATATTCAAGGAATACATCTGGAAATTCCCTGACTACTGAAATTGACTCAAGAGTTGGAGTTTCTGAACTAGAGTCTTTGACTCGCACAAGATGATAAATACACCCCTTGGATATCATCTTTCTCTCTCTAAGGTATGAAATCAACTGACCCTTAAGCGCTGTGGTACTACTCCTCCATTCAAGGACTAGTTCATTCGAGAACTGAAAATAAACTATTCTATTTTTACAATCAACTGAGGCATAGCATGAGTAGGGACAATCCATGCCAAGAATGACGTCAAAATCCGTTATCTCTAATTCTACAAGATCAACTAAAGTAACTTTCTGAGATATTATAACCGAACAGTCCCTGTATACCTGCCTGGCTACAATGGAAACACCTATGAGGGTAGACACTGAAAAGGGCTCTGCTAAGGTTTCAGGACTATTTCCAAAATTGATGGCTATATATGGAGTTACAAAACAAAGAGAAGCTCCAGGGTCTAGTGAAGCATAAATATGTAAGTGAAAGACCTGTAACGTACCAGTAACTATGTCAGGAGAATTTTCCTAATCTTGGTGGGATTAAAGAACATATAATCTGTTTGGACGCTGACCACTGGTAGCACTGGAAGCGACACTCTGCTGAGTGGGCGATCGGATGGAACTGATGACTGATTGGACTGGCCCTGTTAGCGCAACTCCCTACCTTTCTGAGAAACTACCCAATACTCCCAAATCCGATGGCCTAGCTTTCAACACCCAAAGCACACATCACTGCCCGCTCTACACTCTCCTTGATGGTTTCAGCTATATTTCTGACATAGAGGGTTTGTACGGGCACTGTTAACATTGCCTTGGAACTTAGATCCTGGAGCTCTAGCCCTATTATCATTTCTAAATTTGGGTACTGGGGCACTGGCTGAAGAGGGTGCTGGGGATGAAGACCTTTGATGAAACTGAGGACGGTTACCACCTTCTGACCTTGGCTAGCTGAAATTAAAACTACCTATCCTAACTCTCTTGATTCCTCTCTTCCCTCCTTAATCTTCTGCTTCTTAATTTGTTGAGCATGGACCATCAACCTAGATAAGTCCATCTCCCTAATCCGCATTGTTGTCCTACACCCCTTGACCATACTATCTGATATGCTAGACATAAACTTACTCATCTTGGACCTGCTGTCAGCTACTACATGAGGAGCATATCTAGTTAACTGAGTAAACTTGAGAGAATATTCCTTCACACTCATGCTGCCCTGCCTCAAGTTAATAAATTCTAAAACTTTGGCCTCCCTTAACTCCAATGGGTAGAATCTGTCTAAGAAAGCTATAACAAACTCTTCCCATTCTACAGGCCCTGCATCTACACCTCTATCTACCTTCCACTGCTTAAACCATGTATGGGATACATCCTGTAATTTATATGCAGCCAACTTATCACTCTTACTAGATGTTACCCCCATAATATCCTTTACTTTTTGGACTATATCTAAGAATTCCCGTGGATCCTTTTCAGACTTGGATCCCATAAAAGAAAGATGATTCATTCAGGTGAAGTCCCAAATTCTGGTTGTAGCAGTAATGGCCACTGGGTTGGCCAGAACAACAACTGGTTGTTTATTCTGAGCTGCTACGGAGTTGGCGAGAGTGGTAAACGCAATCCTGAATTCTGCGTGAGAGACATGCTCATCTAGAGGATCTGCCTGGACGGGCGGAGGTGCTGGATGGTTTTCCGCTCCTCTTCTGTTATTCTTTTTGGGAGGCATGTTCTGTAAATGGAAGAAAGAAATGGATTAGACTGAGAGTTTAACTTGAGCTCATGCTTACTCGCACGACATGGATACTGAAAGAAGGGAAACTTTTCCTAAATGCCTTGGAGACTTCTGCCCATAAGTGTGGCGCGCTACACACCCATGCACAAGAATCTACTTGATGTGGCTTTTAGACTTCCTAGGACTCTTTAAAACCTTAGGCTCTGATACCAAGTTTGTAATTCCCCCAAGAGTACACCCTGGGCGTCACATGGTGCTTACAGTCCCGAGGGACCACAAGCTAACTCATAAGTTAGTACCTACTATGAGCACTGAATAACATAATCATAAATGCAGAAGAATAACTGATATGCCATAAGGTTTTAATAACTAAAACAAATACTGAATTATGAATCTAAAGAAATAACTATTTGAGTCTAAATAAATACTGAAATCTTAGATAAAATGAATAACTAACTGTCATGTCAACTGAAGTCTGAATAATTAATAACTGACTGTATTGTCTGAAAGCTTTTAAACTGAATAACTATGAGTTGATGGGACAGGCCCCAACTAACTCCAACTAATTACTAGACTAAAAGCATGAAATAAAATAATCCGTCCTCGAAATATAAGGACTCACCACTGCTACTGCTGAGAGTCTGAGAAGTCTAAGCATGATTTAGAAACTGAGCATCAACACCTATGATATAATACGTCATAGCGCAAAAGAAAGGTATGCGATCAGTACTTTGAATGTACTGGTATGCTAAATGAGGTAGGCTAATATGCATGGTCTCATGAGCAAAAATAATAACTATCTGAATATATATTTAAAACATGGAGTACTGAATAAAATGCATGAAAGTTTGTAAATACTGAAGGTACGTGAAATCTGAAGATACTGGGGATGCATGACCAAACATATAACATAAACTGAATAAAATCTAAAACTAAAATACTAAAATAACTGATATCTGTATGCTTTGGTTAAACAACACTGAGATTGAATGTCTGAACTGATTACTGGACTAAAACTGTAACTGAGATTATGGGAGGTATCATCTAACCGACATACCATAACATGGGCTAATCGGGGTCCAACCTGTAACCCCAGTTGGAAGGGTGTTAATACCATGCCATGGGTACTAACACTGGCTATGTGGATCTACTAAACTGGTATATTGTGTTGTCCCGAAGTACTAAGGGTGTCAAGCCTAATCTGACGGGTGGCCCCTGCGAGATAGTCAAGCCTAGACTGACGGGTGACTTCTCATATCCTATGCTGGCTACGTAGTTCTGGAGTTTAGGGACTGCTACTAGCGACTCAGCCTATCTGATGAGAAACCATCATCCCTACACTCGCTCGGTGCTAAATCCTACTCCTAACTGAATGACACAGAGTTACTAACTATTTCTAAGTTTAACTGACTGATCTAGTAATGCTCATGATGTATTCTGAAGTTATTCTGAAAATACTGAGATGAGACTAAGTAAACAACTATGATTTTCGGGTATTTAATACCCCAGGACTCAAAAGAAAAAATAGTAAACACAATATCAAACTTAGAGAACTTAGCATGAAAACCATTATCAACTACTCATTTTTGTAGGCATTTTATCAAATACTTGTAGTTCATAGTTTAATCAAATCATAGTAATGTTATGGAACTTATAGTAATAGCATGGATTCAACATGAATAGCACTAAATCATGATTTAATTCAATGAATGGTAACATTAAAGCATGGGGAAATGAATGACAACAATAATTTCATTTATACATGGTATAAAATCATAGTTCATGGTGATTCATGAGTGAAAGCATAATTTAAAATCAAAATAAGTTGAAAAGATCATAATTTTGCAAGTTTAAACGGATACTTGGACTCCATGGGTGAAATGAACCCATGGATGAACATTCAACATACTTGGGTTAATGAATTTGAGAAGATTGATGGAGTGTTCTTGAGTTTTGGCCTTGAATTTGGGAGCTAGGGTTTTTGTGTTCTTGAAGAGAATGGATCCCCTTTTGAGTAATTTGAGAATAATAGGCATATAATGTCCTACTAGGCTTTAAATCCGTGTTTAGGACGAGATTAGGTCTTAGGAAAATGACCAAACAGCCCATTGAAAATTAAAAATGCGGAACTGGAAAACTGAAAATCCTGATTTGAGGCCCTGGTGTGATGTGCCAGGATCACGGAGCCTCACTGGAAATTGACGACTGGGACCTGTAAGTTGCGCTTTCAACAACTAAAGACAAATACATAGCCGTTGGAAGTTGTGGTACTCAAATTTTATGGATTATGCATCAACTACTTGATTTTAATTTGTCTTTTGAATCTGATCCTATAATGTGTGATAACACCAGCGTTATTAGTTTATCTAAATATATTGTGCATCATTCTAGGGCCAAACACATTGATAATAAGAATTATTTTATTCAGGATCATGCAGAAAAATGCAATTTTTCGTTAATATTTGTTGACTCCAAAAATCAACTGACAGATATTTTTATAAAATTCTTCTTAGAAGAAAGATTTTTTTGCCTTAGAAAAAGACTTGGTATTCTTAGTATTAATGAATTACGAGCTTTATTTTTGGACAAAAAATCTCTTTTACTTGTTCCAATTTTCTCGTCAGATTTTAACCAAAAAATTGGTTTTCAAAAGAGAATTCATCATTATTTTCACTAATATTCATGCCATTTTTGCCGCCTTTGCATCCCCTTTCCTTTCCAACACTCCCTTCTGCCACCCTTTCACTTTCTTCAATCACGTTTTCCCTTCCCACCTCTTCGCCTTCCCCTCCTTCATTTTTTCTAACAATCTCTCTTTCTTCCTCAATCCTCTTAACCATCCTTTATTCTCCCTCTCTACCCTTTAAAATTCATCTTCCCTCTTCTTCCATGACCAAAACTCATGCCATGGCAAATGTGTCCAAATCTCTTCCCTAAGCCCTCTCCTACATATCTGTTCTCCTCTTTTAGTCCTCCGACGAATCCTCGCTGGACTCTCAGTCAAATCTCATCAAGATATATTATCCTACTTTAAGTATAACCCTTTCCGGCAAGAAACCTCATCCAAACTCTCTAAACTTTCTCCCTCCAGAAGACATGCACAAGTTTTGGACATGCTCTTACAAAGATAAATTCTCTGCCTTTAAAAGTCACTTTGTTGTACCCAGATGCATTATCAATCTCCATCAATTGAAATATTCCTTCTTTAATGTAAGTCACTTCTTTAAGTTTCAAGATTTGTCCTTAGTTTTTCATCTTTGTGGACTTCTGGTGCATCAGGATCCAGTCCACGTGTTTTATTCGAATCTCTGCCTCTCCTCTAATAGTGGTGAAATCGAAACTCATGTGCTTGGCACAAGAATTATTTTGGATTATTTTCTATTTGAAAATGCTTTTGATACAAAATTCTCTGGTGAAATTGGTTTTATGAATTGTAACTGGATCGATGATTTTGAGGTCATCTTTGAAGAATCCAAAAGGGTCCGGTCTGACCCCTACTCCGTTTTAAATAATTTTTTTCTCCTATCTCTTTGTTTTAAGTTTTTCATTATGTCCCATATCATTTCTACTACACTGATCCTATAGAAAAGATACCTCAATAATATTACCGATCATCATGTTTTTGTGTTCTATTGTCTAGTGAAGAAAATTAAAATCAATTGAGCAACCTAGATCCGTGAGTACATGATTGAGAGTTCAGGAGATGTTCATGCCTCTTCCAGTTTGTTGTATGACCTAATTATTTCTTAGATTCTTCTGTATTACTCAATTGATCTCTCCGCCTACCCCTAATGGAAGTTGTTGTTACTTATGACTCCAAAAATTTTGCCAGTATGGGCTATGTTTTGGTTGAAGATGAATGGTACAAGAAGGACTTTGTCCAGGCAAAGTCAGAACTCCCCAAGGTAAGCAATTTTGTTTCTAACCCCATGATTACTATCTTAAAGGAACTGGGGGAAATTAAGAATTGCTTTAAAGCCATCGAGGAGGGTGTTATGGTGCTGCAAGAGTCGACTTCCAAACTTCTGGACCTCGAAAAAAGCACCAAGACGAACATAGACATAGTCCAATTGGCTCTTGACGAGTTCAAATAAGAGGGTATCAAGTTATTTACTCGAGTTTTCACCCGCATGGATTCCCTCAAGACCCAAGTACACTCCTCCAATGATAATCTAGCTATTTCAGTTCAGAATTTCTATTCCTCCTTAAAAAACTTTGAAAAATCGTTTGAGACTTTCTTCCATAATATGTACAATACTCTGACCTACTTTCAAACATAGACATCCCTTGTTTTGTTGGGATGAAAGATGATTTTTAACATACTATCTGCCATACTTTTTGTTTTGCCTAGTATTTGTTAGTTACTAGATTATATCTCTGCTATTTCTTTACTGCCTTTTCTTCTTTGCTGCCTTTTCTGCTACTCTATGTTTTTTTTATTATGCCAAAAGAGGGAGAAAGACAGGACTATCAGAAGTACTTACAAGTCAGGCGGAGCAAGTCGACTATCGATAAATGAGAATCATCTGATACTCAAGATACTTGGAATCACAGAAGTGTTTACAAGTCTGGGAGAGTAAGCTGACTACTGTGACAGACAGGGAAGTCAATTGATGTTTATACTTGTTTGTCATTATCAAAAATAGGGAGATTGTTAGCCTCCTATATTTTAGTTTTAATAATGACAAACTAATGAGTGGATTTTTGCAGGATATTTGAAGCTCGCTAATGATGGAAAGATATCTCACACAGAGATATTGAGGATAAAAAAAGGCTAATTTAGAATGGAAGCAAGCAAGAGAGCCAACTCCAAAAATGGAAGAGCATCAAATCATGGAGATCTACGCCATCTAAAAATTATGGAAAGCGAATCAATCAAGTACAAGAATAAAAGGATGAAGGATCCTAGTCTCGAAATCACTGCAAATCAAATCTATCAAGACTAAAATCAAAAGGAAGGCCACAACCTCTACATTGACATATATAATGTGGATATGTATAGCTGTGGAAGTTGCACCAATTATGGACATAACTGATATGGACATACTTTATGGTGCCATCCCTCAATCAAGGGATCAATTCAAATCCTTAATTGAGAAAAAATCTCTTGGGTTTCCTTACAAGGAACAACGTCATAAAAAGCTAGAGACTATAAAAAAAGACAAAAGGCTGAAGTCACGCAACTTTAAGAAAAATCTCAAAGTGTCTCAATCTTAGTCTAACAAAGCTTTGTAATTCTTAGTTTACAATAGTTGTATAAAGAATAGGATCGAGTCAACTTTGTAATACAAACTGAAGTTGTGTCACAAGATCTGAAGAATAAAATAAGTTTTTGGAACTTGTTTCTTATCATTTTACTTGAGTCTGACATTGAAAGATCTAAAGGAAACATTGAAACCCGAGGGCACTGGATGTAGGAACCATATCAGTGTTCCAAGCCAGGATAAATCTTTGTGTCTTTACTTTAAATTCAATTATTTATTTGTTTGTTTATTTTCAATCTAATCTGTTTTGTGATGTATACTGATCTACAGGCAAATTGACTGTGAGGAGTCAATAAGTCGACTCACAAAAATTTTCAATTCACCCCCCTCCTTGAATTTCACAAGATACTCTCGACAATCATGTAATTTGTTGTCCTTTTGTTGGTTGCATTGTTTATCAGGTTGTGAATGTTGTTCATTCACAGGGTTAATAATTTGATTATGGTTTTCTGAATCTCTAATCGTCTACCTAAAAGAATATCATAACTACTTAATTGAGCGTGGATACAATAATCCATTTTAGATATATTACACTATCTTCCTATAATTGAACCAAACGTCATCTTCTAAGTATATTCCTATCCTATACATGGATCAAATTTTTTGTTAATAAAAGATGAGAACTTGTTCCTTAAACTCCTTATTCTTTCCTAATGATTCTCCTTTTCGGTTCACAATAGGATTATAGATATATTTCAATGGAGGCCATGCATCAAAATAGTAAAAACAAGAGATTAAGAACAATCCATATGATAATCCAATGTTTAACCAACTAAAGAATCCAAAATACAATCATGTGTTTGGCCTCAACCACAGATCAAAGGTTATAAGCCACTCATACTTTGAAATAAACTAACACAAGATTTTTATTCATACCAAAGAATTACAAGTAGTAGAGTTTACACAAGATGAAACCTAATTAAATAATCCTTAGCCTCTCTTCAATGCTTCAAAATATTACGTAACCCCTTTCAAAAATGGGCTTGGGGTATTTATAAATGTATGGTGAAACTACCTCTAAGCCCTTGACTTGATTTAAAAGGCTTCACTGCACCAAAAGGAGGACTCGTGCTGCAAGTCCTAATGCATGCCCCAAGGGGTACATCGCAAGGCCTTGTCGTGCGGCCTCCTCTAGCATTGTTTTTTCCCGTATTTCATCTTTTTCACTCTGTGGTCATCTTATGTCTCCATATACCACATTCACACTTGAAATAACTCTAATCATGTATGTTAGCTTATTTACATCAAGAGCAAGACAAAACACACGTAACTAAGATACTTTTCTCTCAAAACTTGGGTAAAATATGGGTAAAACATAACATTTGGGTGTATAAATACACCGAAGATCATTTGGGGACAAGAAAGTATACAATTGAGGATGAGAATATTTGATCATAATGTGAACTGTTGCATCACAATTAGAAGCCATCGATTATCAATATTCTAGTCCATCAGTTGTTTATGTTATTCTACTCTCCTAGTCCTTTCAGAAACATGAGTCTAACAGTTGAATGTATTACATCTTCAGGGTAGAATGGGCAACCTTTGGTAGCCATCAATAGGACGGGACAGACACATGAATATTATGAAAAAGGTTTTACCATTGGTGGGGCAGGTGGGAAAATGCATAAGAGAATTACAGCTAAGGATCTTCTGAACAACATTATGGAATCAATTGTTAATGGTTTGTCAAAGCAGAAGTCTTTGTCAAAGCAAAAATTAGCAGATCATGCTACTTGGGAATTATTAATGCATTGAAGATAATGTTTCATCATTTTTATCCTTAAGGTCTTTGCAGTCGGGAGTACTGTTACACAAAAATGAATTAGCTGGTCAAGTTAGTTAACTTTGCCATATCACCAGTTAATTACGGGCTATTGAATTAGCTAGAAGCAGTCAGAAAATTATATTCTTTCTCATGTATATAAAAGACATTGCATCATTACAGATTCAATTATCAATGAATATATACTGAGCTTTTCCTGTTGATTTCGATTCCTCATCTTCCTATTATTTCATCTCCCATAGCTTCCAACTCGAGTTTCTCTGTAGAACTCCTTTCCAACTACTAAAACTTGGGATTCCTCAAATAATCCCTTTATTTTTGCAAACAATCTGACTAGAAAGAGAGTATTTGAGTCAATTTTCCAAGATACATAGTTAAAAAATACTCTAAACAAAGCCTGATAGTGCTTCATGTACCAACAAATAAGAAAAAAATATCATAACCTAATTGCTTGTTTTTGAAGTTTGGTTACAAGAATTAAAGCATGTAGTAGGCGCCACCCGTGGTGCATGAAATAGTTTTCAAAAATACAGAGGAGGCCCTCATTCTTAATTACCATGGATTCTAGTCATCCTCTAACGTAGAACATGAAGGATCTATCTTGAAAGTATTCCCTTCATTCCTAGGCAAAAGTACATCTTCTCATCTGTTGTTCGATCTTGTCAACCTCTAATTTTGATGTCACTAGACAGTAAACATGCATAAATATTTTCTTACTATTCCTGTAGACTAGACTTAGGGCTTATTGTTCTACTGATGAAATCCAGAAAATGTCAAGCAAAACCACCCTTGAGGCCCCTATAAGACTTATCCCTTCTGAAAAGGCTTTGATCGATGAAAAGAACACTTTGACATCAATCTTAGCGTCATTAAGAGAATTTATTGATATCTTCCACTGCTTTACAACAAGTTTCCCATCCATATAGAGTATATCTCAACCCAAAGTCCAACCAAAAAGAGACTTTAGTTTCTCCTTGATCAGGTTCAGAGGATCAAGTAACTACTTAAATATAATAACTCTCTTTTTTGGCCCACTATAGTCTGATCAGTTCAACAAAAAATTTCATTTTCACTCTAATATCTGGATCCAACCAACATCTTCTTTCTGCAGACTTTCGAACTCAGAGAACTCCTTTCTCTTTTCCACTAGGGAAGGATGAAAGAAATCAGTGACATTAGATTTTTGTTCACAAAAGAAGCAGCGCATTCTGCAAATCTGTAGGCTTCAGGTGTATTACTTATCCCGTATACCTAGAAGGCTTACCTTCTTTATATTTTCACTACACTTATGGACAAACGGTGAAATAATATCCCCAAGCTCTTCCAATGCTTGTGTTTTCTTATCAATGGAACTGCTAAGAAAAGCCCATCATGTCAAATGGAAGAAATTAGAAAGCTACCACAACAATCCTTGTATTAAAATATAAAACTATTCCCATATTCCTCCAGAACTGGACAAGAAGAGAGAAAAGGAACTCCTAACTATGGTTTTGGGTACGCAATCTGTATGCTTGCACAATACACTTCAATCTAAGTTCAAGGATATTTCAAGAAAAATAATAAAGTTTAACACCTCAACACAAGTTCAAATTGACTAATCAAAATAAACTATCAAATAAGTATGTTTACCTAAAAGAAATAAGCTTAAGTATAAGTAGAACCAAGTCCTCCAATTTCACGGAGTGTCCTTAAGGAATTAATTCCCCTCAAGTACTGGAGTTTGCAGAATTTTTCCTCCTAGGATAAAATGGCTTACAATCTGAAGGTAGCGATACCTCAAACTTTCAGATTCATCAAACACACTCAACGACTTATGATCACAAAGAGTTTTTGGAAGAATAAGAATGTGTTTTTTTCAGCACTTAAAATTATGTCTATACCTGAGAAAAAGTTTAGGTATTTATAGCCATCAAGTGTTCCTTCGAAAAGAAAATAATGATTCATGGAAAAGTGTATCATTTTGGAACAGTCATGTTTGTTCCTTCCAAAATAGCATGGCTTTTCTGAACAATCATATCCAATAGAATAGTCACCTTTTTTCTGAAAGTGTATCATTTCCTGAAAGGTTTGCGTCCCTTTCAAGGTGCGTTTTGTAGGCATTTTCATGGTGTACATGGAGAAAATTTTTTTGTTGGATTTTTGGATTAAAAATTTCACTTGTTTTTTCAAGTTTCAAATAAACTTTTCTAAAAAATTAATCTCTCGATCGAACATTTGACAAATCCAAATCCAAATTCAAATTTGAAGACGAAGTTGAGTTGAGCGAGTGACGGTGCTGATGCTGTGAGGAATCTCTTGGTTCTTGCGTCACTATCCACTTGAAGGTGTATTTCTTAATCAAAACACAATGATTTTTGTTTCTCCCACTAATGTGGGATACATAGACTTTCCTTTAAGTGAGTACACTTTTCTTTTAAGTGTAAGGTCACTTTCCCTCTAATAATTTCCTCCATTTTCCAGTCACATATCTAATTGAAACCAACAATCCCCCACATGAATGGGGAATCACTATTCTTTATAAAACTTTATGGACAAGTTTGTGATCAGCAAGCAAAGACTAATTGCATCTGGATAAGTGAGTTTTCCTTTGAACTTTTCAAAGTGAACATGCATCATATGCACTCGGTCAATCGGTAGATTTGATATCTATGAACCGTCGAACCTTAGTGTACACTTAGTCAAAACATGTCACACAACAAGTCTTTTACCATTTACGGTTCTCATATTTTTATTCATTTCAGCCATGAACACGTCCAGGTTTCATGAGAGCATAGAGAATAGGCCTTTACTAACATTCTCCTTGAAGCGACTTCCATTTCACCCTCACATAGGTGATTTGTAAACATTCAATCCTATAGATTAAACTATTTGGTCAAACTTACCAAACTTAGATAACCATTAAAAAGCTTTACACCATAAGCTTTATCCTTGTTTAATAAACATTGTCTATATCATGAGAATGGGTTGGGTATATTAACAATGTTGAACCATCGGCCACAACTTTGTTTGATCTCCTTGAACCTAGATCTTGGGATCTCCAGTTTTCTAGGTAGAGTTACCGCCATGCTGACTTGTCCTAGGCTATAAACCTATTCCCTTCGATGTTCTCTCAACTCCCTCTCTAGATAGGCTTTTTTAAGTGGATCTGACATATTATCCTTTGACTTCACATAGTCAGTAGTGATAATTCCATTAGAGAGTAGTTCTATAATGATATTATGTCTCCATATTATATGACGAGATTTATCATTGTACATTATGCTCTCTGCCCTACCTATCGCTACTTGACTATCACAGTTTATACATACTGGTGCCAATGATTTGGGATAATAAGGAATATCTTCCAAGAAATTTTGGATCCATTCAACTTCTTCTCCAGTTTTATCTAATGCGATAAATTCATATTTCATTGTGGAGCGAGAAATACATGTCTATTTGAATGATTTCCAAAAGACTGCTTCTCCACCAAAAGTAAATACATATCCACTTGTGGATTTTACTTCATTCGATCCAGTGATCCAATTTGTATCACTGTATCCTTTATTTACTGATGGATATCTATTATAATTCAAAGAATAGTCTTGAGTGTATTTAAGATACCCCAAAAGTCTTTTCATTGCCATCCAATGAGTTTTATTGGGATTACTCGTGTACTGACTTAATTTACTAATAGGACATGCTATGTATGATCGTGCTCAATTCATAATATACATTAAATATCCCAACACTCTTATGTAGTCTAACTGTGAGTCAATTTCACCTTCATTCTTTTGAAGTGCAAAGCTCATGTACAATGGAGTCTTGGCAATACCAAAATCCAAATACTTGAACTTGTCAAGTACCTTTTTAATGTAATGAGACTGTGACAATGTCAATCCTTATGGAGTTTTATGGATTCTTATTCCTAAGATCACATCCGCAACTCCAAGGTCTTTCATTTCAAACTTGCTCACAAGAATTCATTTTGTAGAATTTATATCAGGAATATCTCTACTAATGATCAACATGCCATCCACATACAAACAAACAATGACCTTGTGATTTGTACTGTCTTTAACGTAAACACAATTATCAAATTCATTTATTTTAAACCCATTTCCCAACATAGTTTGGTCAAACTTTGTGTTCCACTGTTTAGGTGCATGTTTTAGTCCATAGAGTGACTCAACAAGTTTGCATGCCTTCTTTTCTTTACCAGGAAACACAAAACCCTTAGTTTTTTCCAAGTAAATTTCTTCCTCCAACTCTCTATTTAAGGATGTTATTTGCACATTTATTTGATGGATTTCAAGACCATATACCTCCGCCAAGGATACTAATATCTGATTTAACGTTATTTTTATTATAGGCGAGTATGTATCCAAGTAATCAGGCCTTTCTTCTATTTGAAGCCTTTTACTACAAGTCTTGCCTTGTATTTGTGAATAGTACCATCCGCTTTTATTTTCCTTTTGAAGATTCATTTAGAACCTAAAGGTTTATTTCTTGGAGGAGGATCAACCAACTCCCAAGTATGGTTTCTCAAGATTGAATCAATCTCACTATTAACTGCCTTTTTCCAAAAGGATGAGTCTAAAGACAGCATTGCTTCTTTGAATGTTTGAGGCTCATTTTCTAAGAGAAATGTTACAAAATCCAATCCAAAAGAAGTTGACGTTCTTTGAAGTGTACTACGTCTTGGATTGTTATCATTATATACATCCTCTCTTGGTTTATATCGAGGTTGTTTAGACCATCCACTAGACTGTTCATGTCTAGTTTATACGAATAAATGTGTTCAAAGAACTTAGCATTATCTGATTCAATTACCATAGTTTCATTGATATCCGGATGTTTGGATTTATGAACCAAAACTGACATGCTTTACTACTTTTAGCATATCCTATGAATATGCAGTCCACCTTCTTAAGTCCTAGCTTCACCCTTTTAGTCGAAGGAACTTGGACTTTTGCTAGACACCCCCACTCTTTGAAATATTTCAAGTTGGGTCTCTATCCTTTCCATTTTTCATATGGAATTGATAGTGTCTTACTGTGAGGCACTCTATTGAGTATCCAGTTAGCTGTAAGGATAACTTTTTCACAACCCAAGATGAGGCCCTGTCCATGACAAGTATCCCAAACCATGAAGGCCCGATAGACCCTCAACATGTAATCATAAGCATAATCCATACATAAATCAAAGTGCAGAAGATATAATAATATTCAATGGAGATTTATTATAATACAATCCTTGTCAAGAAAATTATGACAATACAATACTCCTCTCGTATACGAAGCCTCTAATGAAAACTAACTATCTAGACCAGGATAAATCCCCCCAGTTGGACTATATACTGAAAGACTCAACATATAAGTAAATGCCTTCGAAAAGATGGATGACTCATCCATTCCTATCATATCCTAAGTGTTATAATTATGTGATGGACCATGGGACAATACTGCAGAACCTGAAATATAGGGTGTCAATACACAAAGGTAATGGTATGTAGAACAATCCAAAAACAAAATATATTTTTATACAACATAGGTGAGAGCATTTCATAAAAACATGTCAGCATAAAATATTTTAAAATACATGGGCATAATTTGATAAACTTCAAAACATTTTCTTTAAATCATGACTCTACTCTTTAGTTCCCTTCTGAGATAGATGGTATACCTTACATTTCTAGTACCCACGGGCTATATGGGTCCGCCATTAACTCGTTGGCCAAGCCCCCTAATCCAAGTTTGTCGCAAGAATTGGGGTTCTAAATACTATTCTCGTATACCAGTGTCTCGAGGACAAGTATACATTGGCCATAGACAATCATGTCTCCCGAATCGGCAAAACTTGGTTTATAGCAATGAGCCCTTACACTCAAATGCCTTCTTCAGGTAACCATCTAACTCTTTTTAAGACCAATTTTAGTCTTTTAAAACTATGTTTCATACTTTTAAAACATTCAATACTTATTCTATTAAGGGCATATCATCACTGGGTATCATCATACCCAGACTTACAAGTCCTTCGTATCATATCAATTTTCACAACCCTTCTCATTCAAAACATGTAAATGACCACCAAAAGGTTTAACAAATCATACGAGAGTTTCTTAATATCAAAATCATATGAAGCTTATTCAAACACACTCTCTTTATAAATCTTAAACACATGGTGTCCATTCTATTTTATTCAACACATGCATAATGGTTAAGAGACATTTAACACTTAAGAATTCATCATTAGTCGCAAACCAACCCCTGACATTAGTTATACGAAAATCTCTTGATCAATATGTGGGCTCTTAATTCATGCTCTCAAAATAATTCACAATTCATATCATGCGAAGTCCATAAATTTCATCATGGGGAGTGAAATTTCATGAGTTACATTCGTAAATCATCTTTCAAATTCAAATCATATATGCATGAGTTTATAAATCAAACTTATGGAAAACCCCCATAACAATTACATAATTTCATCGAATTAGTTTCACAATGCATTCTCTTAAAATTTTTTACCAGAACTCATAGATTATATGTGTGTATATATATATTTAAAGCTTGTAGAAAACGTAAAACCTACGATCGTGCCATATAGGGTAGCCCCACGTACCTTGAATTGATGAAAACGTTAAGGAAATTGGATCCTTGAAGTTTAATCTCTCCAATCCTAGTCAGTTTTTCCTTCTGTCGCTTAAAGATAATCAATTAGGGATATGGGTAGAGATAAAACATTTTTAAGGGCTTAATTCGGGCTATAGTGTTTAGGGACATTTTGGGGATGTGAAAAGACCTTGTTGCCCTTAGAATAACTCAAAAACGAAGCTCCTACACCTCTATGCATTGGTTATTCTGCACCCAACCCATGGCCTAGCACCAAAGTGGGTGGAGCCTAAGCTATGGCCTAGCTCCCAGTTGGGCGGAGCCTAGGCTATCGCCTAGCCTGGAAAGTGACTCATTCAAACACTCATAACTTTTTACTCCAGACTCGAATTGACAAACGGTCGGTGGAGTTGGAAAGAAGACTCGAAGGGATTCAATTTTATATATAGTAGGCCAAATGACTATTTATATCCTAGGATAAATAGTCGCTGGAAATTGACCCAAGAAAAATCATCAACTAAAAATCAATCAATAGGAAAGTGCTCAACTTAGCTTTTGAGCTAGGAGATTCTTGTGATGTATATTCATCTCCAAAGATGTTTTCACACTAAGGAAGTATCATTCACACTTATATCTAAGTAGAAACCATTGGTTTTGGGCTATAAACATTGAAAAGATGGTTCAACCTTAGCCCGAAAAAGCGGGGTGTTATATTATCTCCCCCTTGGGATCATTCATCCCCGAATGATAGGTAGGAACTTGTTGAAGATCCAAAATTATGGAATAAAGAACATAGCCTCACATTGAACATATTTTCTCAACAAAATATGCAAAGGCATCAAAGAGCTTAACCGCTAGTGAAAAGTGTAAGCACGAAGAGTGAGATAACAAGAATTGACATAGAGATGACCTTGTACATGAGCTCTAGGGATCATAATCATCACAACATAAGGCATGAGTTTATTTGGTGATCATAGGACTGATTTACACCGGTACTAACCATGAAATAAGGTTTCACAAAAGATAGAAAGTAGAAGCATTCTCTACCTTACATGATACAACGAATAGACTTAAAACTTAAAGACACTACTCAACTATGCCCCAAATAATAAATAACATACTTCATCATTTCCAACTTACAATTCTCCCGTAACACTTCTAACCATATGAGTTTGAGTCCCACTACATAGTGCTTTATGTTAAAGCCTATCTCAAAGTTAAAAGGTGCTAACTTAAACTACGGGATCCTGTACTCTACATCCCATTAAGAATATTCACCTTATCACTACCATCAAACACACTCAAGTTTTTAATTCAAGGACTACTAGCCACATAGCACAGTGGTTTGAGTTTTCATCAATCACAACATTCAAGCCTATCATTACCATACCCACTTCATGAATCTCCCCTCTAAGACTAGCAAATTCGATCACTCTCATAAAGATTTTTGCCACATATCTCCTTCCTAACTATTTTATGTAACAAAATTCATCTTCTTCTTTCCCCCTTATCCTATAACCTTAGCTAAAGAAATCACATTAAAATTTTCACATTCAAGAACATCTACTCCCTTACCTAAAACATTACAACACTTCCACAACCACCATCATACTAGCATAAGGAGGGTCATTGAGGGTCCCGAGCATAAGCATCATAAATGGGAGTAACACTATTTGATTATAACTTATACTTATTGCTCTACTCAAGGTGGGACATGAGTTATAGAAACGATACAAGAGACACGAAGTTCTTCATATGTAAAGTATTTGAATCATATGTAGAGAGTCGTTCGGTATAAACACAACACAACATGAGTTGTTAGGACATGCCGTAGTGAGAAACATAAGCGCTTACATCACGAGTCGTATAAAATAAGTTTGGAATTCATGAAGTCAATGATTAAGACAAGGACTGATACTTTAAGCTATTGCTTCTCATTTTTAGAGCTGAGATAGTCTTGAGTTTGCATGAACCTTATCACTTTGGCTATTCCTAACGTAAAATGAATTGGTAACATATATAAACCATAGTTTCTTAGAACCAAGCATTATGTGAGACATGTATTTTTATGGATCATAAGCAACATAACATAGAGCTTGGATACTTGGAATATTAGATCACTAAGGGACATTATTGCTTCTAGTTTAGAGGTCAGAACATTACGTGAGTTACATAGAGAGCTCAAACCTTAGACTTAGGCAGGACTCGAACACATAAGACATTGGTAGATGTCCATACAAATTGAAGTAGGAGGAGCTTGCTTTAATAGGAATTGATTTATCATGATTCTTACTTGAAACTTGATACCACAAGAAAATTTGGGAACTACCTTAATTCATCATCTCCCCCTTAGATCAAAGTAATAATCCTAGAATTGTGGACCTAACCTCACATCAAATCTATAGCCATAACTCTCAACATAAAATAGATATCACCATATACATAATGCTAAACTCTCTCCAATAAACTATACCCTGAAGGCCTTGCTTTCTGGAAGTGATACTCTTAATTTTCGCTATCCTCTATAACCATCAACCTACAACTCACAGTCCCATGAGCCTACACATCCTCACTCCTTATCACATAAAAATCCACTCTCCACTACTTAACATTCTAACATTAGACCGCTAATCACATAACTTACAACACAATAAAATTTGTAAAACTATAACAAAGGCCCATATTTCCTACCTATATTTCCTCAATTTAACTCTAACAAACACCGTACAACCACTCCCCAGACTTCTCCATACTACAAATTTAAAGAACATAAACTAGGTACGAAAAATACTTATACACATAAAACTTAATCTAACAACATGCTACCTAGGGTTTTAATTTATTCTTATATACTTACTCTCTTATCCGCTTAATTACTCTACCACAATTCATCATTCTAATACTAGTCTCGTGTGTATATATATATATTATAATTATTCACTCCTTTCTCCACAAGTATCCAACCTAGGCTGGTGCACACATTAAATCAAGCCTACTACTTACTCCCAAAAAACATGCATCATTAATCTTAAGCTACTATTCTTATCACCACCATCCACATCTAAAGTTCAAGCCTATTGTATAACCCCAATCATGTAACACCGATGAAGCATTTCACATACTATGCTAGTCCATCAAATTGGGAATTCAACCCAACTATGTCACTTAACTTAACTACCTCCCATAAGTTTATTCTTTACACAATATTTACAACACCTTAGAAAATCTACCACACACCTTCTCAGGTGTAGTACTAGTTTACCATGACTAGAGAAAAGACAATCAATGGGGGGAGGGGTAAAGTCACATAATAGGGATAGTCGATCTTAATCTTATGTTATAACCCATTACAATCTTATCTATAAATTCCACTTTCTCACATTATTTTTATATACCCATGCAACAACAACAACAACAACAACAACAACAAACCCAGTGAATTTCCACCAAGTGGGGTCTGGGGAGGGTAAAATATACGCAGTCCATACCGCTACTTTTGAAAAAGTAGAGAGGCTATTTCTGATAGACTCCCATCTCAAGATCAAGAATAGTTAACAGGTCATAGTAATACCTGAAGCAGAATGGATGGCATAACCGAGATAAGAAATAAGAAATAATACAAATAGAGCTAAGAGAGCCATGACAATAAGAGCAATACACAAGTAAAAAGTAGTAATAAGAAATAATAAAAGGCCACCCCCTCATAGTAGCATACACTAACGGCTCTTACTAGTGAGCACAGTCGTAAGATTACTAAGCCAGCTACACCAAAGCTCCCTAACTACTAGCTATAACCCTAACATGCATTAACCTTATACCCATGCATACGTCACAATTACCTTCAAAATTTACTAAACACCAATAAGTCACTACCCTAACTTATTGACTAATCTACTTCTTTCCATTTACAACATATAAATGATTTCTACAACCACTATAACTATCCACTATGAGCTCCTTTGTTATTTTGAATAAATAACAATCATAGCCAGCCACTTCCTCCATAGACTACCATACGATCTTCAAATATTGCTACCACATTATTTAATAACTATAAAAGGCAACCCATCCCTCAATTAAGGGTTATACAGAGTAAAAAGCATAAAGCTTTAATCTTCAGAAACCAAATAATACAGGTTATGGATTAATTCCTTAAGATTGTTATTTCGGGTACACAATCTGTATGCTTGCACAATACACTTCAATCTCAGTTCAAAACTATTTCAAGAACAACAATAAAGTTTAACACCTCAACACAAGTTCAAAATGACTAATCAAAATGAACTATCAAAGAAGTATGTTTATCTAAAGGAAATAAGATGAAGTAGTAGTAGAACCAAGTCCTCCAATTTCATGGAGTGTCCTTAAGAAATTAATTCCCCTTAGGTACCCGAGGTTGTGGAATTTTTCCTCCCAGGAAAAAAAGGCTCACAATCTAAAAGTAGCGGTGCCTTAAACTTTCAGATTCGTCAATTACTTTCAATGGATGATGATTACAAAGAGTTTTTGGAAGAAGAAGAATATTTTTTAAGCACTTAAAATTATTTCTATACCTGAGGAAAATTTTAGGTATTTATAGCCATCAAGTGTCCCTCCAAAAAGGAAGCAATGGTTCATGGAATGGTGTATCATATTGAAACAGTCAGGTTTGTTCCTTCCAAAATAGCGTGTCTTTTCTGAACAGTCATATGTTCGTTTTGAGGTGCATTTCTGTATGCATTTGCACTTGGAGAAAATATTTTTGTTGGATTTTTGAATTAAAAATTTTATTTGTTTTTTCACATTTCAAGGAAACTTTGTCTAAAAAATTAATCTCTCGATCTATCATTTGCCGAATCCAAATCCAAATTCAAAGCCAAAGATGAACCCGAAGCCGAACGAGAGACAACGATGACAGAAGCGAGGCCTCTCTTGATTTTTGCCTCACTATCCACTTAAAGGTGTGTTTCTTAATATAAACATAATAAATTTGATTTTTCCCACCAGTGTGGGAGAAGTAGACTTTCCTTTAAGTGAGTACACTTTTCTTTTAAGTGTGAGCTCACCTTTCCTCTAATAATTCCCTTTATTTTTCATTCACACATCCAATTGAATCCAACACTAACGACAAAAAATGGTACACTAACATATAACCAGGAGCAATAATTAGAACTATCCTTGCACTAACAATTAAAAAAGTATAAATTGTAGGCATATGGACAAACAAAAAAAAGAGCATTAAATCACATATCTTTCACCCATTGTGAAAACTAATTAATGAAATATCTAGATTTAACTAAAAAGTATCAATATTTCTATTAAAATATGTTATAAGTTGGTTTAAGGAATGCACATGACGTCTTTTAATTTTCTCCAGTTCTCTCATTTTAATAAGACTCCTAGTCAAATTAGTATTTCTATTATTTGTCGAAAACTGTTTGTCTCATTTTTTAGGGTAGAAAATAAGCATTATTTTAGGGTAAGTTTAACCTATTTTTAGTTGTAATAGGGACTATTATGTTAGGAGTTTATTATCAAATAAAAGAGGTTGTTTTAACTAGAAAATAAATAGCTCTCTATGTCTCTTCTTCTTTTAACTTTGTCTCTATTTTCAAATGCTTGTTTTGGGATTTCCTTGCTACTTATTTCCCTTTACAGTACTAAAAAAACAATTGGTACCAGCCTTTGATCTCGAGGTACCTGTGAGTATGTGCATCAATCATACTCAGTGGACACCCTGAACAGAGAAACATGTTTTTCTTCGATAGCACCACTAACTTCCAATGTAGAACATTATCAAATCTAGGCAGTTAGAATGCTGATATATCTGGAAGCTTTTGATCTTTAGGAGGCTATTAAAGATGAATATAAGATAGCTTCCTTGCCAAAAAATCTCATGGTCGCGCAGATTAAAGCTAACAAGGACAAAAAAAATAAGAAAATCAAAGGCAAAGGCATGCTTATTTACTGCAGTTTCATCCAATGTCTTCACTCGTATCATATCTCTAAACTCAGTAAAACAGTTATAGAATTATCTCAAGATTGAGTATGAAGGAGTTGATAAGAATCGAGGGATGCAAGTGTTGAATCTGGTACGTGAGTTTGAGCTTCAAAGGATGAAGGAAAATGAAACCATAATGGAGTATTTTGAATGTCTTCTTAATACAGCAAATCACATCAGATTGTTGGGTTCCACTTTCAATGATTCAAGGATTGTTTAGAAAATCCTAGTTGCAGTACCTGAAAGATTTGAGGCTACCATACAACCTTATAAAATACTAAGTACATGTCCAAAATTGCAATAGCAGAGCTCTTAATTACTTTTCGAGAACAAGAGCAACGACTTGTTAAGAGACAAGAAGGAGCTGTTGAAGGTTCCTTACTAGCCAAGCATCACAATGATGGATGATATAAAAAGAAGAAGAATAATAAATACCAACCAACAGGTGGAGAATGTAGAACATGCTACAACAAAAACAAAATAGGTAGCTTTAAAGGAAACTACCCTCCCTGTTAGCATTGCGGTAAGCTCAGACACGTACCTTTCAAGTATTGGAAAAGGCCTGATGCAAAGTTCACTAAGTGTAGTTAGTTTGGGCATAATGCGATATTGAGAAAAAATCAATAGCAAGATACAGATACTAGAGTTGTTAATGAACAGGATGAGGATCAACTCTTTATTGCATCGTGTATTCCAAGCAGCGTCTCAAGCAAGTCTTTGCTGGTTGATAGAGGATGAACAAATCATATGACTTACGATAAAGAATTTTTTTAAATATTTGAGGCTTAGTAAAATTACAAAAGTTATAATAGGTTATGGCACTCATATTCCAACAATAGGAATGGGAACCATTACAATTGAAATACAATCAGGTACTAAAATAATTTTTGATGTTCTTTGTGTACCCGATTTGGACCAAAACTTTTTTAGAGTTGGTAAATTATTAGAAAAAGGTATCAAGTTGTATTTTGAAGATAAATAATATTTGATCAATGAAGCCTTAGGATGAATCATTTCTAAAGTCAAAATAAGAGGTAGAAGCTTTGCAATAAATCCATTGAAAGAATACAAATGGTATATTATGCAAAAGAAATTGTTGTTGAGTTATGGAATAGGAGACTTGGGCACTATCATTATCAAGGTCTTATAAAAATTCAACAATTGAATATGGGGGAGAATCTACCTGATTTGGAAGTAAATACTATTAAATGTCATGCCTGTCAATTTGGTAAACAACATAGAAAACCCTTTACAAAATCAACCTAGAGAGCCTCACAAAAGCTGTAACTAATTCACAGTGAGGTCATAGGACCTCATAAACCTCCATTATTACAAGGTAGCATCTATTACGTTCTTTTAATTGAAGATTTTACAAGAATGTGCTGGATTTTTTTTTATTGAAAATCAAGTCAGAAGTTGTTGGTGTATTCTAGAAATTCAAGAAATTTGTGGAAAATCAAAGTGGTCATAAGATTCAAACTTTGAGGTCTGATAATGAAAAAGATATACCTAAGAAGAATTTAGTTCATTATATGAGGAGGCCGGTATTGTGCATAAATTTATAACACCATACACAACAAAACAAAGATGTGTTAGTGAAAGAAAAAATAGATGGATAATGGAGATAGATAGGTGCATATTATGTGATATGGAGTTGCCTAAAACATTTTGGGTAGAGGAAGAAAATACTATAGTTTTTGTGTAAAATCGACTTCAACAAAGGCTTTGGAAGATAAAACACCATTTGAAGCTTGGTACGGGCTCAAACCTTCACTATGTTTTCTAAAAATATTTTATGTTGTGTGTTTTGTTCATGTTCCTCAGGCTAAATGCGAAGGCAATTCCAGGCATCTTTGTAGGTTTCAACGGAGTTTTAAAAACTTACAAAGTTATAACACCTCAAAAACTTTAGAACCTTTGTGCACCCAATGTTTTATAAAATGCAAGTATATGTGAAAACAAACTTCATGTATTTGTAGTATTGGAAGTGATTTATACATGTATTAAGTCCTCAAATAATTCCAAACTCTTAGACAAGTCAAAACCTCCCTTACTGATTAATTTCTCATAAAGTGCCTTGCTATAGTCAACTTCAAACGAGCATAACTCCTATATTATATAGTGTTTTTTAGCTCAAGACCCACTAAATTACAAATAATTTAATTAGCTTTCCAAAGCATTTAGTTTTGTATTCTCGCTTGGACAACTCTTGAGAAGTTGTGAGTCGTCCATCATCCAGAAGACACTGTTACTTTTCATTTATTTTTCTGTTCTGGTATTTTATGGTTCATATGATATAGTCGGGGGTCATGTCCCGACTTAAGAGTTATTCTTAAAGTTAGAAGCTTTGTAGAAAGGTGTTGAGTAATTGTTTGAATTTGGTTCTTAAGACATGGATGTTTCTTTTTTTAAATGTTGAACCTTTTTTTTAATATATATATGGTTTTGTTTCCATAACTTTAAGTATGACCATGCTTATGATATAATGCAGGGCCCCAATTTGGGTTATGAAAAAATTTGTATTTGAGCACGCTTTAGGGTCCCAGGGTATCTACAAAGTCGTGTTGAGTAAAGTCCTTTTTATGAGTGCATAGCATGTCACACTTATAAGAGGGAGGATACCAGGAATTTAGGAATGTTTCCCTTTCTTCATGTTATAGTTAATGATAGAGATTCTAGTCACAATGAATTGTTATATCTCCTAACTCCTATGTTTTAGATCATTCCTCCCCAAATATATAATGGCCAAAGCAATTCAGATAGAGCATCCATCCTTACATAGGCATATATTGAGGAGGTCCACCTGACCCATGGAATGCAAACACGTTATGAAGCTCATTTTTCTAATTTTGTTGCTCCTTCTAGGGTTTTCTCAGCCCTAACCAATCCTTCCCAAGCTCCTAGGACTGGTACCACCCATGCCTAATCTCTCAATGAGAGGTTTCAAATATTGAGTTCATATAGACTATTCAAATACTAGCTCAAATTGTATCATCTCAGTCCTGTCGATTGGATAATGTTGGCTATGGTAATAGTTATTCTTATGCTACTAGATTTGGTTGGTTTATGCAGTTGAAACCCCTACCTTTACTGGGTCCAAATCTAAGGAGAACCCTCAAGAGTTTGTTGATAAAATGGAGAAGATCTTTAGGGTGATGTATGCTAGTGATACTGAGGGGGTAGAGTTTGAGGCTTATCATCTAAAAAGGTGGTTTATCAATGGTATGGTGAATGGAAGATGATTAGGGGTGAAGATGTTGAACCTTCTATTGGGGAGAAATTCTCCAATGCCTTCTTCGATCACTTCTTCCCTCGAGAATTGAGAGAGGCCAAGGCTGAGGAGTTTGTGAATGTGAAGCAAGACAAGATAAGTGTTAAGAAGTATGCTATGAAGTTTACTCAGTTATCTCATTATGCTTCTTAGTTGGTCTCTAACATGAGGTACAAAATGAGAAAGTTATCTTAAGACTAGAGTGCAAGGGTGCCATGTTGAACAACGACATGGACATATCTAAGTTGGCGGTTCATATGCAACAAGTGGAAGGTGATAAAAAGAAGCTGGCAGAGGCAGAGTAAAAAGGCTAAACATGCAGATCAGGATGCAAGTTAGTAGCGTATTAGATAATGGGGTAGACAATGGTTAAATAAGAAATCTTAGGGTAATTCTCATCCATAAGCTAGTGCTCCAATCCCCAAACCTTTGTGTGATCAGCTATTTCAGGCTAGCAATGGCCTTAGGGTGCAGGGTGCCCATTCTCAGGCCAGTGTAGCTCAGTCGGCACCATGTTACCCTCCTTATCTCACTTGTAGAAAGCTTCTTCGTAGGCTTTTCATTTGGAAAGAAATTTTTTCTTTATCTATGGTCAACCAAGTCATAGGCAGCGGGACCATCCCACAGCTAGGGGTGCACTTGGGACTAACCTGGGCTTCAACTTCTTCAGCTCCTTTTGCAAAGAGTTCTACTTTAGGGATATGGAATGGACGTAATCGTATATATGCACTGTCTACTTGTTAGCTTTTTTTCCATGATGTTTATGAATTACTTTATCATGGTACCACTCTATCCTATGTGACTCCTTGCATGGTTGTACACTTTAGTTTTGGTCCCAAAAATATTTTTGACCCCTTCTCAGTCTCTAGTTTAGTAGGTGAGTTCATTGTTTCAAGGAGAGTCTATTGGGGATGTGTTGTGTCTATCATTCATCGATCCATTGTGGTAGATCTGATAGATCTTGGTATGGTGGATTTTGATGTAATCTTAGGAATGGAATGGATTCACTCATGCTATACTACCCTATACTATAGAACTATAAAGGTCACCTTTCATTTTCCTAATGAACAGGGGAAAAAGTGGGAGGAGAGTTCCCAAGTACCAAAGGGAAAGTTTGTTTCTTATCTTAGAGCCTGAATGTTGATATCTAAAGGATGTCTGTACCATTTGGTTCGAGAAAAGGACTCTAATTCTGAAAGTACCTTCTTGGAGTCTTTTCTAGTGGTTAATGAGTTTCCCAAAGTCTTTCTCGACTACCTTCCTGGAATTTCTCCTATTAGGGAGATAGACTTTGGGATTAATCTTTTGCCCAATATGCACTATATATCCATTACTCCATATAAAATTGCTCTTATGAAGCTGAAGAAGTTAAAAGAACAACAAAAAGACCTCTTTCATAAAAGGTTTATCCATTTTAGTGTCTCTTCCTGGTTGCTCTTGTACTTTTCATGCAAAAGAAAGATGGGACCATTCATATGTGCATAGACTACCACCAACTAAATAAAGTCATCATTAAAAGTAAGTACCCACTTTCTAGAATTTATGATATGTATGTCCCACTTCAGGGTGCTAAGTATTTCTCTAAAATAGATCTTTGTTAGGGTTACCATCAGCAAAAGATTAGGAAAGTTGATATTCCTAAGACTTCCTTTTGGACCCATTATAGCCATCATAAATTCTCGGTTATGTTATTTGGATTGACTAATGCTCATGTTGCTTTCTTGGACCTTATGAACAGGGTGTTTAGATCGTTTTTGGATTTTTTCATCATAGTCTTTATTGATGATATTTTGTTATACTCTAAAAGTGAGGAGAAGCACGTCAATAACCTCTGAATTGTGTTGCGGACCCTTAAGGATCAGGAATTGTATGCAAAATTTTCTAAGTGTGAATTTTTGTTGAAATTGGGGGAGATTGTGTCCTACGGTATCAAGGGAGATTATGTGTTCCAATGCAGATGGTCTGCGAGAGAAGATTTTGGCTGAAGCTCATGTGTCTGGGTATACAGTTTATCCATGTTCAACAAAAATATATCATGATTTGGAGGATATGTATTGGTGGAATAACATGAAAGGAGATATTGCTAATTTTGTTGCCAAGTGTTTGAATTGTCAGCAAGTCAGGGTTTAACATTTAAGACCGGGAGACACCTTCCAAGATATAGTCTTACCTATGTGTAAATGGTAGATGATTAACATAGATTTTGATACAGGTCTTCTGCGGTCCCAAAACCAGTATGATTCCATTTGGGTCATTTGATAGAATGACTAAGTCCGCCTATTTTCTGCCTGTGAGGAATAATTATTTGGGAGAGAATTATACAAAATTATACATTCAGGAGATAGTTCTGTTGCATGGGGCCCCAATTTTTATCATATTCGACTGAGGTATGTAGTTTTATTCTCAGTTTTAGTGGTCTTTTCGAAAAGGGTTGGGGATGAAGGTAAAGCTTAGCACCACTTTCCACCCTCAAATGGATGGGCTAACGGAGCGTACTATTTAGACTTTAGAAGATATACTAAGGGCCTGTTTGATTGACTTGAAAGGTAGTTTGGTGAATCACTTGCCGCATATTGAGTTTGCCTACAACAATAGTTATTATTTTAATATTCCAATGGCCCCTTTCGAGGCCCTTTATGTTAGAAGGTGTAGGTCTACGATTTGATAGTATGAGGTGGATGAGTCAAGGTTGTTTGGGAATGATCTTATACATCAATCAATAGAAAAAATCATGGTTATTCGAGAAAGACTTAGAACCTCTCAAAGTCACCAAAAGTCTTATACGAATGTGTGACAAAGAGAGCTAGAATTTTAGGTTGGAGATTAGGTATTCCTAAAAGTCTCTCCTATGAAGGGAGTTATGACTTTTGGGTAAAAGGGAAATCTTAGTCCTCGCTATATTGGTGCATATCAGATTCTAAAAAGAGTTTGTAATATTGCTTATGAATTAGACTTAACAACGAGCTTAGCATTGGTTCATCATGTGTTACATGTGTCCACGCTGAAGAAATGTGTGGGTTACCATTCCTTGTTAGTTCCTATAGAAAATATTGAGGTGAAGGATTCTCTGTCTTACAAAGAAGTTCCTATCAAAATTCTTGATAGACAAGTTTGAAAGTTAAGGACCAAGGAGATAGTTTCGGTAAAGGTGCTATGGAGGAACCAAAGGGTGGAGGAAGATACTTGGGAATCGAAAGAGGATATGAAATCTATATATCTCTTATTATTTCCATCTCCAGAAGAGGTTGATTAAGGTATGAATCCTACATTTTTTCTAAATCTATTTGATTTTATGCATTAGGTCTATCTATGTTTTTAACTGCAGCGTGCTAAAGTATCCTAAGTTCTCATTCAGGGATGAATGATCCCAATGGGGGATAATATAACACCCTAAAAACTTTAGAACCTTCGCGAACCCAATGTTGTATAAAATTCAAACACATGTTAAAAAAAACTTCATGTCTTTGTAGCATTGGAAGTGATTTGTACATGTATTAAGACCTCAAGTAACTACAAACTCTTGTCCAAGTCAAAACCTCCCTTATTGATTTATTTCTCATGAAGTGTCTTTATAGAGTAAATTTCAAACAATTATAAATCCTAGATTATATATTTTTTTGAGCTCAACACCCACCAACTAATAGATAATTGAATAATCTTTCAGACACATCTAGTTTTGTTTTAATCCTATGTCGGATAAGAAGTTATGAAAATTTTACGGAAGCCCTATCAAGTTGTCTGACTACCTATGACCATAACCTACGGTCCGTAGGTTGAGGTCGTAGGTAGGGCACAGAGAGCTAAAAAATTCTCTGATACCTACGACCCTAACCTATGGTCCATAGGTTCAACCTACGGAGCCATACTTTGAGGTTGCAGGCAGGGTCCTGAGAGATGAAAAATGAGATCTGATTTTCATGGCTCTACCTATGATCCGTAGGTTCAACCTATGGTCCTTAAGTCAAGCCATGGGAACTTGTTTCTGAGAAATTTTTTCTGGGTAAGGTTAGGGGCATTTTGGTTATTTTCCTTATGAAATCTGACCCTTATATTCTTAAAATCCTTTTTGAACACTAAGTTATGATCTTTTTAAAAAAGAATACATTAGAAACTCGTCCTTCTCCCCCAAACATTCTAAGATGCAACAACACCTAGGGTTCAAGATTCAAGGCTCAAATTGAGGCTCTATTTAAAAAAAAAGGCATGTTGAACACTCCTTACTCTAAGTATTACTATATTTTGTTGATTTATTTTGTAATTATGTGTTGTTTAATGACTGTTTGGAACTAGGGTTGGGGAGATTATTGTGAAAAACTTTATATTGATTTCTCTTCTTGTTTATGGGTTTTCTAAATACTATTAAAGGGTTTTGAGATGTAATATGTTCTATAAAAATGGTAAAATTGTTAACATGGATTCACAACCTTTAAGGATTTTGCAAGATGATAATATGACCCTCAACCCACTTCAAAACTTGATTTGTCTTCATAGGAATTATGATTTCTTACACCGTCTTTTGAATAAGGTATGAGATGAAAGAATGAAAGGCTAATGACTTTTTGAAAACACTTGGGAGTTATGTTTATGAACTTTAAAGATTAATCTAGAGTCTAAAACATTATATGAAAATGGTTTGGCATGTTATGAATGGCTTGCAAGTCTTGGTATGACGATACCAATATGGACATGCCTTAATAAAAGACTCCATGGATAATAATGTGTGTAAAAATATTTTAATTAGTCCTTAAAGGGATTTATGTAGCTTTACCATAAAGGTGTACGTCCTCATGACCAATGCCAAAAATCTATGTTTTACCGACATAGGGATGTCGACCTTAATTGAACGATGAATGGTGTCCTTAACATAAGGATAATTTGGTGGCTCTAGTCTTTTGGTGATTTTAGCCTAATTTCAGTACGTGTGACAAACATGGATTGAGCCCCCACCAGTTGGGAAATATCAAACCCTTATAGTTTGTGGGTTACTGGGTGACGGTGAAAAGTTATGTAGTTCATCATTAAGTTTTAAATAGTTGTCTTTATGTCCCATATCCCTAATCCCCTACTTTCTTACTATAATGGATACTTAAATGAGTTATGACTTGTCTTATAAAATGTTTATTTTGCTTTCCCTAGGTTGCATGTGTCACGACCCAAAAATGATAGGTCATGATGGCACCTGTTGTGAAGAACCTTGACAAGTAAGCCTATCAAACAAATCGATACATAACAAAAACAACAACAAGCCCAATGTATTCCCACAAAGTGGTGTCTGGGGAGGATAAAATATACGCAGTCCATACCGCCACCTCCGAAGGGCTCAAGATAAAGAATAGTAAACAAGAGCATTATGAAACATGAAACAGGATGTATGGAATAATATAAATAAGGAATAAGACATAATACAATAGAAATCCGTGAAATACGAAATAAGATAAATAAGCGCAATATGAAATACGAGATAAGAAAAGGACATCTGGAATAGGACAACCACCTAGTAGTAATATACACTCACAGACCAAAGGCACCCACCACCCCTAAACCCTCTTGACTAGGGCTCCTACCTATGGACATAGTCCTAGGATTGCTAACCCGGATATACATGAGCTCTTCTAACTACTTGCTACAACCCACGCATTCATACTAGCCTTCTACCCTTATCCACGACTTCCACACCTTCCTATCTAGGGTCATGTCCTCAGTAAGATGAAGCTGCTCTAT
This sequence comes from Capsicum pubescens, assembly GCA_030864215.1. Lineage (NCBI taxonomy): Eukaryota > Viridiplantae > Streptophyta > Magnoliopsida > Solanales > Solanaceae > Capsicum > Capsicum pubescens. The sequence continues at coordinate 190,614,166 of CM061542.1, read as the reverse complement.
GTCATGTTTAATCATTTCCCTCCAGTATTTCTTCAGCCTATCTCTCCTCCTCTTAAAGCCATCCAACGCTATCCTCTCACACCTATGAACTGGGGCATCTGTTCCCCTCCTCATCACATGCCCAAACCATCTCAACCTTCCTTCCCGTATTTTGTCCTCCACTAAAGCCACTTCCACCTTCTCCTGAATGATCTTATTCCTAACTCTATCCCCTATACTAAGTCCATACATCCAATGCAACATTTTTATTTCCTCCACCTTCACTTTTTGAATATGGGAGTTCTTGATTGGCCAACACTTTGCTCCATACTGCATGGCTGGACGGACTGCCACTCTGTAGAATTTTCCTTTAAGATTAAGGGGCACCTTCTTATCACACAACACTCCCGAGGCGAGCCTCCACTTCATCCAACCTGCTCCAATACAGTTAGAGACATCCTCATCAATCTTGTCATTACCCTGAATTATAGACTCAAGATACTTGAAACTATCCCTCTTACAGACATCCTGGGAATCCAACCACACCACCACATCATCCTCCTGCCTCAAGTCACTAAACTTGCATTCCATATATTCTGTCTTAGACCTCCTCAACCTGAACCCCTTAGATTCAAGGGTTTGCTTCCAAACCTCCAATTTATCATTCACACACCCCCGCATCTCATCAATCAGAACAACATCATCCACAAAAAATATACACTAAGGCACCTCCCTTTGAATACTCTGTGTCAACACGTCCATCACCAATGCAAATAGGAACGAACTAAAAGTCGAACCTTGATGCAACCCTATCTCGACCGGAAAATGCTCTGAGACCCCTCCCACTATTCTCACTCGAGTCTTCCCTCCATTATACATGTCCTTAATAGCTCTGATGTACGCCACAGGGACCCCTCTCACCTCTAAGCATCTCTAAAGAACCTCCCTAAGGACTTTATCATACACCTTCTCCAGGTCGATGAACACTATGTGCAAATCTCTCTTTCTTTCCCTATACTGCTCCATCAATCTCCTCACCAGGTGGATTGCCTCTGTTGTCAAGTGACCAGGCATAAAACCAAACTGATACTTCAAAATGGATACGATCCTCCTCAATCTCTGATCAACCACCCTCTCCCAAATCTTTATAGTATGACTCAACAACTTGATATCCCTATAGTTGTTGTAACTCTGAATGTCACCCTTGTTTTTATATAACGGAATCATCGTACTCCACCTCCAAGCCTCAGGCATTCTCGCCATCTTGAAAAGGGTATCAAACAAAGATAAGTCTTCTAGAAGAAAAACGAACAATACAAGTATAACAAATATGGAAAAAGACATAACAATGAATCCATAACTCCCAAAACCATGTGTCAACAGTATAAGAATGTATCTAATACAACTCAAATACAAATGAAATACTTAAGCTATCTAAATACAAGAAAACTCTATCTCTGAAATGAAAGTAAAGTCATAGTCTATAAAGAAAGGTAGCATAAGTTATCTAGACGCCTGAAAAATCATCAACTACCTTAAAAGCTCCAACAATCGCCTGAGTCAAGCAACATGGGGTGCACTCAACACTGAATCTGCACCATAAGGGTACAGTAGAAGTGAGCACAGTCCACTTGTACTCAGTAGGTATCATAGGTCGATCGAGAAAAGTATAAAATAAGTTACACAAAATACACACTAAGGGCACGTCACCTGCAATAAAAAAATATCCCACAATGGTAGCCTACACTGCTTGCACTAATAATTCTAATATATATATATATATATCACAAATACAACAACACTACTGAAAGTATAACATAAGTATACATTATATCACATGCAAGTATAAATAAAGAAGAACATGTATATACAGGATGGTCAAGTATAAGTAAAAAGATGTAGAGCAAGTAGACATATAACAAGTCAATATATGAATTCAATCACAACATCAACCGAATAAAGCAAATAAAGTGTATAAGAAGATGATGCACGAGGTTGACACACTGCCTTGAGGTTGGCACACAGTCATCCCATCTTCTCCGGCATAATCCTTTGGAGAAGGTCCATAATATCCAATATCCTATACCAATATTCAGTATTTTCCAAGTTTTCTGTATTTCTAGTATTTCCAGTGTTTCCAATATTTCCAGTGTTTTCAAAGCACATACATAACATAAGATATAAATCAAGTACATATACATGACAACAAGTAAATATAAATCAATAAAATAAACAAGTGAAATGATGCGTATGATGACATGAGAATGGTGATGCAATGCTCACAACCATTCAAAAAGAGTATTTCCACTACCAATCTACATGGTGTATTTCCACAACCAATTTATATGATTTTTTCCACGACTAACCACAATGTTACAATTCCACAGCCACGTGAGCCAATATCCATTCACTATGTCCATTATCTATGAATTTTCCACGTGATCAATATGCCCTCAAACTATGAATATATCTCAATACTCCGAAGGCACCACAATCAGCATTTCTAACAACATAATGCAATTATTCGCATGTATTCCAAGCTATCAACATCACATAAAACCCCTTACTGTCATATATATCACATGATATCTCATATTCAATAATTATATCATATTTAGGCCCCTACACGGACACAATATATGATAGAAATATTTCATGATTAGTTCCCACCCCTTAACATGCATTTTGGTATACAAATTAACTACCAGTCAGTCTGAAGAGTTAAGTCATAACCTACCTCGAATACTGGAACCAGTCCACTACACTTCCATCCTAAAGTACTACTCCTCACGAACGATCCCAAAATTAACATTAATTAAGAAATATAAAATCTATGTGTCAAAACAAAGCCAACGATACCCATATTACGTACTTTTGGTTTGGGGTCAAAATGGACCCACGAAATGGATTTTTAAAAAAGAAGAGAAAAATCATAACTTTACTTCAAAAATGTGTTCCCCATATTTTTAGGAATCTACAATTGAAAATTCAAGTCAAATAGATTAAAAATGAGGTTCAAATCGAAGAAAAATTATTTTTAAGCTTTACCAGATAAAACCTTTAAAATCTATGTGAAAATCAAGAATCAAAGTTGTTTTGAAGGTTAAATTGATGAAAAACTAGTAATTATATGATTACGAACATTATTCAAGTGAAAAGGCGTGAAATTTTGCGATAAATCAAGCCCTAAGATTTTTGATGTTTTGAGAAATTAATCAAGGAATTTACTAAGAAAGGGGTGAATTCTTACATTAAATTCATAAGAGAATCAAGAAATAGATGTTAATCTAGCTTCTCAAGTACTCACTAGCTTCACTTTTAAGCTCTCACAGTATTTTAGGGTTTAACTCTCAAGAGGCAAGGTGAAAGAAGGAGCAAAATCGGGCAAAAGGGGTTATTTATACTTAACCCAGGTTACAAAGCATTAAAGCATAAATCGGTCTCCCCAAATGCGATTTACCCTATATTTTCTAGGTTGCACCAGCAACCTGGTGCACCAGATTTTTAAGTCTAAAACGAACTTCGATGGGGAGCCTAGGATTTCTTCAGAATCTGATATACGCAAACAAACTATGTAACCACACTAAATTCAATGCTTCAAACTAGATGGTGATATCAGAATTTTGAAAAAACATCATTTTCACAGGTTGACCCTCGAAATCCAAAATCATAATTTTCCAAATCGAGGATCGAAATAAGATTTAAAAACTTCAAAACCCAACCAAATATGTTACCACCCTAAAATCGACATTCTGGATCTATTGGTGCAGCCTGTTCAGTCATCTATTGCACAGATCAAAAGATAACCACAAAAATCCAAAATAGGACTATCGAAGCCATCAAAAACCACAATATCGCACAAAGGCATCAAAATGCATCGAGAACTGTGCCAATTACCCTCACACCTAAAAAATACAACAATACAACTACAAGAAGGATTAAAATAGTTAAATCATATAAAAATGCATATTTCACATAATTCATCAATTTTTTAGGTCATTACAACATGCCAGTACTCGCCATGTTGACCATATCGGAACCCTACATTATTTCATGATGTTTGTTTGGAGGCATTTTTCCATGTTTTGGTACAACATTAGGGTGTTTGTATTCTTGCTTGGACAACTGTTGAGAAGTCGTGATCCCTCCATCATCCGAAAGGCAGTGTTGCTTTTCATTTATATTTATGTTCCAATATTATATGAATTTTATGATATAGTCGGGGGCCATGTCCCAACTTAGAAGTTATTCTTAAAGTTAGAGGCTTCGTAGACAAGTGTTGGGTAATTGTTTGAATTTGTTTCTTAAGATATGGAAGTTTCTTTATTTAAATGTTGAACCTTTTTTATATATATATGGTCTTGTTTCCACAACTTTAAGTATGACTATGATTATGATATAATGCTAAGGGGTCAACTTAGGCCTTCATCGATTTAGGATGCCCGTCGCGGTCAGGGCCTTGAACTGGGGTCATGACAAAAGTCTATCATCCTCAAACTGGAAAAATAACAATTACAGATGGTCATTTTATTGAGAATGAAGAATAGGACTGAAGTTCTCAGAAATCAAGAAATTTCTCACAAGAATCAAACATCAGTCTTCCTCAAGTAGAATAATCTGAACAATAGCGACAAGAACAAGAAGATGATCATCCAATCATAGGGTGAGATTGTTGTTAGAGAACTATCAGAGATATAATATAACCATTTATGAGCCTGTTGGACCAATAGAAGATCTTTAAAACCCAAAGTGGAAGAAGACAATGAAGGAGAAGATCACCATGATTGAGAAAAATAAAACAAGGGTGTTAGTCAGCAAACTTGAAGATAGAAAAGTCATTGGTGTGAAAAGGGCCTTTAGAACAAATTTTAATGTAGATGGTTCCATCAACAAATCTATTTCCCTATTAGGAGGAATTTTGGGAATATCTTAGGGAAAGACTTTAGGAAATTCATTAACTACAAGAACAGACTGGAGGAGGGACTTTCAACACTTGAATCTTTGACCTGAACACAGTGGTACAAACAATCTTTATAAATTATTTTTTGGGCTCTAAGAGAAGAATGAACCTCCCTTTTGGTGTTAAGGAGTTACCCCTCTCCCCCCATTCTAGAACTAGTTTATTAGGAAAATAAAAGGTAACTTTTTGGGTCCTACAATCTAGAGTAGCATAACAAGAGTGAAGTCAATCCATCTCCAGAATAATGTCAAAGTCTACCATATCAATCTCTATCAAATCCACCATAATATCTCCATATAAAATAGCCATAACACAATTCCTATTGACCCTCTTATAAATAAGGGACTCACTAATAAGAGTAGAAACTGAGAAGTGTTCAGAAATATTTTTAGGACAAAAATCAAAATTCACAGCCACATAAAGAGACACATAAGACAAAGTTATATCGGGATCAAGTAACACATACACATCATGGGAGAAAATCTACAACATACCTGTGACAATATCTAGTGCGGCCTCTAAATCCTTATAAGTACATAAGCCATAGAGATGGTTACGACCCTTGTATGCCACCAAAGTAGTGCCCTGTGAAGATGGGGTTGAAAAAGTAGTAGTTGGGGCATTATTTTCCTAGGTGTACCCCTTACCGAAGAGAATTCCTGATGAAAATGACCAGGCTATCCACACAGATATCATAAACAAAAAACTCCATGTGCAACTTCCCAGAAATACGGTAAGGATGGTAGGATGAAGCCAATTGAGCCACATTGGCTTGAGACTATGTACCCCACATCCTGGGGCCATTATTAGGTTGGAAATGTTATTGTTTCCAAGGATGGGTGCAGGTGCACTAGCAGATGACTGAGTAATCCCCTAAAATTTCTCCTTGAAGAGTGTTTTCCATTCTAACCACTATTCTGGTGGTTTACCTTATGATCTACAAGACTATCTCTCTTACTCTGACGTTCCTCAACTTTTTCTTTGTTCTTTTTCTTAGTCTTATCCTCATCCTATTGAGCGTGAACCACTAGCCTGGATATATCAATATCATCGTAGAACATTACCTCATTACGCTCCAGTTTCACATCATTATATACACCAAATACGAACTTCCTCATTCTGGATCTCATAGTAGATACCAACTCTGGAGCATAGAGAGATAACTAAGTAAACATCAGAGTATACTTCTTAGCACTCATAGTTCCCTACTTCAAGTTCACAAATTCCTCGGCCTTAGTTTTTCACAGCTCTTAAGGACAGAAGTGAATAGGAAAGGCCTTAGCAAAGTCTTTCCAAATAGTCAGATCAGCATGCTCACCCCTAGTCTTCTCCCATGCATCATACTACTAGTAAGATATCCCTTTCAACTGGTAAGATAAAAACTCCACTCCCTCAGTGTCATCGGTATGCGTAACCCAAAAAATCTTCTCTATCTCATTAATAAACCCTTGAGGGACCTCCTCAACTTTGGATTCAATGAATACCAGTGGGTTTATCCGCATGAACTAACCAACTCAATTAACATCTGTGGAACCAATAGTAGAACTAACACTATCTATCCAACGAGACTGAGATAAGACAATCTGAGCAACCATCTGAATGGTCGGTCAAAATTCGGCATTAGAAACTTCACCTTAATAGGACTGAGTACATATAGGACCAGTTCTAGGAGCTTGGAGAGGACTAGTAGGGACTGATGAAACCCTAGTAGAATCATTTGAACCATAAATATGGACTCCATTATGGGTTAGTATCCCATGAGTAGGACGGGCCTCTTTAGTAATTGCCAAGGTAGGGATGGAGGTCTCAGGGGAGGCCCTTTGGTTGTTAATCCTTTTTGGAGGCATGATCTGAAACGGGGAAAATTAGGAGTTAGAAGAATTTTCTTAGGATGAGACTTTCTAGCATGAACTTATAACATAAAAATAAGAGGAATTCCTAAATGTCTTGTATCCTGCTCCTTATAAGTTTAATGCAACACACTCATAAAAGGACCTCTACTCGACACATCATCGTAAACACCCTAGGAAATTATAACCGTGCTCTAATACTAAGTTTATCATAACTCGATCCTAGACCCTAGACATAACAGGCACCCTAGAGCAATGAAGGATCAAGAAGACCCCTTAGAAGTTCATCATAAGCATAGGTATAAATAAATTATGGAAATTAACCCATAAAATACAAAGTTGTCACGACCTGAACTGAAACCTTAACTGTGATAGGCATCTTAAACCGTAAAGGCCCGAAAGCCAACTCAACTTGTAATCATATGCACAATTCATCAAATAATCAAAAATAAGGAAGTAAACTGAAATCATGATCATCTTATTATTTCACTAATCAATACGGACATCAGTTCATAAAGTCCCAAAAACATCTAACATAAGTCTGCGAAATCTCTATTAAACTGAAAACAACATCTGTCAGTAACCGGGACAAGGCCTCCGGTCAGACCATGAACTAAAACCAAATGAAACATCACACGAAGCAAGGCCTTTCGAAGTAAGGGAGGCTCACCAACTCCAACTGTCTGACAATGATCTGCTGCATAGTGGGACCATGGGACTGAGCCTCAAATCCTTAAATATAAAGGGTCAAAACAAATGTACTAGTACGCAGAATAATTCAAAAATAAAATACCGATATACATCATATGTGAGAGCATTTCATAAAAACATGGCATCGTTAAACATTTGAAAATACATGGGCATAATCAGTAGTTTTCAAATCATAAGAATGGATTTCAACTTGACCCTTTGTCTTACTTTTGAGCTAGATGGTACACCCTACAAGTCTAGTACCCACGAGCTATATGGGTCCACCATTAACACATCGACCAAGCCCCCACATCCAAGTTTTCCATAAGGATAAGGGTCCAACTTACTATTCTAGTATACTAGTGTGTCAAGGAGAAGTATACATTGGCCTTAGCAAATTATTTCTCCAGAATTAACAAAACACGATTTCCAACAATGAGCCCTTACACTCAAATGACTTCTTCGGGTAATCATCTAACTCTCTTTAAACCTATTTTTAACCTATTAAAATTATTTATCTTTCTAAAAAATGGTCTAGTGTCTGAAAAATCTATAGTCTAGTCTATTCTGAGTTTGTTATGGCATTCGTCTGATTTGGTATCATCATACCAAGACTTTCAAGTCGTATAAGCCATACAATATCATGTTACAGTCTTTCTATTCAAAACATATCATTGGACCACCAAAATATTTAAATAGTACAATAGAATTTGTATTTTGAAATATATGAAAACTTATGCAAAATTTCTCTCTTTTAATTTTTAAACATGTGGTGGTCCATTACTTTGTAGCAACCCAAGCAATTCTTTCGATCATCACCTTTAAAATTTATAAACAAGAAAAACACCCTCTCTTCAATTCATAACCAATATCAAAACCATGAACAATAGTAAAAATATTTATCTCATGCTTCTAAATATGCAATTGAACAACTCATAACGTGTAAGATCAAGAGGTGTCATAACAAGAGAGAGGGTTTAGTTATTCATGCTCTCAATTCAAATTTAATAAACTAAAAGTGAATATACATGTATAAAAAATCATAATTTAAGTTCAAGGGAAGGCCTCAAGACTAAAACTCTATATCATTGAAAAAGGGGTTTCATGATTTGGCCCTTCAAAATAATTGTTCAAACCCTTTTTATAAATATCATAATATACCTTCAAAACATAGAAAATAATAAGTCATGCCCATGTAGTTTTTAGGATAGTCCTATGTACCTTAGGTTCCTTAGTTTGAAGAATGGAATACTAATCTTTACACTTTTTGTAGAATTTGAACTTGAGAGGATTAAATTCTTGAATATTGGGGAAGAGGGAAGGGTTTTGTTTGAGATTAATTTGGAGAGAATGGGCAATTTCGTGCCCCAATTACGTTATTAATTGTCCATTTACAAATTGGAATGAGAGAAAAAGACCACGTTGCCCTTCTGGCACCTAAATTTACAACTGGAACATCAATTATAAGGATACCGTGATGCGATGGACCCCTCATCGCTATACTCACCACGACGCAATGCAATCGCGGTGAGGTTCTAGAATTGAAATCCAAACGCGACCCAATCCTCATCCGAAAAATTTAAAACTCCCTCGAGACATGTCCCTTACACCCCTGAATATGAATTAACTCAGAAATATACGTCTCAGGGTTGGGAAGACTAATTTAAAAATCATTGAAGTTAAGAGACTTAAAATATGACTAAGTCTCTTAATACTTAAAATTTTTTCAGGCTTTAAATTTCCTATGCATGCAACTAAGAGTGGAATCAAGTCAAGAATGATATAGGGTGTTACAATATCCCCCCCTTTGGGATCATTCGTCCCCGAATGATGACTCGAGACACAACAAGTACGATTTCAAGCACTACAATGATAGAAAAGAGTAGTATAATATTTGTGCCTTCCATAACATCATCCACGATTTCAAAGAGAGCCGGGTACCTTGTATGCATCTCATTCTCTGACTCCCAAGTAGCTTCCTCAGCTTTTTTATTCTTCCACAACACCTTGATCAAAATTATCTTCTTATTCCTTAACTTTTGAACTTGACGATCTAAAATAGAAATGGGTTCTTCTTCATATGAGAATGAGTTTTTTACATTGATCTCTTCCATAGGAAGCACAAGAGAATGATCTCAAATATATTTCTTCAACATGGATACATAAAACACAGGATGTACAGAAGCCAGGCTCGCGAGCAAATCTAACTCATAAGAAACTCCACCGATCCTTCTCAAAATCTAATATGGTCCTAAATAACAAGGGTTGAGATTCCCTTTCTTTCCAAATCGCATGACTCTCTTCATAACAAAGACTTTTAGAAACACTCAATCATCAACCTCAAATTCCAACTCCCTTGTTCTAACATTGGCATAGGACTTTCGGTGGCTCTGAGCGATCTTAAGTTGCTCCCTAATGGTTTTCACTTTCTCCATTTCCTAATAAACAAGGTCCGACCCAAACAACTAGGTTTCACCCACTTCATACCACCCAATCGGAGACCTACATCTCCTTCCATTAAAAGCCTCAAAAGGAGCCATTTGTAGGCTAGAGTGATAGCTATTAATATAGGTGAATTCTATCAACGGTAAGTGATCTACCTGAGTACCCTTAAAGTCAATCACACAAGCTCTCAACATATACTCTAAGGTTTGAATGGTGCGTTCTGCTTGCCCATCTATTTGAGGGTAAAAAGTGCTACTCAGGTTTACTTGGGTGCCTAAACCCCTCTGAAAGGACCGCCAAAATTGAGAAAAAAACTGCGTACCTCGGTAAAATATAATAAACACAGGATCCCCATGCAAATAGACTATCTCTCTAATGTACAACGTAGCATAGTCATCCCCTGAATAATTTATCCGCACTATAAGGAAATAGGCAGACTTGGTCATCCTGTCTACAATCACCCAAATGGAGTCATATTGATTTTGGAATCTCGGAAGTCCCGTAATGAGGTCCATGTTGATCATCTCCCATTTCCACATAGGCAAAGCTATCTCTTGGGAAGTGCCATCTGGCCTCAAATGTTCCACTTTAACTTGTTGACAATTCAAACACTTAGACATAAAGTTAGCAACATCTCTTTTTGTAATATTCCACCAGTAAATTGCCTTAAGATCGTGATACATTTTACTAGAGTCGGGGTGAACAACATACCTGGAAGTGTGAGCTTCATTAAGAATTCCTTCTCGCAACCCATGCATATCCGACATATACAGCCTACCTTGATACCTCAAAATTCTATCACCCCCAATCTAAAAAGCCATTACCTTTTTCTAACAAACATCTTCCTTAATCTGTATTAAGATGGGGTCCTCGGCCTGCTTTGTCTTAACTTCGGCATAAATGGGAGATTTAGCTACTTCGTGAACAAATACTCCTCCATCCTCAGAATCTAGGAGTCGGACTCCCAAATTTGAAAGTCGGTGAATATGCTTTACTATATTCCTCTTTTCTTTCTCTACATGAGAAATACTGCCTATCGACAATCTGCTAAGGGCATCAGCCACCTTATTGGACTTGCCCGAATGATAATGCAAGCTAATGTCATATTCCTTCAACAATTCTAACCACCGCCTCTGCCTGAGATTCAGTTCTTTCTGTGTGAAAACACATAATAAATTTTTGTGATCAGTGAATATATAAGCATGTACCCCATAAAGATAATGACGCCAATTTTTTAGTGCAAATATTATGGGGGCTAATTCCAAATTATGGGTGGGATGGTTATTCTCATGCACCTTTAATTGTCTAGATGCATAGACCACCACTTTACCATGCTGCATAAGTACACACCCAAGTCCAACCCGGGATGTATCACAATACATAACAAAGCCCTCTGTACCCTTAGGAAGGGTCAAAACTGGTGCGATAGTCAACTTGTCCTTCAGTTTCTCAAATCTATTCTCACAAGAGTCAGACCGTAAGAATTTTACCTTTTTTGAGATAATTTAGTAAGTGGAGCAGCTATGGAGGAAGAACTCTCTACAAACCTGCTATAATACCCTGCCAAACCCAAGAAGCTCAAGATATCAGTTGGAGTCATGGGTCTGGGCCATTTTCTAACTACCTCAATCTTTTGGGGGTCAACTTTAATTCCCTCACTAAATATTGTTCCCTAGGAAAGCAATGGAACTAAACTAGAATTCACCCTTGGAAAACTTTGTATACAATTTATGATCCTTGAGAGTCTGAATGATGATTCAAAGGTGATTGGCATGATCCTTCTCACGTTTAGAGTAAATCAAGATGTTGTCAATAAAGACTATAACAAACAGATCCAGAAACTGATGAAACAACCTATTCATTAGGTTCATAAAAGTTGCAGGGGCATTAGTCAGTCCGAAGGACATAACCAAGAATTCAAAGTGACCATATCGGGTTCGAAAAGCTATTTTGGGAATATCAGCTTCCCTAACCTTCAACTGGTGATACCCCGAATGAAGGTCTTATATTAGAGAAATATTTGGCACCCTGAAGTTGGTCAAAAAGGTCATCGATTCTCAGAAGAAGATATTTATTCTTGACGGTGACTTTGTTCAGCTGACAATAATCTATACATATACTGAAGAAGTCATCTTTATTATGCACGAAGATTATCGTAGAACCAGGGGGAGAGATACTAGGATGAATAAAGCCTTGTCAAAAAGGTCTTTTAGCTATTTTTTCAATTTTTTCAACTCTGCAGGAGCCATTTTATCTGGCGGTATAGAAATAGGACGGGTGTTTGGCAACAAATCAATGCCAAAATCTATCTCCCTATCTGGTGGTATCTCGGGAAGGTCATCAAGAAAAACTTTCAAAAATTCATTAACTACTAGAACATAATGGAGGGAAGGACTTTCAGTACTGGAATCTTTGACCCGAACAAGATGGTATAGAAAAACCTTTGACATAAGCTTACGAACCCTAATATAAGATATGAATTTCCCTGTAGGTTCTAAAGAATATCCCTCCCACTCAATTGTTGGCTCATTGGAAAAAGATAAAGTGACCTTTCTGGTACTACAGTCTAATGTAGCAAACATAAATAGAGCCAGTCCATCCAGTATAGCATCAAAATCAATCATTTTTAGTTCAACAAGATCAGCCACAGTATCACGATGACAAATAGACACCACACAATCTCTATAAACTCTCCTAGCCATAATAGAATCACTAACAGAAGTGGACACAGAGAAGGGTTTTGGAATATTTTCAGGCTCAAAACCAAAATTAACTGCCACGAAGGGGTCACATAAGTCAAGGTAGACCTGAGATCAAGTAACACATATGTATCACGGGAGAAAATTTGTAACATACCCATGACCACATCTGGCGAAGCCTCTGAATCCTGATGAGCAGACAAGGCATACAACCAATTTTAGCCGCCATCGGTAGACGCCACACCCTTAGCTGGAGGGAATGGGGTAGTAGATTGGGCTCTAGTGGCCCCATAAGCCCCGTTTGCAGAGGGACAATTCTTCTTAAAATAACCGGCCTTTCCACAACCATAACACATAAGAGTACCATACTGACATCTTCCCGAGTGGTTATTATTGCACGCATTACAAGAAGGGTATTGCCTGAATAGTTGGGTAACACTTCCTTGGTACTGAGTATCCTACATCATTGGCCCTCTATTCGGCTGAGAGTTGTGAAATCGCTGATCAGCTAAAGGTCTGGGTGTCGGGGCACTAGCTGAAGACTGAGCATTGCTCTAAAACTTTTTCTTAGATCACTTATTACCCCCAATTGCCACCCTGATGGTGACTAACATTCAGATCTGCAGACCTAGCTCTCTTAGCTTACCTTTCTTTTTCCCTTACTTTAGCCAGCCTCTTCTTCTCCTCTTCTACCTATTGCATATGCACTGATAACTTGGGGAAATCTATGTCCCTGTTTAGTATTTCTCCCTTACATTCCAACACTAAATTATTCAAGAGACCAGATGCAAATATCCTCATATGAGCTATCATATTGCCCACTAACTGTAGATCATAACGAGAAAACTGGGTGAACTTCAATGCATACTATTTAACACTCATATTTCCTTATTTTAGATTTACGAATTCTTTAGCCTTTGCTTTTCTCAGTTCCTGGGCAAAGAAATGGTCCAAGAAGGCTTCTACAAACTCACCTCACATAGAAGGTTGAGCATTACTACCTTTCAAATCCTCCCACTCAATGTACCACTGGTTAGCTATGTCTTTGAACTGATAGACTGCCAACTCAACCCCTTCAACTTCATTAGCATGCATAACTCTAAATTTTTTCTCCATTTCATCAATAAGCCCTTGGGGTCCTTCCTCAACCATTGTGCCAGTAAAGGTGGGTGGGTTTAGCCTCATAGATTGTCCAACCCAAGTAAGTTCAAATAAACCAGACACAAAACCCATATATTCACTCCGAGGGCTCTAAGAAACCACAAGCTGAGAAATCATATGGATGGACTGTCGAAAATCAGCATTTGAGACTTCTCTCTGAGGAGGCTGGGTACGATTGGAATCAGACCGAGGAGATCGAGGTGGACTAGTTTGGACTGGAGGAACCCCTGGAGTAGCAACAAATTATGGAGTACAAGCTCTATTTCAGGTCCATATCCTATGAGTAGGGCAGACATCGTCAACATGGGCATTCTTCTCGTTGGATCTACGGGGAGGCATGATTAATCTCTAAAATATAGGAAATCATTAATTAGAGGACATTCAGACTCTATAGCACGAACTAGATCATGAAAAAAAGGAGATATTCCTAAACACCTAGTAGCTTCCTCCTTATATGTGTGGCATGCTATACATTCATAAATAGGACTCTACCCGATGCGACTTCGCAGTCACCCTGGGACCATGAATCATTCTCTGATACCAAGCTTGTCATGACCCAAATCGAGGCCCTGTCCGTGATGGGCATCCCAAATCGTAAAGGCCCGAGATCCCTCTCAACTTTTAATCATATGGATAATTCATCAAACACTCAAAAATACAAAAGTGAACAAAAATCATGGACATCTTATTATTTCACTAAACAATACGGACATCAGTTCATAAAGACCCAAAAACATCTAACACAAGTCTGTGAGATCTTTATTAAAATGAAAACAACATTTGTCAGTAACCGATACAAGGCCCCCGATTAACTAAAAATAAATGAAACATCACACGAACCAAGGCCTTCCAAAGTAAGGGAAGCTCACCAACTCCAACTGTCTGACAACGATCTACTACTTAGCGGGACTGTGAGACTGAGCCTCAGATCCTGAAATATACGGGGTCAATACAAATGTATTGGTATGTAGAACAATCCAAAAATAAAATACTGATATACAATATATGAGAGAGCATTTCATAAAAGCATGGCATCGTAAAACATTTAAAAATACTTGAGCATAATCAGTAGGTTTCAAAGCATAAATATGGATTTCAACTGGACCCTTTGTCTTACTTATGAGCTAGATGGTGCACCCTACAAGTCTAGTACCCACGGGCTATATGGGTCTGCATTAACTCATCGGCCAAGCCCTCACCTTTAAGTTTGCCGCAATGATAGGTGTCCTACATACTAGTCTAGTATAGTATCCCGAATCGATAAAACTTGATTTCCAACAATGAGCCCTTACACTCTAATGCCTTCTTCGGGTAACCATCTAACTCTCTTTAAGACCATTTTAACCTATTAAAATTATGTATCTTTCTGAAAAGTGGTCTAGTGTCTGAAAAATCTATAGTCTAGTCTGGTCTGAGTCTGTTATGGCGTTTTTCTGATTTGGTATCGTCATACCAAGACTTGCAAGTTGTATAAGCCATACAATATCATGTTACAGTATTTCCATTCAAAACATATCATTGGACCACCAAAACATTTAAATAGTATAATAGAATTTGTATTTTTAAATATATGAAAACTTATGCAAAGATTCTCTCTTTTAATTCTTAAACATGTGGTGGTCCATTACTTTGTAACAACCCAAGAAATTCTTTTAATCATCACCTTTAGCATTTATAAACAAGAAAAATACCCTCTCTTGAATTCATAACCAATATCAAAACCATGAACAATAGTAAAAATATTTATCGCATGCTTCTAATATGCAATTGAACAACCCATAACGTGTAAAATCAAGATGTGTCATAAAAATAGAGGAGATTTAGTTATTCATGCTCTCAATTTAAATTTAATAAACTAAAAGTGCATAGACATGTATACATGAGCATAATTCAAGTTCAAGGAAAGGCCTCAAAACCAAAACTCTATATCATTGAAAAAGGGGGTTTCATGATTTGGCCATTCAAAACAATTGTTCAAACTCTTTTTATAAACATCATAATATGCCCTCAAAACTTAGTTAACAATAACTCATGCACATGTAGTTTTTAGGATAGCCCTACGTTCCTTAGGTTCTTTAGTTTGAAGAATGGAACCCTAATCTTGACACTTTCTTAAGAATCTTGAACATGAAAGGATTAAATTCTTGATTGTTTGGGAAGATGGAAGGGTTTTGTTTGAGAGTAATTTGGAGAGAATGGGCAATTTTGTGCCCTAATTACATTATTAATCATCCATTTACGTCGATTATAAGACTACCGCAATGTGATGGACCCCTCATCGCTACACCCACTGGGACGCTATACAATTGCGGTGAGGTTCTGGAATTGAAATCCAAACGCAACCCAATCCTCATTCAAAAAATTGGCAACTCCCCCGAGACATGCCCCTTACACCCCTGAATATGAATTAACTCAAAAATCTATGTCTGGAGGTCAGGAAGACTGATTTAAAAATCATTGAAGTTAAGAGGCTTAAACTATGACTAAGTCTCTCAACACTTAGAAAATTTCCAGGCTTTAAATTCCCTATGCATGCAACTAAGAGTGGAATCAAGTCAAGAATGATACGGGATGTTAAAAAATTTCAACTTAAATAAGAATTCTAAAGCCAAGTATTGAAATATGACATAAGGACATTTGTCTACATTAATCTACGAGGCCTCTAATTACAAATGAAAAATTCTAAGCCGGAATATGGCCTCGACTATACCATAAAACATAATAATCAAACTCTAGATGAATGAATCCATACACTTCCTGAAAGATGGATGTCTTACCACTTGGTAGTTGTTGTCCCAAATGAATCCTAAAACTGAAAAGAGTCACAGAGAAATGCTTCAAAACCTATATCACAAAAATATTTAGCATGATTGTATGGTCAGTACGACGAGTACTGGCATGCGACCCAAGGAAAGGGATAAGAAAATCATAAAATGCATAACGTACATAGAAATAGAGAATGTCTGGGCAAGTAATTTAAAAGTTAAAGACATAACCATTTGTATCATTAATTCTGATCTATGTAGTTGCACCGACATTACGTAATCCATGGTCTATATAGGTCTGGTATTCGTTCAACCTATGGGGCCCGTAATCCATGTTTTCCACATGAATTGAGATAAACATAGTTTGACTATCATAATATCCTCATAGAGGAAAATATCGCAAGGTCGTCCCTTTAAGGAGTGAACTACACATACATAGGTAAACACATAGGTTTCAGGAGTTGGGTCATGAGGACTTACGCCTTCTCAGGGAACTATACAAGTCTCTTTAAGCCCAACTAAAACCTTGTTCATAAAAATTCATCCATAGAGTCTTTTATACAAGCATTCACATTTTGATATCACCATACCAAGACTTGCAAGTCATTCATATCATGCTGAAATACTTATCATAAAACATTTATTGACTATCAACCCCGTAATTCAAAATCATATAGATAATCATCGTTAAATTTCCATTAGAGTCTTAAAACATGTCATAAAGGTCCATACTTTCATTAGTTCAACATACTTATCCATCATTGAAATTCAAAGCATTTTTGAAGGATTTAGTAACCATAGTTCCATTACTCGATCATTAACTTTAACATTCCAACCCAAAATATGAAAGTACAACATTTCAGATAAATATTTCACATTTCAAACCCTTCAATAAAATTTAGAAAATCACCCGTAAAGTGAGGGAAAATCCATAGCAAGCTTCTTATAAAATAATCCTCAACCATAGTTTCAAACTATCAATATAATCTATGTAAATACTAATTGAATCATCACTTTGAAGTAGTAGTTGAAGTAGAGGGTGTTCAACATGCCTTTTGACAAGAGAGTTTTTAAGAGAGCTTGAAATTTTAGCATTGGATCTTGAATCCTTAGTTGTTTTTCTCCAAATAGTTAGGGGGAATAATGGAGTATGTTTTTAACTAATAAATATCGAACTTAGAAATTTGGGATCGCTTAGTATAAGCTGGGAACGATTATTAAACAAGAACCATAATACCCTTAAAATAACGTGTTAAATGAAATCTCGTCAGGCGAAATAGGGGGTGCGGCGCACACCCTAAGGCATGGCCTCCCCCGTGCAATGCAAGGCTAGGCCCCATGCGATGCGGGCACCACCACGAGGTTGAGGCAGTGGACCCTTGCTCTAGTCTATGTGACGCAAGGCCAAGGCACGGCCTCCTAACGTACGATGCATGGTCCCATTTCACGTCCTAGACTCCCCCCAATGCTCCTAAGTTACTCCCCAAACGGTTTCTCTTCATTCTAAGGGTCATATAGGTTCATTAGCTTAAAAGGGACGTAATAATTTATGGGGCGTTATATGTGTGTGTGGTGGAGCTTTATTTTAGCACAACATAAGGAGACTGTACCGATTCCAGGATTTAAGGTATATTTTCACAGACCACTTAAGTATTATATATTTTGTTGTATGAAGGAAAAATCTACACTTCTCAAATTTTCTTTTCTTTTTTTCATGTTTGTCTTCTCTTTCTCTCCTTCAAGTTTCAACTAAAACATGAGTTCTAAATCTCTAACTAATGGAACTCAATCGTCCAAGCTGATATGCTGCCAAAGTTGGATGTCGTCAAAGGCATGATGGATAAACATAATTTTTTCCCGACACTAGAGGAGCAAATATGACCCTTTTCCGTGTTCATAACTTTGAAATAATTAATTTACTGGTTTATTATTTTTCTTGTAAGACAAGGTAAATATTTAATTACCAAATATGTGTACCACATTAAAGTCTCTTTGTATTTTCCAACATAATGACACCTAAAGCTTTAAAGTTCCTCCTGCAAATCAAAACATTCATCTATCTTCTTTGTTTCAATGGTGTTTCTTTTGATCATATACCAATTTTTATAAATTTCTTATATAATTATGCCTAATTTGCGTTGAATTTAACGGGTGTCGAAGCACCACAAATTTGAAGGTGATCGGGAAGATGGTAATGTCTCTGTGCGTTTATTTTGTGTGTGCATATATCTCCTCCCTGGAAATGGTTGTAAGAGTGAGTAATAATTTTGTCAGAAAAACAACTGCGAGTGAGTTGAGGGACTATGGTAAGGTGTAGGGGTGAGGGTGAGAATTTTGAGTGTGATTGGTTGACGATTGATAGTGTAATCTAGATACAATGTGCGTGCATGTATGGCACCACATATCAAAACTTGGTGGACAAGCAAAAATAAAAATAAAAAATAGAACTACATCAAAAACCAATATATTATTTGGACAAATGAAATTTTATCATGTGGCACTATCTACTTTGTTCTTATTTTTGGGTTTTTAGTTTTTTCATATAAATAAAAGACTAAATATAGTTATCACACCAACAAAATAATAATGACAATACTAATTAAATAATTAATTCTAGATAAAGAAAAGTTAAGAATATTACTAATAAAATACTAATTTAATGAACTGTATTTTTTTGTGATCTTTTCTTCCTTGTGAAAAATTAAAATAAAAGTTATCATCCAATAACATAAATATAAATACTAATATACGTACCCGTGCGATGCACGGATGATATTAAAGTAATATTTTTCATATTTTAAATTGGAATGTCTCTTTTGAGCACGTTAAATCAAATTACCTTAAAAAAATCATCTATCATATTATTTCTCGATAAAATATGGGAAAAAAAAATCTACCTCCTACCCCGACTTTTCTTTTAGTTTTTCATTCAATATCTAGTACTCGAGAGCCCGATTAAATCCAAATTTGCGTCAGAAAGTCCCAAATTGAGAGGTAAAGTGCTTTCTAACAAAGGTGACTCCGTACCCAAGAAGGCTTGAACTCGAGACCTCTAGTTAAGAATGAAAGGGTACTTATCATTCCACCACAACCCTTGTTGATTCCCTCCCCTCCCCTCCCCTCCCCTTACCCCCATCTCTACATCCATCTCCACCCCCACCCCCAACATCAATTTATTTTCTTCCAAAATAATAAATTCTTTCCCCTTCCCCCCGCTTCCCCCCCCCTCCAACCAAATCTATATGAAAAAATAATCATGTAATTGTAAGCAACTTTATGTTTCATATTTTTCTTTATATTATTGACAATTTAAAGATATTGAGATATTGGATTGTTAATATTTTTACTTTCCCCATTTCTAACTTTATGAGTAAAAACAATCATGTGATTGCAAAATAATAATTTATATTTCATACTTTCCTTACTATATTTCTTGAAATTTAAGGAATTCAGACTATGAAGAATAATTTACATTTTTATCCTACTGTCTCTCATATCTTCCATTTAGAATTTATAATTACTAATTTACATATTATTTAATTAATACATTATATTCTCAAAATTAGTTCAATTCCTCCCACTAACCCAGCCCAGCTCACCCCCTATCCTTGGTCTACATTTTCTATTATATTGCCAATTGGCTTAATCCTACGTTAAATTTTCTTTCTTTCTTTCTTTCTTTATTATTATTATTATTATTATTATTATTATTATTATTATTATTATCATTATTATTATTATTATTTAAAGTTGAGCATATATAACAAATCCAAATTTAGAAAATGTAATTTTAAAGATAAGAATTACTATACTTGAATTGGATAAAAATATTTACTTAGAAATTAATATGAAATATAAAAATATATTTAATACTAACTTTAGTTAAAAATCGCACTTAGTTTAAGGATAAGAATTTACAAAAGTTAAACATTTTTAGTTAAAGGATAAGAATTTATGAAAGTAAAATATATCTTTACAGATTTTAATTTCTTAAAGTTAGGCTAGGTGATTGTTACTCTAATCAAATATTCAATTATTATCTTTATTTAACTATTAAAAAATTATTTTGACACAAATTTAAAAATTAAACCGATTAGTAAGATGTTAGAAATGGAATAAAAATTATTTGAAAAACAATTCCGTATTAATATGCATTTAATTAGATAGGATCTAATGCGTTAAGTATAATAACTATCTACCTAATCTTAAAAATAAAACGGAACTATATGTCACGTACTATTGAGCTATAAAAAATTTCAGTTAATCAATAAAGTAGCAAGTAAAACAATTATATCAGTCTCTACAAAGAAAACACCTTAAATAGGTTAGTAGATGATAAATAAGAAAACATATTTTCCATCAAAATAATAGTTATTGAGTTATCAGTTGCTTGCTTTTTTGTCTTTGGATAATTCATCTAAATTTCTCTTAATATTGAATTAAATACATGAATCATTACAAACATACATATATAAAATAAAATATAAACACATAAATATCTATAAATATTTAATTTAATAAATTAATAATATTACAATATCTCACGATTTTGCAGCAATATCTTTTGCTTGAGGGTATATTGACAAACTCAAAGGATCACAAGCAAATAATTTCGCGGTGAAGAACCATAAGATGAGCCATAACTTTAGCTTTAATGAGGAAATCAATTATTGCTACTCGTACTTTATACCACGATAAAAGATGGAAACACATTGAAAGACATTAATGACTTTCGGAATTACAAAAAGGAATAGTTGAATTAATTTGACGATTAAACCACAATAGCCGTTAAAATACATGCATTGAGCTAGCCAACTTGACACTAATTAGCCTATGTGTTGGAACTGCTTGTTGTTCTTTTGATCCATTTATATTCCCTCGCCTGTAGCAATTATTTCATATGACCATCGTTGAATGTTTTCAATCGAAAAATATATAATGTTTGATAATCAACACACAGGTAATTGCTTAACAAAATAGATAGAGTTAATGAATAATTTTTTAGTGCCCAAATCAAGGAATCTTTACACGTCAGACATGCTAATGCATAATGAAAAGCCTCAGAACATTTTTACTAAGAAGAAAAGGGTCAATCTCAAACGATTTGTGGATAACCCAACCATTGCAGCCATATCACTAAGGGTGGGCGTTCGGTATTCGGCTCGGTATTTTCAAAGTTCGGATTCGATAATTCAGTAATCTTGAACATAGATACCACATACCATACTTATGAACATCAGTTCGGTAATTCAGTAATAGGTAAATTAAACTTCGGTTCTGTACGGTATTTGATTTTACCATATTAAAGTTGGAGAAGTGCAAATGTACGTTTAAACTTCAAAGAGTATATTTAATAGAAACCTTATTTAGTATTCTTTTTGTTTCTTTTTACGAATATATTACCAAGTTTCAAGAGATTTTTGAAATGACTAATACTATTGTCTATTGGGCTGGTTAGACATGTATATTGGGCTGGTTAGACATGTATATATATATATAAATATAAATCGATATTCGATAAATACCGAATACCAAACGGTATTAATATCTTGAACCAAACCCAATTTTGAATACCAAAATATTAAAATTTTACTCCCAAATACCAAAATACCGAATACCAAGTACCAAAATTTTCGGTTCGATTCGGTAATTTGGTTTTTGATATTTTATGTCCATCCCTAAATGTCACATACCCCATCATGATTCATGTGTGTCCTTCACAACACCTCCAAAAATCTACTATCCAACAATGATTTGGGTGTTCTATGCTTCATATAGGTTTGCACAAAAGAATCTTGAAAAGCAAATATATTAATTTTTATTAAAGCAAACGAAAAATATCATAATGAAAAATATTACTTAATTGAATTCATGTATGGATATATTAGGAAGAATAGCCTGTAAAAAGACATCATCTACATACAAAAAATAAAAATATTAAAACACAGTTTTTTTTTAAAAAAGTACATTTTTGTATGTAGTAAATAAAAATAATGAAAGATAACTTAACATTACATGTTATTGTAGGAGTATGTATAAGAGAAGTTAAAAATCTAGAACTTCATTCGAATTCAATTATTTTTTCAAATTCCAAATTATATCATTTTGTTATAAAAGATTAGTTTGTTACTCATTCTTATCATATTTATCTTGTTATTAATATTTGAATCGAGAAAAACATTTAAAGTTATGGTTTTAGTTTTAATTTGCTCATACGTATAAGATTTTGAAATTCTTGTGAATAATACTTATTTTTTTATGAATGCATATTTTGTAATTATTTTTTATCATAAATAGTATTTTTTTTTTAATTCTCTAACTGGAACCGTATTTTTTTAAATTATCCATGCTCCCCAAATTTAAATTAACCACAATCAATTTTGTTTGAATAAGATATATACAAACTACAACATTTAAAACATATATTTAATGTGCAGTTTATTTAAAAATTAATCTTATAGAGAAATAATTTACTGTCAATATTCATACTTTACTCATTTTTGTTAAATAGGAAAGTGTGTTTATCCTTATAAAATGATTAACAATCTGCACATTTCAAATCTGAAATCCACGGCAGAAATTCAAAATTTTATTTCAAGTTTTAAACTTAATCTTTAAATAACATTTGAAAAGGATAAGTTAAATTAATATTTAAATAAATTATATTCAGATATGTATAACATTTAAATTTAAAAAGAGATAAGTTTCTGAAGAGTTGAAGTCTATTTAGAACTCTTCAACCATAAATTTCAATTTTTTAGCTAATGAATTTTTTTTTATTTTTTTATTATTGTTATTATTATTATTATAAAAAATACTATTACTACTGCACTATTTTTTTTCTAAATTAAAAAATTACAACTACGTGTCTTCTACTATTACTATTACTATTACAATTATTATTGTTTATTTTTATTACAATTATTATTATTATTATTATATTTTATTTAATATTTTTTTGTTAATTATATCATCCTAAACGTAATATTATGAACTACTATTATTTATTATTATTATTATTATTATTATTATTATTATTATTAAATAGTTAAAGTTTATTTAGGACTCTTCAACTATGGTTGCTAGATTTAAGCTATTAAAAATCTTTTGCTTTTTTTTTTAAGTATTATTGTTTTTAAATTCAAATATATAATAAAAATTTTATTATATTTTCAAATTCAACTAATTATAAAGATTTTATTACAATATTTTTATACTTGTCCTAAAATCTGTCACGTGGCTTTTCAGCATTTTGCCACGTGGCTTCTTCTGGTGCTTCGTCCTCTGCTTTATAATATATATAGATTTTTTGGTGATTTTTAAATTCTTCAAATAAGAACCTACTCAAAATGACAAAATTGTGTTGACAAAGAAAATATGTTAAGTATTGATATTGTAAGAGTTTTAGGAAGGGTCAAAAATCACGTGTCGTATGGATCAAGTCCTTCTGGTTACGAAGTAACCTTTGTTAGGGAGAGCTTTATCCCCCCACCCCTCCCCAAATTTAGTCAGGCTATAATGCAGCTAACAGATAACAAACACTGAATGAGAAACAAAAACAAAATCATGTGTCTACAACCACCAAAACGGAATAATAGCTTGTTGAAGCAGACAAGGGGGTCAAAAACTAGGGTAGGAGATGAGTCGACACTCTTGGCTTAATAACATCAATGAGGAATCGAACCTCTTTCAGTTTTGTAGTAAAGTGTCATGTTTCTCCTATCGGTATTATTAGTACTACTCACTTAGTTTCGTGTTCTTCGATTTTATTATTATTTTTTTTCATGCTTTGGCTGTCGTATTATGAAATGTTGCTTATGTTAAGCATGACTGTTTCACTATCGTATCGGTATCTCCCTTTTCATACATGATTTTCTCATGCTTTATTTGTGCTTAATGTCTATCATAAGCAATATCTTTACCTTTATAAGGTGAGGGTAAAACTGCATACACAATTTCCTCCCTCTGAAACTCCACTAGCAAAATTACAGTATGTCATTGTTGGGATAATTTTTGCTTACATAACAAACACAAAAATTAAGTAAAATTAAACTCATTTATTTTTCTGAACGAAAAACTATTTCTCCCTGTTCCCACAACAAGCTTAAGTTAAATAAGGAAAACTTTATCACATCTGCCATCAACTGATGGCTACTTTTGGTGGAATGAAATCAAAGAATTACCTTCGTTAACCAACTACAAATCAAAACATGAAAGTCAAACTTCCAACATCTCAACAACATTGGTTAGTCCTCTGTTAGATACAAAACAAAATGGCATCAAATGATATACCATATGTAGTTTTGTACTAATACTATTTTATATATTTGTTAGAATAATATATATATATATATATATATATATATATATATATATATATATATATGGGTTGTATATGTAAGTAAATACTTTGGTACAATATATAAATATTGAAACCACAATATCAAAAATTTCAATTTTGGTATCTACCAAAGTCACCCCTACTTCTCCTACCTCCAATAACACTTGAGCACCATGCCTATTTGCAATATGTATAATATCTTCACCAAGAATTGCTTGCAACCTCTTCTGCATGCTGCCTCAACATCTCCATGACAGCAGACCTCCGCCGAGAATCAGACTGCTGCTGCAGTCACCGCAGATGTTCTTTAAGATCTCTGTATAAATGGTATTAACCAACAAACCTGCAACGTGGAACATGGCACAGTTAGAAGAATCCTTGCACGAACGAGCATGCAGTTGAAGGAGATACCACATCTTCTTACAGAGAACACAACCTCCTGAAGGTCGAATTTTGCACTGTAGACCATGGCGGAAAATCCCCTTAATTTTGCGACAGTTTGGATATGCACAATGGGGAAAGCGACACTGAGAACCATGCACCAGAAGATCAAGCATCTTCCTAAGCTGTAGAGTTAAAAAGAAGAAATCATGTCAGATTTCACGTCTAGTATATATTTTTAATAAAATGAAAGAAAACAAAATCGAGGGTAAAAATAAAACAATTACGCTAGTCTTTTTTAAAATTTCTCCAGGAGGGTAATAAAGGAAATAACAAATATTATTTCCATTTTTCGTAATTTTTATTCCATGCAATAGGTAATAATATCAACTAAAATTCTGTCTTGTCTTAGATATCTCACCTGTCAAGAACAGATAACCATGTTGCTCAGACTCTTTGAACAATCCAATTAGAGAAGAACGGGACTACTAGAAGTGAAAAATATTAGAACGCTAGGGACGTGCCTAGTTGCTTAAACTCTACGTCAATTTTCATGAAACCAACAACTGGTGCCCCAGGAAATGCTTGGAGCAACTCTAGATCCTCTCAAGGAATCTAACACTCAAACACATTGTTCAATAGATTCAAATATAGCAGCTGAAATACATACTGACAACTAGTAATGACGTCTTCATCACAATTCACAAACGATCAGAGTGTTGAGGAATGATTATGCAATTCAATTTTCTGCGAAAACTGAAAAAGATGTGAATGAATTCTGTTGAATCCTCTGGCAACCAGGCTTGACCAAGAAATAATCTTCTTTCTTCGCGAAACCAGCCTCCCTTACTTCACTGTAGAGTTCATCACATTATTACTCTGCAGTTCACGACCGATAAGAGTCTCCAGCAATAAGAGAATCATTTGTTTCTTGTTATAGGTTTGGTAAAGCAAATAGAGGACAAATAATCTTATCTCAATATTTTATGCCATTTCTTTTTAGGAAAGACGGGCACACAATCAAAGAGCCCGACAGGGTAGCAGCGGAAAATACCCAAGACTAAACTTTTCCTTTCAACTTGAACCAAGAGGAGAAAAATAAACCCAAGCAAAATAGATTAATATACAACAAACAACTTAACCAAATGAAACAAGACAAGAATAAAGGCAATCACACGAGATACCAAATTTACGTGAAAAACCCTTCGGTGTGAAGAGTAAAAAAACTACGGGACCAAACCTCCACTATAATCACCAAAGAGTTACAATATTGTCCTCCAAAATGGCCACCAAAAAAGTTCCAAACAACAAGAAACAATACATAAACCACAACACCAAACACTAGAGAAATAAAGGCGTGAAAGCACAAAAAATACAACTACTGTTTGGGAATGATGAACAGGAGATACAGGCCACCAAATCAAGATCCATTAGTTCCTAATCAAAGATTGAGATGAGAGGAACAAGAAGTTCAAAAATCAACTCAATCGGACAAGAAATGAAGCGGGAATCGCAATTTGAAGTTGACAGCTGTGGCTGAAATTTAGGTGCGAAAATTAGCTTTGTGCTAAAAACTCTCTTTTTGTGATGGTGAATAAGACCTAAAAAGATCAATATATATTCCCCATAGTTATGGGCCTATGGGAAAAAGCGGGTTGGTCCAAATTGGGTTTTATTTATCCACATAGAAAGGAAAAAAGATCCAATAACCGAACAATTCTCCCCCTCCCGACTATATGGAGGAGACCGCCATCCCGGAAATCATGCAACAATCTTCAAACTTTCCTCTTGGCAAAGCTTTATTCATCATGTCGGAACCATTATCATCCGTATGAATCTTCTCAAGTTCAAGAAACTTAGAATCCAACACATCTCGAATCCAATGGTATCTCACATCAATGTGTTTAGACTGATCATGAAATGTAGAATTCTTGCAAAGATGTATGGCACTTTGACTGTCGCAATGAAGCACATACCTCTTTTTAGCACAACCAAGTTCCCCTAAGAATCTCTTCATCCAAAGCAATTCTTTACAAGCTTCAACGACAGCAATAAGATCAGCTTCTGTAGTAGATAGAGCAACACATTTTTGCAACCTAGATTGCCAAGACACAGCTCCCCCTGCAAAAGTAACCAAATAACTTGAAGTAGACTTGTGAGTATCAACATCACCGGCCATATCTGAATCAGTATAACCACAAAGAATAGGTTTACCTGTACCAAAACATAAACTCAGACTAGAAGTGCCACAAAGATATCTTATAATCCACTTCACATCATTCCAATGTTTTCTTCCCAGATTAGAAAGAAAACGACTAACAACACCAACAGCATGAGCAATATCCGGTCTTGTGCAAACCATTGCATACATCAAACTACCAACAGTTGAAGCATAAGAAACTTTCTTCATATCTTCCTTCTCATCATCACTGGAAGGATACTGCTTCGTGCTCAACTTGAAGTGCATAGCTAAAGGTGTACTGACAACCTTAGCCTTGTCCATGTTAAACCTTTGAAGTACTTTCTGAATATGCTTCTCTTATGATAACCACAACTTCTTGGCCTTTCTGTCACGGACAATCTGCATGCCAAGAATCTGCTTTGCTGGTCCTAAGTCTTTCACAGAAAAAGACTTACTCAACTCTTGCTTTAACTTTTGAATCCTGCAAGCATTATAACCAACAACAAACATGTCATCAACATAAAGCAACACAATAATAAAGTCACCATCAGAGAATTTTTGCACAAAAACACAATGGTCTGAAGTAGTCTTCTTGAAGCCCTGCTGACTCATAAAGGAACCAAACTTCCTGTACTACTGCCTAGGAGCTTGTTTCAAACCATACAAGCTCTTCTTCAATTTGCAAACATAATTCTCTTTTCCCTTGACTTCAAAACCTTCGGGTTGCTCCATATTAATTTCTTCATCTAAGTCACCATGGAGAAAAGCAGTTTTAACATCTATTTGCTTAACCTCTAAATCTAGGCTTGCAGCTAAGCCCAGAACCACACGAATGGATGACATCTTTACAACCAGAGAAAATATCTCATAAAAATCAACTCTCCTTTTCTGGTTAAATCCCTTCGCAACCTATCTAGCTTTGTACCGTGGAATTGGATTACCATCTTCATGCTTCACCCAAAAAACCCACCTATTTTTCAAAGCTTTTCTGTCTTTAGGCAGCTTAACCAAATCAAAGGTATGATTATCTTGCAAAGATTTAATTTCATCTTCCATAGCATCAAACCACTTTTCTTTTTCTTCACTTTCCATGGCCCCATCAAGACTCTCAGGTTCTCCCCCGTCAGTCAAGAGTACATACTCATTGGGATTATAACTAGATAAAGGTATTATCTCTCTTGTAGATCCTCTGAGAGAACTCTCTGGAGCATCAACAACTGGTTGCTGATCAACCATATCAACTTGCACTGGAGCATCAACAACTTCTTGCTGGTCATTCTGAACATGATCATCATCTTCATTATCAACTTGATTTTCATCATCATGAAGATTTTCTTTAGGAGCAGTAGTCAAAGGAACTGGATCAACATCAACTAGGCTCTCACTACTCTGAGAATCAACCTTCTCAACTTTGTCAAAATCTTCAATTGTTTGGTCTTCAAAGAACACAACATCGCGACTTCTAACAAATTTCTTCTCAACTGGATCATAGAAACGATAGCCAAATTCATCTTGACTATAACCAATGAAGATACACTGTCTCGTTTTATCATCCAACTTTGACCTTTCATCCTTAGGAACATGAACAGAAGATTTACACCCAAAGACTCTAAGATGATCATAAAAAACATTCTTACCAGACCAAACTCTGTCAGGGAGATCACCATTCAAAGAAACAGTAGGAGATATATTGATAACATAAACAACCGTATTAAGTGCTTCTTCCCAAAAGGAATCTGGCAACTTAGCATCTGAAAGCATACATCTAACCCTCTCAACTAGTGTTCTGTTCATCCTCTCTGCTAAGTCATTCAACTGAGGAGTCTTTGGAAGAGTTTTCTGATGCCAAATACCTTGATCTCTGCAATATCTATCAAAAGGACCAATATACTCACCACCATTATCTGAACGGATGCATTTCAATTTCTTCCCTGTCTGTCTTTTAACCAAGGCCTGAAAATTCTTGAACACATCAAGTACTTGATACTTGGACTTCAAAGAAAATACCCAGAGTTTGCGAGAATGATCATCAATAAAAGTCACAAAGTAAAGTGCACCACCATGAGACCTTACTTTAAAAGGACTGCACAAATCAGAATGCACCAACTCCAGCAAATCGAGCTTTCTTGAAGACGGATGACTCTGAAAAGAAACTCTTTTCTGTTTACCGGCTAAACAATGAACACACTTCTTCAACTTTGCTTGTTTTACTTCAGAAAGAAAATTTTTCATAGCCAAACTGTCAATCCCCTTCTCACTCATATGACTCAACCTTCTATGACACAACTCTGATGAAGTATCATTCTCCACCAAGTTTATCAAGCCTCTAGAAGTAGAGCCCTGAAATACGTACAAGTTAGACAACTTGTCACCTCGATCCACAATCATCGAACCTTTAGTAAGCTTCCACTGGCCAGCACCAAGGGTATTAACATAACCCTTATCATCAAGACTTCCTACAGAAATCAAATTCAGGTAAACATCTGGAGCATGCTTGACATTATTGAGAACTAGTTTGGAACCATTGTTACTTTCCAAACAAATCGTGCCAATGCCAAGTAATTTAACTTCATCATTATTGCCCATTTTCAACATCCCAAAATTACCTGGAGTATAAGAAGAAAATAATTCCTTCTTTGGCATAACATGAGAAGTAACACTAGAATCCGCAAACCAGCTAGACTCATCGCGAACAAGATTAATGGCATTCTCACCACAAGCAACAAGAAGTTCATCATTAGCAACAACAATAACATGATTTTCATTATCGCCTTCTTTCTTTTTTCGTCTTATATCTCTCTTATGCTTGTAACAATATTTCATGATATGCCCCTTTTTGTTGCAATAGTCACATGTAACTTCTTGAATTTGGACCTTGACTTGCTTCTACTTTTATCTCTATCATTTGAATCTCTGGACTTGTTTATCTCTCTCTTTTCAGTAACCAAAACATCAGAGTGTGAAGATAAAGAAGATGAGGCCTGAGATCTTCTTCTCATATCTTTATTCAGGATACCACTCTTAACATATTCCATAGTTACAATACCACCGGGAGAAGAATTATTCAAAGAAATTCTAAGAGTTTTCCAAGAGTCAGGCAGAGTATTAAGAAGCCAAAGTCCCTGAATTTCTTCATCGAACTTTACACCCATTCCGGACAGCTGGTCAAGGACACCCTAAAAATTATTAATATGATCAGAAATAGGACTGCCCTCTTTATACCTGATATTCATCAATTGCTTAAGTAGGAACAACTTGTTATTGCCAGTCTTTGAAGCATAAAGTGTCTCGAGCTTGTCCCACAAACTTCTAGCATGTGTCTCATTCACAATATGATTTCTAACATTATTTTCAATCCATTGTCTGATATAGCCACAAACATGTAAGTGCTCAAATTCCTAATCCTCATCTGTCATCGATTCAGGTTTAGTAGATGCAAACACAGGTAGATATATTTTCTTGACAAATAGAAAATCCTTCATCTTGCCTTTCCAAGTATGATAGTTACTACCATTCAAACACACCATCTTGATCACATTTTCCTCCATCATTCAAATATACAATCAACAACAACCAACACTCTGATACCACTTGTTAGGAAAGACGGGCACACAATTAAAGAGCCCGATAGGGTAGCAGCGGAAAATACCCAAGACTAAACTTTCCCTTTTAACTTGAAACAAGAGGAGACAAATAAACCCAAGAAAAATAGAGTAATATACAGCAAATAACTCAACAAAATAAAACAAGACAAGAATAAAGGCAATCACACGAGACACCTAATTTACGTGGAAAACCCTTCGGTGTGAAGAGTAAAAAAACCACGGGACCAAACCACCACTATAATCACCAAAGAGTTACAATATTATCCTCAAAAATGTCCACCAAACAAGTGCCAAACAACAAGAAACAATACATAAACCACAACACCAAACACTAGAGAAATAAAGGCGTGAAAGCACCAAAAATACAACTACTGTTTGGGAATTAAGAACAGGATATACAGGCCACCAAATCAAGCTCCGTTAGTTCCTAATCAAAGATTGAGATGAGAGGAACATGCAGTTCAAAAATCAACTCAATCGGACAAGAAACGAAGCGGGAATCGCAATTTGAAGTTGACAGCTGTGGCTGAAATTTAGGTGCGAAAATCAGCTTTGTTTTTCTCTCTTTGGATGCTAAAAACTCTATTTTTGTGATGGTGAATAAGACCTAAAAAGATCAATATATATGCCCCATAGTAATGGGCCTATGGGCAAAAGTGGGTTGGTCCAAATTGGGCTTCATTTATCCACATAGGAAGGTAAAAAGACCCAATAACCCAACATTTCTTTTGTTTATTTATTTTCATTTCCTATTTTACACACCTGGGAGGATTAAAAAAAATCTAGTTTTCTTATTTTACAAGGAAATAAGGAGGTACCTTTGAATTTAAAACAAATCAGGCTGTTTATTTCACATCAAACTTGGATTTTTTCTCAATTTATGAGTTTGTTCTCTACTTTATTTTTATCAATCAAAAGGAATAGCAGTAGTGCAGACTTCAATACACCAATATTTTTACATTAAGGGCCACGAAGAATGTACCTGTAAAACTTGTTGTTGCCTAGCTTCTTTATGAGGATGAGAAGTCCCACCACCTATTTGGTGATAAGCATTGTAAACCCCATAATCTGAGCAAACTTCACATTGCCAACCTTTACCAGCTAATACATCAACGTGACAAATGTTGAAAGTTGTCATATATTCACGCTCAGCTTCTATATCAAGGTGACAAAACTTACTCTCGAGAATTTCAACATCATCCTCGGTGTCATGAGTTTCCTCGTTGATTTTACTCCATAAAATTTCATCAAATTTCTAAACCATTGAATATCACAAAAGATGTGTGCGTGTGATGGAAAAGACTATTCATATTCTCTACCTTCTCAACATCAAAATTTTACACAGGACATGTCACACCTAGATCTTACAAAGGACATGACTTTAGATAGGAGAGTGTGAAGGTCGTACAGTAGAAGGTTAGTTGGTGTTGAGCATTCTCTTTTTTTTTCGGGAGATGGTCTTGGTTGTCATACTTGGACCTTTCTTCTTACTAGTAATATTAGCACTATTCTCATAGTTTTTTTATCTTCAATTTTGGCTCTAACTATTTTTTTCCGCTCTAATTACTGCATTATTTTGTTGTCGTTATTGTTTTTTCTCCTTGTTGTTGTGTGATACTTCTCCATTTCCTATTATTTTTGCGTTATTTTGTTATTGTTATTGCTACCGCATTCGTATCCCATTTTTCAAACTGTTTATGTTGACGATCTATCCGATACAACCTCTCCATCTCTACAAGGTAGGGGTAATATCCCACTAGTGGGATTATACTTGGTATGTTGTTGTCTTACATTCTATTTGAATCCTGAAAACTTTTATTTAAAGATGAGAAAAATTGCTACTTTTTACCAATCCAGATTCAAGGTTGTAACAAACATAACTCCATAATAACCAGAAAATGCTTTACAAATCTAAGCATGTAAAGAGATGAGATCCATACAGGTCACAGAACTGAAAGTTATTGCAGTGCTTGCACTCAAAACAAATTCCAGAAACCTCCAGCACGAACCAATGTGTGCATGCACGCTGTAAATGAGTCAGAACAAAATCTTCCTCTACTGTTTCACCAAGCTGTGGCAAGTTTATTAAAATGGGCAGAGTTAAAAAAGTGTAGATCAATGAAGACTAGCAATATGATCAGCTTTCATAATGAAGAATGAAAACAAGAAAGGCATACTTTACCCTAATGATAATAAGAACTAAAAGATGGCTACTTTTCTTTTGGTAATACAAAAAACAAATTTAAAATTCATGTGACATTCATCCACAAATTGAACTCTCTGAAAATCAGTATCTTTACATGATGAAATCTTATAAGGATTCATATATGCTACAATTTGATGAGTAAAAAAGATGACATAAATTTATTTTCAAGTTCAACTTTTATTTGCTGTTTAGTAGACAAACATGTTTTGATCTCTAACAATCAAGTCAGAAAACTGAACACTTTTAGTAAGTGAGATTTTCTTTTATATATTTTGCTAACTATAGGTATAAAGGACCAAGCCTTTACTAGCAAAACCAGGCAGCGAAAGTGATCTACAGGAATATATTTAGATCAGTGACAGAGCCAAAATTTTCATTAATGGGTCTAGAATACATAGAAGTAAACAAGGAAGACGCCGAAGGGGGTCAACATTTGCTATATATACATAAAAAATAATTTTAATCATGTATAAATGTTAAGGCATGAGGAGTTTTGATGATAGACATGTGAATGAAATGTGTTGAAGAAGCTGGTCCATTCAAGGTGAAATAATCTAGCTGGCACAGGAGTTTGGATGATGTGATTCTGTGTTCAAGACAAGCATAGATAACATTGATTACATCAGAAGCTGAGTCAGATCAGACAAGAAGTCTTGAAGAAGTTAAGTTGATCAAGGAGTTCAGTAAGAAGAGGATTTGAAGTAAAAGAGTTCTACAAAATCTAGGAGAGGTGAGGCGGCAATAAAAGGGAAAAGAGTTAACTAATAGAGTTCTACGGGAGAAAGAATTGAACATCAAAAAGGACTTTATCACAGGTTGTCTTAAAGACAACAAACGTGAATCAAAGCCAGCACTCATGCACGTAATGAAAAGTTAATCAACAATCAGCATATCAGTTCACATACTTGAAGAAGAATCTAGTCTCTTACTTAGAAGATCATAAACTATGTAGCAGTTATGTTTTTGTATTGTAATGAGTCATTGATTATAGTCTCAGTAATCTATAAACTAAGTTAGGAGTTGTTGTCTTCAAGTTTGGGAACTCAAAGATTTGGGAACACTTATCTTGGGAAGATTAGTGTTTTTGTAGTGATAGGAGTTAGAAGTTTTAATTCCTAGGTTACAAGAAGTCTTATAATTTTGTTGATTGTTGAGGCTCAAGTATTTTAGTGAAGTTGGGTTAAATCCTGTAGAGGTACAGATCGCGGTTTTTTTTACCTTTCTTGAGCTGGGTATTTTCCAAGTAAAAACACTGTGTTCAGTTTACTTCTGTGAACCACGTTTACTTACTTGTTCCACAAATAGGTAATTACTAGGATGCGTACTCTAACAAGTGGTATCAGAGAGAGGTTGTCTTAAATAAGGCTAGCACCTAAGAAAAGGATCAACATGATGAATTCCGCACCTCCTGCTGGTCACAGTGAAGGTCAGTTAACCACTAGACCTCCACTCTTTGATGGTTCTCACTTTATCTGGTGTAAAGCAAGGATGGAAATGTTCATTCAAGGTAAAGACTATGAATTATGAGATAGTAATACTGATGGTCCCACTATTCCAATGAAGACTGTTGACGGAGAACAAGTCAAGAAAGTAAGCAGTGAATTTACTCCTGATGACCTGTTGGCTTTAAAGAAAAATGCAAAGGCCAAAAACATCTTGGTTTGTGGTCTAGGACCGACTGAGTATAACAGGGTATCCACCTGTACTACTGCTAAGAAAATTTGGGATGCACTGCTAAATGCTCATAAAGGTACTTCCCAAGTAAGAAAATTTAGGATTGCTCTCCTGTTTACTGAATATGAGGCATTCAAAATGAAGGAAAATAAAACACTTCATGAGATGATGACAAGGCTTACCACCTTAACAAATGAGTTGACTTCGTTAGGGAAAGTCATTTTTGAGGAAGAACAAGTTGAAAAAGTACTAAGGGTGTTACCTAAATCAAAATGGAATGTTAAGGTGACTTCAATTAGGGAGGCAAATAAAGAGCTTGAAGGCTTGACCCTAGATGAACTTATAGGGAACTTAAGGACTTATGAAATGGAAATTAATGGAATCAAAGAACAAGCATCCCCTGAGAAGATCTTAGCTTTAAAAGCTTCTGATAGTGATGATGAATTTGAACTTGATAAGGAGCAAGTTGCCTTCATAACCAAAAATTTTAGAAAGTTCTTCAGGAAGAAGAAGGGAACAGGTACCAAGAAACATTCAAATGATAATCCAAATGGATGCTACAAGTACGGAAAGAATGATCATCAGATCAAAGAATATCCTCTCTGGGAAATAGAGTGGAGAAATAAAAGGGTTGAAAAGGAACAAAAAGAAAGGGCCAAGAGAAAGAAAAAAGAAGAACATGCCATGATAGATGCATGGGGATTTGACTCTGATGATGATGAAGTTGATGATACAACATTTATGGCTTTTAGAGATTCATACATTGAGGAAGAAGATGATACTTCTGAGGTAAGTTTACTTGAACTCAAAGAAAAACTGCATCTGTTTTCTAAAACTAGACTTGTTTCCTTGATGAGTGATTCAATTGACAATATCCAAGAATTAACTTCTGATAGGGATGAACTGTTCAACAGCCTTGCAAGCCTAAAATTTGATTTCATTGACCTGAAAGTTTGGAAACATTTTGTTGAAAAAGAAAATTGCACTCTCAAGAACCAAGTCACATTGCTTGAGTCTTCAAATAATGATCTTAAGTCTGAAGTTCTTAAATTGACTCTCACTGAAAATGGAAAAAGAGCCATGAGTAAAGAACAAGAAAAGGCTAAACTTGAGTTAACTAAGTACAAACTGGAATGTCATGATTTGACTGAAAAGATAAACAAGCTAAGTCAAGAAGTTGCTAAGTTAAAGATGGATCTGGAAAGAGCTAACAGATGGACAAATTCTTCAAGAATTGTTCATTAGTTGAGTGGAATAATTCATAATGAAAAAACAGGTTTAGGTTTTTTTAAAAAGGTTGATAATCTACAAGATCTATGTTATATCTGTGGCAATCTTAGACATCCTACTACTGAATGTCCTGTGGCTGCCAAAAGTAGAGTTAGAAGTCAGAATCTGGTAATAAACGTTTTTCAGACCAAAAATACAAGCACTAAAATTGGTCAGAGAAACAGGTCCGGTTACATGTTTCCTACATGGACTAGAAGGAATTTAATTCATCCTTTTACCAACAAAACAGGGCCCAAGCTTTTCTGGGTTCCTAAATCTAACCTTTGATTTCTTTTGAAAGAGATGGTGAAGGGAAACAAAAAACACTGGTACTTAGATAGTGCATGCTCTAGACATAT
The DNA here is from genome assembly GCA_030864215.1 of Capsicum pubescens. NCBI lineage: Eukaryota > Viridiplantae > Streptophyta > Magnoliopsida > Solanales > Solanaceae > Capsicum > Capsicum pubescens. The sequence continues at coordinate 190,577,600 of CM061542.1, read as the reverse complement.
GACTGACGACAAGAAAAAGTTCCTTTCACTCTCCAAAATAGATGGAGGAGGAGTTTCTTTTGGAAATGGAAAAAAGGGAATCATTATTGGAGTTGGGAAAATTGCACATCTAATTCAAAAGTTGTAGAGGATGTGTATCTTGTGCAAGGATTAAAGCATAACCTGCTTAGCATCTCACAATTGTGTGACAAAGGTAATAAAGTAATTTTTACTGCTGCAGGGGTTAAAGTCAAAAGGATGGACACCAAAGAAATTATGCTTACTGTACGGAGATACAGAAACGTATACAAAGCAGACTTAATGGAAATACCAGGACTGAGTTGACTTGTCTAAGTGCAATAGAAACTGATGCCCTCCTTTGGCACAGAAGACTTGGACATGCAAGTCTAAAACGACTGAATATACTTTCATCCAAAGACATGGTATTGGGATTACCTAAAATCAAGTTTAAGGAAAAAAAGTTATGTAGTGCATGTGTAAGGGGGAAGCAGGTAAGATCTTCATTTAAGTCAAAGAACTATGTTAGTACTACCAAGTGTCTTGAACTGGTCCATATAGACTTGTGTGGACCAATGAGACAACAAAGCAAAGGTGAAAAAAAGTATGTTTTTGTAATTGTTGATGATTATTCCAGGTTCACCTGGACCTTGTTTCTAGCCTCTAAAGAAAATGCCTTTGATGTCTTTGAAATTTTCATCAAGAAAATGGAAAAGAAATTGGTCACTTCATTAGTTTCCATAAGGTCTGACCATGGGACAGAATTTGAGAATGCAAAATTCTTAGATTTCTGTTCATCAAAAGGAATAGACCATAACTTCTCAGCTCCTAGAACACCACAATAAAATGGAGTGGTGGAAAGGAAAAATAGAACCTTGCAAGATATGGCTAGAACAATGATGCTTGCAACAAATATTGCCAAAAACCTATGGGCTGAGGCAATGAGTACTGCAGCATATATTATAAACAGGTGCATGATCAGACCAATGTTAGAAAAGACTCCCTATGAGTTACTAAAAGGTAGAAAGCCTAACATTTCTCACTTTAGAACTTTTGGCTGCAAATGTTTCATACACAATAATGGTAAGGATAATCTTGGAAAATTTGATGCCAAAAGTGATGAGGGAATCTTCTTAGGTTATTCACTTCATAGTAAGGCCTATAGGGTTTTAAATAACAGATCTAACTGTGTTGAAGAAAGCATGCATGTGATTTTTAATGAATTCTGTGATAAGACTAACCTGCAGGAAGGAAGCGATACTGAGGAATAGGTTTCACAACATGTTCCATCGACTGAAACAGTCAAACCTGAAGGCATTTTCATAAGGGGAACTGAAGCTGAAGGCACAGTGATAGGGGGAACTGAGCCATCAACTGACTCACATCAGAACATTAGCAGTGATCTTAGCAACTCACTTGGCTTGATCCCAAAAGGATACAAATATCAAGGCTCACACCCCATTGAGAATATACTTACTGATCTCAATTCTGGTATCACCACAAGATCTGGACTGAGAAGTATGTGTGCATTTAAGGCATTCTTGTCAGAGATAGAGCCAAAGAAAGTAATTGAGGTATTGCTTGATGTTGATTGGATCATAGCTATGCAGGATGAATTGAACCAGTTTGAGAGAACCAAAGTATGACACTTAGTTCCTCTTCCAAAAGATAGATCAGTAATTGGGACTAAGTGGGTGTACAGAAATAAAGTTGATGAGCATGGAACAGTCACAAGAAATAAGGCAAGACTGGTGGTTCAAGGATACAATCAATAAGAAGGAATTGACTTTGATGAGACTTTTGCTCCTGTAGCCAGACTTGAAGCTATAAGACTACTTGTTGCCTTTGCTTCTTACATGGAGTTTATTTTGTATCAGATGGATGTGAAGAGTGCATTCCTGAATGGCATTCTCAAGGAAGAAGTGTATGTTAAGAAACCCCCAAGATTTGAAAGCAATGAGTTTCCAGATTATGTCTACAAGCTGGACAAAGCTTTGTATGGGTTGAAACAAGCTCCAAGAGCTTGGTATGAAAGACTGTCAGAATTTCTATTTGAACATGGACATACCAGAGGTAAAATTGACAATAACCTTTTCTTGAAAACTAATGGGAAGGATTTGTTAGTCGTGCAGGTGTATATGGATGATATTATTTTTGGTTCAACAAATATGCTTATGACTCATGAGTTTTCCAAACTCATGAGCGGTGAATTTGAGATGAGCATGATGGGAGAGCTAAATTACTTTTTGGTCTTGCAAATAAAGCATTCATCTTTAGGAACAATGATTCACCAACAAAAGTATGTCAAAGAGCTTCTCAAGAAATTCTCCATGGAAGAGGCAAAAGAGATAAATACTCCTATTGCTACTGCCACAAAGCTGGACTTGGATGAAACAGGTTCTGATGTAGAGTAAAAGATGTATCGAGGTATGATAGGGTAATTATTGTACCTCACAGCAAGCAGGCCTGGCATTGTGTTCAGTGTAGGGCTATGTGCCAGGTTTCAAGCTAAGGCAAAAGAATCACATTTAAAGTCTGTAAGAAGAATCTCCAGATACTTAAAAGGAACCAGTGATCTTGGCTTGTGGTATCCCAAAGGTAGTAACTTTAATTTGGTAGGATACTCTGATGCTGATTATGCAGGATATCTGCTGGACAGGAAAAACACTACAGGTATGGCACACTTCTTGGGATCATGTTTGATTACCTGGTCCACAAAGAAGCAAAATTCAGTAGCTTTGTCTACTGCTGAGGCTGAATACATTGCTGCTGGGTCATGCTGTGCTTAGTTGTTGTGGATCAAATAATAACTCTTGGATTTTAGGGTAGATGTAGGTTGTGTTTCCATTTTTTGTGATAACACAAGTGCTATAAACATAGCCAAAAACCCTATCCAACACAAGAGAACTAAACATATTGATATTCGTCATCACTTCCTTAGAGACAATGTTGAAAAAGGAAATATATCAATTATGTTTTGTTCAACTGAGGAACAAATTGCTGACATATTTACTAAGGCCTTGAGTAGAGAACACTTTGATAAAAATAGGTTAGCATTGGGGATGATTAAAATTGTATAAATCTCCCTCAGTGATTGACTAGAACATGCTGTGCCTTAGAGAGTGTTGATTAATTTAGTCTTACATATTTAGTTGTATATCATAATTTCAAGATTTTAAAGCAAAGTGGTATAATTTTGTGTTGTTGGTGCAGATAGACTGGATCATTAAGGCAAGAGTGGTCATGGACTAATCAGAACACAAGGTATGATTATTGTTTTCCATAATAGCATTAAGAGAAACAAGTTATCTACATGGTTCACTCTTTCATGATTAAAACCGCCAAAACCCAATAGTCCTCTTTTTTAAAAGGCTGACAAACCTTTTCCATCAGTACAAAACTTCTACATTATCACGTTTCTTCATATCACAGTCCCTTCACATTTCAACTTTCTTCTCATTCTTCTTAAATACGCATTTTGTTTTCTCTTCCATCTCCACTTCTTTTTTTTTAGCCTCTAAAAATCCAACAAGCTATGGCGTCTTCCTCATCCTCTCCTTCCTCCACAAAATTTGAAATAAATCCTTCAACCCAAATTATCCTTCACCCAAACATTACTTTACCTTCACTTATCCAACCCCAAATCCCTCTCAAGTTATCTGATTTTCCATTGTTTAAAACTCTACCACAACTCTTCTCTCAGTCCTTTTTCAAACTCTCACTTTTTTCAAAACCCTTACCACTACCTGTGGTTCCTCTTCAAATCCTTGATCGCGATGATATTCCCATTGCTGCTATTATCCCTAGACGGTCACGATTGACTCTGAAATAAAAACCATCTTCTGTCACCATTGATGTTGATTTTGATACTTAGGTACAATCTTCGCCCGTTATCCATTCACCTCAAACTCCACATATCCACTACTCGAGGAAGGAAACAACGAGAAGATACTTCTTTGGAAGAGGCACTTAGGGAAAGTAAAAAGAAACGGGTAGTGTCTACTGCTTCTCCTCCCCCATGTGAGACCTCTCCTGATATTCTCCTTCGCTCTAAAAGAAAATGCAAGAATATCCTAGACAAACCCTCGAATCCCTCCTTCTCTTGTAAACAGACCTCCTCTTCCTCTCCCACACCCTCCCCATCCTCAAAATCCACTGTCAAAACTTCTACTGTCAAAGTCTCTACTGGTCAAGGATCAACCTCCTCTAAAGTTTCTCTAAAATCTACTTCACATCCCAAGAAACAAGTTCCCAAACCCGGTTCTTCTGACCTATCTGACTCAGATTCAGACTATCTTCCTGATACTCCTCCTATTCCTCCTACTTCTATTGATTCTAATGATGATATTCATGTTGATACTGCTGATGATAAAGCTTCTTAGTCAGACCATGTTCTGCACTTTTAGAAATAAAAGATGGCTAGAGAAAGAGTTGTCACTGGTTTTGGGGGTCCTGATATGGATACGTTAGTTTCAAAACTGACAGCTCAGGGGTGGTCATACTTGTTTTTTCAAGGTGATCATCAGAGAAAGTTTAGTAAAAATGAGATGTATGAGTTTTATACCAATGGAGTTGCAATTGGGGAAATGATCTCAACCACTGTTCATGGGAAAACCATCAATCTTTATCCTGCTAATCTAGGCAGAATTCACAGTGTTCCTACTGGAGGATGGAGTTATTATGTGAAGGGATCTTGGCCGCCTCTTGATAATCTTCCATCAGCTCTTGATAGCTGTAGAAAATTCTCTGGGAATTCTCTTCTTTCTTCTCATCATAGGGTCATGAAAAATGAGATGTTTCCTCTCTATCAGTCTTATTTTGATGTGGTTCACAAAATGATCTTGCCTAGACAGGAAAGGCGCACAGTTGCAAGTTTTCTTGATCTTACCTTGAAAGAACTATTGGATTCTGAGATTCCAATAGACCTTCCTCTACTTATCATTAAGCATATGCAAAGGGTACTAGTCAAAGATACAAATGGTCATGCTCTGCCCTACCAGTTCTGGCTTGTATTTATTTTTGATGATTCTTATGTACCTGTCAAGGTATGGTACTTGCAGACGACTAAGGATGTGATTGGAAAACTGAACCATGCTAGGTTACCTGCTGCCATGAGACATGTTGACAACCCTATGCAGAAGTTGCAAAATTTCTTAGAGGCAAAGCAGGGTGAGCTGGAGGGTGCACAAACTGCATTGGTATCTGCCCAGGCTTTTCATGAAGATGAAACGAGGGTTCTTGAAACTAAAATTGCATCTCTCACAACAATATTAGATAAGGAATAAGCTGAAAATGTTGATATCATTAGGAAGTTGACCTCCCTTATCCCCTGTACCTCCTCCAATTAAAATCCTTCTTCATTCCTTAGGCCTATTCACTATGTTGTTCTTCTGTTTAACTTGTTTCTCTTTTTGTTTTATCGGGTAACGATAATTGTATCTATTTTTTTGTGCATGAAATGGACCTCTTTTGTTTCACTTGATCTACTTCTGGTTAATTCAATGCATAGTTATCTCTTGCTCTGAGTCTTGCTTGTTTTAGTGATAGCCCCAGTGGCCATGAATTATTAAACAATTTTCACTTGATGGCTCAGCTTTTCGATGATGTCAAAAGGGGGAAGAACAGATTATAAAATGCTTATAACTCAATAGGACTAACATGTTTCATTCTATTATGATTCTGTTAGTTAATTCCTTCTTGAGTATGTCAGGATTCTGTAATGTTGAAGCTACTATGTTTGTCATCATCAAAAAGGGGCAATCTGTTAAGGCATGAGGATTTTTGATGATAGACATGTGAATGAAATGTGTTGAAGAAGCTGGTCCATTCAAGGTGAAATAGTCTAGCTGGCACAGGAGTTTGGATGATGTGATTTTGCGTTCAAGACAAGCATAGATAACATTAATTACATTAGAAGTTGAGTCAGATCAGACAAAAAGTCTTGAAGAAGTTAAGTTGATCAAGGAGTTCAGTAAGAAGAGGATTTGAAGTAAAAGAGTTCTACAAAATCTAGGAGAGGTGAGACGGCAACAAAAGGGAAAAGAGTTAACTGATAGAGTTCTACTGGAGAAAGAATTGAACATCAAAAAGTACTCTATCACAGGTTGGCTTAAAGAAAACAAATGTGACTCAAAGGCAGCACTCACGCACGCACTGAGAAGTTAATCAACAATTAGTATATCAGTTCACATACTTGAAGAAGAACCTAGTCTCTTACTTAGAAGATCATAAACTGTGTAGAAGTTAGGTTCTTGTATTGTAATGAGTCATTAATTCTAGTCTCAGTAATCTATAAACTGAGTTAGGAGTTTTTGTCTTCAAGTTTGGGAACTCAAAGATTTGGGAACACTTATCTTGGAAAGATTAGTGTTTTTGTAGTGATAGGAGTTAGAAGTTTTAATTCCTAGGTTACAAGAAGTCTTGTAATTTTGTTGATTGTTGAGGCTCGAGTATTTTAGTGAAGTTGGATTAAATCCTGTAGAGGTACAGGTCGTGGTTTTTTTCACCTTTCTTGAACCGGGTGTTTTCCACGTAAAAACACTGTGTTCAGTTTACTTCTGTGAACCACGTTTACTTACTTGTTCCACAGATAGGAAATTACTACGACGCGTACTCTAACAACAAATAGTGTAATTTTCTATCAAAAGGAGGTTCAGATGACCCTCTTAGTACTACATGTCTCTGCCCATGATTTAGATGATTCGGATATTAAACAACTTATAATGTCATACTAAAATTTAGTCTTCTAGAATAAGTGGCGGAGTCAAGATTTTCATTAAGGGGTTCAAATATAAAGAAGTAAACATGGATTTTCATTAAGGAGGATCAAATATAAAGAAGTAAACACTCGAACTAGTTGAAGGGATTTCAATGTTTACTATATACACATAAAAAATAATTTCAGCCATGTATAAATAATATACTTTTCCGCCATCCGAATCCTCTGACTCTAAGATAGCTGCACCCCTGAGCATAACCTCTAAATACCAAGAAAAGATATAAGCCCTTGGTGATATGATTTCTATAACCCTTGGCTTAAGGAAAATCATATAAACACACTTCAAATAAATTGATTACACAAAATCCATCAAATTCCAAAAAAAGAAGAAGAGAGAATTATTGTAGAAGCCGAAGAAAAACATCAACTTCAATAGAAGAAACAACTTACAAGAAAAAAGAAAAGGTTATCGTAGAGGTGAACACTAAAAGCAAAGTTGCCAAGCTAGAATTTTCAAATGCGGATTCATAATCGTAAAAAGTAAACTCAAGAACTAATAAAGAGTTCAACATCTTTGTATGTATTCATAAAAATAATTTTGATCACATATAAATAAAATAATACTTACTGACCTTTGTAAACATTCGAATATTAGCTTAAAGAGGAAGAGAGGAAGGAGTTAGCTGAGAAAATTCAAGGAAAAGTGTCATTTAAGTCGAATGATATTGATAAAATTAAAGGTCAAATATGATTAGGAAATTTGATTAAGTTAATTGTGGACTTGATTAATATTTTCAAAACTTTTTAATCTTTTCAAAAGTACAAATCAACCCATACCCCTCTTCAATCCAAATCAACTGTCTCTCCCCTTTCTCTCGAGAGATAGTTTCTCCCAACCAACAGTTCTGCAAATTTCTCCTTTCAATCCCCAGTGATTCAACCTCCGACAACAAATAGTTGGGCTTCGAGTTCGTTTTCGACTTCAACTATCAATCAACGTGATAGCCTTGCTCTCCGACCACAACAGCTTCACATTCTTCATCATCCCTTTTCTTCTTTCACAGGTAAAAAATTATGGACTTTTTTTTTAAGAAAATGAGGAACTTGAGCCATCTTATCTTCTAGTTTTGGTTAACAATTTCAATATTTGTTGCTTTAACTTGAAATGCGGTCTGAATAAAATCCTAATTTATGGTATTTCTTCTCTTCTCTTTTCGGAGTAAATTATGATTTTTTATTGTTTATTGTATTTTTTTGAAGTTTGATTTTTGTTGTATATGTTTATACAAACAAAACAACGATTTTGGTGTTTTTCGTGTTGCGCCCGTTGCTGGGTTGATTTGTTCTTATTCTTGGTAAAAATTATGATATTATTGTTGTTCTATTGGAAAAAATCATGCTACTATTTTTTTTACAATAAATTAATCAACTGATGCAACAGATTAACCATCTGATGCAATAGATTTAACATAAGATGCAACAGATTAACCAGTAACAGAGGAACATCAGATTAAAAATTTGATGTAATAAGTTAACCATATGATGCAACAGATTAACCATCTGATGCAACAGAGGATCCATCAGATTAAAAATTTAATGCAATAGATTAACCATATAATACAGTAGTTTAACAATCAGATGCAATAGAATCTGATGTAATAGATTTACCATCGAATGTAATAGAGGAACCATCAAATTAAAAATCTGATGCAACAGATTAACCATCTGATGCAACAGAGAAACTATCAGATTAAGGATATGATGCAACAGATGAACCTCCTGTTGGATAAAATCCTATCAACTATTCCAATAGTACATGTCCAAGACTTGATTTTTTCAACTGATCATTCATCTATCGCGATAGGCGATCCTTCTTTTGGAAAAAATTTAAACAATATTGACCGTTGATAACTATTCCAACAGATTACCCATATGTTGCAACAGATGTATGATCTATTGCATAGACCAACCATCTATTTTAATAGATGAGTGATCTATTTTAATAGATGAGTGATCTATTTTAATTATTGCAATAGATTACTCATCCGTTGCAATATGTTTGTTATATGTTACAACAAATCACTCATTTATTACAATAGATGTGTGATCTGTTTTGTATTGTTGTAATAGATTACTCATCTGTTGCAATAGGTTAGTTAATTGTTCTAACAGATCACTCATATGTTGAAACAGATATGTGATCTATTGCACAGACTATTTATTTATCTAAAAAAATGAGTAATATATTTTGTATTATTACAACAGATTACTCATCTGTTGCAATAATTTAGTTAATTATTCTAATAGATCACTCATATGTTGAAACAGATATGTGATCTGTTGCACAGACCATTCATTTATCTCAACAGATGAGTGATATGTTTTGTATTGTTGCAACATATTACTCATCCGTTGCAACAGGTTAGTTAACTATTCCAACAGATCACTCATATATTGCAATAGATATGTTATTTATTGCACAGACCATTCATTTATCTCAACATAAGAGTGATATGTTTTGTATTATTACAACAAATTACTCATCCGTTGAAATAGGTTAGTTAACTATTCTAATAGATCACTCATATATTGCAATAAATATGCGATTTATTGCATAGATCATTTATTTCTCTCAACAGATGAGTGATATATTTTTTATTGTTACAACAGATTACTTATCTATTGCATTAGGTTAGTTAACTGTTCCAACATATCACTCATAAATTGCAACATATATGCAATCTGTTGCACAAACCATTCATATGTCTCAACAGATGAGTGGTATATTTTGTATTGTTGTACCAGATTACTCATCCATTGCAACAAGTTAGTAATTTGGTGCAACAAATAACCTACCTAGTGCAACAGATGTATGCATTGTTGGAACTATTATTTTACTATTTTGCATGTTAGATTTTCTGTTATCCTTTTTTAACAATGCATTAATCAACTATAATATATTTTTTTATGTTCCTATTTATTTTAGATAATATGGCTCCCAAAAGAATAGAAACCAAATCAAGTCCAAGTAAAAGAACACGTGAAGCATCTAGCCTATATCCACCACTCTATGAACTTGCTTTACAAGTGTTATCTCAATGAGGAGCAGAATATGATGAACACGGGGAAAAGAAATATTTCAAAAGAGATGATCCAAATGCTAATAGTCCTTCCACTGAAGAGTTGGTCAAAACCTTCAGCATTGATCGTTATCTTGTGAGAATGCAGTGCGATGGTACCACAGATTTAACGAGTGATTTTGTGGTTAAGTCAGCCATGGAAAAATCTTTCAACGCCTTCAGAAAAATAATTTGAGAATAAAAATTGAATGCTTATTTCAGGGACAACTTCTTTGAAAAATATCTTGATTTGTCGGAGGACAACAGTGCTCGTTTCCAAATAAAAAATGGTATATGAACTTCTCAAGCGTAGGTTTATGTATGAAAACAAAGATAAGATGGATGAGGTGTGGATAAATTACTGTGGAAAACCTGTTTGTTTTGATTGGAAGGAGTTTACCATAGTTACTGGACTAAAATATTATCCTCCTTCTCCTTCTCAAGTTATACCTATTCTAACCCCAAAAAAAGAACTTCGCACACCCAAAAAAGGCAAAGGCATGTCCAGTGTTGGTGATGACCTAGTGTCCATTTTTGGTCCAAGCTTCAAAAATAAAAATTTGATAGAAGCGTTGAAAGGTAAAAGAATTTCAAAGAAGCACAAGTAGTCATTGTGCTTGGTTTGTACATAATATTCTTTGGGCGAGATACGTTAACAACAACATAAGCGTTGGTTTAATAAAGCTCTCTGAGGATCTTGAGGCATTTAACAACTATCCTTGGGGTTATGAAAGCTTCAAAATGATTGTCAAATATTTGTTGACTCCGTTAGAGCCAAAGACAGTCAACTTATATGGCTTTCCATGGGCTTTCATGATAAATATTTCTTTTATCATGACATTATTCATTTTTTATATTTAATAATGCTTTTAATTTATTGGCGTTATTTTATAGGCTTGGGCGTTTGAAGTCATTCCTTATTTGAGACAACAAGTGAACTACCAGGAAGAAATTTCCTGTCCAAAAATGTCGAGATAGTTGTCGGCCAAAACGGATAAAAATACAAAATTTCTTGATCTCTTCAACCCCCGAAGGATGCAGTAAGTATAATTATAATTAAGTTTTTATTTTAATTAATGATTTTTTTTGAATGATCTAATCATCATTCTAATGTATGTAATGATTTATGTTAGGTTGTGCATCCGTCGCTTGTTTCGACCAATCGAGAGTTGAAGATGCCATTTTTTCTTACTTTACGGTCTGTGCAAACTTTATCGGACCCTAAGGTTATTGACCGAATAAAAATGGAATTATTTGGAGCAACAACCATCACAAGAAAAATAATTTTGGAGGGTGGGCTTATTGTTGTTGATGGTCTTAGTGGTGATGAAGCTGTTGGTGGTGATAGTGGTGCTGTTGTTGGTGCTAATGATGTTCCTCTTACAGTTTTTAAAATAAACCATTATGAGTATGATCATACTGGTTATACAGATTTTGCCTCTCCCAGGGAATGTTCTACATGAAAATGTCAAGGCTGCAAGGAAAAATATGATGTAGTGATTAATGCTATTAATTCATTAATTGATTCTGTAAAGGAATTGACAACTAAGATGGGTGTCATTCCATCAAAGAGGATTTTATATCCATCCACTTCATTAGAGATTAAGGCTAAGAGGAGAAGGAAAGTAATTTCTAAGGCATTATCAAGCATCCAAAAAAGCGAAATTACAACTCCCCTGTCCGTGTGTTGCACTATTGAGCAATGTACAATGGACAAAGAAGAGCACCACGAGTTGAAGAAGGTGAATATATATAGTCTGTTATAACAAAAAAATAGACATATATCTGTTTCAACAGATAACACATCTGCTGAAAATTATCAAACAGATATATACATTTGTTGCAACAATTGACTAACCTATTGCATCAAATAAAGTATGTGTTGCAACATATGTTTCGTCTGTTTTAGAAAACCAAATAGCTCTACGTACTGCTTTTATTTATACTAACGGATAACCTATCTGTTGTAATGGATGGGTCATCTGTTGGGACAAATTAAACCAAAACTTCCTACCATTTCAGTTTTTCCAAACAGATGAGTCATATGTTAAAACAGATAGTCCAGCCATTAGAAATTATCATACAAGTCTTCCTCATATTATAATTTTTTCCAACAGTTCATCCATCTATTTCAACATAAATATCATTTGTTTGGGATAATTTAAAATAGGAGTAAGACCTATTGATTTTCTAACACAGATGAGTTATCCTTTTTTATTTTTTTCATCTCCACAATTAGCATTGACAAATTATGGCTTTCCAGGTGGATATCATCGTAGAAGATTGTAACACCCCGTAAATTTTTTCGTACACTTATCGCGATTATATGGAGCCCTAAAGGCTTGCGTATGGGTTAAATTAAGTTTATGGTGTTCGGAAGTATCCCGTCAATAGTTGTATGTGTAGGTATTGGAATAAGCTTTCCAATGATATAAAGTTTGTCCAAAATAGAGGAGTATTTCATTTAAGCGAGCACATTCGAAATTTCAAAACGGTGGCCGGGAAGCCTGTGACACAGTAAATCTGCAGGAAAATTACTGCAGCTAGGCAATTTTTTTTTGGATCAACTTTAGATGATCATAAATCCTTGTACAAAAAGAACTGTGTGAGCTTCTATATATAGACGAAATCTCCGAGAGTCTTCTTTCCGGTGAAATTGGTTTCATCCAAATCCAATGTCTGAGTAAGGAGCTATACCCGTTTTACTAGAGCCTACCAAAAAAAACAACAGAATTTTGGGAAAGATTTTTGGATAAACTTTAAACGACCATAACTCCTTGTACAGGAAGAACTGGGTGGTATACTTTATATGAAAATGAAATCCCTTTGAATTATCTTTTCAATGCAATTGGTTTCACCCAAATCCGATACCGGAGCAAAGAGTTATGATCGATTTACTTCAGCCTGTCAAAACTGTCCACTGGGGACAGATTCGGATTTTATTTAAATTTTTAGGGCAAAATGGTCATTTTCTATTACCTTTTGGACGAAAATTGGTCTTTATAAACATACACTTAGCCTCATATATATCATATATCATCCAATTATTAAGAGAAGGTGAAAACCTAGCCTAATTTCAACATCAAATATTTTGTGATTCAACCGTAGAAAATTCGAATTGGTTCCGTAGTTGTGTTCGCCATCTTGAAAGCTTCGAGAAGCACCCCATGGTTATGTAAGGAGGATCCTAAATACAAGAGTTCATTGTTAAGGTATGAATATTGTTTATTCTTGATTCTTATCCATGAATAAGTATTGATAAAGGATTATGAGTATTGTCTTGATGTTGGAAGATAACTAGAAACATAGTTATGAATTGTTTTGTATAAATTGTTAGTAGTAAATTATGGAAGTTGTTGTATTGGATTATGGAGGATGAATTGTGGTTATATATCATTATATTAGTGGTTATGTATGCCTAGTGATCATGTTGGTATTGGATGGTGATTAAGAAGGGAAATAAAGGCTAAGAGTGATGTTGAGGGATATTGCATGAAAATGCATGATATGTGAATGTAATAAGAGTATAAGAGGATGTATGTAGCACTCTTATTGATGAGTTAAAGGATTACTTCCTAGACATTATTTGGTGAAGTTAATACCTAAATGGTAAGGTTTGGTTGCTAATACTAGTTTGCCACAAATGACTTATTGTAGATAAGTGTTCGAAGAGTACGGGAAGTCAAGTTGGACTTGTATTGAAGTGGTTATATCAAGGTATGTAAGACATACTCTATCTAATCTTTGGCATGAATAATGACCCATGGCACTCTCAAGTAAGCTTCCAACATTGTCCTACGACACATGACACATAATAACATCATATGATCTTCGACACTACCAATTGAACTTGTTTTCACTTTTAAGATGTCCGACTAGTAAAAAAAATGTCCATATACTATTGTTGACTCCGAAATGGTTTAATGAGGTATCCATGATTCTCTACTTCATTTTCATGATATTGATTACCTATTTACATGTTTTTCCTATTGAGGTATCATGGTTTCAAGTTCCATAAGGTGTGACCACAAAGTAACCAATCTCAAAGATTACTTGAATTAAGAAATGGAATGTCTTTATTTTAAATTGATGATATGATGTATTGTATTAGTACCACTGATCAGTTGGCCATTGTATTATAAAGATTATGTATATATGTTATTCCAGGGGTGGTCCCTGATGTATTGTATTAGTACCACTGATCAGTTGGCCATTGTATGACATATGTTATGTATTGATAAGGAATACGGGAAGTAATGATATGAAAGTAATGTGCAGGTATCCCATCAGCTCTTTTAAGTGTGGTCTACTCATACTGTTTATTCACTGGTATCTGGGTTCTGTTGATCTTTTGTATCTCATCTTGATACTCACTGCCTTACATACTCAGTACATATTTCCGTACTGACGTCCCTCACGGGGGACCTGTATTCATGCCTGCAGGAACAGGTACTTCAGGTCGTACACCTCGTAGTAAGAGCCAGGACATTCTGTTGATAGTGGTGAGCTCCTGTTGTTTCGGGGCATCCCAAGTCGTTTCTATATGTATTTTTGGTATTTGTATAAAAGTCTTTTGTGGGTGGGAGTTTGTCCCGACCCTAACTCAGTTGTGTATCTATGTAGAGACTTTTGTAGACATATTGTACAGCCATAGGAGTGTTTGGTTGATAGACGTGATGGCTCTGACGGCCAATTACTGTTTATATATATATATGCGTGTCTGCTGGGCTGATACAAGTACTGTTTTCTTCTATTTACAACGAAGTGCTGCCCAAATTTCTAATTTTCATAAGTAATGTAAATGTGAAAGTATAGGTTATGAACGGGTTCTCCCGGGCCTCCTCGGCTACGGGTGCCAGTCCGCTCCAATGGGATTTGGGGCGTGACAGAAGTGGTATCAGAGAAGTTCGTCCTAGTGAGTCTACAAAGCCGTGTCTACGTAGATCTCGTTTATCGGTGTGTTGTGCACCACATCTATAAACAGGAGGCTATTGGACATTTAGGGATTGTTTCCATTCTCTATTTCTTAGATCGTGCAATAGAGCCCATATTAGAGATAAAGTCATAATCGATCGCTTAATCCAATTATTTTTTTTTATTATTTATTATAGTAACGATGCCGGTTACAAGGAGAAAGAATAAGTGGAAGCGAGTAGATATAGTGGCCGGAGAAGGTACTAGTAAGTCACCACCGGCACAAGCTGAACAAAGTGAGTCTCAAGCTGAGCATATATCAAGAGCTTCTTCTCCTCTGGAAGGGCCATCTATTAATGCTGTTGATCGAGATTTGAGGGATGCAGTACAACTTCTGACGCGTATAGTTGCCGGTCAAGTTCAAGGGCAAGCTATTCCTACCACAAGTTCTAGTGGTACGAATAGAGAAGCTAGCCTTCGAACACAGGATTTTCTAAAACTGGATCCTCCTACTTTTACCGGATCAGATATTAACGAAGACCCGCAGGACTTTGTCGATCAAACCCAAAGGGCTCTAGATGTTATGCACATATCCGGTAAAGAGATGGTTGAGCTAGTAGCTTATAGACTGAAAGGAGAGGCTATATTGTGGTACGAGGATTGGAAATGATCTAGGGGTATTGATGCACCTCCAACTACGTGGGGAGAGTTCAAAGATGCATTTATTGATCATTATCTTCCATTTGAGACTCGTCAGGCCCTTGCAGATCAATTCTTAAATCTTCGTCAGGGTAATATGAGTGTAAGGGAGTATAGTCTTCGATTTAACTCCTTGTCTCGATATGCTTCTAATGTGGTAGCTACTATGGATGACAGAGTTCATCACTATGTGGATAGATTAGAACCATACTTGGTTAGAGATTGTACCATTGCTGCTTTGAACAAGGACATGGATATAGCGAGGATACAAACTTTCGCTCAGAAAATGGAAGATCAGAGGTAAAGAAGAAGAACCCAGGAATCAGAAAAAGGATATTCTAAGCGGGCCAGAGCTATAGGGCAGTTTATGGCATCTCAGGGAGGTTTTAGGCCTTCGTTCTCTTATAGATTGCCTAGCCCGTTATCTTTTTATCCTGCAATTAGTGCTCCACCGCAATTTCAAAGGTTCAGAGGTAATCAGTTCGGGAAAAGCAGTGAAAATCAGAGTTCGCGAACAGTGGGGTATCAAGGGCAAGGGAGTATGAGTCAATTGAGACCTCCACGACACACGTTCCCTATATGTAGAAGATTTCACTTTGGCGAATGTCGGCTTGGAATGAACAATTGCTTTTGGTGCGGTAAGCCGGGGCATATGGCTAGAGATTGCCCACGCAGCACCACAGGTGGTATAACATGACCTACCGGATCAACTATTGCGTCATCATCGGTGCCTCCTTTGAGTAGGGGTGCACAACCTATGGGTCACAGTAGAGGTGATAGAGGAACAGCTAGTTCTAGCGGAGCTCAGAACCGTGTGTATGCCCTAGCAGATCGGCAGAATTTAGAGGCTTCTCCAGCCGTGGTTACAGGTACGTTGTCCATCTTTGCATTTGATGTGTATGCCTTAATTGATCCTGGTTCTACATTATCGTATGCTACTCCTTTGGTTGCGGGAAGGTTCGGAAGAACACCCAAATTATTAGCCAAGCCATTTGAAGTATCAACGCCAGTGGGGGAATCTCTTATAGCTAGGAATGTTTATCGAAATTGTGTTGTGAATATTTGTGGTCGTGATATGATGGCCGATCTTATTGAGTTAGAAATGGTAGATTTTGATGTTATTATGGGCATGGATTGGTTAGCGTCTTGTTATGCTACAGTAGATTGCCGTTCTAAGAAGGTATATTTCCATTTCCCAAATGAGGCAGTCCTTGAATGGAAGGGTAATATTGCGCGCCGAGAGGTAGATTTATTTCTTACTTTAGGTCAAGAAAACTAATTTCCAAGGGGTACATATACCATTTGGTTAGAGTAAGGGATACAGAGGCAGAGCCGCCAACTTTTAAGACCGTTCCGATTGTGAATGAATTTCCTGAAGAACTACCAGGTTTACCTCCTGAACGAGAAGTGGAGTTTGGTATTGATATGTTGCCAGACACACAACCAATCTCAATTCCTCCTTATAGAATGGCACCAGCAGAGTTGCGAGAATTGAAAGAGCAACTGAAAGACTTACTAGAGAAGGGATTCATCAGGCCTAGTATGTCCCCTTGGGGAGCACCAGTATTGTTTGTGCGTAAGAAAGATGGTTCGCTGAGGATGTGTATTGACTATCGGCAATTGAATAAGGTGACTATCAAGAATAAATACCCTCTTCCCCGAATTGATGATTTATTTGACCAGTTGCAGGGTGCCCAGTATTTTTCCAAGATTGACTTGAGATCAGGCTATCATCAAGTGAGAGTCAAGGATAAAGATATACCCAAGACAGCTTTCTGAACACGGTATGGTCATTATGAATTCCTGGTTATGTCATTCGGGCTGACAAATGCACCCGCAGTTTTTATGGATCTGATGAATAGGCTGTTTAAGCCGTTTCTAGATGTGTTCGTGATAGTTTTCATAGATGATATTCTGGTCTACTCTAGATCAGAAGAGGATCATGTTAATCACTTAAGGCAGGCGTTGCAAATTCTTCGTGATCGTAAGCTGTATGCGAAGTTTTCTAAATATGAGTTTTGGCTAGAGTCAGTGGCATTTTTGGGCCATATTGTATCCAGTGAAGGCATAAAAGTTGACACTCAGAAGATTGAGGCTGTGAAGAATTGGCCAAGACCCACGACGCCTACGGAGATTCGTAGTTTCCTCGGGTTGGCAGGTTATTATAGAAGGTTTGTTGAAGGTTTTTCTTCTATTTCTGCACCCTTGACTAAGTTGACGCATAAAGCCTCCAAGTTTCAATGGAATGATGCCTGTGAAAAGAGTTTCCAAGATCTGAAGAGCAAGTTGACTTCTACACCGGTATTGGTACTTCCTGAAGGCACAAAAGAGTATGCGAAGTTGTATATTAAGGATATCATTCGGTTATATGGAGTTCCAATTTCCATTATATCCGATCGAGGAGCCCAATTTACCCCGAATTTCTGGAAGTCTTTTCAAAGGAGTTTGGAGACACAAGTAAATCTAAGTACGGCTTTTCATCCTCAAACGGACGGACAAGCGGAACGTACCATCCAGACACTTGAAGATATGCTACGAGCATGTGTATTAGATTTCAAAGACAACTGGGATGATCACCTACCTCTTATCGAGTTTGCCTACAATAATAACTATTATTCAAGTATCAAAATGGCACCATATGAAGCATTGTATGGAAGAAAGTGTAGATCGCCAATAGGATGGTTTGAAGCAGGTGATGCGGTCTTGTTTGGACCGGATCTTGTTTATCAAGCAATGGAGAAGGTTAAAGTGATCCAACAACGGCTTGAAACAGCTCAAAGTCGACACAAATCTTATGTGGATGTTAGAAGAAGAGGACTTGAGTTTTCTATCGACGATTGGGTATTCTTGAAAGTATCACCAATGAAAGGAGTGATGAGGTTTGGCAAGAAAGGAAAGTTAAGTCCACGATACATAGGTCCGTACAAGATCATTCAAAGATTTGGACAAGTTGCTTATGAGTTAGAGCTACCTCAAGAGCTCTCAGCAGTTCATCCCATATTTCATGTTTCGATGCTTCGCAAGTACATCGGATATCCATCGCACATCACTACTACGGAAGATGTACAAGTTACAGAAGATCTCACTTTTGAAGAAATGCCTATTGCTATTCTTGATCGCCAAATTAAAAAGATAAGGAATAAAGAGATAGCATCGGTAAAAGTACTTTGGAGGAATCAACAAGTTGAGGAGATCACATGGGAAGACGAGGAAGCGATGAATATTAAGTACCCTTACCTATTCAACGATGATGAGGAAGTTCATGAGACGGAAGAAGAACAATAACAAGTAAGTGTTTATTTTTATGCAAGTATGTTATGATGATGAATATGTTAATTGTAAGCTTGGACATGTCTTAATTGAGTAACTATGCTAACATTCGAGGACGAATGTTCTTAAGGGGGGGAGAATGTAACACCTCGTAAATTTTTTCGTACACTTATCGCGATTATATGGAGTCCTAAAGGCTTGCGTATGGGTTAAATTAAGTTTATGGTGTTCGGAAGTATCCCGTCAATAGTTGTATGTGTAGGTATTGGAATAAGCTTTCCAACGATATAAAGTTTTCCCAAAACAGAGGAGTATTTCATATAAGCGAGCACATTCGAAATTTCAAAACGGTGGCCGGGAAGCCTGTGACACAGTAAATCTGCAGGAAAATTACTGCAGCTAGGTAATTTTTTTTTGGATCAACTTTAGACGATCATAAATCCATGTACAAAAAGAACTGTGTGAGCTTCTATATATCGAAGAAAATCTCCGAGAGTCTTCTTTTCGATAAAATTGGTTTCATCCAAATCCAATGTCTGAGTAAGGAGCTATACCCGTTTTACTACAGACTATCAAAAAAAACAACAGAATTTTGGGACAGATTTTTGGGTCAACTTTAAGCGACCATAACTCCTTGTACAGGAAGAAATGGGTGGTATACTTTATATGAAAATGAAATCCCTTTGAATTATATTTTCAATGCAATTGGTTTCACCCAAATCCGATACCGGAGCAAAGAGTTATGATCGATTTACTTCAGCCTGTCAAAACTGTCCACTGGGGACAGATTCGGATTTTATTTAAATTTTTAGGGCAAAATGGTCATTTTCTATTACCTTTTGGATGAAAATTAGTCTTTATAAACATACACTTAGCCTCATATATATCATATATCATCCAATTATTAAGAGAAGGTGAAACCCTAGCCTAATTTCAACTTCAAATATTTTGTGATTCAACCGTAGAAAATTCGAATTGGTTTCGTAGTTGTGTTCACCATCTCGAAAGCTTCGAGAAGCACCCCATGGTTATGTAAGGAGGATTCTAAATACAATAGTTCATTGTTAAGGTATGAATATTGTTTATTCTTGATTCTTATCCATGAATAAGTATTGATAAAGGATTATGAGTATTGTCTTGATGTTGGAAGATAACTAGAAACATAGTTATGAATTGTTTTGTATAAATTGTTAGTAGTAAATTATGGAAGTTGTTGTATTGGATTATGGAGGATGAATTGTGGTGATATATCATTATATTAGTGGTTATGTATGCCTAGTGATCATGTTGGTATTGGATGGTGATTAAGAAGGGAAATAAAGGCTAAGAGTGATGTTGAGGGATATTGCATGAAAATGCATGATATGTGAATGTAATAAGAGTATAAGAGGATGTATGTAGCACTCTTATTGATGAGTTAAAGGATTACTTCCTAGACATTATTTGGTGAAGTTAATACCTAAATGGTAAGGTTTGGTTGCTAATACTAGTTTGCCACAAATGACTTATTGTAGATAAGTGTTCGAAGAGTACGGGAAGTCAAGTTGGACTTGTATTGAAGTGGTTATATCAAGGTATGTAAGACATACTCTATCTAATCTTTGGCATGAATAATGACCCATGGCACTCTCAAGTAAGCTTCCAACATTGTCCTACGACACATGACACATAATAACATCATATGATCTTCGACACTACCAATTGAACTTGTTTTCACTTTTAAGATGTCCGACTAGTCAAAAAAATGTCCATATACTATTATTGACTCCGAAATGGTTTAATGAGGTATCCATGATTCTCTACTTCATTTTCATGATATTGATTACCTATTTACATGTTTTTCCTATTGAGGTATCATGGTTTCAAGTTCCATAAGGTGTGACCACAAAGTAACCAATCTCAAAGATTACTTGAATTAAGAAATGGAATGTCTTTATTTTAAATTGATGATATGATGTATTGTATTAGTACCACTGATCAGTTGGCCATTGTATTATAAAGATTATGTATATATGTTATTCCAGGGGTGGTCCCTGATGTATTGTATTAGTACCACTGATCAGTTGGCCATTGTATGACATATGTTATGTATTGATAAGGAATACGGGAAGTAATGATATGAAAGTAATGTGCAGGTATCCCATCAGCTCTTTTAAGTGTGGTCTACTCATACTGTTTATTCACTGGTATCTGGGTTCTGTTGATCTTTTGTATCTCATCTTGATACTCACTGCCTTACATACTCAGTACATATTTTCGTACTGACGTCCCTCACGGGGGACCTGTATTCATGCCTGCAGGAACAGGTACTTCAGGTCGTACACCTCGTAGTAAGAGCCAGGACATTCTGTTGATAGTGGTGAGCTCCAGTTGTTTCGGGGCATCCCAAGTCGTTTCTATATGTATTTTTGGTATTTGTATAAAAGTCTTTTGTGGGCGGGAGTTTGTCCCGACCCTAACTCAGTTGTGTATCTATGTAGAGGCTTTTGTAGACATATTGTACAGCCATAGGAGTGTTTGGTTGATAGACGTGATGGCTCTGACGACCAATTACTGTTTATATATATATATATATGCGTGTCTGCTGGGCTGATACAGGTACTGTTTTCTTCTATTTACAACGAAGTGCTGCCCAAATTTCTAATTTTCATAAGTAATGTAAATGTGAAAGTATAGGTTATGAACGGGTTCTCCCGAGCCTCCTCGGCTACGGGTGCCAGTCCGCTCCAATGGGATTTGGGGCGTGACAAAGATACTGCCGAACAACATTGACAATATGCTACTCTTTTTATGGAAATACAGAGAACAAAAAGCGCAAAAACCATATGCAAACGACATTGACGATCCGCGACGATCAAAGCCGAATTCCATAGCACCGAATGAAGAATAACTTATTCATATTGAGTAGACCTTTATAGCTCAAGTCAGTCAAAGTAATAACCTCACCCCTCCTTAGAAATTCTTGGCATCAATACTTAAATTAATGAGGTATTTATTGAGATCTGTACCCATAATAATTTTTTTACATTTCATTTATTTGTTGATTTATTTCATGTAATTTTTGAAAGCTTTGATTTATTTTATTTTGTCTATGAATTTTATTTTTTCCTTATATTTGAACTTATTAATTGAAATGGAATGCTAGATTCAAATATTGCAACAGATATTATATCTGTTGCAACAGACGAAACATCCGTTGGAAAATATCAAATAGATTTAGACATAAGTTGCAACAGGTAGTTAATCCGTTGAAAATTATCAAACAGGTCTTCCCACTATTACAACAGATAGACTTAGATAGAAACATCGACATAATGCAATAGATGACCAATCTATTACAATAGATAGACTCTGATAGAAACATCGACATAATGCAATAGATGACTAACCTATTGCAACAAATAAGTTATCTGTAAGAACAGGTAGAATATCAGTTACAACAGATGGAAAATTTGTTGCATTATAAGAATTCAACTTTCATTAGACATAAAAAATTGTCACTACATGTAAAGTGAAGTGACTTGAAATAAAAAAGGCAGAACCCATCGATAGTTTTTTATTTCAAACACCTAAAATAAAATGGGCATCAAGTCGACAGTGTTTATTTTAAATACCTAAAATAAAATAGGCATCAAATATGTCAGTTTGACATTTTTTGCCCTGTTGGTTACTCGCGTGAAATTCATGCAGCCAAGGCTCGTTGAACCCCCATTTTTGCTGACTTTGTGTTTGATTTGGCCCCCACCGATTATTTCCCCCATGTCTTATATATTCATCTTCTTCCTAAAATTTAATCCTAAATTCCTAAATCTGGTTAAATTCCCAAATCTTCTTTTTCTTCTTCATCCTTTTTTCACTATCCAAATTATTCAAATTATTTCTATTTGATTTTTATGCATATTTTTTTCATTTTTTCCAACTGAGCTTGACAATGTCGAGCTCATCTTTCACTATTTTATGTGATAAAAGATTTTTGATAGTGTAAGTGTGGTCATGAAGCTCTATTGAAGACTTCTTGGCATCAACAAAATTCAGGTCGTAGTTTTTTACTTGTAAGATTTTAAAGGTAATATTTTTTTATTTAATTAGTTGATTAATTATTGACTTGTAATTATTTTGTAATTGTGTTCTTGTTTTTATAGAAGTTGGGTGTGTCATACCCTATTTTTACTTAAGGTCAAAACGTGCATGACATTATGAACTCTAAAATAATTATTTTAATACAGAGTCGCCACCTAATTTTTTAGAAAAAATAGCAAACCTACTTATTTATTAACAAGTATGATTTTTATTTCAATCTGCGAACCAATTTAAATTCTCGGTAAGGGTTCAAATTATTTCGAAGGGAAGGGATTAGGCACCCTTCAGAATTCACAAATGTGGTTCCCGGCCAGACTTAGGTTTATTAAAAGAAAGAGAGAAAATTGATGTTTGTAAGTGCAAATATACAATATGTATTGAAATAATACAATGAGTATGTTGTCGTAAAATATATATAAACAAAATATATAAATATGTATGTAAAGACAAAATTGAATAAAGAAAAAATGTTTTAAGGAAAAAACAACGTAATATTTATTAATGTAAAAGGTGTGAATTATTTGATTAAATATCTAAATCAATTTTAATATAAATATTAAAGGCCTAAATTTGCCTAACGCGTGATGAGAATCACGTAAAAAATAAAAAAATATCAGAAGATTATATTAAAGAGAAAAAAAACTATGCAATATCTTTCAATGTATAAGTATGAATTAATTAAGTATCTAAATTAATTTAATTTTTTAATATAAATATTAACGGCCTAAATTTGCCTAAATGCGCGGTGAATATTTGTATAAAAGCATTCCCGCCCAACTCCCCAAAAAATAAATTTTTTACTATAATTGGCATTTTGTACAAGTGTAAAAATATAAAATACAAATATAAAAATTAAAATCTTTATAAAATACAAATATAAAAATTAAAATCTTCTTTGCATGCCATTTTCGATAAATATTTTCAATAACCTGTATAAACACTTGTAGTAAAATGTTAGTAACAAATAAACTACTATCAAAATAAATTGAGAACGTATGTGTGCATATATGTATACAAAAATATATAATTTTCGTTAAAAGGTGGGCTCAGATTAGATTTTAAATACGACATGGCTACGAAGTGGTTGCTGATTTATTAGCCATCCTAAATCGTCTTGCCAATATACGAATCATCAAACTTTTTTCAT
Source organism: Capsicum pubescens (assembly GCA_030864215.1). Classification (NCBI taxonomy): domain Eukaryota; kingdom Viridiplantae; phylum Streptophyta; class Magnoliopsida; order Solanales; family Solanaceae; genus Capsicum; species Capsicum pubescens. The sequence continues at coordinate 190,553,656 of CM061542.1, read as the reverse complement.
TGTTATAAAAATTTCTTCATCGCCCAAATTTTATTTATTTTATTATGTATTTGTATACGTAATATCCGTCTTTTTATTTGTGCAGGCCTAAAAAATCGACGGAGAATTTCTTCATCGGCCAAGTTTCGGCCCTTAATAAAATAATAACTTTGATAAAATAAAGTTCATCTTTTGTAATAGGATGGCCTCAAATATCCAGACGGAGAGATAATTTCATTGGCCATGTATTTATTATTAGTGTAGTAAATTACATAAGAAGGGACAAAATGTCCCAAAATCATCCAAAGCCAAATCAACCCCAAGATTAACAACGATAGTAACAAGCACCATATTGGCGACAACAACGACCCAATATTAACATTAATAGTAACAACAACAACAACATGTGGCAGCACTATATCAGTGACAACAATGGCAAAAACAAAGAGAAAAATCATAACAAATAATAATAAAATATTAGTGAGCAATAATCAGTAAAGAAAAAAATAATAATGAAATAAATGCATTGCAATATGTGCAAGTAAAGACAAAGATAGACTGTAGTGCTTAAACTATAAAATAAATGCATTCCAGTGAGTGCAAGTAAAGGAAAAGATAAAAATGTGATGCTTAAATGATAAAATAAATGCATTTTGGTATGTGCAGCTAAAGAAACAAAGAAATGCAGTGCTTATATAATAAAATAAATGCATTGCGAGATGTGCAACTAAGGAAAATGACAACATACAGTGCTTAAATAACAAATGATAAAATAAATACATTACGAGGTGTGCAAGTAAAGGCGAAGATAACATACAGTGCAAAAAGAAATAAATAAAATGCGATATGTGCAAGTAAAGACTAGTAAACATAAATATTTAATTGAAGAAAAACATTTATAACTGTTTTATTCGAGGGCAGACTGACTCAATTGTCCTATTTTAGGGTGGACAAATCATGTAAAAAATAATTATTGAACAAAAAAAATTATTTGGTAATGAAAGTATTCATATATTCCCGATGCTGCTTTCAAAATTGCTCTAGTATCAAACTATGAGATGCTCAAAGGCGCAAAATTGCATACTTACTGGGGAGAAAGAATGATTATGGAGTTGTGATGACCGAATTCTGCATAGAGCTTCCTACATATCTCGAGTGTTACGAGAATCAGGTCAATGTAGTTCAAAAATAAGAAAAATAGGATAAATTTTAAAGCGCTTCTCAAAATTTGCCCCAATGTATGATTTATATTGACATTGGCCTCTTTGAAAGAAACTTTAAAAAAAGAATCTTGTTATTGAAAAAATGCATGACATCTCCGATTGTCTACGGAGACTAAGGCCCTCAACTAGTGACGTGACTGAAATCAAATTAGTCTATCAACTGACGGGGCTTATTGAAACGTAAAAGGCTCTAGACTGCAAAATAAATGTAATAGGATCTCGATTGGAGGGGCTATACAAAAAGTTAAAATACTAAAAAATGAACGCCTGACTGAAAAATAAAAATGCTGGTATTTAAAGATATGTGCTTGAAAGGAAAAATCGAATGCTCGTATTTTAAAACTGAATGCCTTGAATTAAAAGTAAAAATGCATGTATATGAAAGTGGGCACCTTGAATGAAAGGTTAAAAAGAATGCCCGTATTTAAAAGTGGACGTCTTGAAAAAAAAAAGAAAGAATTTTTGCATTTTCTTGATAAAAAGTGCAGAAAATGAAGAAGACACGATCGTGTTTTGACTTCAGTTGGTACGAATAATTAGTAGTGTGCATAAGAATTCTCCCATCTCTTTCCCATCTAACTGATATCGACTTCAGGGCAACTCCTATAGTTTCAAGTAGTACCTCAAACATACCTAAGTATCGACGAGATTTGTTCGTCTTACTTCAAACAAAGGTTTCGAACTATACCTATTCTCAAGTTTCAAGTTCCCTCTCCAGAAAGAAAGTCCAATTTCGCACATATTTAAGTAAGAATATCTGATTTCGCACATATTTGAGTAATTTTCTTTTGAATTTTGGGACGTATCAAGAAATACACTTACACTCAGAAAGAAATCAATGCATGCAATTATGATACCATAAGCTTTACCTTCATGTAAGTATCCACTAATGTGAGAACACTTGGT